>OZ023240.1:9193387-9793387 GCA_964006365.1 Trididemnum miniatum | reverse complement strand
TTGAAGGACCCGAAGTTGCATCAATTCAAAAACAAAGTTTTGCTTGGCGAATCGCGTTGAATGGGATTTCTTGCGCCCAGATTCTATATATTTCAGTTTTAAAATTTTTCGCTATCGTTTCCTTTCAAATAGCGTCATAAACTGCATAATGATGTCATAAACAATACACTGTGTGTAAGAGTGCGCGTAGGACTTGAAAAAGGAGGCCGGTGCAGAGTTGGATACAATCATTTTTCAAAGCTTAAATTCAAATTCATTCCTCTTGAAAAAATTAAATTCAAATTCATTAACACCTTGTGAGCAGATTTAAAATTTTATCTATTTATTTATTCGCAATTTTATTCTCCTATCATGAAAAAGCGACGGGGCGCTATACGAGCTCGCTTAGGAGTTACCGACCATCGGTCTACCACACCTAGATGGGGTAATCCCGTTTAGTGCCTTTCCCAACAGCACAACAAGCGAACTTGCCGCTTGTTTCGCGCTATCCATTATGCTGAACGTCAACCAAAAAAGCTGTGAGTACCAATTTTCAAGTCATTGGTTTGACCGGACCCGGAATTGAATCCCGGAGTCCACCACTCTAGAAGCAGATGCTCTATCCACTCGGCCATCCGATCGGTAAATTAAATTCAATCCTACCCTATTTCTGTGTCAGCAACCATAATCTGACATCGAATACAAAAGTCCATTGAAAAAGGATTTGCTAGTTTGAAAACGTGTGCTTTTGAAATAGCGCAGGAATTGGACATTGGTCCGGTCTTCCTCAATCAAAAAGTAAAAAAAAAGAGAATGAAAATAGAAAAAGAGAATGTTTAGTTACGATGCAAATCTATATCGTACAGCTTCTGAGGAAGAGATTCAAAGCAAACTTTTTAAAACAACTGGTAGACCAGGCTATTATGTCGATACTAGAAAGTTTTAAGCTGACATGTGATGTCGCTTCTGTCTTTGCATTGCTGTTTACACCCAGCAGCTTCGTGCATGAACAGCCATTGTCAGCAATATGATCTGGCAATACCGCACGCAGGTTCAGATTCTTTGCGACGGGTTCGATTCACGGCTGGAGTCTATTGCATTTGAGATTTATATCAGATGGTTGCTGATTAGAACGACACAAGCTCGTTTGGCAGTCTCCCTTCAACACCGTTGAACTTTTAATTCAATAGTAATACCTGTAAGTGCTCGCTTGCCTTGCTTCTCGAGTTTACAAAATGCGTTGTTACTGTTACCAGTGCTGAACAAAGCTTCAGAAAACTGAAATTTATTAAAACGTTTATTACATCTAATATAAAAACAGCAGACTATCTTTTTTCTTTCCATTTGTTGGCATTTTTATCCACCTATCACAGAAAGCAATGGGGCGCTACACGAGCTCCCTTAGGAGTTGCCGGCCATCTGTCTACCTACCGCACTTAGATGGGGAATCTCGTTAAGTGTTTTTCCCAACGGCACAAGCAAACTTGACGGCTTTCTTAACACTATCCCTTTAATGCTGAATGTCTAGTTGGAAAGCTGTGAATACCAATTTTTAAGTCATTGGTTTGACTTGACTAGTGATCAAACCCTCAGTCTATTCACTCCTTCAGGCTCAGAAGCACACGCTCTATCCACTCGGCCATCCGATTGGTTCTTCGCTGGCCATGTTGTCAATCGAAAGTTAATGCACCCGATCTCCAGATTATGATGCTGTCAAAAGAACATCTGTGTACGAAAAAGTGCGCTCTAGCTAGACCGGAGGTTTTCAACCTATTGGCCATGGCCCAACAGTGGGCCACAGAGCTTGACTAGAGAGCGACATCAGCATTCCCTAATCATGCCATCACGTTGACTTTGTACCTTTTAGCAAAAGTTATTGGGCCACCATCATATTTTATCATTTTAGTGGGCCATGAGCAGAAAAAGGTAGAAAAACCCTGAGCTAAACGATTTTAATGGAAAATGAATTGGGTGTAACAAACTTGTCTTAAAATTACACCTTTTATTTTTACACAGTGATAACGCGTTATATGTTTTAATTTTACCACAGTATTCGCATTGTGGTGAGAAACTGAGTTGTTACCCCTAGAAAACCTAAAACAATTTATATCGAAAGCTACTGTAAGTATTGGGGACTTGAAAGGGTTTTTGGGGGGGGCCCAAAGTTGAGCTGCTACGGCACTGACTGCGCCGATAGTAATTCAACTTTAGATTAATGAATGTTAAACTTTTCAAAATCGATTGCAAGATTACACCAAATGGAAACACTGTTGATTTCATTAGCATATTACCGCAGCACTTTATTTTTTTGCTGCACTTCAGCTAAACGTCGCTGCTATTTATTAAACGTCGCTGCTATTTATTAAATGTCGCTGCTGTTTATTAAATGCCGTTGCCATTTATTAAATGTTGCTGCTGTTTATTAAATATCGCCGCTATTTAATAAATATCGCCGCTATTTATTAAATGTCGTTACACTTTGGCCGTTATTGCATTTTTGGAAGCGTTTTAGGTGCAGGTCACTTCACTTTAACGTAATAGCTGTGAAACTGAGTAAATGTTGCTGAAAATTCGTACAAAATTTGCTAAATCGTTTTTTCACAACGGCGCGCCATAAAATGTTACAAAAATAAAAGCTGTGTAGGTCTTAGTCCTTTTGTTTAGTTAAAAAATCGGTTTCGTAATTTTCTTGGTTTATTTCCAGATACCGCTGCAGTTACCTCAAGGATATTACACTTACGCAGAGTTCGATGCGATTTCTGCTATTCTGAGTTTTTTGCCGACATTTGCAGCCACAACAATATTATTCAATATTTTTATAATGCCCTGCTCGTGGACTTTATGCTTTGTGGCAATTGTGCAAATGTTAGAAGAAAAAGATCTACCATTTAAAAAAACAAACTTTGCTAAAGTGGTAAGTGTAGCTCATAATGTTTATGCCCTCGTTGGTATAGCGAGAGAAAAGTAAAGTTTTAAAAACCGCTACGCCCTTCAATATTTTTAAACTCTCAGCATTTTGCCACGTCAAATCAAATGAATTATGTATATTCTAAAGAATCGCCTTCTCCCTACTATAGTTTGTCTGGATTGCATGACCACTATTTGCCATGTAGGCCTACATAAGCTATTGCGTTCATGCATCCGACTCATGCATTGACTGCCCTAACTTATAAAAAGAGAAAACTGAAAACTAGATGAATTCCAAAACCTCTCTCCCAAAAAAAAATTGTTTCAAGTAAAAAGCCTGAATCACTGCGCAGAAGGCGTCGTTGGTCTGCTAAAAATTTGTAAAATTACGAGCAGGGTTTATCGGATCTGATAATTATAGGCCAATACTTAAGATAGGGCAGTGCCGAAACTAGCGCCCCCCGAACCCCCCAACCGGGTGGGGGGGAGCGTACAAAAAGGGGGCCCCGTAAATAGTCAGTACGTAGTACTATTTACTCAACGTATGATAAAGGTGCCTAATTAAATAAGCCTATTCTAAGATTCAATGTATTTTTTGTCTTAACTCGCGCGATGTGGGGCCCCCATACCATATTTATGCATTTGGCCATGAGGGCCCCTGCAAATTTTTCGAAAAATAGCAGTCGCAAAACTAGCAAACAAACGTTTAGTAGCATACCAAGGGCCAGGGGCGGATGCAGGGGGAGATGTAGGGGTGCACCCCCTCCTACCAGCCATTTTCAACAATGCTTTGGATGAATAAAGTTTTTCTATAATTTCGAACCTCTTTATAACCATGGGTGCAAATCCATGAAGGAATGTATCCCCCTCCAATAATCCGGCAGCATCCCCCCTAATATTTTCATGTCCCAAAACTGGGCATCAGCGAAGGTGATGACCTTTTTTTGGTCTTCACTTCATTTTGGGCAAAAAATTGGGCATCTGGGAACGTTATGACTTTTTTTTTGGTCTTCACTTCATTGTAGGCAAAAAGTTGGACATCTGCAGACGTGTCAATGTTGCTAAATCATCCCTCCCAATATCGAAAAATGGTCGATTTTGCTAAATCATCTCCCCCAATGCTCAACATAGATTTGCACCCCTGTTCATAACAATAAACCTTAGTCGCCTTAAGCACGCATAATCGAAACTCTGCTTACAAAATGCATCATATTTGATGAAGCTCTCAAAGTTAGGGGCCAAAAATATGAACAAACTTTGCGTGAAAATTGTTCGAAAAGCGCTAAAATCACCATTACAGTATGCAAATTTTCAAAATTTTTCAGGGGAGCATGCCCCCGGACCCCCCTAAAGTTGCTCTTGTTATTTAAGTTGCTTAAAATAACTCGCCCGGGAAAAAATTGCGCTTGAAAAAGTGACGAAATTTGGTGCCCTCTCCCTGAAAAAAATTCTGAATAGGCCTACGCCCCTGACATGAAACATTTTGATAGGATTTATTTACGCCCGTTTCCGGGTCTAAACGTCTTTGTATTTATTTAACATTCAACCTAATTTAAAATTACATCCCCCCCACTAAAACTTTCTGGATCCGCTCCAGCTAAGGGCCCCTCATCCTCAAGTGAAAGGCGCAAAAATAAGCCTTAAAAACGTTTTTTCTTCGCATAGGTAGCGAAATGTTAGAGTAGGGTTTGCTTGCAGCATTAGTTTAGTGGGTTTGGAAGGGATCTAGTTAAAACAGACTACTAAACCTTGTTAAAACTGAGAAATTTTAAAGGCTCAAAACGCACAAAAAGCCACCAAAATAAGGTCAAATTCCGCAAAATTTTCTGGGGGGCATGCACACAGAATCCCCTAGCTTGGCATCGCCCTTCGGGGCTCGCTCTTTTGTATCACCATCCAAGAAAAAATTTTTAGGGGTCCCCGAAAGATGATTTCGGGGGGGGCGCATTGCCTAGTTTCGGCCTTGAGATAGGGTATACTATTTGATTAAGATAGTTGACTGGACAATATCGATAATAAGCAATGCTCTGCTCTTGTGTTCTTGGATATCAAAAAAGTTTTCGATTCAATTTCCCATGAAAAACTTATCAAAAAATTGGATTATTATGGCATTCGTGGAATTGCAAATTGTATGTGTAGTTCATATTTGGATAATCGTAAGCAATATGTTTCTTTCAATAATACAAATTTTTCTACAAAAAACATTGAATGCGGGGTACCACAGGGATCTATTTTAGGTCCTCTTTTATTTCTGATTTACACAAACGATCTTCCAAATTGTTTAAAAACTGACCGTAGATTATTTGCTGACGATACTGCGTTATTGATTGATGAAAAAAACTTTGCGAACGTGGAAAGTGTAACCAATAGCGAACTTTCTCATACATCACGTTGGATGATTGCAAACAGTTTGACCGTAAATCCTAAATATACTCTTGCGTTATTAATTTCACCACAACTACGAAATGATTGTAGCAGTCCACAAGTTACGCTTACTCTCAACAGCGAAATGATCAACACCACAGAAACTGCGAGACACTTAAAAATTATAATTGACAGTAAACTTAAATTTCAACCTCATATTTCGTTACTTGAAAAAAAATTGGCTCGTTCTGTTGGAATTCTAACCAAACTAAGTCATTTCCTTCCACAAGAAGCATTACTGAACTTATATTATTCCCTCATACATTCACAATTGCTATACGCACTGCCAGTTTGGTGTGAACATACAAAACATATTTAATCAAAGTAAAAAGGTTACAGAATAAAGCAATTCGAGCTGTCACTAAAACAAAGTACACTGAAAGTATCACACCTCAATACAAGAAATTGCAAATATTAAAGCTAGATGATTTATTTATCTTTGAAATTTCCAAATTAATGTACCTTTTTATTCATAACAAAATGCCTGATAGATTTAAACACTACTTTACGTATTCTACTGATGTATTTTCCTACTCTACACGTAACTCCAAGACAAACCAGTCGTTATACTTGACTCAATATTCAACTAATAGAACACAACGTTCGTTTAAATACCTGGGTGTTAAGATATGGAATTCTATTCCTCAAAACATCAAGCAACATTCTACGTATCGAAATTTCAAAAATTCGTACAAATATTACCTTACCTTATTAGTAATTACGAATAACGTGTTTGGTATGTTATTGCTATTACTTCAATTGACACTGTAGTATTGTGATTATACAGCTAACTTTTAATCGGAAAAATATTCCATTCCTGGCATAACTAAAGCTTTTGATATTTATGTGGGCTATTCAATAATTGCAATAATAGGGCTGCTGCTTGACTTGAAGACCTATGGTCCCTTCGCAGTAGCCTGTTGCTCCCTTTTTTTCAAAATTGCTTCAGTTATTTGTATGGTTATTGATGTTATGTATGAGCAACGAATAAAATTCTGTTCTGTAATACGCAAAGCTTTTTTTATTCAGGTCGTAATTTTGCTGTTTTTTTCTTTCGGGTTAATTAAAGAATGATTCTAAGCTTTGTTAATTCTGCGCAGTAAACTTTGCCCAGCATGTGCCACCAACTCCGCATAGCAGCGCTGTTATTATGCCTTATTGTTGTACTACCAATACCATTCTGTTGTGGTAGTATACTTTTAAATGAACCAAAACGTCTTCATGACGAAGCATGTATCGGTTTATTTTTATTTCGGGTCTATCTTATCAATGTACCAAATATATGCGTATGTTTTTTGTCTTCTAATCTCCAAGCACAAAAAGAACTTTTTTGTTTTGATTTTTTCAGGTTGTGAGTTTATCATTGTTATTCGGAATTCTTACCATGGTAAACTTGGGACTTTTCTATGGATTTATTTCTTCCGGAGTCTCCGCTTCTTTGTCTTCATCTATTCTCAGTTATTTAACTGAAGCACACGTGAGAAGTGCTTGGGATAGAACTTTCACATTGGTATGATCAAGTTTGCTAAGACTGATATTTTTACCAGTTTAAGTTTGCCAGCCAGAAGTGTAAACTAAAATTTAATTGTGTCATCAACAAAGCGTCAGTCCTTTGCGTCTGTCTTTATAGGCTTAGCCATTAAAATAATGATCTATTTCGTCTGCTCTGTGTCCTTCCATCAGTCTTTTTGGTAAATAAACTTATTTTCACTGTTATACCAAAAACAAAAACATCACATAGAAGCTGATTAACGTTCAGCCAAATTTTTCAAAAAGCCAAAGTTAATCACAAACACCTTACTACTGTAAAAAAGTGGAAGGGAGAGTACATAAAAAAAACTTGGTAAGATTAAAGTTTAGTGGGTGACATAAGATTGTGAGATACCATTTCTCCGAAATTTCGTTTAAAAAAATAAACACAAACAAGCTTCCGAGCAATAAAAGGGAAGTGCATGACAAGATGCAGCCTGCTTGGACTAGTTTCTATTTGGCTCCGCATAAAGTTGTTAAACTTTATAAAAAAATCAAAAGATAAAGTAATTATACTGAGTGAACTATCGTGGCGTTTGTTTGATTTTGCCAAAAAATTTTGTATCAAATGTATATTTGGGTCAGTCAGACAACAGTAATTCGTTTCACATTTTGTCCTACCTTAATATGTGGTACCGGTAGGCCTATTCTTAATTTTGCTAAAACACGCAATCCTGTTTGGAAAAAATTAACTTCTATTACTGTCTAGGCCTAAATTATAATTTCATAGAAAAACAACTTAATCAAAATTAATCTCTCGAGAACTGACATAAAACGCTCGTGCGGTTTCAAAGTGTTCCCTTGCGAATTACTTATTTGGCCCCTTGGGACGACCTAAATTTAGCTTATCTTGGCTGACAAACTAAGTGTGACTTCCAAGATTTTCAAGCAAAAAACGCTACTGCTAGCATTGTATTTCTGTTTTGTAAACGGCGTCTTAGCAATTGGCTTATATTGGTGATATTTCATACATTTTCAGATGCAGTGCTGTGGAGCTTATGGTCCTTCGGATTTCCTGCAACTGGGCGTGGTAGCGCCATGCGCCAAATTTGGATTAGGTTGTGGGGAGACAATTGTTATTAACTTTTACGTTCTGTGGGTCTGGACTATTCTGTCACAAGTAAGTACAGCAACTTGCTTGTGGCTACGATACAAGAATGAATAAGCTCGAATATCAAGAGCACTGTAAGTAGACGCTGCTTATTATGACCACCGATAAAATGAGCAGTAGCCTACTACGACCAATTTGAAACGGTAGATTTCTTCATTGAAAATAATCATTCTCCGTTTAATGGGACCAAATTTCGGATAGGCCTAGTATGACCCACATTTTTTCATCTCTCTTATCTTAATACAGTATTTTCTCCTGTCACGCAGTTATAACGTCGCCTTTTCAGCATGCATATTGCATTATGTTTTCTGCGCGCATGCTGTGTGTGCGCTGGTCTTAATGACTAACAGTCCAATGACGTAAAATCACCCGGACTCTCACAGCCACAGACTGTTTTGAGTAACCTACATAATCTAGCCTACGTAATTTCGACTGTAAAAGTTACATAATTTGTACTGGTACAATAGTAACAGTGTATATTATAGTCTTTGGTATTACTATGGCTGAAATGGTCAAGTCCGAAGGTGGTCATGTTAAGCGGCGCCTGCTGCTACTGACATGGCCTACAGGAAGCGCATGTGGGGTTAGAAGATTCTAGTGACAGGGTTAGATTCACGTCTGTAGCTGATCGCATTTGACTTATGTTTCGACTGCTTCAAGCTCTATTAGATGCGTTGTAAATTTTCATTTCAATGCTTGGAAAATAACCTCATTTAGACAACTGCCAAATGCACCTGTCATAGACAGCTAAAAAATGCAAGAATTACAGCGCATAGGCCTACACTGGGGATGGACTGAAGTACAGGTATATGTTTTAATTTCAGATAGGGGCAATCATCATCTCGTTGTATGGTGTATGGTCTAAACCAAACAATGAAGGAAATTCTGGGTTGTGGAATAGAACGAAATCATTTTTCGATTGATGCATTGTAAATTTGTATTTTTTTTTATTCACATCTTGCGTTTTTATTCATACTGCTAGTTCAAGTTTGTACACAGCGTCTCATTGTCATTGTTGTGTTGGTGATATTTCATACATTTCTAAATGCAATTATGTAGTAGAGCTTACGGTCCTTTCAGGGCCGGATTTAGACAGTCAAATGCCCTAGGCCAGGGGTGGCGAACCTTTTTTGGCGAACGTGCCAAAATATTAAAAATAAACTTTGTAAAGTTAATGCCGTGCCATTACATTAAACAAGACAAAAACATAATGAATAAATTGTCATAAAGCAAATAGCCTATCATTGAGACTTTATCGCATGGTTCTTCAATATATTGTCATAAAGCAAATATCAAGGAGACTTTATCGCTTGGTTTTTCAACGTAAGTAGGAAAACAGTAGGGAAGACCTTTTTGGGGGAGTTTTCACCCAATTTTAGTAGGGATACAGAAGTCCTACGAAGACCTTTTTTTGGTCTTCACCTGTTTTCAGTGAAAAAAATAGTAGCTCTACGTACGTGAAGGCTTTGTGGTGGAACTTGGACCTACACTTTCCGAAAAGGGACGAAATCAAGATTAAAGTATCAACTGGAGAGTCAGAAAAAAATTTGCGCCGAGCCACATCTGGCACGCGTGCTATAGGTTCGCCACCCCTGCCCTAGGCTATTTGATCATACCCATTGGAAGAGCAAAAAAAGGTCTACACGTACTCAGATGTCCTGTTTTTTAGTAAATACGGTGAAGAGCAAAAAAAAGATCTTCGTTGTGATGAGGCCCCCCATTTTGTCCAAAGCCCTAGCCTTCAGCCTATTGGTAAATCCGGCTCTGGGTCCTTTGGACTTCTTGAAGCTGGGCGTTGCAGGGCCATGAGTCAATGACTGCAAAATTGGTATTTTTAGGCACAGCTTCCCTGCTTGAAGCTCAGCGAGGAGAACAAATTCAAAAGTTGCGCCGTTGGAAAAGGCACTTAACGGTATCCCCCATCTTGGTGTGTTAGACATGTGCCTGGCAGCTTTTAAGCGAGCTCGTTATAGCGCTTTGATCGCTTCTCGTGATAGGAAACATACAATTACACAACTAAAAATATAAAATGATCTACTTGTTGGTAAACAGTGTCTCCCACTGGTCAGCTAATTTTGCAGCAGGTCGATCTCCAACTTCTTTAACCAAAAATTTCAAACCTTGACAAGCAGAGATTTATAAGGGCAGAATATAATTTTCAAAATTGAGTCAGTATGTTGCAATGGCTCACTCTATAAAAAGCACTGCTTCTCGTTTCACTTCAAACAGCTGAAAGTTAATCAATAATTACAGTATGTTTAATTTTCCGTCGCGAGAATGCAAGTAGGGCGAATCCTGAAATTGTTGCTCTTTAAAGCAAAATTCACTAGACAATAAGCTATCATCGTGTGCATTTTATTTTATGCGTAACAGCAAGTTTGGGAGGAGCTGAACTAAAATAGACATTTTATAACTCGCTGTTCTACTTCTTTGAATGGGAAAAAACTTACTAGTTATTATCGAAAATTCTTATAGAACTAATAGTTCGCCAACGCTAAAGTGTAATAAATAGTGATTTTATTAAAAAAGTACTAAAAAGCACACTTTGTCGAAGCAGCAGAAACTAATTCCACAAAAATATAAAAAGATCTAAGCGAAAAAGGTAACAACTCAGTACATAATTAACATAGTGCAAATCAATATATACTAAGCAGCCTATATTACAAAAACAGCCAAAACAAGGCGAAAGCTTTGAAGTTCTATAGACGTTTCGGTTTTTACTGAAATCATTGTTAATCTCAGTTCATACAGAACAGGGATTCCCAACCAGGAATTTTCGCACCCCTGGGGGTGTGATGCTGCATTTCAGGAGCTTTTCAATTACTTGTTTTGTATCGAATGCTTTAATTTTTAGTTGATCTATTATTACTCCGTTCTTTCGGCGCAGCCTTATTGCATTAAGTGCGAGAATACCTTAAAATATTAATAGAGGGTGCGAGAGATTAAAAAAGTTGAGAACCACTGATTTCAAAACTATTTTTGTTATAAAATGACTTAGCCATAGTATACCATACAAATCCACACGCAATATTATACTTACAGCATGAAATTTAACTCGTTTCTATTCTTCGGTATCACTGGATGCTAAGACCATTTCACTCAAATTTGTTAAATCTTTTAACATTTTATCAACATCATTTGGTTTTTCGACCTCGTTATCAAGCTCAGAAGGGGTGGGGTCAAAATGGACCCGCTTTGGAGGGGTCTCGTCCTCTTTTTGTCTCGTCACTGGATTAGACCGGGCCGCCTTGAAGGCCGACAATAGTCCTTCCTGTCTTAGTGTAGTCTGCAACATACCGGTAGTCAACAACATTAACAATATCTCGTTTAAAATATTAATGAAAAAAGCAACTTAAAAGCAGTTATATGGGTTTAGGTCAGCAGCGTGGCGTAGTGGTTCGCAGCACCGTTCGACGACAGCCATGACAGCAAGGTCAATGGATCAACTCCCACCCAAGACTCGTTGCTGCGTCTTTAGATACGATGCTTCACCACGATCATCTCTACTTGATGGAATTTAGCAAGCCGCAAACTAAAAAGAGAAGCAAAAAATCAATCGAAACACTCTGGAACAAAGGCAACTCCTTTGAAGCGAGTCTGGATTTGTCTTATGTACGGCGCCTCCGTCGCTTTCTCATACAGGAGGATAAAAATGAAGAAACCAATCATTATTTCCCGATTTTGAAGATTTGCTGTTAACAGTAATAAACCTACACCTAAAACTGGAACCAATTTTTGTTCCAGTAGCTTCTGCCCACAGTTATTAACATCTGCCATCCCATTTAACTAGCCTAGTCTTAGCCACACATACGGCTAACTCCGTTGGAAGCTTTTTCAGGAAGTATTGTCGGAAAATGAGGGTGAGTAGAAAAATAAGGGTACCGTATATTCTCGAATAGAAACCGCACAAATTAAATAAAAAAAGCAATACAAGCCGCAACGGATAAAACCATTTCTTTACTAATACAAGAAAACAAATCTAACAACACACAACAAAAACAACTCGAACATGGTATGTTTTATTTCAACTTCTGCACCAATGGTCATTCTCATCATCATCTATAATATGGATATTATTCAAGCAACTGCTATCTCGTGTCACCTAGTAATCAAAACTTTCACCGTTTGGTTTTGTTGAGTGTTTTACGAAGACGCGAAACGAATAGCAGCTGTTGGATAAAGGGTAGAGTAGAACGTGATGATATACCTACGGGTGTTTTGCACAAGAGACAATAGAACTGCAGCTAATTCAGTGGTTCCGTTTTCCTGTCACTTAACTTGAATGCTCATTAGGGACCAATTTGAAGACAAAAACAATCATAAAAAAATTGAAGCCACCCTTGAATATAAGCTGCACAAAATGTTTAAAAACAGTAGCTGCATCTTAGAAAATACGGTGTTTGAAAAAGCAGACATTTTTTGCAACATCTATAAGGTATTATATATCAAAGCACAGTACCGGTTTTTTTACTTGTATAATTCTGTTTGAATTGCAATTTTTTTAGGTTTTACTTTAACTTACCATGAGTAGGTTGTTATCCTTCTGCAAATTCCGTATATTATCACGAAATTTCTCCTCCTCTTCCAACCAATGTCGTCGTTCTACATCAAGTTGTTCATTGAGTTGATTCTTGCTTCGAACCGATGATCTGCAACAACAAACCATTTAACAAGATCGTCGGTAGCGTCGCGCGTCACTACCCGTTACCCAACATCCATGCAATCAATGATTCACGAAAAACTGTTAACTGCACCAAGGTGTAATAGTGATGCAGTGCTAGTTAGTTTTCAGACTAAATTTCACACAAGGCAAGGAGTTGCAAACTTTTTTTTTGCCAAGCGTATGGCCATTGGCCAGGTTACTTAAATCTCCGCAGGACAATGCACATAGAAAAGATAGCTAACTGATACAGAACTTTATCAAGCGCTTCGCATCACGGTTACTCAAAGCATTCCGTAAATGACAAAAACTTTTTCGACTTTATTCTGTCAACATAAAATCGATTTAGCCACATTCCTAAGAGTAAACACTTGACGAGCTGAATCACCAGAGTTGGAAGGAATTGATATTATTTGATGCCATTATTTGCACTTAGGTATGATTACGAAGCTACTGTATGATTACAGACAAAATTCACAAAGCAGGGAGTGAAAACGGCACAATCAAAATCTTGCTGTAAAAAACGATTCAAAAATGTTTTTCAAATGCAACTGCAGTGAAGCCTTAATGTCAAAAAAAAAAAACTCAAATCTTCATTATACTCGCGGTATTACGTCGAAGCGTGTAACAAGTGGCGGGGCCCATCTCCGCAGCTTACCGCCTGGACAACACAGCTCCAAAAAAAATGTAGCAGCGGTGGCGAGCCGTTGGCGACACTGTCCGATTTGACCGGCCCGGGAATCGAACCCCAGACTTCCCGCGCCGATAGTGATGTGTTTAATCAATGAGCTAACTGGCCAAGAAATATTAATATACAAACCTTTCTGCTTGCCTAAGTGCAACAACAGCCTTAGTCAAGTCTTTCTTCACTTGATTCAACACAGCTTCTTTATCTTGCATCTCAGCGTAATGATGGTGCTTAGCTGTTTCCAGTGCATCTTCAATATCTGAGGAAGAGTTATTAATCATGAAAAAGGAAGAACCAAGATGAAACTGACAGCAAGGCGCGCAAAGCTGCATTTTTATTATTATACGCGGCAAAGAAGAACGCGAAACGAATCTGGAAACACCTAAAAGTCAGTGATTCCAAGCTAGATTGTACAGAAGCATCATATATTTGAACTTTCAGATCTACTTCAAAATTTCATACAGTAGAGCAAACCAAACATTAACTAAATTACCCTTCTTTGTAGCTGCTTTAGCTTGTTTCAGCTCAGTTAGAAGAGAATCTCGTTCATATTTTTCGTCATCTAATTTCGCTTCCAAATCTTTTAATTTCAAATTCATTTCTTGTATTTCCTACGTAGTTAAAAAGGTCGTTAAACAAAAACATCTAATGCCTACGCGAAAACCTAAAAATGAAAAACAAAAGTGACCGCTTGGTTAGAGAAATATGTTCAAATAAGTAGATATGAGGTAGCGTGCCAAGCTTGCAATGTGCATTAAGCCAAATTGTATCAATCATTGGCGTTACGTTTTTGTTTTACTAGCTTCAACCGACCAGAGCTCTCGTAAAGGATTGCACACTGCTAAGTTACGAGTGCATCCACATGCAGAGATCTGTAGCTACAGTACAACGGTTAAATACTGAGTTTAAATCAATAGGGATTTGGACCGAAGCATCTCGCTTTGATTCAAGTAGTAATATTTAGATACTGCACAGTTATATAAAAATTTATGACATACAATGCTTTGCTACCTACTGCACAATACTTAGACAATTATAGGAATGCTAGCAATCTCGGCGTAAAATTTTTCCGGCTAGTTGATGTT
Source organism: Trididemnum miniatum (assembly GCA_964006365.1). NCBI lineage: Eukaryota > Metazoa > Chordata > Ascidiacea > Aplousobranchia > Didemnidae > Trididemnum > Trididemnum miniatum. The sequence continues at coordinate 9,779,003 of OZ023240.1, read as the reverse complement.
AATGCGACCGCAATCCAAACACTTGCGATGTGATTAGACAGATTAAAAAGATGCTCAGATGCAGTATTTGCCAAATACAAGTTAAGTAAGCAGTAAGTTAATTAATTAAATAACTACAGTAACTACCTCGCCGTAATCACTGATTTGTTTTTCCATTGACTGGTGAACTTTTTTGTAATTTTCTTCTTGCTTTTTCATTTCTTTGATCGTGATTTCAAATTGTGCTGCGTCATGCGCAAGTTGCTGACTCAGCGAATTTCGCTCTTCGGTAAGCTGAAGTACTTCCAAACGCAAATCAGGGCTGAAAGGTTGAAGTAAAATCATCGAAAGAAGCTAGCTCATTAGTCAAAACCAAGCCTAGAACTTGACAGTTCAAACACAAAGATTGGTTCTCTAATCTAACAAAAAAAAAAAAAGAAGAAGTAAATGAATGAATATTATTAATCTTCCTATTTCAATTGCACAGTAAGAAGTTAAATATCATGCACAACCGAACTCATGACTAATGCACCATGACAAACAATGCAGCAATATACTTTTCATCGGTTATCTTTTCGCTCGCAACTTTCCCTTCCTTGTTATTTAGAGCTTGTTGCAATCGTACACGCCACATTGACTCCTTCCTTTTCAATAGATCTTGAACGGTCCGAATTCTACGAACACAGAGAGAAGGTACGCAACTACACTTAGTCGTATGAAAGGAATTGTGACACCAGATGTTCGACAAACAGCCCACTTTGCAACGAATTGTTCGATTTTAAAAAGTTGTTAAATTATGTATCAGCACTCAAAATAATAAATATTGTTACCATCTGACAATTTAACTCAAGAGTTTGCGAAAACTATTTTAGGCAGTTTAAGCAACAAAGCAAGTTGTACATAGCAGCAGAAATTCCACACCTCTACACAACAGGGCCAATAAACCGTAATAAGATTACAACAGAAAACTAGCTACTAGTTCTTAACTACATACCTATTAGTCGCAAAGGCGAGCCTTTGCTCCATTCGTAAGCATCTTTCCATGCAAACACTCATACCATCTTCATAAGTTTTGGTAACGCCAACACTAACCGACTTCACTAGACTCTGAAGCGTTTCAAAAGATGAAGCTGCAAGCATTGGAAAAAAAGTTGCTACAGTAAAACATTGCTGGAACGAATTTGTACTTCAAATATTATTTTCTGGTCTTTGGTCTTATTGTCTCGCAAAATACGGTAAAATGGCCAAAGCAAGAAAAAATCAAGAGGAAAGAACAAGTACTGTATATACAATTTTTATACATGTTCCTTAACGCAGAGTTTCCCAAACTTGGGTCCAGGAAAATGCGGCAAAAATGTCAAAACAAATCAAAACTTCTGAATGGTTTCTGCAGTACACATGCCGACCCGATTTAATTTCTGCAGTGATTGATCATCTCGTAATATTTTTTCCTTCAATGCACGTTAACTGAGTGATCTTAATTTTGTTCTACCCTGTGGTTGGCATTTTAAAAATGGTAATGTAAATTTTCAAAATAAAAAAGAAACAACTTCTCTGGCAAACGTTATTGCGTGGGGTTGCCAACTCTTAAAACTTTCATTGTGCATTACTGCAATCACCGTGCTTTCTATGGTGTCATAGTTATATTTTGGCCGAGCAGTTTCTCTTCTACTTTTCTTTTGGAGAAAACGAAAATATTTGAGAAAAAATAAAAGTCGCCAGTCGGCTTTATTAAGTCTTCCAAAGTGGCTTTATCAAATAAAATCGGTAATGCGTTGCAATTACGTCATCCAGACATCATTGAAGACTTTATATGTGTGAACTCAAACAGACTCTACCAGACTTTTTTTTATTATTATTATTGGCATATTTATCCTCCCATCACGAGAAAGCGATCAATGCGCTATACGAACTCGCTTAGGGAGTTGCCGGCCATCTGTCTACCACACTAAGATGGGGGAATTCCGTTAAGTGCCTTTCCCAACGGCACAACAAGTAAACTTGCCGGCTTTCTCCACACTGTCCCTTAAATGCTGAACGTCAAGCAGGGAAGCTGTGAATAGCAATTTTTAAGTCATTGGTTTGACCCGACTTGGAATCGAACCCCAAGGCTACCGATCCAGAAGCAGACGCTCCATACCACTGAGCTATCTGATCGGTTAACGATCTGATCTGATCGGTTGAAAGAATTTTATCTAAATACAAGGCCGATATGAAAAACTAACCACAAATACGAAGCGAAGAGCGTGACATTATAAGATGAAGTGCAGCATTCGCTTTAACTATAAACTCAAAGCGATTGCGTCTCTTCTGAGTTCTCTTGCTTCGAAAACAATTTATTGTCCAGTCCAATTACAACTAGGCGAGCTTAGCTGCAGTAGTAAGGTAAATTTAGTGCCAAAAAGTCATTAAGATGTCTTCAAAGAAACGAAGCTACAAAGAAGCTTTTCTGAACTTTCTACAAGTGTTATTGAAAATTCTTTTGAAAAGCTTAAGTGAGTAATATGTTGTAAAGCTCCTCAGAAAAGTATGAAACCACGCAAATTGTTGAAATTGATACTGCATTTTGAGTCTTGTCATGGCTAACTAGCAGGAAAATCAATTCACCACTTTAGGCGAAAATCTAAACGTTTGAAAAATCGCCGCATTGATTCTAGGAAAATATGGGCAAAACAAATAAGTAATAAAAGCATCATATTATCGCATTGCTCTGGCAAGAAATAAAAATTCTCACACCATGGGCTTGAAACTAAAAGTTCTGTCTTAATGAAGCAATTACAAACCACCTTTGTGCCGGAGAAAAAACTATCATTGTGGCCGTTTTTCGAAAAAGGTCAAATTGAGAGACAACAAAATGTTTTAGGGGTAGCAACATAAAAGGCTCTTAATTGTAGTGTCATGATTACAGTTGGACTATGATATTCTTGCCTTTATTGTTTATGTTGCTCTAATGGTCTTTTGTTATGACAAGTTGAACACACATGTGTAAAGCAGAGATGATAAACCAAACTTAAGAGAAGCCGACATAAGTTGGTTTAGATACAGGTCTACAGTAGGATGCAAGCTTTAACGACCTTCACTTTGCATCCTGTCGGCATAGCTTAACTACTGTTGTGTTGTATTAATTATGCTTCCACGGTAGTAAATAGGAAATACCGTAAAACGCCATTACTTTGGCCATTGCTCAAACTTTAACCAAAACTGGGAGTGTGATACCCAAATACTGTGTGCACTAACCTCTTGGTCTATTTGGTTCATATTGCATACACACCTTGCTAGAGTCTCTAGGGGTGGTTTAAACATGTCTGGTGAGTTGCACTACTACTTTGATGTCATAATTACTTGTATCAACGGAGGTTTTGCCTGTGAAATGCAACAATCTAGGTCAAAACATGTTGACTTGCTTGTCAGAAGTTGTAAATCTGCTGATAAATTAGATAACAAAGTAATTTTATAAAGGACAATAATGTGTTACTTCTACCCTTTTACATTTCAAAAAAGGAAAAGAGCCAAAATTTGAGCATAGCTTTTTTTGACCATTTTCAAGATTAAAATTCTTTACATTTTCAGCAATAGTTACCCATAGCTTTGATTACTCTCTTCATTATTAAGATTCTTTACTTAACCTACTATATCTGGTATATGTCATCTTATAATGCCATCTACAGTGGTTTGGACAAAGTTCCAAGTGACTGTGTGATCCCCTGCAATGATAGGGGAATATTTGACATAAAATCTGAGAAATTGTTAATGTGGCGAATTATAAACTGTGCAAAATCCACACTATAGTGTGGTTCAAGTCGTTCTTAAATCAGTACCAGTCAGCTTTCGTTTTTTTAAAACTTACCTGATGGCTAAAGTTAGATAAAAAGCTTCTAATGGCTAATTTTTTTAAACTAGTCGATGGCTAAAGTTAGGAATTTCGCCCAAACTTTAGCCACCCAGTCTTAAAAAAAAAAAGACTTCCTATAATGTGGTGTGTCAAAGAAAAACTTAAACGGGCAGAGCAAAGCAGTCTGTTGGATTAAGTACCAATTTTTTGTTTATATTTGGACTATCAAGCAAATAATCAAAAAAAACAACTTGAAAAATGGCTTTAGTTAGGGCGTTTTACGGTATTTAAGAGAGAGGTCCGCGGTAAACCTGATCAACAAAAAGTGGTCCATGTCACAAAAAAGTTTGGGAAACCCTGCCTTAACGTTTAACAAAAAGACTATTTTAAAAATTTGGCAACATCGATTAAATACAAACTACACAGAATTTACAAGAAATCAATGAAGGGAAAATGATATAGCTTTTCTCAGCTTATTAGTTTGTCAAAAGTCAACATGGGTTTAGTGTCAAAATGCTAGTCTGCTTAAAATGTTATCGAAATTACAAATTGTACGGTTTTATTGCAAGAGAAAATCATTGCAAAGTTTAAAACTTTGTAAAATCTACAGTACCTTGTTGTTCACATTTGCCTTTCCAATCTTTCAATTCCATTTTCATCTTGGAATTGCTTGATTCGAGAGTTTGATTACGATGGTTCTTCAACTCTAGTTGCGCTTCCACGTCACGATATCGATTAACCAGAATATTTGACTCGCGGTTATGGTCTAAAAACGATGATCTAATTTTGGTCATAATACACTTTAAAAAATTAAACATTCACTAACTGTGCCTTAAAAATTCTCCATATTTGAAAATTGATGATACTGCACAGTGATAGACACCGATGAAGAAATTGTAGCACTTGAAAACTAGCCATTGCAGCTCTGGCAAAGGTTTGTCTGCATTGCATCTATATTACAGTACACCACTATCAACCCAAGTCAAATCCAAGTACAAGCAGTTGTTTCAACTTATGATTCAAAGCAGCACTTATAAAATTTGCTTCATGATTTCTTAACCGTTAAAAAAATATTGTGGCGGCCATTTGTGTACAAATCCAACCAGGATTCTTTCCAGCTAGAGGTTGTAACATGAAAAAAGTTGAAAACTAATGGAGTACCAGACAACACTAAATTATCTGGTTACCTTCTAGTTTTGTTTTAAGTTCTTGAACGATGAGTTTATGTTTTGATGTTTCCTCTCGGTTAATTATTTCTTGCGTCTTACACTGCACCATCAGCTCGAATACTTTTGTTCTCCATTGTGACGTCACCACTGCGGCCTTATTTTGACTAAAACAAAAAAGTAACTGGAAAAAATTTAAAGTATTGGAGTTTAGGTTTGAAAAGTTGGAGTAATAATTATTTTTGCTTCTCCTAGCTGCTGCATAAATCGAAATCCAATTTACATTCAGATTTTAGTTTATTTGGAACACAAAAAATACTACATACACACCGAGGTATTTGTCCAAAAACTACCGGTTTTTGCTACTACAAAATTATCTTTGGATTCCATTTCCGTAGCATATGAACATTGCTAAAACAAATATTGTATTAACTTACCAAACAGGATCCGGCATAGCTGCAGTGTGAGCAGTTATAGTTTGTTCCTGCATTTCCAAAATTTTTGAAACTGATTGAAATCGAACGTTTAACATGTCCAAAGTCTTTTGCAATTCTTCTTTGTTGTCATTTAAAGCCTACATAGTAACAAAAATCACAAATTATTTTCTAAAACAAATTCACTGAATTTGGACTTTCAGATTTGTGTGGCATGAATTACAAAGAGGCGAACTCTGTAGTTGAGAAATCTCTTCTTCGTTCTGTTCGCAAGCACAGGGTGACCAAAAAAAAATGCCACCAGTAAAAACATCACCAAAATGCACTACCTTTTTTTGAATTTTAATTAATTTCTTTTGGGTTTATGCTTTGCCTGACATGTTTATCTAAATTTCATGTATTTTGTATGTTCATATAGTTTTAATTTAATTGCACATTTGTCCTCCTAACACGAGAAAGCGATCAAAGCGCTATAACGAGCTTCCTTAGGACTTGCCAGTAATGTCTACCACTTTGAAATGGGGGAATCCCGATGAGCGTCTTTCCCAACGGCACAAGTTGTGCATACTGCCTTTTTAATACTGATCGTGAAGCAGGAAAGCTGAAGTAATTGCTTTGACCTGACTAGGAATCAAACCCGAGTTTACAGCTCCAGAGGCAAAAGCTCATATCACTCGGCTATTTGAACTGATGATTTTTGACCAACTATCTCTGATTTTCTGCCGCTCAAAAAAGCGCTCTAAAGTCTAAGTGTTCATTGCCTAAATTTTCAATTGCTCTAAAGCATTTTTCTCTGTATTCAGTCGGAGTGCACTAATCACTGCAAGCAAACAACACCAGTTGCACTAAATTGTATTTTTACCTGAAATGCATTATTGGTTAAACGCAGCACCATTAATCTATATTTGTTACCTCTTGTGAATTCTAATAAATGCTTTCCTCACCAACTTTTGCATAAACTTACGCTCATAGCAGATATCATTTCGTTTCTTTCAACCTTCCAGTGATTTCTGGCGTGTTCATCTTCTTGCACTTGTGCAATGTAAGCTCGTAATTGAGAGTTGGTGGCACGCTGCTCGTCTAGATGTTGGTCCAAAGAACTGATTTTATGCAAATTTTCTTGAGCAGTGCTTTGTTGGTCCTAAAGTGAAAACAAATGGTTTTTGAAAACTGGAGCGTATTCATCACAAAGCTAATGAACTTAACAAAAAAAAAAAAAAAAAAAAAAAAGAAGTCCATGAGCAGAAAGGTCATAAACTAAAGAAGGCTACTTTAATCCTTTATCAGGTTCAGCTAAAGCCGAAACGCTAGCTTTGACATTGATTTAACTGAGAAATTTTATCTTTTTTCAGCGATGATGATAATAACAGGGATGATAAGCACCGCATTTTAAAATTATAAGACGCACTTTATATCCTTTTTATTTCATAAAAATTGATTGCACGCCTTATACGCCGGTGCGCCAAGTGCATAGATGTGATGGTGACTGACGTTTAATTGCCACTCACCTATAGAGTTTTTTTTTGTTTAATAAGCTTTATGCGGTGACCTGACACCGGTACTTCTTAAAAACCCGTTGTGTCCAGTGTTCCGTCTAGGATTTTGACTAGTGCGAATTTGCCCAAATGATAAATTTATTGAAATTTTTGCCCAAAGATTTCATTACTTTGAGGACCCCTTTTACAAATTTTTTTCATTAAATTTGCTTCTTCAAGATACAAGCTACAGTCTTGCATTAAAATATTCAAGTTTTTTGTTTAAGTTTCTCAGTTTTGCATTTTATAATATTAATTTCTGGTTCAAAATCAGTAAAATTTGCATTTTTCTCAAATTTCTCACTCTAGAGGGAACACTGGTTGTGTCATATTGTTGGTGCGCCTTACGTATGAAAAAAAAAACAATAAAAGCAATTTATAGACAGAGCACTTTATGGTCCGTAACATACGGTACCCGAAAATTTAAGGCGAAGAACGTCGAACACAATGATAGGAAATTTTTTGACAGTTTTTTAAAACATGGTTATAAGATTAAAATAAAAATCAAATGAGAAAAAAGAAACAGAATTTCTCGTAAAAGAGCGCCGATCACATCAAACACGTTATAAAAAAAAAAAAAAAAATCAAACGGTTCTACAAAAAATTACACTGCCAGTTTTCATCTCAAACTAATCTTCAAGTAGAAAAATTAAGCATTTCGAAATTCTACCAACATGTAAATTTTGTTGTAAAGAATGAAGATTGGCTTCCAGATTTTCTTTTGTGACTTTTAGTTCGAGATTTTCTTTCTGCAATTGTTCAGAATGATCCCTGTACCGATTTTTTTCTTGTTCCATTTCATTCAATTTTTCCTCAAATTGACTTCGATTTTGGAACACCATAGATTGATGCTAAAATATATTCAATCTAAATCAAATCTTCATCATACTCGCGGTAGTACGCCGAAGCGTGTAGCGGGGCCCATTTCCGAAGAAACATCGCAGCGGTGGCGAACCGTCGGCGACACTGTGTCCGATTTGACCGACCTGGGAAGTGAACTCCAGTCCCCAGACCTTCCGCACCAATAACAATGTTTATAACAACTGCGCTGCTCGGCCACTCCTTAAATGATTAAGGCAAATGAAAATAGATACAGTACTATTACGCATATTACTGTCAACGCTACTTAGTAGTTAATTAGAACATGGAAGTTAACAACATCTATGATACTTCGCAGCTTGATGCAAATTGTCCGGACTCCTCAAAAGCATCATGAAAAAGACTTACCAGACAAAAAATGACTCGAAGTCCGCAAATTAACCCGGTGAAAATTAGCAAGGTGAATGATTCAATACACCTTACCAAATTTATACTAAATTTGCTTATCAAGATTATTTTAAAAGTCAATATACCTAAAACACGTGAGGCTGGTACATACAAGGTTGCTTGGAATACAGCTAAAATCACGTACCCAACGAGCAGCACCGGTAATTGTTTTAATACAATCAGGGCAAGCTACTCTACAGATTGTAATATTATTGTATTTATCCTCCTATCACGATAAAAGCCAACAAAGAGCTATAACGAGTTCGCTAAGAAGTTCCCGCTTACCTGTCTACCACTTTAAAATGGGAGAATCCCGCTGAGTACCTTTCTCAACGGCACAACAAGTAAACTTGCCGGCTTGTTCTCCAAATCTGCATCCGCCCTATCATGCTGAGCGTCAAGCGAGAAGCTGTGAACACCAATTTTAAAGTTATTGGTTTGACCCAACTCGGAATCAAACCAGAGTCAACAGCTACGGAGGCAGATGCTTTATCCATTAGGCCATCTGAGCCGTTAAACTTCACATTAACTCACTTCAATTTTCCAATTTTGCTCATCTTTTTCAAAATCATTTTTCAATGTTTGTTTCTGCATTTCAAAATCTTGCAGCAACTTTTTCTGCTCTTTTTCGTTTTTCTCATACAAATTTTTAATCTCTTGTTCGTGTTGCACTTTTAGCAAATCTAGGTTCGCTATGTGCCTGTTCAAAGAAACATGGTAGTAATTCCTATGAGAAAAATCTCATTTATAACAGTAATTCTTTGAATTATATAAACTTTGTTATCTCAAATAAATTTACATATTGACGTTTGATATAGTAGCAAACATACTCACAATATATACTAAGCCTTTTACAGCAAAGGATATTCAGAAATCATTACCATTAAGCATTTTGCTTAAACCACAGGAAAATGGAATTGCAACGGCACACGACTGAATGAACGCTTGTAGCCTTTATTAGATATACACCATAATTCAGTGAACTCTTAACGCTAAAACAGGCAAATGAAAATTTAATTAAAAGTTGCTAATAGACAGAGCAACATTAATAACGCAACGTGTTTTTTACGCACATCGTATATATACCGTATATAATGAATATGATGAACAGAACGGGCAAGAAAATTTGTATCATTGTGTTTAACAGTCATAGAAGCTAGGGATATGGAAGCGGTCATATTTTAATGGAAGCAGAAGCGCGAAAAGTATGCCGCTTACACATCATTCAAAACAGCATAAGCTACGGTAAATAACTTAATAGGTATTATTTTATTCAATTTATTATATATTATTATTTTACAATGGTAGATTCGCATGGATGCCAGATCTCACCATAGCCCATTCACTATTCGTTTGACTTTCAAATAGTAGTAACGTAGATTCGCTTTTTCTTTGAGCTTTCTCTAAATCTTAAAATAAAGCAACTAATCTTTCAATAGCGCTAAAAGCAATAGTTCACTTTTTTCCAATTATAATCACGTCACGAAACAGAGGGAGCTGTCAGGGGCGTATTTAGGGAGTATTGTGCCTTGTCCCTCCTCCCCCTTTTAACTTTGCCTATTAGTAAAAAAGAACAAAATTAATAGTGCAAAGTGACTGAAATATGCCAGACTTTTTCGATGATTTTTGTAGCTAATGGCCAGGGCGCATCCAGGGAGATAGGATAAGGGATATGCATCCTCCCCAAAGCCGGCGACAGAGCATTCAACTTAGTGGGGCCAAGCGTTTATCAGGAGGCCAAAGCTCAACATTACGCACAAAAGCCGCTGTCTTCAAAAGAGTAAGCATGTCGATTGGCCCCTCCTTGGCGCCGGCCCTGATTCTCCCACCAGCCATTTTCGAAAATGTTTTTGATGCACAGCTATATACAATTTTTCCATAATTTTGAGCCTCTTCGGTAGCAATAAGACTTACGCCACAGGCCTAAGCACGCATAATCGAAACTGTGCGAACAAAATGAATCAAATTGGCAAGCACTCAGAATTAGGGTCAAAAAATTTAAACAAAATTTGGCTGAAAATTATTTAAAAAGCACTAAAACAGCCCTTACAGCATGTAAGTTTTCAAAAATTTTCCAAGAACATGCCCCTGGACCCCCCTAGAGCCTTTCTTGTTGCTCACTCAGCTGCAAATTAGTTCTGCCGAAAAAAAAAAGTTTGATGGAAATTATGCCCCCTTATAAAATTTCTCGCCGCGCCACTGAGTGCTGTGTAGGCCTATCAACATTTTTCTGATCAAGAGAGTAAGTTTTGAAGCAAAGTTGCAGTAAAAGACTCCTAGAATTGTGACTAAATATTTGTGATTTAGCCTAATCATTCTTAATTATTATTTTACACTTTTGTTTGCTTTTTGCAAATTATCTTTAAAAACACACTTGGTAAAGTTTAACCAAGAGCTTACAGCGTCTTGGAAAAGTTGCGGTTTACGCTATCGGCTACCAACGCACTGGTCGTATTTTACTAGCAAAATTTCGGTGAATCTGTTTGGAAGCGGAAGCAAAAGCTGTTTGCAAATATACCGCTTCCACATCCCTGATAGAAGCACGAACCTTTAAAACAAGGGATAATAGAAAACCTGGAAAAGAAGCTCTCATGCTGAACAGAGCTACGTAAAGGACTCAGCACTAAGCACAAGCAACTTGCCAAACTCTAGGACTTACTCGGATTGCAGTTGTCTCTGTTCTTCAGCAGAAATAAGAAGATTTTGCTTCATATTTGACAAAGTCTCAGTGATCTGGGATGCTCTCTCCTTCTCATCTTTTAACTCTTCCGACAGTTGATTTAGTTTTACATTTTGCTCCTGAATGTGGAGATTTTTTTCTTGTAAATGAACTTCAAGACGTGACAAGTGATTCTCTCTGAGAAATTCAAAAATAAACAAAACAATTCATTCAACAAATTCTACTTCAGCAAATTCGGCCTCATGAATATTTGAAGTCAATATAGCCAACGCATAAAAGTCTTCAGTTGAAGAAAGCGCTCAATGACGTACTTGGCACAAGGTATATCATAAAATAAAGTCAAGATTATATATTTAAGCTTGGTTATTGGTTATGAAAATGTTTTACACCATTGTTTTATTAAGTATATACTTCTTTTGATTCTGTTGTAACGTTGGTATGTAGAAAGCTTTTTCACACAAAGTCCGTACCTTTTTCGCTATGAGAGGAAAAAATTGATATCGTTTGCAAAAAATATATAAATTCATGTAACTGAAGGTCAAAAATACAACTGCAGGGCTACCACTCCCAAAATATCTCATGATGATTTTTATGACGTTTTGCTTATCTGCTTTATGATAATTTTTTTCAACATTACGATATTTTTGTGATAATAAAACATCACGAATGTCTTTTAAAAAAGTCTTCAACAGGAGTCCTCCCTCAAATTGCCATAGGTTGGCCACCGCTGTCATATATGCTACCAATAATTGACGACAAATACTTAATCTCCATCTAACTGCTAAAGTGAATCATTAATGGATATACATTAGTTTCCACTTTAAATTGCATGAACATATCAGTGCAGAACTTTCAGGAAAATGTGCAGATCAAAGGAATCGGTCATGAATGGTTACTTACTGTAGACGCACATTTCTCCAGTTTCTGCTCTGGCTTCAAATTGAATGTAATTATATAAGTGTAAAGAATTATGATGTTTATTGAATTTTATGATCGATTGTGCTTTAACGTGGATCTTGTGATTTGTGAAATTCTTAACATTTTTTTTTAAAATTTATGATAAGTTACAGCCCTGCATTTGCTTTAACGTTTGAGGTAACATAGTAAACATTATCCAATTTAACAACTCACTTATTTTGAAGTTTGCTGTTTGTCTCAGCTAAATCTTGCTGAAGTCTCTCAATATATTGCACTTGATGAGTAATGACGTTGTAATTACACTTACTGTCCTGCAAAAAATACAAAAGCATGAAGTAAAAGCAAGCTTCGTGCTCTTGAGTTCAAGAATTCAAATACAATGTCGCAAAGCTACGACAAACACATGAAGTCTATAGCTTAAAATTAAAAACCAAATCTTCACTATACTCGCGGTATTATGCCGAAGTGTGGTGGAGCCCATCTCTACGGCTTAGCTCCTGGGCTGCACAGCTCCAAAAAAAAAACGGCACGATGGTGACGAAACTGTGCTGATTTGACCAGCGCGGAATCTAAGAGTACCGATAGTGTATGCACTTAGCAAGTGAGCTAACGACCGGCGCTAAATCGTCTACAGTCTAGTCCTTACTTCCCTTCGAAAGCAACGCATTTTCTTAACAAAATCTACCACAATCGAGAAGACCTTTATTAAATGATTTAGCATGGCCAAGACTTGGATCAAGTTAACGCACTAAAAATTCTTGATGTACCTTTTCAGATTGGCTTTTTTTGATGATGTGGTGAAGAAGATTATTTTCTTCTCTTAATTCGGTGAGAAGTAGTTGCAATTTATCACTGCAAGTTCCAACATCACCCTTAGAACAGTCCCAGTCATACCCAGAATCTTGAGATATTCCATGAGCTACATAATAAGATTTTGCATTAAAATTAGAGCTGGGGTTCGTTTTTGCTTGAAATGGTACTTGTTCAGGTAGAACAGATTGTGAAGAGGCACAAAAATCACTTGGTGTCTTTAGTATTGGTTGGAATTTGATATTGGAAAGCAGGTTAGGAGATGAGTTTGCTTCATTACTTGACTTTGCTTGAGGTGATTCATTAAGAGAGTCCTGATCAAAATGTGAAGGAGGAAATAGCTTCTTCATTTTCAAAATACACTTGCATTTTCAGCATAAGCACATTGCAATTTCGCTTACAAGATAACTGAGTAAAATATTTGAAAAAATTTTAAAATACATACTTCAAGTATCCCATACGATAACTTACCACTGAAAATTAATGCATGCCCCACACCATAAACGTCTCGGGTTTTTCATTTTTACTGTCAAACTGATGTTTTTTATTGTATTTTAGGCAATTTCTTACGCCACAGCACACAGGTGCAAGAAACCTTCATTGAATTAAACACTAACAACACAGACAGATACTGCTATGGTACTTTGGGGAAAAACTTCCCAACGAACATCTGCATAGCGTCACAATTTAACTGTCCATTATGACGGCAGATACCGGTAGTACACTAAACCAGGTACTTTGTTGCAACTGTGTTCACGGTAACTGCAAAGACAAAGCTAGCTTATTTTTTGAAGTGGAAAGAAGCACAGAAATTTGGTTTACTGGCACAAGATCACTTACTATGTATATAGAAACCGTATTTTACTGATCTAACATATGCAATCGTATATTTACTGCACAAGTAGATAAGTTCTGTTGTACATGAATGATGATTGGTAAAAAAAAACTAATAGTGACAGTAAACTATTATATATGCATTGCATAAATAATGACTGATATTACATCACATACAAATTGCAACTGTAACTACCACTGGTACTGACCAATTCTTTGTATCGAAGCGGTACTAATTACCAGGTTAGTCTGTAGTCTATGCTCCTGCTGAGTTCTGCAGTAGCTAACAGCAACCGCCATTGAATGAGTTTAAAATTATAGAACACAAACCTAGAATGCCTCATGACTTTGACAATATAGGTATCTGTAACTTGGGCTTATTTTTTTGCTGTAAAATTTCGGACAAATAGTCTGTAAGCTAAAAATTCAACGTGCTTTAAAATACCGGTAGGAGTTCGTTCTGGATTTCTAGGGGTTACCTTTTGAAAGAAAATTATTAAAGTGTATGGTCACACAAACTTTCTGCAAAAAGTTCTCTAAAAAGTACCTGCAGTATTTTAGTAGCATAATTTAACTTAAATCAAAAAATTGCGCATTAACACAAACGTTTTAGCTAGTTTAGTGGAGTGACGTGCAACACGTTATCCAGTGAAAAAAAAAACACCTTAGAGCATTCCCCACATTTCCAAGGAAACTAAACGCCAAAGCGATTGGCGATGATAGTAATCCGTACGTATAGGTCCAAGATTATAAAGGAAAATTTGACTGGAATCGATTTTGGTTTGAAGCCGATTTATGACTTACATTTCAAGACTTATATCAAGCTCAAAAAGTGATATGGGTTATAGAAGATATTATTGAGGTTGGATGAAACAGATCTTTCGAAGTTCGTCGCTACTATTTGACCAAGCGTTCATTCCGTATCAAGTCCCAGCAACTCTCAGGCCAAAAATCTATCCTTGCACCACCTCAGTTCTAAGCAGTAAATTTAAAGTGCACTTCAATAAGCATTAATCCAAAAATCTAGATGCGAAGGTATGGCTCTGCATTTTACTTGATTGGGTCTTGTGTTTTCGCAAGAGATTTAATTAGTCTGACTTGTTATCGCTTTAACCTACCTACTGAGAATTCAGCTAGACGTAACAAGGTGCATTGGGATATAGTTTCACAGCTTCAATGATAATACAGTAGTACATTAAACTTTGAATAGACTGTGTGTAACAGAGGTGGGCATTCCACAAAGCGTGGCTAGCCAGCCACGTGCGGCTTTTTGTCGAAAAAATGAAGACCTTCTTTTGCTATTTGATTCCTTATTCACAGATTTTGTAGGATTATAAACCTTTTCGTTTCTGTTTTTTTTTTCATTTCGATTCTTTGGTGGCCACTCTTCGTCTTTTCTTTATTTCAGCAAGTGCGTTTTTATGCAAGTTTTACCCACCCCTGGTACATAATATAAGGCTGGTTGAATACTCTAAAGCAGGGTGGTCCAAACCCAGGCCCGCGGGCCACTAGTGGCCCGCGGCAGCATTTTCTTTGGCCCGCGGAAGATTTTGCAAAAATTCTGGAGAAACTGCGAGAAAGTCTTAGTGAGATATGATAACATCCAAGTTACCGATTTACAACGTACAATCAATCACATTTATTATTGGTAAGGAAGTAAAAATGCCATCTTGCTCAGGCAAGTAAAATGATGGTAATGGGCCATGTGGGTTCGTAAATTTAATATCAGCTTCTAGTTCCACTCACCAATGAAAGTTATACCACTATTCCACAAAGTCTATGCACTTAACCTTTTAATATGCTGTTGGTCTGATGGTGAAAAAACAAATGTTACAGAAAAATATGGGCCTGAAAAAATGTATTTGCGTTCGATTTGATTTGCTGAAATTAGTTGATAGAAATGATACAGTGGTGTGAAAAGTAGTCCAGAAATCCAGTCAAGTAAAAGTATTGTCACTAATGGCGGAAACTACTTGAAGTAGAGTAGAAAGTAGGGGATGTAAAAAGTAACCAAGTACTGTATAAGTAAAAAGTACCAGCAAGTTGAGGCTACTTAAGTAAAAAGTAACGTTTGCAGAAACAAGGCACTACAGCTGAGCTTTGACAAAGATAATTTGCTCACTTCCAAACTTAAAGATATTTTGCCGATGCTTAATTATATATAATTAGCACATTTATTTGACGAATACAAAAAAGTGAAGTGTGTCATAATCTGCAAAATGCAACCTCATTGTCCACGCCAAACACAAACAACAAGAGACCACTTAATATTACGAAATTATACAACTTATATATATAAAATAAAGCAATGCCTAATACTAATGATGCCAATTTTATTATCAAGCATGATTATTTATCATTTTCGTGATACATTGCTTAATATTAACTATCTACTTATCATTTTTAAAGCCCCTTAAGTAGCGTTACTTTCTGATTGAACTAAGTAAGAAAAAGTAGTCAAAATTTAAATCACTCAAGTAAATACTAATTACCATAGGCGCCGAGTTTGTGATTTTACCAGGCATGCGGTAATTTCATGACGTCAAAATTAAAACATTACCACGCCATTACTTAATCTTAAGATGTAGTAAAATTGAAGAAATTAATTTGTTTGCAATCATTAGGCTATACTACTGTTTAGACTATATATATATTGCAACTTGAAATTTGGCCTGATCAGATGCATCAAATGCTTGTACACTTAAGTAACTTTTTATCTTATCTTAACATCATTACATAAGCATGTATTTTTTTATTACATGCTATGTATACATAATCACTTTTAACCGACGCAGCACACTTTCAATAGCTCAAAGAATGTAAAACGAGAAGAAAAATAGTTTAATACAAAACCACATCTCATGCATACTACTTACATGCCTGCATTATGCTTTGATATTTGGTATTTCTGCGCAAAAGCAAATCTTTAGGAAAAACAGCCTATCTTTAGAAAGATTTGGTGGAGCTGCAGCACCTTTAGACTGACACCACAAAAATTTAGAACACCACAAAATTAGGGCCAAAACTGACACACCAAAATCATTAAATATATAACTCAAAAACCAATCTTGTTAACTTAAAAATAATTGTTTTATCAGATTTGCCATGATCAAAAATGGGGGCATACCAATTTATAGCATCCTTCCACCTCAATTTTAAGCCTCAAAGGCCAAAATCACTCGTGCGTATCCTCAAAATTCACTCATATGCATAATTTTTAAAGGCTTTATCTCCAGAATGACTTTTGCTAAAAAGGTGAAATTTTTTGCACACAAGTTTTTTTATTCTGTTTTACCTTACTGCCAAGTCTGAAAAAGATTCTAGAACATGGGTTGACAGCCACTCAAATTAAGCATGGATTGACCCTAATAAAACAATACTGTGTCCGAAATTACCCCATTGGTGGGGAAATACCAGCCAGCAAAAAGTTGCAAAAATCGAATTTAAAAATAATGGGAAAGTTGCAAAAATCAAATTACAAAATAGGCAGTGGCTAAGGTTAAGTGACCGTAATTTTCGTTTTCTGAATTCAAAGTTACGTGACAAGCAATTTTATTGTATTTCTTATCTATTCCATTATCTTCACGAACCTGATTGTTAACCCCAGGTCACACGAATCTGAATAGAACCGAAGCCACCAAAGCACACAAACCGAAGTTGCGACGAGAATCGAACGCAAAACTAGAGCAGCACTTCCCATTATACGCTGCACTCCACCCACTGAGCTATCGAGAAGTCGTGGCATCTAGCAAATAATGGCGTTTACAAACCGTTGCTTGTCGCACAACTCTCACGTAACTTTGAACTCAAAAAACAAAAATTACGGTCACGCAGTCTTAGCCACTGCCTTAAAAATAATGGAATGAACCAGTGTTCCCTCTAGGATTTTGACTAGTGCGAATTTGCCCAAATGATAATTTCATTGAAATTTTTGCCAAAAGATTTCACTACTTTGAGGACCCTTTTACAAATTTTTTTCATTAAATTTGCTTTTCCAAGATACTAGCTACAGTCTTGCATTAAAATATTCAAGTTTTTTCTTTAATTTTTCAGTTTTGCATTTTACAATATTAATTTCTGGTTCAAAATTAGTAAAGTTTTCCCCAAAATTTCTTATTTTCTCAAATTTCTCACTCTAGAGGGAACACTGAAATGGATAGCCTATACAGTGGCACACGCAGAAATTTTCTGAGGGGGGGGCGTGCGAAGAAGTGGGGGCCCCCAGGATTTGGCAAAAGGGGGGTACAACCGGGGGTCTGGGGGCGTAGCCCCCAGCCGCCAACAAATTTTTGCAGTTTTCACAAAAAAATCACTCATTTTAGCACACTTTTTTATTGAAAAAGGGCGTGCAGTGAGTGCAGTCACTATAAACCAGTGTGGTCCAAGACTAAGAGCATTAAGGGCCGTCTAAAGGTTTGAAAAAGCTTCGCGAGTCGCAAAGGTAAAATCTAGATTTTGATCATAGGTGGAGAGATTGTTATTCTGCCATTAACACTATACGCCTTACTAAATGTCTTACGTTTCATGCTTGTTTAAGTCTTGAAAATTGGCGTTAGCGCAACGTCGTATAAAGCTGTTAGATGTGCAACTGAATCACATTTGGAAAGCTTTTTAACATACCTGTTTGCTTAAAATTGTTTCTCTTTAATTCTTTCAATATTGCTTCCCTAGAAGTTCCGTGGTACTGACCGTATCTTTCCTCATATAGCGTTTTGTAATGTCGCTTAGCATTAAACTCTTTGGGAACAGACATTACTTGAAGATACACCAAACATTATGTTTAACCATTATTAATGACGAAGAAATATCTGTCCTCACAGTTAAAATTGCACTCTCTGTTTTCCTCGGACACTTTTTTTTGGCACTCATTTCATGCTGTTAGTGCTACTCACTAAATTTCGTGACTTTTACGCTGCACATCTCGCTGAAGATCGTTTTGAAAAGACCCACATGATAAGTATGCGATATATTACATAACCTGCTTTAGTACACAGTAAATGTCTTAATGTGATGTCAGATGCATTTCTACAGTACTTTAAAATGACGCGTTCAAGTGTACTATGAAACATTCTTGTTATTATTTTAAGCTTGCAAATTTCTTGCCTCTTAAAAAAATCACATAATTAATGCAAACGACGAAGTTTTTAAGCCTTGTTACATACAAAACAGGCAACTAAGATTAAAGTGTTTGAGGGCCTCGGTTTGGACCACACTGCTGTAGACAATGCAAAAATATTTTTGCAACTTATGTCTAAAAACAGAAGCTTGGCTAAAATAAGTGAAAGGAGTCTGCAATCATTATTAGTTTGTGAAATCACAGACCGAGGGTTAGGTTTTAGCACTTTATTACAGGGCCAAAGGGGGGGTCATGGCACCGTGCCCCCCTCCTTGCATGCTCCTATGGCGCGAAGGAAATTTTCTACATTAAGGTACAATTTTTCGAGCAGTATCTGAGCGACACAGGCTTTTAACATGTATCGAAGAAGGCCTGAGGGAGGGGGGGCGCACGCATTGGAGCCCCCCCTGCGTACGCTACTGAGCCTATACAACTTTACGTTTTTGGCAGTCCAATGCATAAATGTCTAAATGCAAAAACAAGATAGTAAGGATTAGCCTACAGCACAGGGAAAAAGGACCTTATTACGAGGAACTGAAAACTAAAAAATCGTCAGGACTTACCCCCTTAGCAGTATAGGCCTATACCATGTATACCCTATGGTTCCAAGTCCTTTGTTGTTCTTTGCGATGTTTAGTAGATCAATTTGAAGTTCTTTGTCGCTCTTTTGCAGTGTTTTGTACCTTTAAGTCCTTTGTCGACCTTGGCGGTGTTTCAGTCCTTTGTGTTGTTTAGTCTGTTAGCAGGTTAGTAGGACTGCTGTATTGGTGGGCGGAAAGCACAACTGTGTTTTTTTTTTTGGAAGCTTCTGTTTCACTGGAAATTTCCGATTACTGCAGTTTGAAAATCATCAGATCGTGGTTGTGGGGTCCTACTAAACACCGCAAGGAACTACAAGGAACTTTCAAACCTTCAAAATGCTTGAAAACACTACAAGGAACTACAAGGTACTTTTAAACCAAGAACAAAGTAGCTGAAAACACTACAAGGAACTACAAGGTACTTTTCAAAATTACATTTGAAAATAACCCTCAGTTATTATTATTTATTTAACCAACTACAAGGTACTTGAAAACACTACAAGGAACTACAAGGTACTTTTCCAGCTACTACAAGGTACTTGAAAACAGCACAAGGAACTACAAGGTACTTTTAAACCAACTTCTAGGTGGTTGAAAACACTACAAGGTACTTTTAAACCTACAAAATGCTTGAAAACACTACAAGGAACTACAAGGTACTTTTATAGCTACTACAAGGTAGTTGAAAACACTACAAGGTAACCAACTACAAAATGCTTTTAAACCAACTACAAACTGACAAGGTATAGTTGAAAACAGCACAAGGAACTACAAGGTACTTTTAAACCAACTACAAGGTAGTTGAAAACAGCACAAGAAACTGCAAGGTACTAAATCAACTACAAGACTTTTAAGGTAATTTCAAACCAACTCCAACCCCCTGACCCCAAATCTTGACCCCACCCCCCGACTCCAACCCCCCCAACTCCACCCCCCCTGACCCCACCCCCCTGACTCCACCCCCCAACTCCAACCCCCTGACCCCAACTCCAACCCCTGACCCCAACCCCCACAACCCCAATCCCCCCGACTCCACCCCCCAACTCTAACCCCCCTGACTCCATCCCTCGACCTCAACCCCCCCCGACCCCAACCCTGCAGTGTTTTCAAGTACTTTGTAGTTGGTTTAACAGCACCTTGCAACTCTTAGCAGTGTTTTCAATTACCTTGTGGTTGGTTAAAAGTACCTTGTAGGCTAGTTCCTTGTAGTGTTTTCAAGCGTTTTGTAGATTTAAAAGTACCTTGTAGTTCCTTGTAGTGTTTTCAGCTACTTTGTACTTCGTTTAAAAGTATCTTGTAGTTCCTTGTAGTTCTTTGCACTGTTTTCAGTACTTTGTAGTTCCTTGCTGTGTTTAGCAGGACCGGCGGTTGTGTAACTGGAAACTTCCCTTATCTACTCTGCATGTCTGTGCCTACAGTTACCCTACTGTGAGAATCGCATCACGAGAACCAATAAATGGTTTTGCAACTACAATTTTCAAAATTTCGTATCCAGAAATTCTGGTAAAATACACACTTTCTGTTTTATTTTGTTCAATGAGTACTGGTAACTCTGTACCGGTAATTGTTTCCACGCAAATGTGGTGATTGTAGACACCGTAGCACCAGTTTTCAAGTGGATTATTTTATTGCATTAGTTTCAACAAAAATAAAGTCAGGCTGGTGCTGCAAAAATGCTGCTTAATACTGACCTCATCAAAAATGTTTTGCCCCTCTCCTGCAAAAATTTCTGAAAATGTCCATGTTGATTCAGGTGGTATGGTATGTTTTGCTGTACCGGTAAGGTAATGTACCGTATTTAGACTACCTCTTGTCAATACTGCAGTAAAACTGGTAGGCCTAGTTCTCTTTTTAGTAAAATTTCTTCAAATGAGAAAAAATTCTTCCTCCGTGGAAGCCTTGCCTTGTAACACTACTGTATTTTACTATTAAGCAACCATTCCAGTGTACCGCTAATCTACGTACTGTAACCAAAATGACCTAAGTCCTAATGTCTAAAACTCGACGCTTTCAATATCGTAGCACAACTGCAGAGCAGATGGGTAGTCTAGTACCCACACTTTTAATTTTTAAAAAGCGGTTTTGAAAATACGTGTTTCCGTTTATTTCCTCATTTTAATCAAAATTTGATTTTATCCGTATCCAAGCTCACCCGATTACTTAAGGATCACCGCTTTCAACGCAGAAAAAGTCTGCAAATCCTATGGCTTTCAAAGCCAAAAAAGTACGTACTTTCGGACTTTACAGATGATCGTTTCGGCTTTCAAAGCCGAAAAAGTACATTTTGGCTTTCAAAGCCAAATTACTTAAGTAGACTAGCGAGGGTTAGGTTAAGATCAGATTAGGGTTAGGTAAGTGTTAAGTTGTAGTAACGTTAGAGTTAGGTTAGAGCTACCCCAACCCTAAGTGGGACTAAAGAAGTTTTTGTAAAACTTTCAAGCTTCATCTCAATAATCTGCTTTTTTAACCCTAACCTGCCGCTCACCTAACCCTAACCTAACTCTAACGTAACCCTAACCTAGCCCTAACCTAACCTGATCCTAACCTAACCCTAATTTAACCTTAACCTAACCCTAACCTAATCCTAACCTAACCTAACCTAACCTAACCTAATCCTAACCTAATCCTAACCTAACCCTAACCTAACCCTAACCTAACCCTAACCTAACCCTAACCTAACCCTAACCTAGCCCTAACCTACTAACCCTAACCTAACCCTAACCTAACCTAACCCTAACCTAACCTAACCCTAACCTAACCCTAACCTAACCCTAACCTAACCCTAACCTAACCTAACCCTAACCTAACCCTAACCTAACCCTAACCTAACCCTAACCTAACCCTAACCTAACCCTAACCTAACCCTAACCTAACCCTAAGCGAACCCTTACCTAACCCTTACCTAACCCTAACCGAACCCTAACCTAACCTAACCTTAACCTTAACCTAACCCTAACCCAGGGTTGGGAAAAATCGATTGTAATCGATATTCGATCGCGATATTGTTTACTTTTTGTTCATCGAATGCATTGAAGCCTTTACTTTTTTGAATGAGTATAGGATATGGTCTTGTCTTTACTTTTTCTTGGCACAATTCGATGTTCCATATTCGATTCTTTTTCAGGTTACCTTATCTCACTTTAGTGTATTTAAAATAATTGTCGGTATATGTCATTAGGCTACCTTGTTTTAGCTGATAATTTTTTTTGTGCCAAAAAAAAAAAAAAAAACACATAAAAAAAGATTTTTAATCGCAAAGTTGCTTCGAATCAATAATGTCATTTATTATGTCCGTCGTTTGTGTGTAAGTTGCCGCATGAATGTGAGGATATCACAAAAAATGCTTGGCGTACACCACCAAATGCTCAGTGTAATATCGAATACCATATTCTCTATTCTTTACTTTTTCAAACTATAATCGAAACCGATTATTTCTTTACTTTTTGGTGAACTATCGAATATCGATTATTTCTTTACTTTTTTGGGTATCGATTCCTAACCCTGCCCTAACCTAACCCTAACCTAACCTAACCTAACCCAACCTAACCCTAACCTAACCCTAACCTAACCCTAACCTAACCCTAACCTAACCCTAACCTAACCCTAATCTAACCCTAACATAACCTAACCCTAATCTAACCCTAACCTAACTCTAACTTAACCCTAACCCTAACCAACCCTAACCGTCTCTAGTCTACTAATCTAACCCAACCCTCGCTAGTCTACTTAAGTAATTTGGTTTTGAAAGCCAAAGCGTACTTTTTCGGCTTTGAAAGCCGATGGATTACCATACTTTCAAGCTTTTGAGAGCGGTGATCCAAAAGTAATCGGGTGCCAAGCTTGATCAAAGTTGATCCATATTAATCGAAGCACAAGCCGAACTACATGAAAATAAAAGCTGGCGGAAAAGCAAAGACAAATGCAATGGTCGGAAAATGGGTTCACAAAAATCAATTTAACAGAGGAGAAAAGAATGACTAGCAATCTTTTTTTTAATCAGCAATCTCTTAAACCGATCTGATAGCCGAGTGGTATAGTGCGTTTGCTTTTGGATCGGTAGACTTGGGGTTCGATTCCGAGTTGGGTCAAACCAATGACTTTAAAATTGCTATTCACAGCTTCCCTGCTTGACGTTTTGCATTTAAGGGACAGTGCGGAGAAAGCTGGCAAGTTTACTTGCTGTGCCGTTGGGAAAAGCACTTAACGGAATTCCCCCATCTTAGTGTGGTAGACAGATGGCCGGCAACTCCTAAGCGAGCTCGTACAGCACTTTGTCGCTTTCTCGTGATAGGAGGATAAACATGCCATTAATCAATTAATCAATCAGCTATCGCAGACCGTATCAAGCAAGTTACTTATTTCAACGCTCTTTTGCTTGCGCAAAAAACAAAAAAAAATACCATTCAGCAATTATTGAATAAGCTGCGTCGTAGCCTAGGATGCTATGAAAGAGTAAAAAATGATCACTTGTTCTGCAAAACCTTCATTTAAGAGAACAAACTCAATGTTAGCTGCTTCCAGTGGTGTAAAAAGTATTTTGAAACTGTACTTAAGTAAGAGTATTGTTACTGACGGCAAAACTACTCGAAGTAAAGTAGAAAGTATTGACTAAAAAAAGCACTTAAGTAAAAGTAAAAAAGTAGTCATTTAAAAACTACTCAAGTAAAAGTAATCGTAAAGCGTTTTCAAACGTTAAAGTGTCAACTACACACTTGCCGCTGCGGCGATGATGGACTTGCTTTGAAGGTGGCAAAATGGCGAAACAAAAGAAATTATTACCGCCGATTGGATAGAGCGTCTGCTTCTGGAATGGTAGACTCGGGGTTCGATTCAGAGTTGGGTTAAACCAATGACTTAAGAATCGGTATTTATAGCTTCCCTGCATGACGTTTAGTATCAAAGGCGACAGCGTAATTCTTATCGCATGGAGTGAAGTTTCCATGGCGATGACAAGACCGAGTGTTACGGAGTTGAATAATGGAGAATTGGAGTGTAAATACAGAATTTAGGCGCAACGAGGGATTTCAAGGCGAGACTGTGACTCAATTGCCACAAAAGTAAACTACTTCTACTTTTCTAAAATAAAAACTACCCAAGTAGAGTTACTTTATACTAAAAGTACTTAAGTAAACGTAAAAGTAGCCAAAAAAAAACTACTCAAAAAAGTACTCGTTACCGAAAAAAACTACTCAAGTAATCTACTCAAGTAAAAGTATTTCGTTACTTTACACCACTGGCTGCTTCTGATGAAAATAAAGCATAAACAAAGAAAAGTAATTGCCATGGTCTATTTATAATATTTACACATTTACAACCGGTACCGATGCATAAAATCTGTGAATGGCGAGGAACATAACGCCATAAAGATTTGTTCAGCATTTAGTCAGGAATATCAACACCGTTCCCTCTTCTGCCACCCATTTTTGTTTTTCATGCAGAGAGAAAATATATAAAAACAATGAAATTGAGAGTAAGACTGTGCATGCATTAATATTAAGTATTTCAATTAAAATTACCATGCGCAGAGAAGAGCATTTATCGAGATAATTTATCGGAAATAGTTATTCGATTATCGTTTTCGCTCAAAATAGTTTTAATTTATCAATTACCAGTATCGCTTTTGTAATAACGATTTTTTATGCACACAATGTTCAAACTTCAAAGTTAGTGTGTTGGCGCTATGGAAAAAATACACGGTGTCCATCACTAAGTAAGTCTTGGTGCACATGGAGTTGGCCGAGTGGTTGATGCATTGGGCTCCGAAGCTGGCTTTGCGGGTTCGATGCTCAACTAGGTCGTCTCCATGATGCATGTACTTCACTACCACGAAAATCCTAAGCTGCAATTAAGTGGCTTGAAATAACAAAAAAAAGTAAGTTTTGGTGCAATTTTAAAAAAATTTCTTTTTGTTTTGCGTAATGCCACGGCAGAGATCGTGAACTGCTCTTTTTTTTTTTTGATCTAAAAAAATTTTTTTTACAATTTCACTTACAAATAAAAAAAAAAAAAAAACTTCGTCAAAACACAATCTTTACTGTGGTCAAAACACATTGAAAATTTACCACTGCATTTATTGGAAAGATTTATCGGCGATGAATTACCGATATCGCTTTAAGAAATAAAAATTTATCGATTACAGGTATCGCTTAGAACTTTTTTGAAGTTGTCGATTATCGCTATCGCTTTAGTGCAGAAAGATTTATCGTGCCCATCACTGTCCATGCACATTTTACAATCACTGGGGCGGATCCAGAAAATTTTGGTGGGGAGATGCAGTTTTGAATTAGGTTGAATGTTACGTGAATGCATAGATGTTAAACCCAAAAAAGAGCTGAAACCCTTTTAGAAAATATGTCCATGTGAGGGGAGTATATTCAGAACTTTTTTGCACCAATTTTTGACATTTTTTAAGCGTTTTTTTTTTCTGGCAAAGTTAAATTTGAAGCAAACAGGGAAACCAAAATGATTCTAGGGGGGTCTGGGTCACGCTCCCCCGGAAAATTTTTAAAAATTTGCATACTGTAATGGGCATTTTAGCGCTTTTTAAACAATTTGTAACGCAAATTTTGTTCTTTTGCTTCTAATTAGTCCTTCACCAAATATATTGCATTTTGTTCGCACATTTTCGATTTATGCGTGGCTAAAGGTCTGTTTGCACTACAAGCGATTTTAATCCGATTTGTTGTCGAACGAAATTTAATCCATTTTTTGACATATGAAGTTTTTGGAAATATCTCAACGCAGCTCGAACCCCAACAATTTTGCTTTTTATCGGTTATTTTGTAAAGCACCTTAGGATTGTTTGCTGAAATGCCGTGCGAAGTGACGTAGTTTTACGTCATAACTTCTAACTGCTTTGTGGCCTATGTCACCTTACGTACGAAAAGTCCCATCGCATTTTGTGTAAACACACCCTAAGGCGTAAGAATTATTATTGAATCGAAGAGGTTCGAAATTATGGAAAAATTTTATTCATCAAATGCATTGTTGAAATTTGGCTGGTGGGGGGATGCATCCCCCACATCCTCCCCCCCCCCCCCCCCTTGGATCCGCCACTGGTCAGTCAGTCAATCAGATATTTATTTCTATGTTACAAGCACACAATAAATGAAGACAAAAATAAAAAAGTGTTGACATCAGAAAGAAAAATAATAACAATAATAACAAAAAAATACTAACAGAAAAATAAGATAATAATAATAAGAAAATAATGATTGAAAAAAAATAATAAGAAAAAATGATGCGAAGAAGAAAAAAAAATAATAAAAAATAATAATAATAATAAGAAAAAAAAAATAGTAATAATAGAATAATGCAATAATGTTACGAAAGTAACAATTGAGAGTGATAACATAAATTTTGAACCAACCCAGAGCCATCCGCTGAAAATGTATTATGAATACACTATCAAAATTAGTTATTTTGTTGGTTGTAGGCCTACTGCATTTTTAAAAACTTTTTGTATTTTTAACAAATTTACTGGAAAGAACATATGTTGAAATTAGGCGTAGGCCTAACTGTGATATAAAGTAGAGCTGAAATTCAACTACCTGCAACTCTCTTTTGTGCTAGACAGCTTAATGACAAAGCCTTTCTAAAATTTCCGGAGCTGAGATAGTTTTCTTTTAATAAACTCTACGCAAGTTTTCACGATGGTTGTTCGTCAGGAGCAATAATAGACTCAAAAGTGGTCAATGGCTCATGAGCGAACCGGTGGTAAATTACTCATCTGAGCCAGCGGAGCCGGTGGCAAATTGCTCAAAGTGAGCCCTTGGAGCCAGTGGTGGATTGCTCATTTGAGCCGGTGGAGCTGGTGGCGCATTGCTCAAAAAGGAAAAGTTTTTGTAAGTGATAAATTGTTTTTCAATTTGGAATAATTTTGAAATTTTTTTGTAAGCGATAAATTATTTTTGTGATTTGGAATTAATTTGATAAATTATTTTAACAGCTCAGACGGGCGGGTGGACAGAGCGTCCGTCCGTTGAGCTATAGACTCGGGTTTGATTCCGAGTCGGGTCAAACCAATGACTTTAAAATTGGTATTCACAGCTTTTCTGCTTGACGCTCAGCATTTAAGGAATAGTGTGAAATACAAGCCGGCAAGTTTACTTGTTGTGCCGTTGGGAAAGGCACTTAGCGGGATTCCCCCATCTTGGTGTGGTAGACAGATGGTCGGCAACTCCAAAGCGAGCTCGTATTGCGCATTGATCGCTTTCTCGTGATAGGAGGATAAATATGCAACTAAATAAATGATGAAATAATTTTTTTTGCAAAATTTTGAAATATTTTCGTTAATTGTTGTATATTTATTATCCAATATTTATGTAAGATTGGAATCAAATTTAACTTATTTTTAATTATTGCAGTTTAATGAAATGTTTCCGAATAACTGTTGAAAACTTGTTTAAATCGGTTGTTATTGAATGTTTATCTCAGTTTGCTTAATCGGGGTAACACAAACTGTCACAATGCAGAACTAGATCGCCAGTACAGACCTAGATCACCCATTCAATTTAATCCATTGGTGTAAAAAAAAAAAATGTAAAAATGTCACGACGCAAAAGGCAGCGGATTGCTCGATGTTTCCTGAGCTGTAGAAGATTTTTTTATTTAATAAGTGATTGCATTATTTTGAGGATATTATTTTTGTATGAATCAAATTTGTAAATAACTTCTAGTTAACGAAGCATAACCAATGGCTTCCCTTTAGAGGAAGCGTTTACTACAAACTGAAATCGATACATCCCCAGTTTAATTTCCTGCAATTCTAGCAAGAATAGATTTCTTCAAAAGTTTTAATGGGGTTCTTCTAACTTATTTTAAATTATTGCTGTTATAATATTCACTATTACGTTTCTGATAAACAATTTTTAAACTTGCCAACTAAGCGTAAGATTTGGGCTCATTTTTGGCAAAAACTGAAAATTTCAATTGGATTGCGGTGATTTTAAACTTTACTCAATAAAGCTAATTTTTTACGTGAAGTGTGTTTAGGTCAAATGGGAACTTTTTATTGCTATTACAAAGCAAAACAAAAAAAATGTTCCTATTTTCGCTCCGGCCTACGTAGCCAGCCAAAAACTTCGGGGGTGGGGGCAAAACTTCAAAAGCTTGTCCCAGCGGTGGAGGTCTGGAGGCGAAGCCCTCAGCCTTTGACGAATATTTGAGGTTTTTTAACGAAACACACGTAATTTTTCGCACTTTTTGTTAAAAATATGCCTTTGTTTCTAAAAGGCAAAAATACCCTCAACATGTAACAGAAACTTGGATCTTCGTTAACTGGGTAATACCGGTACATAAAGTACGACTCCGGTTTGTTCTACGTAGATAAATACGCCTACCTTGCACTGACAAGCAGTTGACAAGAACAACAAACCATCGTCAGTCGGAATCCGACTGACTTAGTTTTGCTGATCACACTATGGTCAAAGGGTGGTAGAGCCTTGGCATGGTGCCCCTCTGGTTAAGCCCTTGCCTGTAGCTTTCTGCCTACATCGAGACGAGCGAATGATATAGCTTGAGTAGGCTACCGGTAGCAAAATGTGACAGGCCCAGTGGCGTAGCGAAAAATTTTAAAAGGTGTAGGGGTGGCATAACTTTCACATTTATTTCAAGCGTATTTTTTTTTTTTTTGGTAGAACAAATTTGAAGCTGATTGAAAATCAAAAAAGCCTCAAGAGGGGTTTGGGGCATGCTCTTCTGAAAAATTGTTGAAAATTTACATGCTGCAATGGCTATTTTAGTGCTTTTTGAATAATTTTCACGTGAATTTCTTAAAAATTTTTGACCCTCAGGCAAGGGCGTTGGAAATACTTTTATGTAGGAGTGGCTGAAATTTGTGTTAACGTACCAACGTCTGGGGGCTTCCCCCCAGACCCCCTACTAGTTGTCGCAACATCCGTCATGCGTTTTATGCACTTTACTTCGCTAAAAGTCACTTGGAGACTGCTTCATAACTTAAGGTTTCTTCTAGCTAGTATAATTTAACCACAGCAGCCAGATCGACGTTTGTAAACGTGTCAACCTCCTTTGAATGAACTTATTATCCGTTCACAAGCTCCTAGTCTCAGGCTCCTAGGCAGGAGCGCTTATTTTTTTTGGATGGGGGCATTTTGCTATGCCTCTCCCCCTCCCTTTTGACTCTGCTATTTAGTACAAAAAAAAAAAACTAATGGTGCCAGGTGACTGAAATATGGGATACTTTTTGATGCTTTCTGTAGCTTATGGCAAGAGGCGGATCCAGGGGGGTAGGATGAGGGGTATACATTCACTTATCAGCCATGTTCAAAATTGTTTTTGATGACACAAATTTTCCACAATTTAGAACCTTTTCGATACCAATAAGCCTTTTCGATACCAATAAGCCTTACGTCTTAATTAAGCACGCATAATCAAAAATGTGCAAACAAAATGCATCATATTATCATATTTAGTGAAGCACTCAGAATTAGGATCAAAAAATTTGAACAAAATTTGTGTGAAAT
The DNA here is from genome assembly GCA_964006365.1 of Trididemnum miniatum. NCBI lineage: Eukaryota > Metazoa > Chordata > Ascidiacea > Aplousobranchia > Didemnidae > Trididemnum > Trididemnum miniatum. The sequence goes on along the minus strand of OZ023240.1, from coordinate 9,749,368 downwards.
TTATTCAAAAAGCATTGAAATAGCCATTACACCATGCAAATTTTCAAAAAATTTTCCGGCGCTACCCCGGACTTTCCCAGAATTTTTTCGTTTCTCAATCAGCTTCAAATTTGTTCAGCCGAAAAAAAAAAAAGAAAACGCGCTTGAAAAAATGCGAAAATTATGCCCCCCCCTTTTTTTTCAAATTTTTCACTACGCCACTGCTCCTGGGATAAGCTTGCTAATGCTAATTCGATAATTTGTTGTTTCTCTGTTATTTGCCCTAGAGTTTCTTTCAAAATTGGAGAAAACTTAACTGTGACATCATATTAAAGCTCTAAGAGCTTTGTTGAAGTTACCGGGAAATCAAACTGTTTTTGCGTTTTGCTCACCTTTGTCACTAAGTTGCCAAAGTTAGAAAGGCTATGTTGGTCTGAACCGTTTAATGGTATCAAAGAAAAAAAGAAACGAATAACAAGTGACGCCATAATCCATCGTTAAAGTGCAATAGGATGTACTGTAGTTATAAGTTTTAAAGGGAGGACTGATGGGGGGCTCAAAATTTCTATGGAGGGGCTTAAACGAATATAGGGGTGGGCTTCAGCCCTTCTCAGCTCTCGCCTTCCAACGCCCTTGCCCTATGGGCCCTTTTACAAGGGCGACCACTGTCGCGCGTCTTCACTTTTTTGAAGACATTTTTGAAGATGTGCGTCTTTACCAGTAGATTTCACACGAGCGACTGTAGTCGCGCAACCTAAGCTTTATTCTTGATAGACTAAATCTTGATTGAATTAATAAATCACGATGGATGCCGAAGATGCATGTGCAACGGTATTTTTGCTGGCAAAATTGCGGAAAGCTAAGCAAAAAGAAATAAGAAAACGCAAAGGAAGCGCTGGATTCATGCGTTACTGCAAGACTATCCGAAAAAAAGATTGTTCGTCACTCTCGACGCTGATCGAATCCAAATTGACCAATCTTAGATCGAACTTACGTAAGTTTTTAGCATCTGCACGCAAGAGTTTGACTTCATTTGATGAGCTTATTCAGCTTGAAATCCCATTTAATGAAAAACAATACAAGTTTGCATTTATGCGTAAGATTCTACGAGTATAGTCTATAAAACAACCAGTAGTTTAAACTGCAGTCGCTTTGAAACCCGCGTCTCGTGTGAAACGTTCCATTCATTCACATTTAATTTCATGGTCGCGCGTCCAAACTAGTCGCTCACAAGTCGTCGCTCACAACCCTTGAGTGCTTTCACACGAGCGACCACAGTCGCGCAACTGCAAAAAAGTGAAGACGCGCGACCAGACCATTGCATTGCTTTAAATGGAGCTTTTCACACGCGGTGGCGTATTCGGTAAGAAGCCTTGGTAACGTTACCTGAGAAATACGTTGTTTTGCCTGAGAAATACGTTGCAGGGCTGGTAACGTTACCTGAGAAATATGTTGTTTTGTCCGAGAAATACGTTGCACGTCTCGTTTGTCAAAATAATGACTAATTAAGGGGCGGGCGCCCTATTTTGTGGTATGACAATGACTGATGCAAAATGTTATGTAGCACCCTGTAGTGGCCGAATATATCAAATTATTGTTTTTGAAGAGGAATGAAAAACATGCAAATGTTTATGAATCCATGTAAGCTCTATGATTTCAAGTGGGGTACGACTATGCGTAGGGGCATACGCACTACAATTCTAGCGTCCCCTAGCGGCAGAAACCACTACTGTTTTGACTTGGATTAGGAATGTAAAATAAATGGGCACAGGGGCAAATGGTCACTAAGCTATTTGGGGTAAATGGGCACTTGAGAAAAATGGGCAACACGAAAAACGGGCGCAATTATATGGGCAACTGGTCAGCGGGGCAAATGGGTATTTGGGGCACTTAATTGGACAAATAAGAACTTTTGAGGCCAATTGGCATTGGGACAAGTAGGCATTGGGGGCAAATGGGCACTTGGGGAAAATGGGCACCAGGAAACATAAGCACCAGAGCAAACAGGTATTTGCGGCAAATAAGCACTTTGAGGCATAATGGGCACCTTGGGATCAATAATGGACATTGGGGCTAGTGAGCATTGGGGAAAATGGGCATTTGGGGCAAATGCACACCAGGAAAAATGAGCACCATCAGGGCAAATCAGCAATTGGGGCAAATGGGCACTTTGGAGCAAATGGATATTTTGGGACCGATGGACATTGGGGCAAGTGGGCTTTAGGGGAAAATGGGCACCAGGAAAAACAAGCACCAGAGCAAATGGGCTTTGGGCAATTGGGGTAAATGAGCAGTTTGGGCAAATTGGTGTTTGGAACAAATGGGCATGTGGAAACTGGGACAAATGGATGTTTGGGGCATAATGGGCACTTTGGGACAAATGGGCACTTTAGGATAGATGAGCTTTGGGCCAAGTGGGGAAAATGGGCACCAGGAAAAATGAGCACCAGGGTAAATAGGCAATTGGGGCATAATGGGCATTTTGAGGAAAAAGGGTATTTGGGACAAATGGGCGTTGGGAGCTTGTGGGAACTAGGACAAATGAGCATTTGGGACCGATGAGGTTTGGGGCAAGTGGGCATTGGGGGCAAATGGGCACTTGGGGTAAATGGACACCAGAAAACATGAGCGCCAGAGCAAATAGGCATTTATGAGGCAAATGGGCACTGTGGAGCAAATGGGCACATTGGGAAATGGACACCAGAAAACATGAGCGCCAGAGCAAATAGGCATTTATGAGGCAACGCACTGTTGAGCAAATGGGCACATTGGGATCGATGGACATTGGGGCTAGTGGGCATTGGGGGCAAATGAGCATTGGGGGGGAAACGGGCACCAGAAAAAATGAGCACCAGAACAAATGGGCATTTATGAGGCAAATGGGCACCGTGGAGCAAATGGGCACTTTGGGACCGATGGACATTGGGGCAATACTTGGTAAAATTGATGGCAAATGGACATTGGGAGGAAATGGCCACCAGGAAAAATGAGCACCGCAGCAAATGGGCATTGGGCAATTGGGGCAAATGAGCACTTTGGGTAAATGGGTGTTTGGGACAAATGAGCATGTGAGGACTGGGACAAATGGGTATTTGAGGAAATTGGCATTTTGGGGCAAATGGGCATTTTGGGACCAATGAGCTTTGGAGCAAGTAGGCATTTGGGGCAAATGGGCACTTGGGGGGAAATGGCCACCAGGAAAAATGAGCACCAGACCAAATGGGCATTTGGGGCAAATAGGTATATGGGACAAATGGGCATTGAGGGCATGTGGGGACTGGGACAAATGGACATTTGGATGAATGAGCACTTTGAGGTAAAGGGGCACTTTGGGACCAATGAGCATTGGGGCAAGTGGGCATTTGGGGCATAATGGGCACTTTGGGGCAAATGGGGACCAGGAAAAATAAGCACCAGAACAAATGGGTAATTACGGCAAATGGGCATTGGGGGCATATAGGTATATATGGGACAATTGGGCATTGAGAGCATGTGGGGATTGGGAAAAATGGGCATTTGGAGCAAATGAGCACTTTGGGGCCAATGGGTATATGGGACAAATGGGCATTGAGGGCAAGTGGGTACTGGGACAAATGGGCATTTGGGGGAAAAGGCAGTTTGGGGCAAAGGGGCGTTCTGGGACCAGTGAGCATTGGGACAAATAGACATTTGGGAAAACGGGCAGTTTGGAGCAAATGGGCAAATAAGCAAATGGTGGCGAGAGGTGTGGGGAGATGTGTTGAGGTGTAGGGGGACTGGGAAAGGTGTGGGGATGTGTGTTGAGGTGTGGGGGCAGGTAAGAGAAAGTGTGAGTGGAGGTGTGTAGAGTTGTGTGGGGGAGGTGAGAAGAGGTGTGTTGAGATGTGGGGTAGGTGAAGAGAGGAGTGGGGAAAGATGTAAAGGGGGGTTTAGGGGGTGTGGAAAAGTATGGAAGGAGATGAGGGGAGATGTGGGGGGAAGTAAGGTGTGGGAAGAGGTGAGAAAAATGTGGGCGGTGGGGGAAGGTAAGGGGAGATGTGGGAAGAAGTATGGAGGGTGTAGGGAGGTGTGGAGGAAATGCGAAAAGAGCTGGGGGAGATGTGCAGGGGTGAGGGGAAGTGTGGTGAAAGGTGAAAGGGAGAGAGGGTAGATGCTGTGTGGGGAGTGTAGCAAGATGTGGGGCATGCCCATTTGTCCCAAACACGTCCCATTTGCCCAAAGTGCCCATTTGCACCAAATGCCCAAGAGTACATGACAATCTGACGCGAAGACGATTTGATGCGAGGACTATTTGACGCGAGGACGACAACTTTCCCGACCCCAACTCCCCCCGACCACCCTAACCCCTCCCGACCCCAACACCCCGACCCCCACCCTCTCATCCCCAAGTCCCCCGACCCCAACCCCTACCGACCCCAACCCCCTTGACCCCAACCCCCCGTCCCCAACTTCTCCGACCCTAACCCCCCCGTCCCCAACCCCTACGACCCCAACACCTCAAACTCCCTCCACCCCAATCGCCCCTACCCCAACCCCTTCAACCATAACCTCCTCGTCCCCAAACCCTCCGACCATAACACCCCCGACTCCAACACCCCGACCTCAACCCCCCCGACCCCAACTCTCCCCCCCGTCCCCAACTTCTCCGACCCCAAACCCCTCGACCCCAACCCCCCCCGACCCCAACCCCCTTGTCCCCAACCCCTCCGACCCTAACCCCCCGACTCCAACCCCTCCGACCCCAACCCCCCCGACCCCAACCCTCCGGCCCCAACCCCCCTGTCCCCAACTTCTCTAACCCCAACACCCCGCCCCCAATCCCTCCAACCCCAACACCTCCAGCTGCCCCGACCCCCTGTCCCCAACCCCTTCAACCCTAACCCCCTCGTCCCCAACCCCCCGACCCCTAGCTCTCCGATCTCAACCCCCCGACCCCAACCCCCCGTCCCCAACTCCTCCGACCCCCAACCCCCTCAACCCCAAACCCCCGTCCCCAACCTTCCCGACCCCAACCCCTCCAACACCAACCCCCCAACCCCAACACCCTGACCCCAACCCCCCATCTCCAACCCCTCCGACCCTAACCCCCCGACCCCAATCCCCTCCGACCCCAACCTCCCCGATCCCAACACCCCGAGCCAAACCCCCCGACTCCAACCTCCCCGACCCCAACACCCCGACCCCAACCCCCCCGACCCCAACCTCCCGACCCCAACCCCCCCGTCCCCAACCCCTTCGACCCTAAACCCCAGACCCCAACCCCCACCGACCCCAACCCCCCCGACCCCAACACTGTCCATGTCCATCGGTCCCAAAATACTCATTTGCCCCAATTGCTGATTGGCCCTGATGGTGCTCATTTTTCCTGGTGTGCATTTGCCCCAAATGCCCATTTTCCCCCAATGCTCACTAGCCCCAATGTCCATTATTGATCCCAAGGTGCCCATTATGCCTCAAAGTGCTTATTTGCCGCAAATACCTGTTTGCTCTGGTGCTCATGTTTCCTGGTGCCCATTTTCCCCAAGTGCCCATTTGCCCCCAATGCCTGCTTGTCCCTATGTCCATCGGCCTCAAAAGTTCTTATTTGTCCAATTAAGTGCCCCAAATACCCATTTGCCCCGCTGACCAGTTGCCCATATAATTGCGCCCGTTTTTCGTGTTGCCCATTTTTCTCAAGTGCCCATTTACCCCAAATAGCTTAGTGACCATTTGCCCCTGCGCCCATTTATTTTACATTCCTAATCCAAGTCAAAACAGTAGTGGTTTCTGCCGCTAGGGGACGCTAGAATTGTAGTGCGTATGCCCCTATGCATAGTCGTACCCCACTTGAAATCATAGAGCTTACATGGATTCATAAACATTTGCATGTTTTTCATTCCTCTTCAAAAACAATAATTTGATATATTCGGCCACTAGAGGGTGCTACATAACATTTTGCATCAGTCATTGTCATACCCCAAAATAGGGCGCCCGCCCCTTAATTAGTCATTATTTTGACAAGCGAGACGTGCAACGTATTTCTCGGACAAAACAACATATTTCTCAGGTAACGTTACCAGCCCTGCAACGTATTTCTCAGGCAAAACAACGTATTTCTCAGGTAACGTTGCCAGCCCTTATGATGTATTTGGTCGCGCGACAGAAATCTTGGTCGCGTGATCACGCGACTTGTGGGCGACTAGCTTGGACGCGCAACGATAACATTGAATGTGAATGAATGGAACGCTTCACCTGCTCGTGTAATAAAGACGCGCGTCTTCAAAAATGTCTATAAAAAAGTAATTGATATCGAAAAAGTTTGAAATTGTGGAAAAATTGTATACATCGAAATTCTTTTTGCAAGTGGCTGGAGAGAGCATGCATATCCCTCATTCTACTTCCCTGGATCTGCCTCTGGCCATAAGCTACAGAAACCTTCAAAAGAGTCTGGCAAAGAACTGACATACTGAGGTCACGTAGCATGGCTCCATTAATTTTGTTTCTTTTTACTGAAAGGCAGAGTCAAAAGGGGGCCATGGCACAATGCCCCCCCTAAATACGCTCATGGTGACACCTAATGAGGCTGTACATGAAACAGCTCTACAGCCTAATGAAAGGTAGATTGGTAGTCAATTAGTTTACCCTATTCTGTTACAAACTCTGACCTACAGGTTCTAATTTGGGAATAAACGATAACGTCATACTCAATTTATTCCTATCAGAAAACAAGTAGCCAAAGTGGTGTTATAACAGCTTTTATTGGCAAAGTATTGCTGAATATCAAGCGTTTATTACAGCCATAACGTTACCAATAGGTTACATTTGCAACCAACTCACTATGAATTACGCAATTTCAAAATGCTGACGCCTACCAGTATGCAGCGGCCGCCTAAACAAACCCGATAAATGGAATGACCCCATAAGATGCGAAATACAAAGAGAGAGAATTCTTACTCTGTACTTATTTTTTAGCGGAGGAGGACCGGATCAATTTTGGTTTAGTCATGCTCGTATCAACGCATTTTTTCATTTAGAGCGTAATTGGTGCATGGGCTGTATGTGTGCGTATATTGAATCATCTATTTTTATTCACTTTCAAAAATACACGTTATTGAAGAATGCAAAAAACATTGAATATCGGCAACATGGCGCAGTTGTTATAGGAGCATCGCTTTCACGACGGTAATGATCGCAAGGTTGTGGTTCACCTCCCATACCAGCCACATTGTTGCGTCCTCGGATAGGATGATTCACGATGACTAAATTGTCTCTGCTTGGCGGATTTTTAACAAACAGCAAATTAAAGAACAAACTGAAAACTTAAAAGCAACAGCAACTCTTAAGCGAGCATGGACCCATTTTAGGCATAACGCCTGTGTTGCTTCCTCGTATCAGGAAGAAAATGCAAAGAAATCAAATCAAAATTTTTTTTATTCACTATGGTAGGCCTAGTGGTTAAAAATGTGTAAGCAACTAATTAAAATATATAAAACAAAAATATTTCGGAATGGGGAGGCGGGGGGAAAATTGCCTCCCCTGGCTGCACCCCTGCGAGGGTGTATAAATAATTCAAGAATATAAGAATAATAGTAATAATAATTATCATACAGTAATACAAGAATAACAGTTCAAACTTTACAACATTTTTAAACAATTTTGATTGACAATTTTGTTTCAACTGGAACTATATTTGAAAGTACTATGGGGGTGCCAAACGTAAAAAAAAAAACGTTTGTCCTCCTCATATACGTTACGACCAAAACGATCGGCTGACTCCAACGCAATAACCTCACTTCAACTTTCATGTCTGAATTGGGTTTAGTTAGCATTACATCAAAATTGTACGACGAAGTCTCAAACCATGTCGTACTCTCTGTAAAGAGCTTTAAAGCGCAAATTTAACATTAAAATTCAAGTGAAAAGTATTGATGACTATATGTACGCATAATTAGGCTATTTTGTGGATGTAAGGTATGTGTAAGAAGAAAATTAGCTTGTTCATCATTAATGATACATCGTAGGCTATTATGATTTCTGAATCTCACAAAAACCTGTTCGTTAAGTAAGCTGCTAGAAAATTCTTTGCTTGAAGCTGGAAAGATGCGGGAGAATGCAACAGATTTTACCTCGGGAAATTATGAAGCTGTGCAAAATACAACCCAAATCTACCGGTAGGCATTTATAAATAACTTTAAATAGCGAATTAAAAAACAGGCTCTATTATCAACTGCGTTCATGGCGTGTTCGAAGTGAGAAAATATGACCTTGTGAAACATAATACTTGAAACTTCTTACTACAGTAGCTTCAATAGAAAACGTGCGGCCAGAAAAATTGAAAACATTGTTAATTACTTGACGTTTCATGATGTTCTCATCCCATTGTCAAAAGTAAAACGAGCGGAAGAGCAGCCTACACCATTCCTGGTTTTGATAGAATGTTGTACGTTGGTCTCCTGCTCATTTGCTTTGGACAATAAGATGAGTAACATCTGGAAACGTCAAGTAGTTAGCAATATTTTCGATTATTCTGCCTGCAAGTTTTCTACTTGTAAGTCGACAGCGACATGGTCTAGTTGTCAGATATAGCCTATGACCTCGCGGTACCGCGCGCAGGTGACAAATCCTACGTGACGGGTTTGATTGGCAGCTGAAACCGATCGCATTTGACAAATTTACCGTGTGGTAGCTGACTCGAAGAGCGCAAGCTCACTTCGCAGTCTCCCTCAATTATGGTTGAATTATCAGGTCAATATAATTTGAAAATAACCTCGGTTATTTATTTTACTGAATATAACTTTACTGTACACTTAGTAATTTGCGTTTTTCCAAAATAAATAGTTATAATTTAATTTTTCAATTCATTTGCAAGAAAAAATTGACGTGGAGTATTGTCTGATCAGACCAACGATGTTCCACCATAAGAGGGTTATATGTTGTTGTTTATGATAATCTGGATTGATTTAAAGAAAAGTAAAGTGTTAGTAATTGTTTCAACGTTTCGCCCGGCAATCGAACCACGAACCTCCCGCTCCAATAGCGATGGGCTTGACAACCGAGCTAAAATACTTGGTCTTAGAAAAACAGGACCTTTTGCAGCAACCTCTTGCATCTATTTTTTCACTGAACTGCCGATGTAAACAATAAACGAAAGTGTCTCTAAGATTTATCGCAAAATCAAGGTTTTACGATTTTTGGTATTACTGGTAACCTGCATGTAAAGGCGGTTTCCTTGTTAAACTATTGTTCCACGTATGTCATGATAAATATTATAATAAAATGTAGCTTGATGTAATTCAGATGGCCCAGTGGTAAGAGCGTCCGCTTCGGGTGCTGTAGACTTGGGTTTGATCCCAAATCGGGCCAAACCAATGACTTTAAGATTGGTATTCACAGCTTCCCTGCTTGACGTACAGCAATAAAGGGGCAGTGTGGAGAACAAGCCGGCAAGTTTACTTGTTGTGCCACTGGGAAAGGCACTTAGCGGGATTCCCCCATCTTGGTGTGGTAGACAGATGGTTGGCAACTCCTACGCAAGCTCGTGTAGCGCATTGATCGCTTTCTTGTGATAGGAGGATAAATATGCAAAATAAAACAAAAAAAAAAAACAAAACTGACGTATAAGTCATTCTACCGGACAATTAACCTGAAATAAATATCTATTTAAAAAGAGCTTGCTGGTCAGGCGCAAACAAATCTAATAACGTTTATTTGTTCTTTTCGCAAATAAGACTTCAAAGATTTTAGCTATTAAGTTAAAAAAGAGCCTTCCACTAAGCCTTGCCTCTTGCCTATTTCCTGGTTGTGCTTGTTTTCATCGTTGTGCAAATCTTAAGTTCTCCTATATCCTTGTAAACAATGAATCTACGTAAATTCCTATATTAACTTATCTCATATTGAAAAATGAAAAGACGCTGTCATGTTCAGTTGTCTCCCCAAAATTGGACTACCCACAAATACTTGATAGCAATGGATTTACATCCCTTATTACGCCTACTAACCCAACATGGGTAACTTTACATTCTAAAATCATAATTGATCACCTCCATAAAAATGATTGTGAATCAAAGTTGACACCCGGCATTATTTCTTGCAAAATCTCAGACCATTTCCCAATTTTCTGCACTGTCTTCAATCCCGGATTTACAAAATCCTCCAACCCTCCTATTGACAGTTACACATTTCGGAACATAAAAACACTTGACGGTATTCTCTTTCGCAAAGATCTTCTTTGGCAAAGACCTTGAACAATTCTTTACTCCTTTACTATTTAATCTGCAACACTCACTCACTAACATCACATCTCTGAATGAAAACTTCAATAAACTAGTAATGACGATATCCAACGTTATTGAAAGGCATGCCCCCCTCCAAGTCGCCTCGAGAAAACAAGAACGTGTGCAACAAAAACCGTGGCTAACAAAAGGCGTATTAGTTTCGATAAAAAACAAGCAGAAATTGCATAAATGCTACTTTTTGAATGGTAATGAATTCCACAGGTATTTTTTCAAAAAATAAGCTTGCAAACTAACTCGAGTTAAAATTTTTTCAAAGAAGCTCTGTTATAAAGAAAAAATTGCCAAAATAAACACTATCCAAAAGAATTATGGAAATTAATCCTTTCAGTTATTCCTTCAAAACATACAAATCCGACTACCACAACAATAACTTCTGATAACGTTACCGAAGAAGAACAAAGTCATATTGCTGAAATTTTTAACCGATACATTGTAGAAATTGGCCAATCGTTAGCTCAAAATGCAAACACACTTGACGATACTGACTTTAGAACTTTTTTAAAGAACTCTGTTTCTGATTCGATAGTCTTAGACCCGCCACAACCGAATGAGATTTGCTATGCAATAAATACACTCAGGGTTGGGAATCGATATTTAAAAAAGTAAAGAAATAATCGATATTCGATAGTTCGCAAAAAAGTAAAGAAATAATCGATTTCGATGGTAGCTTAAAAAAGTAAAAAATAAAGAATATTGTAATCGATATTCGATATTATACTGAGTGATTTTAGCTTTTTCGAAATACTGCAAACCTAGTGCTAACACCAAATGCACTTTTGCTAGCAAAGTTACTGGTACTCGCTAGAATCACAAATTTTGTCAGATGCTAGTTTCTCCTGGCAACTCTTCCATTTCGGCTTTCCAATTTGCTTTTGTCCGTTGCTAAGATTAAAAAAAAATGTGATAGTTTTGCTGGTACAGGTTTACGGAATGAATATATTATAGCGAACATAAGCGCCAAATAATTGAATTGACAAAAGCAATGATGCTGATAAAACACTTTAAAGCAAACGAATGGTTAAACATTCAAACCACAGCAGTGATATTTTGGCCTTTGATCAGAATCGAACATGATGGACTCGGATAGTGTTTTCTTTTAATTTAAATGCAATTTGGCACGCTAATTGATAAAATTTTTCGGGTCTTTGCCCTATGCCCTATGAGTGCAATGCTCTTTTGGGCCATGTCAGCGTGTTCTTTTTAATCATTGCTTATGGTCCTAGTAGTTTACCGGGCTTGCAAGCCTTGCGTGCTATGTAAAACATGTTTCTACTATACGAGTAATTAACAATTTTTCAATTTCGCATTAAATATTGCACTAGTTTGGAACTAGGTTAGAACTTTGCGCACAGCCTTGATTGTTTTCAACATGTATCAATATCAGCAACTATACGTCAGTATGTTCGGGTATCTATCTGCTGATTGATGTGCGTATAAAAATTGACTTGGGAGTTCTATGTGGAGATCGTTAAAATCTTTAGTAGGGTAAATAAGCTTGTGTTTATACAGGCAGAAACCTGGCGAGAAAAAACATTTATTCAAACGAGGAAGATGGACAAAATATGACGTTATATGCTATTTTGCACTTTCATGCTGCTTTATTATTTTTAACACCAAATTTTGGACTTTGCTGCAAATGAAAAAGTCGTGAGCTCTACAGGCTGGCTCAAAGCTCGTAGTGATACCATAACCCTTGCACACCGCATACCTGTCCCCAACAGCTACAAGCCCCAAAAATATTTTGCTCTCCAAAATTGTAAGACTAACTTGTTTCCATACATTGATCACTTGACTGTAGGTGTCTATTATTAACAGTACACGCCGAGTGTGTGTGACCGTATTTTAGATGATGTCTTTTAACAACGTTTTAGGAGAACTCCCCTTAACAACTTTTTTGTAGCCCCCCTCCCACACTCCGGACATGCCTGCAAAACCAGCTTCGGGTATTACTTTTTGCTCAACTTCAAATACTGAGTAGTTACAGAGCGTAGGCCTCCCGGTACAATGACAGATCAAACAAAAACTGGAGTTTGTTAAGCAATTTTATTGATAAATTCAATAGTCAAGCGGTTTCACTGCTGAGCTTTATGCACTAGTAGCAACTCATATCAACCTTGAGTTTTTATCTACCCGGTACGTTACTTCTCGTACCGGTACTGGGAAGGCCTATGATTGTTTTTCAGGAAACCAATTTACAGCAGGCTGCCAGCTGCTCACTAATCTAATTCAGTAGGCCACCAGTAAAGCAGTAAAATTACCGGTACCTACATACCTACACTACCACTAAACTGCTAACTTTGCTTCCATAGCGCATTATAAGGCCTAGCTACCTACAGCCTAACCGATTGAGCATTTAGCCGTATGCGCTAAGCCTTTTCTGGAATTTGCTCACGGTCACGCAGTAGTTTGAAGACAAGCACCGGACATTGCATGCGGGTGCGACCATAGATGCGAAACGACTTTGTTCTAGCAACTCTGTTTTATTTTTATTTTCAGTCGAGGTTTTGGCACAAAAAAATTATATCAGCAAAAAAGGAATGACATACCGACAAGCATTTTGAATTTACTAAAGTAAGATAAAATAATCTCGACGAAAAGAATCGATTATCGAATATCGATTTAACCGAAAAAAAGTATAGACAAGGCCATATTTGATAGTCATTCAAAAAAGTAAAGGCTTCAATGCATTCGATGAACAAAAAGTAAAGAATATCGATATCGATTACAATCGATTTTTCCCAACCCTGAATACACTTAATATCCATAAGGCATAAGGATATGATAACACATCCTCATATTTCTTGCGTTTGGGTAATGAAGTCTTGGCACCCTTTTTATCACAATATTTTGGACATTTTTTTAAACTTGGTTCTTTTCCAGAATGTTTAAAAGCTGCTAAGGTAATTTCTATCTTTAAATCAGGTAACAGACATCAAGTCAACAACTATCGCCCCACATCTCTCCTTCGGTCTTCATCCAAAAATCTTGAAAAATTGATTAAAACTAGATTAGTACGCTTCTTTAAAAAACATAACATATTTTATGATTTTCAGTTTGGTTTTAGGGAAAAACATTCTGTAATTCATGCACTACTCGATGTCACGATGTCACATTACTTAGTTATGATGCCATTTGAGGTAAAAAATTTTCGGCTTTGCTCCTGATAGATTTTCGAAAGGCATTAGACACCGTGCCTCATAAAATTCTCTTACAAAAACTTTATCAGTATGGAATTCGAGGTCCTGCTTATTCTCTTACTAAGAGCTACCTAACCAATCGCAAGCAATTTGTATCAATCAATAATAACAATTCTTTACACAAACCCATTAATATTGGAGTCCCTCAAGGTTCTACACTAGGACCCCTCTTTTACATTGTCTACGACAATGATATTTACACTGCTTTATCCTGCAAACCTCGTTTCTTTGCTGATGACACATGTCTTATCCTATCTAGTCGTACTTTATCAGATCTGGAACAAAAATGTAGCATAGAGCTACTAAAAAAATCTTCACATCTGGTGCGATGCCAATAGATTACTAATTAATCCAAATAAATCTGCTGCAATAGTCATTCCTAATAAGCTAAATAACCCCATGCCCTCCTTAAAAAGGTCTGTGGGAACATTAAATCAGCTTCAATTTATTCTCACTCCTCCTACTTTACTTCTCTACCATTGCTTCATACACCAACATCTTCTATTTGGACTTTTTATATGGGGAAGCACCTATCCAACTTACTTAACTAAATTACAACAATTACAAAATAAGGCAATTCGAATCATTAGTAACTCTTTTTGTTAAAACTTTTATCACTCCACAATTTTATAAACTGAGTATCCTTAAAATTCATCAATTGTACAAATTTGAAATTGCAAAATTAATGCACCAGGGGTAGGGTGTTGCATCTGCCTTGACTTGCTTGAAAACAGCTGTTCAAAATTTTAGTATTGTGGTTCGGCCTATATATCACAAATATAAAGTTTCAGGGAAATCGGATAAAATCGGAATGAGCACCAGCAGGTTCAATTTTTCAAGATTTACGTTGTAGGCCTACATTGATAGCACCACAAGAGAAAAATGAAGAATTGTTGGAAAACATGCTGTGACCACAGTCTTTTTCTTACATGACCAGCGAGATGTTAGTCATTTTTTACAATAATGTGCGGTTATAAGGTGACAGCAACGAACTTAAGAACATGTATTGTAATGTTGCAAATGTTAACGGTTATTTATTGCTGCTTTCGAATCGGAATCTATTCATTTTATCAAACCAAGTAAGCTTGATTGTTGCGCACTTATTCAGTATATTGGTAGACAAGAAATCAAATTGGCTCCTCTCAAATTGGAATAAAAGGGCTTGGTTTTTACAAAATTTAGTCTCTACAATTTTACTTTAATTGTTAATTCTTTTACCACTGAAATCTTTAACAAATAATATGCAGAAGGTTCTTTGATAGTGCTGTGTTCAATAACTAAGGATGGTTTTATTGCAGTTAGCTAGTGTACCGGTAGTTTAATTCAGTTATAGGTACTTTGGATAGAGATACTAGATTAAGTGATCGGTATGTGATGCTGTTGCTTGGAACCACACCTGGACAAGAGCTTCTGGAAATAAAGGGTAGCAAACTCCCCAGTAATAAGCAAGTTTTGTTGTGTTTGCTTGCAAACTTGAAAGAGCACCATTGGAACGAAGCATTGTCTAATGCAATTAATAATGTTTTATTACATTACCGAAAAGCAAATATTCCAACTTTTATTGGACAAAACAACATTGGAAGAGTCATCAAAACCTACTGCGAAAAATATATTACATTCCATAAAATCAAACAAGAAGCCAGAAATATCCCAAATCCAGTCATTGCCACATTTCAGTCTGATTTGGAAAAAACGATGAGGCTATATCGAAATAGTGTCCTGAAAGATATGACAGCAACTAAGAAAGAAAAAACACCCAAAAGAAATTGAAGCAATTGACCATGACATTGAGTTTATGAAAAGCATGATGTCAGACCGAAAATCTTCCTCTTCAAGAATTGACAAAGTTGTCACAAAACAAATTCAACAACGAGAAAGAAATCAACAAAAACTTTGCAGCGTCTTGACACAAGAAAATAAGACGGATGAGAGCTTTGTGAAATTTACATCCTCGTCATCAGAGAGTGAAGATTAAGAATTGGAGGACGAAGAAATGGATTTTCAGAAGGGAGTTCACACTAGAACAGTTAAGAGTAAAGTCAATGTCTTTATTCCACATGATATTTTGAAGTCCAAAGAGTTGGTTGCATGTAGCATAAGAAACAACATTTCGTCTACAAAGCTTAGTGCTATTTTGCATACAATGATTTCAGCTTGGGGGGGAGACCCATCTACAGTATCACTTGACCCAAGCACAGTGCATAGGTAAGTTTTTGTCTTTTTTCAATAAGCCAAGTTGAGCAACGTTTTTTTATCACAAATACAAGCAAAGTACTGTGCAGTCCTTAAGTTTGCAGATTCGAAAAGGATGGCAACCACCTAAAAGAGCTTTGATTCACTGGGATGGCAAGGGTGGGAGTTGAACCATCAACCTTGCGAACATGGCCGTCATAAAAACGACCCTCCGAACCACTCGGCCACGCTGCCGACAGACATTCCACCGACTTACAACTCTCTGCAATAATGTTTCTTGAGTAAATTTCTTTGAAAAGATGCAAAAATATAAAATAATTGTGTACTTTTTCTTGTGAATCCGATGGAATTCCATTGATATAGACCTTTTTATTAGCGAGCGGAAATCAATTTCGTTTTTTTGAAGGCTCACATTCTAAACATCACTGGCCTGAGGCCTACCTTAATAGCATAGGCCTTACTGTATTTTGTATTACATTTACCGTGTCAGCTCGACGAATATATGCATAATGTTTCAAACTAATCATTGATGATTATGGCAGTCTATTGCAGCAGCTCTTCCCATCTTACTTTGTAGTTTATTCGCCATCTGTCAGTTCCGGTATGGGATTTATTCCCAACTCCTAATGCGCATAGGTATTTTTGCTCCAACCAACTTAATCGTTTGCTATATCTTAATTCATAAGATACTAAACTCACAAAGCAAAGCGCGTCTTTGTACTTACGCAACCCCATCTTAGAAAACGTCTACGCACAGCGTACACCCCTCTTAAAACTTGTTTCCTGATAAGGGGGTGATGAAAGTCTTCAACTTCCAAGAGGAAGCGGTAGAACAAACATGTTTGAGAATCACTGCTCTACACCCAAGGTCTCCAGCCTCGCGATCATGAGTTTTCATATTGTCCTCGTCCGCGGTCACACGAAGTATTGTCGTTTATTATGATCTCATGAATCTAACTTACAGCTTTGAGTGCTTTCTGATAATCACCGACACGAAAATTAAGCGCCATGAAAAAGTTGAAACCATTTATCTTACGTGATGATCCGGAGTGCAACAAATTTTAAAAAATAGCAAAGCATACCTTAAAATATTATTGGCCTTCGACTCCTTGAGCACTTTGCATTATCAAATCTGGTGCTTCTAAAAAAAAATTGGGTACCTCTTCTCTACACACTTCGATGTTAAAAATTCTGTTTCTATTTTAATGACTTCACTAAAAAGTTTGACGTCATTATGATTTATGAAGAACTCCTTCCATTGAAAACTCCAGTGTAAGCCACTTCTGGTTATGGGGTCCCCATTCATTCAAAATTCTTAAACAATTCTTTTTGTCGCATTCTGCACAAAAAGTAGTCCCCAATAAAAAATTTTTCGCTTTATGCGTGGCGGCCCATTCTTATGGGCGAGAGAAATTGTTGCATTTCTTCTGATTTTGGTTACGCTAACCACTGGCACTAACTATAGGTTTGTAGCTATTCTACACTCACTACACTACAATAATTTAGTATTTATCTAGCTAATAGCTATAGGCCTAATTATTACGAAACCGTACAGTTTTACTTAAAAATCATCAAAATAAGGGCAGTACTTTCCTTCTGAAACTTTTTTTAAAAAGTACCGACGAAAGTACCGCGGTGCTACTGGCGGTACTATTGATTTTCAAGTACTGAGTATCGGTGCCGCCAGCACTTTTAACAAAGTACCGAGTACCGGTACCGCCGATACTTTAACAAAGTACCGTGCCCACCTCTGCAAAAGAGTAACCCAAAGTGTGAAAAACTGGTTCTTGGCCATGTGATGTGGATAATATCCCAAGTTTTGTGAACATTTTGATATTGCAATGATCGTAATATGCACATCTTTTTGCTAAACATTAGTTAATTAGGACTTTTTTGTTGAATTCCAAATAAATAAATACGTTTGTTGCAAAAACTTTGTTTAAATCACGCCAAGATCAAAAACTAACCAGAAACACAGCAAATGTTACACCATGCATAGGTAATACAAATGCAAAAATTAAAATTGATCTTGCTAACTCAAAGTTTAGCCAAATTGGCTGAAACTTCACAGGAAGAGTAGTTGGGTGAATACACAACACTAAAATTTTGAACAGCTATGTAATCCAAGAAAAAATTTTTTTGCCGGCAGCTGCAACACCCTAACCAGGGGCGGTATACTGCTCAACTTTTGTGCTTAAGGCAATGCGTTAACTTAATGAACAAACAAAGTTAACGCATTGCGTTAAGTGCTACAATAGTTGAGCAGTGTACCTCCCCAGCACTCCAGGGGTGTGGTACCATCTATTTTCAATTATTTGCTTTTTCAAAAATTTTTCCATTAAACACACCCGGCAAACTAGAGCCATAACCAATCATAATCTACATATTCCCAGATATTCAATCAATAGATCCCAAAAATCAAGAAAATACCAAGGATCTAAACTTTGGAACTTTTAGTCCGTTGAATTACGAAATCAGTCTTTTTCCAAATTAAAACGAAGCTATAAACTAATTCTTCTTAATAAATATCGATAACATTTTAATAAACCTTATATCATGGCATTGTAAACAAATTCGATGCCGCTTTTAAGCGACTCCTCTGGGTGGCTGCTTGACTTGAAGACCTCAATCGGTCACTTCACAGTCTCTCTTTGAGTATGTTGTTTTCTTATCTTTTTATTTTTTATTTTGAATGCAAATGTATTTGTAATCTTATGTTTCTACACTCGATAAATAAACTGAATCTGTTTGTTTGTCTGTCTGTTGTTGATACTCGGTTTTTTTCATTTCAGATATCATTATAGTGATGTGGAAATTGCAATCGCAGGAGCAATTATTCTCTCAGTATCTGCTTTTGCTGCTGTTGCAAACGTCATTACATTCGTGGTGGTTTACCAAGCAGCAAATTTAAGGTATCGAAACGTACTCAGTTTATTTTAAGTAACTAAATCGTAGCGAGTCAAGTTACGAACTATTCAGATTTTGCTTGAGCTCTTTTGGGCTAAAAATAGGAAAGGTAGAGTTTACGACGCCTGAGTTGAACTTCTGTGTAAACTTGAGTATAGCTGTTTTAGCTAAAAGTATCCCATCTCTGGGGGTGAGGAAGGCAATCACTATTGTTGCAAAACGCCAATCTTACTTTTAAAATACACGCTGTGGTGAAATACATCAAATTTCCACGGAGGTGTCTCGCAAGGGTAGAAGCAACAAAACGAATTTGGTGTCATGGTTCTAGGAATGTGTAGGGAAAGAAAAAGCAGAATCAAGCATGGTTTCACACCTTGTAATCAGTCTTCCTTTTACTACTAAATAGCTTATTAGCCTCAGCTGATACAGAGCTCTCTCTTTAATTTCATGTAGGTCATTGAAAAAGTTATTGAGACTACAAAAAGCAAAACAGCTTCAGCAAAAATGAGCAAAATTTATGTTGCAAATTGCAGAATTTATGCGTAACCACAGTAATGCACCTTGTGAATATTGTGATGTATTATTTTTTGTTGCATTTTAATGTACAGAACTGCGAGTTCGCAAATTTGACTTTTGTTGCTTCAACAAAAAAAAAGACTACTTTTTAACTATTTTAGTAATAGTAGACTACTTAAATCTCTAAATAAGCTTTGAATGGAAATTAGTTAATCAAGTGATATAGGCTACGTAACATGCTTTTTTTCAGGTCTGTTTTTAATTATTACATCATGAGTTTGTGTGTCTCCGATATTATATCAACCGTAACAGGCTATCTTACTTTCT
The DNA here is from genome assembly GCA_964006365.1 of Trididemnum miniatum. NCBI lineage: Eukaryota > Metazoa > Chordata > Ascidiacea > Aplousobranchia > Didemnidae > Trididemnum > Trididemnum miniatum. The sequence continues at coordinate 9,729,996 of OZ023240.1, read as the reverse complement.
ACCGAATACATTGGGGATATGATGAGTGGAAAATTCCACATTTCTTGTGCAAGGTTGGTTTAGAATGCATGCTCGGTTAAATTAATTCGCTGCTTCCCTATTCGTTCTTCACCCGGAAACCATTTTTTCTTTAAGAAAAATGTTAAGTGTCTGAGACAAACCAATAGGCATAGCTTTAGATTCCTGGGGAAAAAGGAGTCCGGACCCCCCCAATAATTTTGCTTAGGAGGGACCATAAAATAAATGTTCCCTTTCCCCAACATTTAAGCAGCACAATAGTTCGACTGTGCGCAAACAGGCATGCTATTTAGGTTTTTTTTTGTTCAGACCATGGTTCAAACGCATTACACAGATATCGCAATTAACTAACTTTTCTAGAACTGCTTATCGTTGAGGGGTCGTGGGGGCAGGTGCTCATGTTGGAGCATCCAAGCATCTTGATCCTCTGCGACAAAGGGTAGATGGTCTGGTGGGGTGCCAAGAAGGGACCAACAAGATTTTCAACGTAATCCCGCGATCGAGTTCTGGGACGGCCTTTAGGCCTTCGACCAATCATTGTTGAATAGAGCAGTTTTTGGCTACTCTTTCCTGGGACATTCATGTCACATGTTCATACCAGCGCAGTTGCAATTTTTGTAGTCGGAGAAGCAGCGATTCGATGTTTAGAGATTCACGAATATTCGCACTTTTAACTTAGTCCAACAAGGTCAAACCGTTAATTCTTCGCAAAAATCCCTTTTCGGCTGCTTGAACTCGATATCTCACTTTCTCATTCATGATCCCACACTCTAGGCCATAAGTCAGAATAGGAACATAGACTGATCTGAAGATGGATAACTTTGCCTTGGTGCTTAGGCCACGCTTCAGTACCACAGATCGGAGGAGCTGGCGCATTACTGCACTTGCTCGTATACTCAATTCGCTGTTTTGCACACCATCACTCTTGTGAATGAGATGCCGAGGTAGGCTACTTGAATTTTTTCGACTGTTTTTGTGGTACTCCACCAACTTGGAGAAAACACTGCTTTAGTTGCCTGGACAGGCACATGGTTTCTGTTTTCATTGTACCTGGTTTAAAAGATCGCTAAATCTATAGCGAAATAGTATCTTTTATTTTTACATGGTCAACTCAATAATGAACGCGATAAGATACAGTGTGATGTTTGACGTGTATATTGGCAATTGCCGTCTGTCTCGTTACTACCATAGCTATACCTCCTACTATCTACCAAATATATTGCCATATCTCACCAAAATCGCTAAATTTAGAAGTTTACAGTTTAGCAAAATGTCTTAGCCTTTGTAACGTGCTGCGGCATTTAATTTACGATTAGCGGAACGTATGTAAGCAAGACCACAGCAAAAAGCTTTCAATCCTAGAAAATTTTCTTGATGCAATGCAGGAACAGATTCAGAAATGCAGCTTAAAGAAAGCAATTACAGTAAAATTAAAACAGTGACCTTATAAGTTATAACCATGTTTTTGAGCTCCAAAAAGATTTTCTGCTTTGGTCTCAATGACGTAAACTACTGCAAAGTGTATTCTCAAAGGATGAAACATTCACCATTTTAAGCCCTTAGCGCCCTAGTATCATGATAGCAAAAGTTTGAAAAAACATCTATTCTAAAGTAGTCCGACAGAATTGGGATGCATTCGCAACTTAAAATGAAAATTCAACAACAGCAACAACATAAAAGCAATACACAAACTTAGCCCCCAGAATGGGAAATGCAATATTACAATACAAAAATTAACAGAGCGAAGTTACACTTACGCAAAAATGCTTATTTAAAAGCGTAGCTAAGCCGAAAAGCTAACTGCAACCTTATGAAATACAGCCATAGGTGGGCACAGCTAACGCAAAAATTAGCTCCGCTAACAGCAAGTCCGATAATCAAAAAGATTAGCTTCGCTGACGCTAATCCGATAACACGAATTTTTCGTCAGCGGAAGCCAACGCTAGTCCGCTAATTAATCATAAGATTAAAATTTGAAACAGAAACAAGAAAAATCAACTTTGTAACTTGCAGCAATCATTTTAATATCGCGTTTTTCAGTTGATTAGCCAAATCTAAACAATATCGTATCAACGCGATTTCCAAAAGTTTATTTAATAGCACGGTATATTGTCAAGGTTTTAGGCACACGCTGAAAGAACTTACAACACTGAAATAAACTCGGCAATGAAATTAGCACAGTACTGAAATAAGCACATTGCCGAAATAAGTTGAGCAAAGAATTAATAAGCGCAGTAGGCCTACTAAAATAAGCGTCGGTCTGACCATGTCTGACTATCGCGCCTTTGCGAAATGCGAGGTTGATAAACCGGCAGCTGAGAGGGGTTAGCATAATTAAGTTTTCTAGGTTCTATAACCAAGTATATTGCTACGTACTATGAGTACTACGTCAAAAATCATCGGCGAAAAGTGGTTTCTGCCAGGTCAGATTTATTGCGTTTGACCGCAATGGCCCCCCCTCCAAAAAAAAAACGTTAGCATACCGTTTTTAGGTACCACATGAAACCTAGTGAAAAAGAACGCTTACATCGACCAGATCACGAAATGGTATGTGACAATTTTTTCGGCTGCTTTATCCCCGACAGAAGCCCATAAAGTTTGAACTATGACGTCACAGCGAAAATATTTTGACTAAGAATCGCATGAAACTTGGTGCAAACGAAAGCTCACGTTGCACTGATCACAAAATGGTACTGTATGTGACAGAAATTTTTTGGCTGTTTTACCCCCCGCAAAAGCCCCCGAAGTTTGAATTATGATCCGTTATATGAGTCATTTTTTGCTGTGACGTTTTAACTCGCTGTGACGTCATAACTCGAACTTTGGGGGCTTCCGCTGGGGGTAAAGCAGCCGAAAAAAATTTTGTCACATACCATTTCGTAATCAGTGCAATGTGAGCTCTCGTTTGCACCAAGTTTTATGCGATTCTTAGTCAAAGTTTTTTTTGCTATGACGTCACATAACGTCACATAACGTCATATAACGTCATAATCTAGAAAAACGTAACTATGCTAACCCCTCTCAGCTGCGGGTATATAATCTCTTAGCTCCTACATGTCGAAACAGTGATTGCACAAGCTCAGCATTATGATGTCATTAACGGAGTTATTATTGCTTGATCTAAGCGCCTAGCTAAAAGAGCACAGGTAGATGTTTCTCAGGCACAAAAAACGGGAAAATATGGCAAATTAAAAGCTTTTCTTTATTAAAACCGCAGTAGCAACTATTCTTATTCCAGCGGATTAGCGGATTGGCTGAAAAAATTTGCTTCGATAACCAGTTCCCTAACATTTTTGAACGCTAGCTGAACAGCTAATCCGCTAGTGAAAAAATTAGCTTCGCTAATAATAAGCGGATTAGCGATTTGAGTCCACCTATGAATGCAACCTACCTTAACAAGTAGATATTCTGTACTGTTTACAGTATACAATGAGTCATAATAAACACTTTGTCGATATCAGTGATTTTGAATCAATCAATAACTCTAACATAACGTTAAATCATAAAAATATTTCAGCCAAACAGTTCTTATGTTGCTGTTTTTAACCGGTCTTGCTAAACACCGCAAAGGACGACAAAAGACCTCAAATTGATGTACTAAACACCGCAATGAACGACAAAGGATCTTAAATTGATCTACTAAACACCGCAAAGAACAACAAAGGACTTGGAATCATACCATAACAAAGAACGACAAAGAACTTTAAATTAGGGTTAGGTTAGGGCTAGGGTTAAAGTTAGATTAGGGTAAAGGTTTTAGGGTCCTTTGTCGTACTTTGCGGTGTTTAGTAGAACCAGTTTCTAACTATAATTGCCAGAAACGCATTTACGCAAGTTTGGGTAATCAGCAACGCAAAATGGCGTCGCTTCAAATTGTTTCAGTCTTCGACAAGCGATGCGCTACGTAGTCTTTCTCTATGATATTTTTGCTTGTGGGTCACTTCTTTCGCACGAATAGCTTCTTTAACTTCTTGGTTCCACCAAAAAGTTCTTTTTATGCTACGTTTTGTCCCTCCAACATACTTACGTCTACAACATTTAGTGGCGGGCGTAGTGACTGCTGTTTGAAACAGGCACCACTCAGTTTCAATGTCGTCAGTAGAGGTCGGAAGTTCTTTAAACGTAGATGCAATGCTGCCTGCAAATGAAGTTCGTGTCTCTTGGTGAGCCAATGATTCGTACTTGATTCGATAAATTTTTTGTAGTTAAAAAGTCTTTCGTTTTTCCACAGCTTCTAAAGTGCAGACAACTAAGTGGTGATCAGTTGTATCTCGACTTTCACGTTGCTCATGATCATGAACTTTCATTGTACCATAAACGAAAATATTAAGGGGCGGAAGCCAGAAAATATAAAGGGGCGAAAGCCAGAAAATAGATCTAGAGTCGGAAAAGGTTGGGCACCCCTGAACTAGATCACTATCTTTCGCATGAAAGCGAATATTGACTTTACTATGTTGTAGCTGTTGAACTGGCTAATTGCTTAACAATACAGTTAAAACTAAACACCGAACGTGGCTTTCCTTTCTGCAGTTTTATAGTACTGGCCAAAAGTGCTTGGCATTTACAAGAAAACTTATTGCTCGTTTAGAGAGATAAAAGAAATGTTGTGACGACAGTCTTAAAGCTCAATTCCTACGATCGTTTTCAAGACCCAAGAATTTCTGGGCTCTGCAAGAACTAAATATCCGTCACCGAGTGAGAAAGCTATAGATATTTTAATTCAAATTTTCAGCAACATATTTATGCAAAAAAACATTTTCATGTGACACAGTAATCGAAGCACGTAACCGCTGTCGCCTTTAAACAGACGCATCTCACTGTCTTACAGCAACGCCATTAGCGCCGAAATTCCATGTACCGGTATATCAATATCAAATAAATAGGAACAACCATGACTTTTGTATTCTTTTTTAAAGAATGATCTACCTTACTTTTTAGTACTTCGTATTAAAAAAATTAAACTTTTTTGATTGGTGTTTTGCAAATTAGTTTGCACACATAGACCCTCACTTACAGTATCTTATAAGATTCTTTTTTCACAAAAGTCATTTTGGTCATCGGCCAAACAAACCATTACCGGTATAATTTTGAAGGTCCATCGTCCGTGACTGCTGCAAAGGTATGCCAGCGCTGATATAAAACACTGTTAAAAACGAACTTCAAACATTGAAAATTTTACTAGATTTTACGTTGACCTAGCGAATAATAATTGAGTGATTTTTAAAAGAATAGTGATTCTTCGTTGGTTAAAAGCGCTATAAAAAGTATTTGCTTCATTAAGTACGAACGTTTCGAGAATCACTCCCGTCGCATTCAGTGCATAATTAGTCCAATTGTCAGGGGGGCTCAAATGGTTTAGAGAAGGCTGAAAAAAAGTCAGGTGGGGCTTGAGCTTCCCCTGGCCTCCTATTTCCCGCGTCTTTGCTTTTGAACCACAGCTGCAGGGGGAACAGTGTTTTCTTGTAATATGCAGCAAAGTTTATATTCTTATGATAAAAACAAAAACTAAGTTTGGGAATTGAAATAATTTTTTCATAGGTTGCTCAGTTGGTAAGAGCACGCTATCGGTGCGGGAGGTCTGGGGTTTGACTACCCTTCGGTCAAATCAGCACAGTGTCGTCAATAATTCGCCACCCTTGCAACGCTTTTTCGTAGCTGTGTTGCCCATGCAGGCGCTAAGCTAAGAAGATAGGTCCAGCCACTCGTAACACGCTTCGGCGTAATATCGCGAGTATAATAAAGATTTAATTCTTTTTTAAAATTTATTTAAAACTTTCCCGACTTTTTTGGAAAAAAAATCTTTTTATTTTTTTATCACTCTCAAGCGCGCGTAATGCAAAATTGTCACGAAACAGCTACACCAGTGGCGGCTCGTGACTATTTTAAACAGGTAGGCTACATGATTAGAAAAGCTGGCCAGAATAAATACTCGCTCTGAAATGAAAAAAAAACTCTTTATTTCACTAGCAAGGCGGTAGGCTTTGGGCTATACACAACTGCAGGAACACTGGCAGGTTTCCCATGAATTATTATTACTCTACAATTTTTTTTTATCACGCCACTGTACCAATAGCTGATTCTGTGCGTACCTGTAGCCTAGGTAACCTGCACCTGTAGTCTACATGAATAAACACAAGTTTGGCCTAAACAAATTTTTCTATTTAAGTACACTACCGGTACTCTGCTATTGTACTTAGTCGACTACATCTAGTGGGCTACAAAAAAGCTACCACTAGTCTACAAACCTAGCTAAGCTGCGGTACCGGTCAATCAACAGCTTAAAAGTTTTTCTTTTTACGCAATCTATTAGTTCAAATAAGGTATAATTAAAGTCTACTAGCCTTTACCACTGTATTACAAGCTTAAGCTGTATGCAACCCGTAACATCCCATATCTTTCATTAAACCCAGTATCTCTATGTGATTGCAACTAAATAGAGCCAATCTCTAAGCTTTACACCTCAATAACCACCAAAAAGGCTGCTTTGACACAGCCTTAACACGTCTCATTGAACGTAATTCAAACTTCCATAAAGCATTGATGACGTAACACTACAGGGTTAGTTCTTGCTACGAAAGGCTGTGGCTGTCTTTACGTGTTGCCATTTTTTGTACAAAAATTATTTTTTTCAAAAAAAATATTGTCGATAGTTGTATGAAAGACAAGAATAGGTAAAAAAATGTTGCTTCTTAAAAAAAAATAAGGAGGTGATAAACCGGGTAGGCTGCAGTCTTTGCAGCCTTCACTACGAGCCGCCCCTGAGCTACACTGCTTTGTTTATATTAGTCATTTTATTTTATGTAGCTTCAAAAATAGTTTTTGAGAATAGCAACAAAATAAAAACGCAGCTCTATGTTTTTGTCGGCAAAATTCAATGAAATTCAGCTAACCCTATGCATGACACAGCCCACATACTGTAAGTTGATTGGATCCATAATCGCCTAAAATCTTATCAAGAGATTCCCACTGACCGCAAGCAAGGGCGGATCCAGAACTTTTGGTGGGGAGATGCAGTTTTGAATTAGGTTGAATGTTAACTAAATGCAAAGATGTTAGACCCGGAAAAGAGCGTAAATACTCTTGTTTGAAAATGTGTCCATGTGAGGCGAGTATATTCAGAACCTTTAGCACCAAATTTTGACATTTTTTAAGCGTATGTTTTTCTGGCAAAGTTAAATTTAAAGCAATTTGGGAAACAAAAATGATTTTAGATGGGTCCGGAGGCATGCTCTCCCGGAAAATTTTTGAAAATTTGCATACTGTAATGAGCGTTTTAGCGCTTTTAGAGCAATTTGTAACGCAAATTTTGTTCTTTTGCCCCTAATTAGTCCTTCACCAATTTGCCCCTAATTAGTCCTTCACCAAATATGTTGCATTTTGTTCACACATTTTCGACTTATGCGTGGCTGAAGGTCTGTTTGCACTGAATGCAATTTTAATCTGATTTTTTGTCGCATGAAATTTCAATCATTTTTTGACGGAAGTTTGTGGAAATCAATGTTTCCTCCAACTTTATGCAGTCTGTGTGCGCAGAAACTTTGGTGAGTGCGCCCTTTTTTAGAAATGACTAACGTTTGTGCAACAACCCATGAATAAATTGAATATGGCAGCTATTGAAAACAAGTATCGCAATTTTTCTTGGTTATGTTACTGCTGGTACATTTTGCGTTTACGGCAGGGGCGGATTAACAGATCGCGGGGCCTGGGGCAGATATGAGTGAAGTCCACAATTTTCGTCCAAAATCAAGTGAAGAGCAAAAAAAGGTCACACGCCTTCAGATGTCCAATTTTCCGCCTAAAATCAAATGAAACCCCCCGAAAAGATCATCACGTGCAAGTGCGGGGCCCCCCAAAGCGCGAGGCCCGGGACAACTGCCCAGTTTACCCATTACTTAATCCGGCCCTGGTTCACGGTACATTTTGAGACGAAGTGCGTCCTTTTAGCAAGTTTAAAAACAATTTTCCTTTACTTGCCAACCGAGAATATTGCTTCATCATGTTATATCTGCGCGCAGTAAATTTATGCGTGTGCGCAGTCTCTGAACGCCGAGTGCGTGCACACAGCTTAGAGGGAACACTGGTGGAAATATCTTTTACACAACTCAAACCTCAACAGTTTTGTTTTTCATAGGTTATTTTGTAAAGCATCATACCATTGTTTTCTAGAATGCCGTGCAAAATGACGTAGTTTTACGTCACAACTTTTAAGTGTTTCGTGACCTACGTCACTTTACGTACGAAAAATCGCATCGCATTCTGTGCAAACACACCTTAAGGCGTAAGAATTACTGTTAAATCGAAGAGGTTCGAAATTATAGAAAATTTTATTCATCAAAAACATTGTTGAAATTGACTGGTGGGGGAGGATGCATTCTTCACATTCCCCCTCGCCCAAGATCCGCCCTTGACCGCTAGTTCTACTTCCAGAATAATAAACATTCTTATGATAAAGTGCATGACTTAGTTCCATTGAAACTTGAAATACCATGACCCAGCTGAAAAGTACAAACTTAACTACTTTTTTAAAACGAAAATATTGGTTCTGCTGTCAATCTTGCACACCTTAATTGATACCTTCTATAATGCTTGTTGCTTACTATACAAAAATTATTATGGTGCAGCTTTATTGGGGGATGCGAATTCTTACTTCAAATACCACCTGCTTACATATTGTGGCTTTTTCCTCACTCAGATTGCTTTCTGTTGGCAAACCTCACGTTTTCAGTCAGGTTACTTTGAAACATGCAAAGGTAAGGAGCAATTTTAATACTTCAGAGTAGGATAATGCTTGAAACTTTTTACTAGTTTTAGTACAACATTCAGCCAGAATAACAATATTGAAAACATTTTTGAATTATACTTGACGTTTCAAGATGCTGCTCATCCCATTGAATGGAATTTTTTCCCTCAATTGTAATACAGTACATTAAAGATCTTTCGACTAAAACATCGGAACTACTGTACTTCTTACGCTGAACTTTAAGAGTAGGCTGTGAGCGTAGCCATAGAAGAAACCAGATGATTTTCGTCGAACCCTAATCTGAAGCGTTTTAAAAGCATCTTTATTAGGTGACTTAATATTAATAACCTTTGAATTTTTGTAATCTTCTGTCCGTTTGCCGGGTCTCAATAAAGAAGGAAGTAAATCCGCGCAAAAGCAAAAATAAAAAAGTAATTTTTCTGAACACGCCCTGCCGTCAGGAGATGCGAAAGACTACAATCGCACTTTCTCAGTCGCTCTTGACGCAAGGTAAATTTGACGATGGTTGCATGCTAGTAATTAATGCGTTGTTCGCCGTTTTTAGATCAGCATTTTCTCCATCTGGATAGTCAGTGCCGTGGGTGGTTTCGTACCTCATACAATTTTCATGGGTGTGAGCTACATTGATCGCACTGCTGACGTTCCCAACCGTGGTTGGCCTTCCTGCACCGTTACTTTAAATTGGTAATCAATAATCAGGCTTGTATTGTATTTTGCGGTTAGTTGCACATTTATCCTCTTATCATGAGAAAGCGAGTAAAGCGCAATAACGAGCTCGCTGAGGAGTCGCCTGCCCGTTGAGTGCTTTTCCCAACGGCACAACAAGTAAACTTGCCGGCTTGTTCTCCACACTCTGTCCTTTAATGCTGAGCGTCAAGCAGGGAAGATGTGAATACTAATTTTTAAAATCAAGAAATGGAATATCAATTTTTAAAATGAGCGTGGTATGACCCAATTTGGAATCAAACTCGAGTCTGCAGCTCCAGAGGCGGACGCTTTTACTACTTGGCCATTCGAGCTGTTGACTAATTTGCAGTGTGCTTATATTTCACTGTGTGGCTTTACTAAACAAACGATTTTATATCTCCCAGTTTACTGGTTGCTTTCTTCTTTGCATTTGTAGTATGTATGTCACGGCACCAGGGCCGGCGCCCAGGTAGGCTTAACCAGGACTTTTTTGCAGACAGCGGCTTTTGTGCTTAATTCCAAACTTAGGCCCCCTCCCTGATAAACGAATGACTCCCCCCTACGTCGACTCCTCTGCCGCCGGCTCTGCATGGCACATATTAGCCTGCGATTATTATCAATGACGGTTTGAATAGGAGTAAACACAACTCATGAGTAACGCATATATTTTAAAAATACAAACTTTTTCTTTGCAAAATTTAATTATTCATCACCCAAAATCCCTTTATCACCCTTGAAAACAACCGGCCAGTTAGCTCAGCTGTTAGGCTCATCTCTATTGGTGCGGGAGGTCTGGCGCCAACGGCTCGCCACCGCTGCGACTTTTCTTTGGTACTGTGTTGACCAGACTCTATGCCGCAGAAATCGGCCCAGCCGGCAGCCACTCGTAACACGCCTCGGCGTATTACCGTGAGTATAATGAAGAGTTGACCCTCAAAAGCAGTCGATCTGACCCTGTAGCACGCGCATAGTGTAAATAAATTAAATAAATAAATAACTGAGGGTTATTTTCAAATTATATTGAACTGAAAATTCAACAGTACCGTAATTGAGGGAGACTGCGAAGTGAGCTTGCGTTCTTCGAGTCAGCAGCCTCCCGTTATATATGTCAAATGCGATCGGCTCCAGCCGCGAATCGAACCCGTCACGTAGGATCTGTCACCTGCGCGCGGTACCGCTAGGCCATGTCGCTGACTGTAGTTGTAATCAGCAGCGTATTTTTTTTTGGGGGGGAGCATTGATTGGGCAATGCCCTTCTTGTTTCACTTTTAGTATAAAGAAAACAAATGCCGCTAAATGACTGAAATATGCCAGACTCTTTCGATGTTTGTTGTAGTTTATGCCATGGCCACCCCTTTTATAATTTCTCGCTACACCACTGGTTGTGATGCTGCAGAAAGTTTCTACATTAGGCTACTCAGATTCGTCGGATTCGGATCCTAAAGTTTGTCGACAAACAGGATTCCGGAGAGGATTCGGAGTCCAAGTCTTTGGAGCTGGATCTGATCTGGAGTCAGTTTTTCGTGACTCCGCCCATTTCTGATTGCTAGACGATATTTTGCTGCGCTGAATTTAAAAAATGTGATTTACCTGAAAGCGTAATTTTGATTACAGGCTGCATGAGTTTGTGGAGTATGTCTTTGTTTCAAACATACTTTTTATCTATGCTCCTCTATGGTTGGTTTTTATTCAATCTTTTGCAACTGCATTAATTTTACGCATTCGGCGTTCTCGAAGAATGAAAGGTAACTAACCTGGGCAGCCACTGATTAGTTGAGAAAAATAACCTTGACATCATGAAGTGTAGAGACCCATCAAGCAACTATACATGGCTCAAGCAGCAGCATGGCTGGCCTATCCTTAATTGTGCCGGAATCTCGTTCTACTTAATAAGGTTTTACGTTAAAGCAAAAGATAATAGCCTCATATCAATCCCTTTAAGCTGAACGAAATGCTGAAGATTGCTGCTGTCTCCAAAAAGGACTCTCTAGCAGATTTAAAAAAGGTCGTTCAGTGTTATTGTCTATCACGACTAGAAATATAAAGTTTCCGGCGCCTTGCTGTACAAAAAAGCATTAAGCTAATACCACAAACACATCGTTCCAGCTCGAAAGCTGCGTCGAGAAAATCAAAACAACGAAGCCGAAACAAATCGCCAAAAGAAAGAAAATCAGGCCATTGTTCAGCTAACACTTATCGTCGGCTCCTTTGCACTTGGTTATCTTCCGATTGCAGGTAGATCGTGTTGTTCTTTTATGGTGCGACTAAATTCAACCTTATAGCTAGATGGCCGAGTGGTAAGAGCGTCCGCCCTTACAGCTGCGGTCTTGGGTTTGGTTTCGATTCAAGTCGAACCAACGAGTTTAAAATTCACGGCTTCTCTGCATGACGCTCAGCATTAAAGAAACAGTGAGGAGAACGAGCTGGTAAGTTTACTAGTTGTGCCGTTGAAAAAAGTCTTTAGCTGGATTCTCCCATTTTGATATGGTGAACAGGCAGTGGCGCACCCAGGATTTATCCAAGGGGAGCACAACCGGGGGTTCAGCCGCCAACAAATTTTTACGGTTTTTACATCAACAGAACACTCATTTTAGCGCACTTTTGTATTGGGGGGAAGGGCATGCAGTGAGTGCAGTCACTATGGACAATGTAAAAATATTTTCGCAACTTAAGTCCAAAAGCAGAAACTTGGCTAAAATGAGTAGAAGAAAGCTGCAACCATTATTAGTTTGAAAAATTGTAGACTGAAACTTAAAAAGTTAGGTTTAGCACTTTATTACAGGGGCCATGGCACCGTGCTGCCCCTGCGTGCGCCAATGTAGACAGGTGGCCGACAACTTCTAAGTGAGCTCGTAATCTTTGATCGCTTTCTCGTGATAGGAGGTCAAATATGCAACTACGTATAGGCTACAAATATAATCCTGTGGTGCTGCTAGGCGTAACTGCATTATGGATCATAAAATGCACTTCTCTGCCACGACTGTTTTATAAACACAAAGTTATAATCAAATGGAGCGACAAAGACAGCTTTAGAACAGTCCACACATGAACGTAACTTACTCGGTTTATAAAAACAGGAAATACTAGATTGACGAGTGGATTGACTTCACTGTAAATTGTCGCTGTGGCTTCTTCATCAGTTGGCCATGTTGGCCAGTGAATTGAGCGAGGGCCCGTGCATTTAGAGAAATAGGTTTTGGTTAGGTTTTTGATCGATTTTAACCAATAATTTGAAAACTACATTAATTTTTTTTGCTTAACGTGCAACGTTAAAAAGACACTTCAGAGAACAAGCTGTTACGTGAAAAGTTACTTGTTTCGTCGTTGGCAAAGACGCTAGGGATTGGCGAGCAACTCTGAGCTCGTGCTAGCGCCTTCTGTGTTTTCTAGGAAATGAAATGTTGTGTGGTTTTATGGCGCTTAATAACTACTAAGGTCCTTTAGCGCCAGGACTAAATTTTGTCTAGCATTCACTGACGTATTTGTATTCTCAGTTTATTTCATCCTCCGCGCTACACTTAATTGCTGAGCGTTTAGCGAGTGTAACAGCAGATACCAGTTTTAAAGTTTTTGGTTTGACCCTACTAAGAATAGAACCAAGCCTACCAGCTTCCAAGGCGAACGCTCTTAACCACTAGGCCATGTAAATGTTTCCACACATCTTCATTGTTTGTAAAGTAACTTGGTTGTTTGAAAAATGATGGCTCTTTTGAGTCAATTCAACGCAATGTTTTTTGAAACTTACCACAGGGTGTCAAGCAAAAAAATTGCCTACACAAGAATAGCACTGATCGATCAGAAAATTATACACACAACAGTAATCTTCATAAAAACACTGATTAAAGAATTGTTTAAATTTAGTTACCCAAGCCATCACGCCTCATTTGACTCAGAATACTCCCTCGCAAAGAGCTTTTCGTTGGTATTCTACCATAACGATGTCTTTTTGTTTGCGACTTAGTGAAAGCTTAAATCCAATGTTCTACAATATTGCATCAAGGTATGATTGTAATTGCAAACCAAGTATTCATCTACTCAGTTGTTTTTCGAAGACTTTGTGCTGTGTTTTTAATTTTTATATAGATTGCAGCTAGCAATGTTTTTTGCAGTAAGCAAGGCCGCGCAAAACTGTACGGCCTTGCATACACTGCTGATGACGACAGCTGAATCTAATTTGTCGAAACGTCCAGTTTTGAGAATTACAGCGGCTTTTTTTTTTCTTCAGCTATTTTTCTCCCATATTTATTGTATTACAATTATTACCATTGTTGTTGCTGTTTATAGATTTCTGCGATTGATTTTTGGAATAAAACTGTGTGCTGGTGTGATAACCAAAATATAACAATTTCTTTCATGATATTTTATGTGTTGGGTAACTGCATTTATATAAAATTTGATAATGAGCCAACCTAACCTACCATCGTCAATTCACTTTACAATTTTTTTACAATTTTTATTGCATAGCGCCTCAGTCGCTTTCTCGTGATAGGAGAATAAAGATGAAGAAATGAAATCAAATCTGATTTCGCTAAAAATAACAATGTTTTTGATTTCCTTCAAAAACTAAGCTGATGGCACCTATCAAACATTGACAGAAGATCGTGCATTCCACATCGTTTGGTACTAAAATGGTGTTCTAGCATTTAATATATACAATACTATTGACGTCATTTGGCCTCCTTCGTAAAATGTAAAGAGGCTTGAGCTACCTCTAAATATTAAAATTTTTGAAAAATATTTTGCATGAGTTGTTTGTTATCCAAATGCACCCCTTTAAAAGGTTGGCCCATAGAAAATTAAAAAAAAAGTTTTTTAAGAACCACTCTAATAAATAGGCATGAAGCATTGTTAGCACTTCAGGCTGTCTAGCCATGTCTAGCCTAGACTTCAAACTGGGGGTACGAAGATGCAAAATCGAACGCAATCGTATTTTGCTCAAAAACATATCCGTCAGTTGAGAAATTTGGAAGGAAGTTAATGTTTCGTCTATAATAAAAGTCTCGTCAGCTTTGCAAGGCTGACGAAACTCATATCCGTCAAGTTCGTTCATCAAAAATCGCACGAATATGTATGAAATGCAAAATCGGATGAAAATCGCATTCTGTGTAAAACCACCTATTTCTTCCATTTTGCTTGCGGATAAAGGGGACCCCACGTAAAGTTTACTGGGGGGGGGGGGGGTTCAGCTGGCCTAGCGCCAGCTTTGACGAGCGGTTTTGGGGAAAAAAAGAAAAGCTGCAGCCATATGGCTGCAGATAAAGATGTGAAAATGCAGATAGTTAAATGCACATTGGTCCTGGTAATAATTAATGGAAGCTTTGTGTTTATAAAATTATGTGACTTCCAGAAAAACGTATAACAGATCGCATGGTTTTTGGTCCAATGGAGGATTAAAAAAACAATAACGTTTCTTTTCTTCTAACCATAAGCATGAAACTAGATGGATTAACAGTCAAAGGGAGAAGATTTACCTCATGAAACTGTTACACAACCTACAGTATTGTGCAACTTAATTGACTCGCCACAAAAAAACACAAAAACTTCATTTTTTCATTTTATTTTTGTTTGAAAGCAACAACAACTATTTTCAATGGGTATTATGGTCACTTCTATTTGTGATCAACTCCATAACTCGTTTTGGCATTGGTTCTACGAGTTTTTTGCAGTTTTGAGTGATTTCTTGGTCACGGTACCACACGTCAATTTCGTTTTCATTGTGCAATCTCTTTTTAAGAGCCGAGTTTTTACTATACTCCACAAATTTTCAATCGGGTTTATCGCGTGCGAATTCCCAGGCCAGTCAAGAACCTTAATGCGATTTTTTTTTAATGTTTTCACTTTTTTGGCAGTATGGCAGGGAGCCGAGCTTTGCTGAAAAATTCCTCCTCCGTTGGAAATCTGCTGTCCCTGTACCATAAATAGCTTTAAAGGTATTTGATCGCTTTTCTCTGTTCAAAGGATGATGAATACCGACGAGTATATTGAAGTAAGTCAACGCAAAGTGGTGAAAGACATGGAAAGAGCATTTCCCAACGGAGGAGGAATTTTTCAGCAAGACTTGGCTTCCTGCCATACTGCCAAAAAAGTGAAAACAATTTTAAAAGAAAATCGCATTAAGGTCCTCGACTGGCCTGGGAATTCTTTTTCCTTAAACCCGATTGAAAATTTGTGGAGTACAGTAAAAACTCGGCTCTTAAAAAGAGATTGCACAACCAAAACGAAGCTCATTGATGCTTAATTGACATGTGGTACCGTGACCAAGAAATCACTCAAAACTGCAAAAAACTCGTAGAACCAATGCTAAAACGAGTTATGGAGTTGATCACAAATAGAAGTGACCATAATACCCATTGAAAATAGTTGTTGTTGCTTTCAAACAAAAATAAAATGAAAAAATGAAGTTTTTTGTGTTTTTTTGTGGCGAGTCAATTAATTTGCACAATACTGTACTTCAACAAAAAAAAAAAATCGTTTTCACCTGGCAGTGTTTAACCATCTCAGCATATGCTGTAGAACTACACTGCTGATAGCCCACCTGTTAAGCTGTTATGTATGATACACCATGTTAAGCTGTTAAGTATCAAAACTTTCAAATGAGTCAGGCTTTTTTGGCGTACCCTATACAAGTTAGAAAAAATTTACATTTCGTTGGTAAATCATTTTAAGGCAGTGAATTTGACACTAGGCCAACATACTAATAAGGTGGAGTCAAATTTTATTAATTCCGGTATTGTTTCTTTGGACAGTTACAAAATTAGCTAAGTAAGTATTTTGTATGTAAACGAATAGCTCGCGTAGCCCTAGGTTGCTCTCGCGAAGCCCTGGGGCTTCGCACGGAGCACTTTGAGAACCTATGGGTTAGCCCACTCTGTGCTGTGAAGTGTAAATTAGTGGTCACCATTACCCATAGCATAGGTTTAATACGTCATTATCTTTAGTCACGCACTATTGGAATGCCAAAACAAACTTGTGTGTGATTTAAATATTCCACGGAGACTACAGAGCGCATCAAAACTATTCATCTATAATTCTATAGAATATAGACTAGACAAAGCAAGCCAGTACAGTATTGAGTTTAACTTTTATTGTTTAGAGTTACCAGATTACAATACCATAA
This sequence comes from Trididemnum miniatum, assembly GCA_964006365.1. Taxonomy (NCBI): domain Eukaryota; kingdom Metazoa; phylum Chordata; class Ascidiacea; order Aplousobranchia; family Didemnidae; genus Trididemnum; species Trididemnum miniatum. The sequence continues at coordinate 9,713,413 of OZ023240.1, read as the reverse complement.
AGTTAAAATTTTCTAAAGTGCACACGGACTTTATGGACACCCTGTATAAGCACTGTACATAGCCCATATTACTAGAGTTACTATTCCATCATTCTGTACTCTAATCATCAGCACTTCTTACCCAGAACACTTCTAATATGATACAAATGCAGGGTTTGAGCGGCACTAGACGCATGTACTATACTCCACATTTTAAAACGGGGTTTCGGGCAGACTTGGGGCAATTATAGGCCTATCACTCACGTAATCAGTTACGATTACGCATACTTCTAATCGTTTGATTACGATTACGGTTGCCATTACTAAAAATATCACAGTATTTGATTACGATTACATTACAGTAATTACGATTTTAATTTAGATTACTTTTAATCAGTTATCGGAATTGTTTGTTGATATTTTTTGTTTTCCTTTTTTTTCGGAAATGAAATCGCATATCGTGCGGTAAAATTGCTTTTTTTACTGTTCAAAAATACTTGATCACGTGAAAACAGCAGTTGTATGAACATTTCTTCGGAAAACATATCATTCCGGTTCGAAGGTAATGTTGAAATGCGAAAATACGAGTAGAGCATTATTTTTTCAATTAGGCCTAATTTCTTGGCCATACTTTTAAATGTTGAATTGGTATTATGTGGGTCTATCTGCAATTTGGTAGATCTAAGATGATTTTATGGTTTGTGTATTATGATCCCTGCTTCGAGTTTATTGTAAGTTTGTGAAGCGCACCTTGTGGGCGCAAGTGGGCACGGTTTCGTTAATCGTGAATTTGTTAATAACTTAGTAAATTTTTTCGTTTACTAGTTAATTTGTTAATGCTTTTTGAACTTAACGAACTAAATTAACTACCGTTAGCCTTCCGTTAATGCTTTTGGTGTCGAAAACCTGGCAAAAATAGCCTACAACAATTTCAATAATGAGATAAAAAAAGTGAGATGACACATGACAGCAACAAAAAATTGATTGTGAGCAAAAATATGCTTACACAGGCAGCAATATTCCAAAATTTTAAGCTGTTTTTTCAAATATATGTTATTTAAAGTCAAAAATTAACTGATCTAATTAACTTCCGTTAACAAGAGTTAATTTTAATGATTTAACTTTAACGGAGCAACAAAATTTGGAAACAAAATAGTGGTTCACGAACCGGACGTCTTGCATTTATTGCCAATTTATGCTTGCAGGCCCATGTACTGGTAGGCTACAGTATAAAAAAGAAAAAGGATCTTAGCCTGTGTCTACACCAGTGGTTCTTAATCTGGGGTGCGAGAAACGTTCCTAGGGGGCGCGAGGTGCAGAAAAATGGACACCTGCGGACAAGATGTTGTATTTTTTTGGTCTTCATTTCTTTTTGGGCTGGAAAATGGACGTCTGCGGACATGATGACCTTTTTCAGGTTTTTCCAATTCTGAATGGGGGTGCGAGAATTGGTTGGTGATGCAAAAGGGGTGCCAGCAAGTGAAAAGGTTAAGAACCACTGGTCTATACCTAAATTTTCGGGTTAATCTCTATTTTGATTTGCTGCACTTAAACAAAGTTGCTAAATTGAGTTTCAATTTTTTATTAGGCGCGTTGGTTCATTGCAAAATATGTAAATCTATAATTTGCATTATCACTTTAGATTTTACCTGAGTGCGACTAATGAGGGCTAGTAGCCCGAAACAGCGCTTCCCGCTCCACGGTTATTGCTGTAATAAATATGTTGTTAAACATTGCTGTAATAAATACATTTTTAACTTTGCTGCGTAATTAGCAAACTTCGAGCAGAAACTTTAAAATGGATGCGCAAGACATGTGGAAGAAATGATGGGAATTCTGCATCCAGTGCTGAGAGATCAAGAGCAGAAATTGTCGGAACGGTGACCAGGACACAGGAAACACGCATGGAGCTACATTAATGACTTTGAGACGTCATAAATGATGATAATTCGATGTTTTATCTTTGAAAAGATATACCATGTTTTATTGATGAATGACGGAAAACTGGGAAGTGATAATTTTAAACTGTATTGCGTAGGTTATATTTACGTGGTTACAATGTAGTAATTACTTTACACTACTCGGTGTTTTTTTAAAGGAATTAGCAAAGCAATTTTGTTGCCTGTGATTCACTATCGCTGAAGTGTTTTACGTTAGGTGTATTACCTAGGGGCTAAGTTGCGGGGATGATACCCCAACTCTTGACATCGAACAAACAAGTATCCTTGTCAGACAAATGGGGCCTATTGACCGTTCATCATATGATTTATGGTTTGAATTTGTCCTCCACATTCACAGGATACTACGTTGCTTAATTTCCATTTTAACATGTCACCGCTGGATCTGCCAACTTTCGATAACCTTGCACAGAGTGCTTTTGCTACAAATCTAAGTCATATAACATCATTTCTACATTTGCTGAAAGTACTTATTACAAAATAGAAATGAATGCGGAAATACAGCTATTTTGTGAAATTTGTATTCACTGAAAAGGGGTTATATTGTAATATTAAAATTATTACAATGAAATTTGTAGTAGGTCTCAACCTCCGGTGGTAAAGTGAAGATCTACCAACATTTACATGAGCTTATTTTGAAAAACACGATAGCAGTAAACAAACTTGCCGTGTTTCTCTATCTTTGAATCGTGGTCTGACCGTCTGATATAATTTCAGCAATTATTAGGGCAACTTTTTGTTGCACTAAAAAAATTAAAAAGTTGCATTTACTTTTAAAGAAAGTAGCAAAAGTTGCGTAAAACGAATAAAAAGAATAGCGAAATCAACACCGAGAAGGTTTGCGTTTACTCTGCGCTTGTTTTATTAACATACAAAGCCAAATACTTCCACACATTGTCTTGGGCAAACTGGCGATCTTTAGCCAAGAGCTTGCCAAGCATGCTGAAGCTCCTCTCTACACTGCATGAAGTAGCTTGGCACTGCTATAGCTTAGCATAGGGTGCTGGGCTAACATTTGTGTTTGACATATTTACAATAGCTTTCAAATCACTGTTCAGTTCAAGCCGGTAGTTCAAATACAACTGAACTCCAACGGAATCGCTTCCAAAATCTAACTTGTGTCCCTTTTCATAAGCTTGAGAAACTGCATATTTTACACTTTCAGCTCATTTTATTTCCTCCACCAACTTCATGTAGCATTGATAAATTTCCTTTAGGCTGTTTGGAAGAGTTTCAGCCGCCACTGCTTCTTTTGCTTTCACTACCAGGTGCCCTATGCCTTTGAATGCATTCACAATATCACAAACTTTGGGAAAATTTTCAGCATAGTACTTTGCCGCATTTAACCAACTGCACCACCGGGTGACAATGTAGGTTGAGGAGGACTGCCGATTTCTGAAAATTTTCCTCTTCGGTCTTTATTTTTAACTACCGAAGCCTTCACGGTAGCAATGAGCTTGTTAACATCTTCATAATGATTGCGAATTCGCTCGCCTGCATTATGCAAGGCATGAGCTGTGCAAGTGATGTGGAACAGCTTTGGGTATATTCCTTTAACAAGGCGGCCTGCTGCTGTCATATACCTGGCAGCATCTGTAAGCAAGAGAACAAAATTATTTCGGTTTGCTTGGAGGGTTCGTATTGCATCATCAACAGCATGCACACTAGTTTGCTGATTCGGAGACGTACAAAGAATCTTGCAATGCAATAAGTTGTTTCTGGAACTTCGTTATCACCTACTAAGGTATTCAAATACTTGCAGCCAGATATCTCGGATTCATCAACCACCATGAAAATAATCTTACCCAAAAGAATTTCACAAACTTGATCTACTTCGCATTTTCCCATGTCGTCAACTCGCTTTCTACGTGACGACTCGGATGGAGCTTTACGACCTAGAAATTGAAATAGCGACTGCATTTCTGGATTGCGTAGCTTGTAGAGTGGGATATCGGCTGAGAGAAATGCTGAGGTAACTTTTCCAACGTAATCGCCCCAACCTGCGTTGGTAGAGTCTATAGGCTGCTGCCGCTGCTGCACTGTTGATGACAAGGCTTTTTGATGCTTTGCATTTATGCAATGCTTGTCCACAGAAGATTTTTTGTCATGCGCCACAATTGTAGCGCACAGTGTGCACTACAGTTCTCCACAAGCGGAAGTCATAAACTCTTTTGGGTGGCGTGAAACAAAGTCTTGAACTTTGGAAAGGGATGATTTCGCTTCTTTCGGCATTTTTACAAATTTATTATTTTACACTCTCAATTTTTCTGCTTATGCCTGACTCTAATAGGAAGCTACGAATTTATACAAATTAGTAACAATGAGATTAAACAACTAGTTCACGATAGAAATAATGCAAAAACATTTACTTATCCTTCACATATTTCAAGTAGACTATACTTTTCCTAACACCTTCATGTTAGAGGTAGCCTTCGCTTATGCCTATCTCATTCTCAAACATTTTGGAGCTGGACGTCTGCAGTAAAATGTTTACTATAGTTTGGCTGGTTCTACAAGTTATGCGAAGCCGTACTAATCACAATTCGTTTTACTTTTATCCGCAGTTTTCCGCAGTGTTGCCAACACTGTAAGGCAAGAATCCGCTAAATCATACTTGAAAATCCGCTAAATGCAAGGTTGAAATCCGCCAAAAAATCCGATAAAAATATAATTTGCTGTACCACCAAACTTCATCTGTTGGTCACGAATTCTTTCATCCAATCAAGACTTAGAGCAAGAGTCTTAACTTTTTTTCTCTCGTTTACCCCTTGACGAATGAAAAAAGTATAATTTACCCCCAGTGCAACACTATCACTTTTTAATACATAAAATTGAAGTTTGCTTCAGCTTATAACTTAGTAAATTTACCTCCTCGGTGAGAAAAATTTACCCCCAGGGGGTAAGTTTATCCCCAGTTAAGAAACCCTGACCTATAGCATATCAGCACAAATAATCACAAGAGATTTAAAACGTTAAAAACATAAATTAATAGTCAGTATTAAACCTATATATTTGTTGAAACAACAGAATGTCAAAAAAAAATCAAAGCAAAGAAATGAAAGAACGGCAATCAAAGCAGTGAACAAGCAATTTTTAAAAATGCAGCAAAACAGAACACTACTCGCAATGAGAGCCAATGCAATTCTCACAGCTTTGTTCATAACACAAAGTACCGGTAGCTGATAAAATTACGGCATGTTGCGATTGCCGGTACCATAATTATGTAGTGGTACCGGTAACAAACACTAGAAGCCACTACAATCAGTCTCAACTTTATCACCAAATGAAATCTTACCCGTATTAGCGGCAACCCATAATTTTGTAAACTATGTACTGGTAGCATAAAAAGCCTATGAAATCATAAGCAGCATATGTCTCACTAGTTCCCTAAAAATAAAACCAAAGCATATTTCTAAAACATTCATTGATTCAGTTATACGTAGAAGCAAACCGGCGCTTGGTGTATCGGTTAAGAGCGTCCACTTGGTAGTCGGTAGACTGGGGTTTTATTTCCAGTCGGGTCATACTAAAGACTTTAAAAATAGTATTCGCAGCTTTCGCGCCAGGCGCTCGGCACACGCGGAAGTGCGAAGGGTTTTGTGTATGTGTTGTTCGTCATGTTATGTCCCTTAACAGCGTTCAATCATTCGTGATTGAAAATTGTAATGGGCCGACAATTGAAAATGGCCTAAACAATGTGTGCTTGCACCCGCTGTCCCGTACCTTTACCTTTATACGTAGAAGCAGACTCGATATCAGCTTACTAGTATATAGTCTTTGGTACCACGGACACACAGACTTTGGTTGATATTTCATTTTAAATCTTTTTTAAAAATCCGCGATTTTAAAAAAAATCCGCCAGCACTTGCTTAAAAATCCGCTAAAAAATCCGCTGTCCGCCAAATACAAAAATTTTCCGCCAAATAGAAGCAAAAACCGCCAAATCTAGCGGATTTTCCGCCAAATTGGCAACACTGGTTTTCCGGCTTGTTGACCAAACCCACTACTATTACGCAACAAAGGTTGACAATATAGCCTGAACCAAAACTGTTTTATACGCAATCGATATGTTATGTACCACATACGTTAAAACAAAGAAGGAAAGCAGGCTTGCCTAATGCCTACACTTGGGATTTCAATCATCAACGAAAATATTACACTTGGATTGTTCATAATTTTTCTTTTTTTTTGCAATATTGACAAAAAGTTGCGCTTAAAAACCGAAAAAGTTGCAAAATAATATTTGGACAAAAATATCCTTACACGCTATACTGAAGTTTTGTGCCACTCAGGAAGCTGTCCGAAGCTGTAAAAAAAGTAGCAAAAGTTGCAGAAAGTTGCCCTGGTAATTATCAACTGAAGCTTTAGTTGAGCGTGAGTTACCAACGAGATGAGAAGATGCAAACTCAAACGATAAATTTGATCACGATTCAAGCTGCCGCAACAAAAACGTGTGAACTCAACTTTTACTAACAGTGCAAAGTTGATTTAAATATGAACTTGAATTGTTTTTGTTTGCTTGGATCGGCTTGAAATGAGACTTTTACGGCTTTAGTGTTTGAAAATGCACTATTATTCTTCAGATTTTCAGCTTGATTTTCCTGTTACGCGTAAGAGGTAAGCGATATCAGCTGACAGCGTAATATATGTTTTAAAAGTAATTTGGAATCGAACCTAAAATTCGAATTTAAAACACTTATTGCTTCTCTCAATAATAGCGTACCATTTTGTACATACATACGGTATCATTTTCAGTTCTGGTTAGTGAAGTACATTGTTTTGTGCTGGTTTCGAACTTGTGTATCATGCTTGAGATCATTAAATTACACAACTGGAAGTTTGCGGCAGTCGATATCTTGGTTTTATGAAACTGTGTTTATACTGCAGGACAACAAACACCTTTTCTCTCTTGCTCAATACCCAGCAGACTTGCAGTATTTAGAAAACAAATTTGACGGTCGTGTGTTTTTGATGGTGCTGAGTTGCTGACTGCTAAGTTGAGGTTGCCGCTTTATAAAATTTTTGATCCACCTGCAATTTTTGAAGAAGCAGCATTAAAGTGAGACCAAAAAGTAGGAAGAATAAATAGACCAGGATAAGTTTCGTACAGATGTTTGCTTGGAGTATCAACAGCTTCCATAAAATAATGCAATATAGCTACTGTAAGTACAACATTTTGAAGAACGTTGGGCTATCTAGAAGTTATAATGCGGTATAGCGCTGTTTCGGGCTATCAGTCCTTATCAGCCGCACTCAACCAAAGGTACATTCATCCTTCAGAATGGTTGACCATAGCGAGACAATCATTTTATCTACAAACGGCTAGCAGTCGTCAACACAAGTGCAGGACTGCAGGTGTCATTGCAAATAGGACCGGTTTTAAGCCGATTTGACTGATTTTACCAAATTGGGCCCCATACCTTGAAGGGGCCCCGCGCTAGTGGGGGTCCGTTGCTGCATTATGAGGCACGAAATAGAGGAAAGTGCCATAAGTTAAACCAGTGCTTAATATGAACCATTTCTAGTGTAGTGTCGTCTAAGTTAGGTAAAAAATCGGCAACTCGGTAGCTTCAAAAACCAAGCATCGGTAAAGAAAAAACTTTCGCAGTTGTTTGATCGCGTGGGTTTGCTGTTTACAAGAAAATACTTGTTGATAGTTTTAAGGGGGTTTAATTTCATTTTCAGTAGTACCTTTTTGCATTTATTGCAGAAAACAGGTTCTCCACTAACAGCAATTGACACGGGTTAAATTGTCCAATATATTCCACTTAATGAAAAAAAAACTTCGAAAAACCTTAAAGATTTACGGTAACAAAGTCAATAGTGCAGAACTAATCAGTTTCCATAATACGCAGTGGCGTTGGAATAAAGTAAGGGGGGCTGAAATCGACATTACCAAATCAACGTCAGCATATTTTTAGGTAAGGGCCCTCCCCCCCCCGCCAGCTTGTTATCGTAGCATGAAACAACGCGCAGTACAATTTACTTTAGTAGCAATGGAAGTCGCTTGAAGCAGGTGCGTATCCAGAAGTTTCCTCAGTGGGACGCCAAATCTTTGAGACTTTTTTAGACGCGATATCTTTGGTTTCGGCTTGAGATAAAGGCTCGAACCCAGAGTGATGATACTTTGTACTTTTGTGTTCTCGTGCGTAATAATTAGTTGCAAACTGTAATCTTTTTCATTAAGCAATCAGCGCGTTTTTTAGTTGTCAATGTGTATGAGTTCTGTTGCAAAATCGTGTGATAACTTTATTCTGACAGCAGCATTTGCTGTAGAGACAGGTCTTACTTATCGTAAGTAAGAACTTGTGTAAACGATTGTTGTGGTTATATATTTTGAGACGATATTGTAAATTTAATGTAAATAAAAGCCCCTGTTCTGGTCACTTCAATTTTATTTACATTAATTGATTTCAAATGGACCGATTGCTGAAACCAGACATACTTGAAGTTTTACCAGAAGATGCAGAAGCTTTGAACATTTTCAACTACTGGTTACGCACATTTGAAGGGTTTTTACTGACGGTTATAGCAAGCGCAGAGGAAGTAAACGAAGAAGTAAACACCATCAATATACTCGCTTCGCTCACGAATTTCCTGATTCACCCGACATTTTCATTTATTGCTGAAGCTACAACTTGCGACGAAGCAAAAACCGCACTTAATCGGAGCATATCATAAAAAGAAAAGTGAGATTTCACTCGACACCTGTTGATGACCAGAAAGCAACAAACAGATGAAAGCATAGCCGAGTATGTACACGCCCTACGAAAGCTAGCCAGAGACCGTAGTTTTACTAATGTCTCTGCAGAACAATATCGACAAGAACTTACGAGAGACGCTTTTATTAATGGCCTTACTTCATCTAACATTAGGCAAAGATTACTTGAAGAAGATGAGCTGGATTTTAAAGCTGCCATTGATCATGCTGAGATTTTAGATCGAGCTCTTGAACAATCGAATTTTTATGCATCAGGTCAATCAATTTTATTTCGGTAACTGCAATGTCAAAACAAAAATTAGAAGCTCAAAAAAAAAAAGAAAACCAATCAACTTTGCAAATAAGTAAAACTACTTACCCACCCAACAGTACTCAGAAAAAGAAATGTTTCTTTTGCGGGGAAAACTTCCATCCAGGCGGTCGAAATAACTGTCCTGCCAAGACAAAGACTTGCCTCAAGTGTGGAAAAGTTGGTCATTTCATGCGAGGATGCCAAAGCCGACCCACCAAAGCAGCCTCGGTTCAGCACCTTGTTCAAGACAAGAACGAAATGCAAGACGAAACTCAAGCTCATTGCTCCTCCACCCTCTCCAAGCCTTATCTAATGCTAGTTCTCGCCGGCGCACCGCAGTGCTTAAAACCTACCGCTGTGCCATGTGTTCTAAAAGGTTTAAAAATTGATGGTTTGCTTGACACTGGTGCGTCAGAAAACTTTATAAGCGAGGAAGTTGCAAAGTCTGTTGGCGGAAATATCCTAACGTGACCTTTGGCATCATTCCAAAGTTATGTGCTGACATAGTGTTGGGACAATCTTTCCTGAACATCCACAACGAGGTGATATTCAAGCTTGGAGGGTCCCAAGACAATTTGATAGTTTCCAGAGACAGTGGCTACTGCGGAGTCTCAGCGTCAAAACTCGAAACTCAACGCCTATTTAAAAACCTTGACCCAGGAATCAAGCCAATCGCTACCAGATCACGCCGATTCAACGACTATGACAAGCTCTTCATAAAAGAGGAGGTAAGAAAGTTATTAAACGATGGGGTTATAGAACCTTCTTACTCACCGTGGCGAGCACAAGTTCTAGTTACAAAAAACGAGCGACACAAACGCAGAATGGTTATTGACTATTCGCAGACTGTTAACCGATATACTCTTCTTGATGCTTATCCATTGCCTAACATCGATTAACAAATCAGTAATATTGCAAATGGAAGTGTGTTTAGTACTCTTGGTTATATATTTTCAGACGATATTGTAAATTTAATGTAAATAAAAGCCCCTGTTTTGGTTACTTCACGGCGTGTGATAACAGAAGCGATAAATTTGAGGTAAAATGAGGAGTGAAAACGGTTTTAGGTCCAAGGGGCGTATTTCGAAATTTAAACGCAGCAATTACAATTTTAGTGCTTTTTGAACAACTTTAAAGCAAATTTTTGTTGAATTCTTTCACGAGTCTCGCTATGAATTATTGTTGAACTGCGATGAGGTTTAGTTGAAAACTTTGGAAAGGAGGGGTGCTGAAAATATCTAGGGGGGGATTCAGCCCCTACTTTCAACACCCTTTCATAATTGGATCACCTATCGTTAAATAATTAGGAGCAGTACGGAGTTACTTTCTAGACACTATGGCAGCGATGGCGAACCACTGACCTGCGGGTCACTAAAGCTATGGTTCCACCGGGAAAATTAATAATATTCCATTTCACTGGAAAATTATCGACGCACAAACTATAATTTTCAAATAATTTTCCCGGTGGAACCGCAACGGTTCCACCGAAATTTTCCTCGGTTTAATTTTCCGTCAAATTTTCCAAAATAGAATATTTGAATTTTCTTTGGTGGGACTGCAATAATTTTCTATGACCCGATCAAGGTCCAAAGCAAAATTTGCAGCGTAGGTTTAAAATTTGAGAAGCTGACGATGCACTGCTTTCTGCCATGGGGTATTTCTTTCTTAATTGATTAAGTTTTGAGTGAAAACAGATCCCAGCAGAAACAAACGGGAATCTCTATTGCGTTTAGTCATCCCATTTTTGCGGATAATTTGTTTACCAAGTTGTACCGTGATGATTTTTTAACTTTTAACTAATTTACATCAGAGACTGAGTGGTTATGCGTAGACGTCGATGGCTACAAAATTGTCAACGTTTACAAACCTCCACCTACACCCAGGGAGTCGAACCGAACCCGAACCTGAACCGCGAACAGGTAAAAACCGCTTTTTTTCGGTGAACCCGAACCGAACCTGAACCGTGTAAATTTGAGATCATTGAACTTGAACCGAACCGAATTCTTAATATTTTAAATCGGTGAACCTGAACCGAACCCGAACCTTTAACATTTCAAATCTGTGAACCTGAACCGAACCCGAATCTTTAAAATGTTATGCAAGTGAACCCGAACCTATAATATTTTGTGGACATAAACCTGAACAGAAATCGTTTAGTAACAATGTTTGAACCTGAGCTGATTCTTAAAGAATATTAATAAAAACCTCTAGACATGTGCTGCGATGCGTAACATTCTTTCTGCTTACTTGGAGTTTTTTCTCGTTCTTCCGGTAACTTTACAATATCCTCAACTAAATTTAGTCAGGTTTTTTATTTGTTGACGTTTCGTTGGTTCTGACAACCAACATCATCAGAACGATAAAGCACTGACCTATTCCAGCCTTTGCAACATTCTTTCTGCTTTTCAAAATTTACTGAATTTTTACATTTTTATTCAACCTTAATTGATTCGAGCATGCAATTTATATTTCGTTATTTTAATGACATAAGACCCTAATTTAGATTTGGCCAAATTAAAGATTTTAAAGTGAACCCGAACCTGAACCGCGAACCGATAAAAACCGCTTTTTTCGGTGAACCCGAACCGAACCTGAACCTTTAAAATTTGGATTTAGTGAACCTGAACCAAACCTGAATTTTAAAAATTTGGTTTTGATGAACCCGAACCGAACCCGAACCTTTAAATTTTGGTGCCACTTAACCCGAACCGAACCTGAACCCAAATTTTTAAAAAGTCTTGAACCTGAACCAAAACTGAACCTTTAAAAATAAAATTTCTTGAACCTGAACCTGAACCGGAGCGATATTTTAAACGGTTCGACTCCCTGCCTACACCATTGCAGACCACCGACCTACCAGTGTTTCTACACCCTGTCCTGTACTCTGGGGATTTCAACTGCCCGCATGTGAATTGGGGCTACAGCAGTAACAGCGCTGAAGGAGAGTGCCTTGTTGCTTGGGCAAGCCTTAATGGTCCTGTCCCTCTTCATGACCCAAAGGACATGGCCACTTTTCACTCAGGCCGCTGGAACACTGGCACCAACCCGGACCTGACGTTTGCTAGTGTTGGTCCTGATAGTCGCTTACCTGACAGGCGTATTTTAGAGAAGTTTCCTAGATCACAACATCGACCTTCGCTCATTGTTCCAGCAAGGGTCACTCTGTCAGTTCCGAGTATGCCTGTTAAGCGATGGAACTTCTACAAGGCCAAATGGAGCCATTACAATGCCCTGAACAACCAACTTGCTAAGAGCTTGTTGCCACCTGATCAGTGGCGCGGGAACGTTTTTTGGACAGGGGGGGCTCAAAATAGTAAGATCGTGTCAACGTCTGGGGGGCTTCGCCCCCCAGACCCCCCTTTTTTCGAACGCACGTTTTTATGAGCAGGACACTCAGCAGACCTATTTTGGTAGACATCAATTGCATGCCCGCTCAAGTGACCGGAACTTTTTCAGGATAATTTTTTATCGTGGAAAACAAGATTGCTTACTACCATTAGGCTTTTCTAACCATGCTCGAATCACTACTCATGTATTTGTAAAATGCAAATACCTCAATGACAAAACCGAAAAGTAGGCAAACAAAATTTGTCCGATCTAACTTTTGCTTTGCTGATCAGAGTTACATGCAACAAACAATGCCCCATTGAGGTTTAAAAATAACAAAAAACACACAATCAAAATAAAGCACTGAACCATTTTTTAACATAATGAGATGTGTAGATATAGGTATTTAGGTAGGCGTACTAGCTCAATTTTAGTAACAATCATCGGCAGTGCTCGAGTTGTGAAAACACTTATGGGGGGTGGTAGGCTACAACTTTTCACGCAGACCTAAAAAGAAATGGTCATTATAGTTGTAAGAATTGGTTTACGCTAAAATGGTTTATGGGGGGATGGTGTTGTTTTCAGGGGGGATGGCATCCCCCTCAAATCGAGTAGCCTACTGATCATCGGTGCCAGTTTAGTAGTGATTTAGCCGCTTCATTGGGTTGGTAGAAAAAATTCAAAACCATTAAAAAACTCAACCAGAAGAGAACTTGCACCAGCTCATATAAGCTTGATTAGGGGTGCCCAACCAGTCGATCGCGATGTACCGGTCGATCTTTGGATGCTTGGCTGTCGATCCCGGGTTAATTTGGCATGTGCACAAATCAGGTTGGCCACCAACATTTCCAGTTCATGTAACGCGTCCGGGCCATGAAGACCTTTTTTTTAGCTCTTCACAAAAATTTTGGTGGAATTCGGAACATCTGAAGGATTGAGGACCGTTTTTTTGCACTTCACCGTATTTTTGTTTACGATTTACGTAATTCCCATGATCAGTAGCGACTTTCATTCGAGCATTCAGAGTAGTTTGGCGTAAAGTGTTTGGCAGCTACAAGAATTGGCAGCCATTATACTTTTACTGGTCCATCGTCCATGACTGCTGCAAAGGTTTGCAAACGCTGATATAAAACACGGTTAAAAATAAAATTCAAAAATTGAAAATTTTACCAAATTTTACGTTGACCTAGTGAATAATAACTAACTGATTTTTAAAAGAATAGTGATTCTTCGTTGGTTAAAAGCACTTTAAGAAATATTTGCTTCATTACGTATGTACGTTGCGAGCATTAATACCGTCGCACTCAAGTGCATAATTTTTTCAATTGTCAGGGGGGGCTCAAATGGTTCAGGGGGGGCTAAAAAAAGTTCAGGGGGGGCTTGAGCCCCCCCTGGCACCCTACTTCCCGCGCCTATGCACCTGATACATCTGATGTGGACCGGGCATACCAGGACTTCTGTACTGCCATCAGCACAGCAGCCAAAAAGTATATCCCACGTGGTCGACGAAACGACCACATTCCGTCTTGGGATGCTGAGTGTGAGAACCTCTATCAGATGTTCCTGCAATCGCCTGAGGGATCTGACTCTAGCAGGGCTGCTTCTGCCCTGCTGTCCAGGCTTGACAGAAAACGCAGGGAGCGATGGTCTGAGGCAGTTCAAACCATCGACTTTTCTCAATCCAGTCATAAAGCATGGAGCATATTAAACAACTTAACTGGTAGCTCACGACGCTTCCCTCGACATTGTGCAGTTTCAGCCAATGCCATCGCATCAGTACTGGTCAATAACAGCAAATACGAGGATATTGATGGCAAGTCATCCCGGCTTGTGTCTCAAGAAGTGTCTGATCTTTCGAAGGCCTCTACAAGAAGTGCAGTGAATGTCTGTGGAAGCTTTACTCCCACAGAATTCGCAGCCGCCCTCAAACATCTGAAACCAGGAAAAGCTCCAGGCCCAGACTCTATCTGCCCTGAGCCTTTGCTCCATGCTGGAGCTGCCCTGAAATCCTGGCTGTGTGGCTTTCTTTCATCCTGTTTGCACCACCTCAAAATTCCAAAAATCTGTAGAAGAGCGTTGGTTGTCGCGATCCCCAATCCAATGAAACCTGTAGAGGACCCCAAGAGCTATCGCCCCATCTCATTGCTCTGTGTCCCCTACAAGATCCTCGAGAGGCTCATTTACACCCGTAACGAGCCCATTGTCGACCCGCTTCTTCCTCGGGAGCAAGCTGGGTTCCGACAGGGAAGGTCCACAGTAGACCAAACTGTTCTACTTACCCAACACATCGAGGACTCATTTGAGACCAAGAAGCAGGCCGATGCTGTTTTTGTCGATCTGACAGCTGCTTATGACACTGTCTGGCATCGTGGCCTCACCTGTAAGCTGCTGAGACTCCTTCCTGAAAAACACATGGTCCAAATGATTATGGAACTTATCCGGAATAAAAGTTTCACCCTATCCATCGGTGACAGCAAGCGAAGCAGGTTACGACGTTTGCGAAATGGCCTCCCACAAGGATCAGTCTTGGCTCCCCTCCTTTTTAACATCTACACATACGATCTGCCTTCCACAATTTCCCAGAGGTATGCGTATGCCGACGACTTGGCATTGATGCATACCTCGAAAGACTGGAAGACTTTGGAGGGCACTCTAAGCCAAGACATGACAACACTTTCAGCATATCTCCAGACTTGGAGGCTGAAGCTCAGCCACACTAAGACGGTGACGACGGCCTTTCATTTAAACAACCGAGATGCGAAACGTGAGCTCAAAATCTTCAACAACGGCAAACTATTGCCATACTGTCCAACTCCAACCTATCTTGGTGTAAAGCTGGACAGGTCACTCACTTTCCATCATCACCTAAAGGCATTGCGCAAGAAACTTTCCACTCGCGTCACACTGTTGAGGCGACTTGCAGGCTCGGGATGGGGTGCAGGAGCCAAAACATTGCGAACAGCCGCCTTGTCCCTGGTTTACTCCACAGCTGAGTACTGCGCACCTGTTTGGTGTCGTGGTGCTCACACTCGGCTAGTCGACAGTGTTTTAAATGACGCCTTGCGCATTGTCACTGGATGTCTGCGACCCTCTCCAACGGACTACTTGCCAATCCTCGCACGCATCCAGCCAGCTGAGCTTCGCCGTCGAGGAGCGACACTCTCCCTGGCTAACCGCGCCACCCTTAACCCTGATCATATTCTACACGAGCAGCTGGTCGGGAAACAAAATGCGCACCAGGGAAGGCTCTAATCAAAACGCCCGTTTGTACCCGCTGCACAGAAACTATTGGATAGTCTGACCGAATCAGACATTCGTGCAGAGCAATGGATAGATTATGCATGGAACATGGAGTACTTGAAAAGTGCATCAAGGCTTCATGCTTTTATTCCCAGGGCTAGTTCTAAGCCTCTTGGAATGGGTTTGCCCAAAACATCTTGGGTAAAACTGAATCGCCTGCGTACTGGCGTAGGGCGATTCCATTCATCCATGTACACATGGGGTGTTGCTCCTTCACCGAATTGTGAGTGTGGTGCCTCTGAGCAAACTGCAGACCGCATTATTTCTACATACCCCCTACATCGTGCACCAAAAGAAATACAAGGTCTGTTGGTCGTGGATGATGACACCCGACGCTGGCTAAAAATCAACGCCGTCAACATCTAAACCGTCGGAAGAGGATGCCCAACCACACGACGACGACGACGAACTTTTAACTCATCCATATTACACACCAGCTTGTAATCTATATGCAAACCAAACACAAAATTTAAAAAAAACTAGGAGACTTCTACTCCACCCATGAGCTAAAACACTGGTAGTATATTGTCATGTAACCAAAGCAATGTTGGTACCTGATTTTGCTCTGCATCATTGTGAGGTAGCTTAAATAGATGAAGTAATGACATTGCATCCCCCCAAAACCTGACTTTGAAACCTAATTAACGCAATAACTCGAAAACTAAGCACAATAGCCATATAGTTCCTCAGTAAGTTAGATAGAAACTATGTTTCTGAGTCATTTGAGTCATTAACCAGCTTTCAAGCACAAGTGGTTAGAGGTAGAAAAATTCACTGCATCGATAGGCCTGTCGTCATGGAAATGAAAAGCGGAACACCTAAACAATGTTCAATTTTCCTAAAACTTCTTATCTGGAGTTTTTTCTGGACTGATCACCACATATCAAAAGTAATTTTGTTTTTGACCACATGAGGGCGTTTGCAACACCCTACTATACAGACTATTTCAGCAAAGTTTCTCACTCAATCATGAGAAAGTATCATTGTGACGTTGTTTTAAGACGAGATAAACCGTAGTGAAATAATTTTCCAATAATTTTCCCGTCACAAATATCAAACCGTTTTTTAAAATATTCTATCACAATTTTCCGGAAAATTATTGCGAAACTGGAAGATTATAAGTTTCCAAGTGCGGTTCCACCAAAATTTTCCAATCGTCACATTTTAAATTTTCCACCACGCATTAGAATATTCCGCGAACACTATTTGACGCAAAATGACGCAAAGTAATGGAATGGAATAAAGTTCAGTTCCACCGGAAATATTCCAATAATTTTCACGGAAAAGTATGGGAATATTCTCGGTGGAACCATAGCTTAAGTGACCCACTTGCACATTTCAGTGACTCATTTGTAGTTTGGAAATTTTTACGTAAAAAGCGGTAACGAATCATAACGTAGTAAAAAAAAGCTTATTGTTCCATACTGTGACATTGAAGACGGGAAGCTGGGTATTGCTGAGGTGAAGATCTTTTTTTTCTCTTTCCACAGATTTCGGCAGAACTTGGGTTCAAGTCTCTCGTTAATATTAGTACATCCGTAACCCACGCTTTTTCTTTTTTCGGTCTACCACCTTAAATTTGATCCACCACTTAAAAAGGTTCGCCATCCCCGCACTATGGCATAGTTTGGTTTTTCAGTCCGACAATCGTTTTATTTCAGGAATTGCAATGTTATGTAGTTCTATAATTGCGCAAGCATGGTTTTTACTAGTCTGGAGTAGAGAGCTACCGTTAGCCATTGCTGAAATTTCTGACTTTCAAAATAGTTCGAATGATTTTGCTAACAAAAAAGCTAGAGAAATGTTTTTCTGAAAGAGTGTAATGAATTGCCCGATTTGCCTTTCTCGATAATATTAAGAGTAAAACGACAAAAGCATCCACTTCACCTTAATTTTTTTTTATAGCAAGTATTAGATTTCTGTTCGTTGGTTTGTATGTATGTTTTTTTTTTTTATGAAATACCTACACCATACATTTTACTATGAAGAGTAGGGGCCCCGCCATCAGATTTCAATTGGACCCCGCAGTTCCTAGCACCGACCCTGATTGCAAAGCCTAATTGGCTGAAGCTTCGTAACTACACAAAGAGCCAAGAGGTAGTTTATTTGTGTCATGAGCCAGATATTCATTCACTTTAAAAATGTCCATTTTTGAATATGAAAAAACCAGCGCTAATGCCATTGGAGCGATGGATCGCGCAAAAAGTTTAGACTACTATAGCCTACAATCCTACATCGTTATATGAACCGGACAACTTAACTTTAATGGACAGTTTTGGCTGAAGGTAAAATTGGCAATTTTACATATTCTTTTACCAGATCGATAATTAATTAGTGCCTATAAATATTGTTACTATCTCACAACTGGTTTTACTAGAAGCTAGAACTTTGATGCTAAGCAGGTTTAAGCGGAGGAGACTGGATTAGAAATTTACGTCGAATCTAGGAACAAGATTGTTATGGTAAGTGATGTTACTAAAACAAAAAAAAGTATAGGGTACTTAATTAATCTTCTATAAACTACCATTAAGTGTCTTTTACTAGCAAGTGAGAAATGGTGAGGCGTCAAAAACACTCAATTTTGTAGTCAAGATATAGTTAGCATCCAGCGCGTTAAAGTTTTCCTAGGTCAACTAACAGAAAAATAAAATAAACATGGTGTGAAAAAACACTAGTGCGGTCACGTATCATTGTTGCCTCTAGAAGCATGCAACCGGTAACTACTAATATTTTTTGGATCTTTGTTTCATGTCACATAGGTTGCTTGCTGCCCAACTACAAAACCAGTGTAGAGAAAGCGAAATGCTCTCATGGTTTTAGATCTGATGAATTCACGAAAAAGTCTACAACATTAGGATGTGCTGTAAGCAGGCTTGGAGGGTCGCTAGTGTATGTGCTAGTCGCTAGTGCTAGTCGCTACTTTTTTAATAGCGACTATGGTATAGTCGCTTCTTTTTTGAATCAATAGCGACTACGCGTAGTCGCTATTATTTTTAGGATAGTCGCTAAAACGCTAGTCGCTATTGGTTTTATCTACTTCATTTTCTTACATCGTGTTCATTTCTGCAGAAGTTTATTTCCATTTTCATTTTGCGGATTGACGCGGCAAGTGTGATGAATATGGTGTGACCATAGTGTGACATCACAGTTTAGTTTAAAAAGTATTCCTCACGGACAGCAACGTTACGTTGACGTCCATTGTGATGTCATAGTTTTCTACTCAAATTCGTGAAGAATGTATTTCATGTATTTTTGAAAGAACCGTTGCAGCACAGCGTGTGAAGAAAGCAGTGTTGCTTGGGTTGGTATTATTGAAAAAATAAAACTCAATGTGAATGCAGTTTGTAGTGGAGTGGTGTTGTAATGTACCGGTAGACACTAATCACTAACATAACGAAGAATCGGTAAGCTGAGACTGAGAGTGAAAGTGAAGTTTTTAGGATAGCTGCATGATTTTGTAGGCTAAACTTATTAGTCAATGGTAGTAGCGGCCTTAGGGTATTCTGCAGTCTGTAGATAGTCGCTTTACCTTGTTTCTGCAGGTTTAAGCCTCAGTAGAGTCAATCTAATAAAAAACCAACTAAGAAAAAGAGTAACTTTTGTTTTTTTTTAGATGCATGGTATGACCAGATAAATTTAGTTAATAGCGTTTATTGCAAGTTCAAGTTATAAAGCTATTTTTATTGCCAATGATGGCGAGTACCGTGAGCACCGACAGAACAGAGAAAAAAGATCCTACATTTTACATTCCGACGGAGTTTTATGAGTTACACAGTCCTGGAGCGGTAATTGGCTCCTGGAATTTCAAATGCAAAAAATGCGCTGGAGTTAAGCTCGTAGCATCGTCTTACAGATCACGATACAATTTAAAAAGCCATATTAAAAGTAAGCACGTACATGCAGTGAAGAGATTTGATGCCGTATGTGCAGCTAATGATCAGCGTAAGAACGTTTCAAATAACGCTGCTTCTGCGACTTCCCCATCAAAAACATTAGCAACTCCTGATGAAGCAACATCATCGCATCAAACTACTCTTCCATCAATGTTTGAAAAAAAGATGACACAATCTGGATTCGACGATCTAATCTCCGTCTATCTATCTCGATGCGCGTTACCTTTTAATCATGTCGAATCTTCTGGCTTTAAAGAATTCGTTACAAAGTTGGCTCCAGGATATCGCATTAAAACTCATCATGCTTATGCTTTGCGATGTCGAAGGATAACGACATTGCTGAAGCAGAAACTCGTGCAGAGCTTTACTAAAGCTAGCAAGGTAAGGTAACAAAACATACTCTTTATTAATTTCAAAAATATCTGAAAGCAGTTTATTTTGAAAGCTATACGTCACTATCTTGAGAACAATATATAAAAAAGCAATCAAGGACTATTACACGTGCAAATAAAAACTTATGACAGAATCAAAACAAAAAAAAAAAAAAAAATTCAAAAATTGATTTAGGCTACTTTGGTCTTTGGCTGTATTTCAAATGGCGGGAATATTTTGAGTCCGGATATCATTTAACTTGGTGGTGCCATTTGCATTACGGTATAGGAAATACCGCAGATTGTTAATACTACCAGTACGTTCTAGCTTTTGTGGGTTTTGTCTTTTAGTCAGCAATAGTACACACACCTGATGAGAGCAATACGCTCGAAACAGGGCCTTGTCGTGTATTTTTAGTGCGTTTACTTTCTTGTTAACTTGTATTGGCTTGTATGTATTTGCGGTGCATCCGTGGTGTAAGTTGCAAATAAGTTGTACATTCTATCTATGCCATGGTAACTTCTGCATAGAGTGAAATCTAATTTTCTTTTATTTGCGCATTAATCGACTTTTTCTTAATGTCAGGCACCTACCCAGGTTGTATGTTCCAAATAAACCAACGAAAAACACAATACACAAGAATTTTGAATTTTTTTGATTTATGGAACTTCACGTTTAAATTTTGTAAAATCAGTGAACCTTATAAAGCTATCCGAAAAGCACCTTCGTTTCAAAAAAAAAACATTTTTTTCATTTACATCTCTAGGCTGTCCACGCCCACGGTAATGTAAGCTGGACTGTTAACGCTAATAAGCGTAACTTTGTTCTTTTTAGGTGTGCTTGACCGTTGACCATTGGACGTCGCATAGAAAAGGATTTGTTGGCTTTACAGCGCATTGGTATAACGAATCTTTGGAAATGAAACATGCCTGCGTTGCCATTAAGCGAGTCCTCGGACGATGCACATATGACGTACTAGCCAATTTGATACACACCGTTCTGGAGGACTATGGTATTCACAACGACGAAAAAGTTTTTAATTGCGTAACAGATTCCGGATCAAACTTCATTAAAGCATTTACAGACTTCAGCACGCATCGAGATGATGCTACTCCAAATCAAGCTGAACTCGGTGACAGCGCAATGAGTCCTACTTCGTTGGATGATATTTTGAGTGATGACGACATTCTACATTTGTCTTCTCCTTACAGCCTACCTCGACATTTCCGTTGTGCGGCTCATAGATTGAGCTTGGTTGCCAGCAAAGATGCAGAAAATGCCCTTACCAATTCGACTTGCAAAAGAGTGTTTAGAAAATTGATGGGAAAGCTAACCGACTTATTTAACAAACAAAACCGTTCGACCGTATTTTCTGACAAAATTAAAGCTGAACTCGGTGGCTTATTTGTGGTTCACAACGCTACCAGATGGAATTCTCTCTTTGATGCCTTGAAACGAGTCAAATCCTTTTATGATACAAAGCCTGCAACTGTGAATTCACTATTGATTGACTTAGGTTTGTCTCGTATTTCATCGGATGAAGCAACCTTTCTCAAAGAGATTTTGGAGGTGATGGAACCTCTTGCCAGTGGTTTGGATATCCTTCAAGGAGATAAGGTGTCGCTTGGGTATTTGCTGCCAACTTTATACGAAATTTTGGAGAGCTGGACCCATCTACTGGAAGATGAAAACCGAGCGTATACATCAGGACTTTTGTCGGACCTGAGTGCTTCTTTGCGAAGACGATTTGCTAATGACATCGCTTCAGAAGACTGCATAGTAGCAGCCGCTGTTCATCCAAGCTTTAGGATCCATTGGGTGCCTCCTGAAGACGTGGAGACGGTGACGAGCTTAGTTCGGAAATCTCTGGACAACTATTCCACCCAGTCAATGCAACCAGATATCGTTCAAGACGCCACTACCGCTCCATCTCAGCCAGAACCTCCTCGAAAAAAAGTATTCTTTTCCCGAATGCACTCTAAGGCAGTATCTACGGCTCAAAGGGAAACTCTTGGCATCAATGACAAATGGATTGCATGGGCGAAAGAACAACCAGATGACGGACCCGTTCCTAATTGGCTTGAAAAGCCTTTCATTGATTTTAATACCAGTTTGCCGACCTCCGCACCAGTGGAACGATTGTTCTCCCTTGGTAAAAGGGTAATGTCACCACAAAGAACTCTTTTAACCGATAAAAACTTTGAAAACTTGACAATGCTCGCCTTCGATTGCTATGTGTAGATCATGGTAGATATAGCCCATGTATGATTATTTTGTGCCCATGATTATTTTGTGCTATTTTTAACTTATAATCACACAATTAAGTTCTTTCTGCAATTTATCTCTCAGTCCTCCACTTTTACATTTATTGGTTTTACAACTTAACTCTCTTCATAGAGAATAATGTGTCAAGACGTGACGATCTGTGTTATCTCCGCTGTTCTAACTTTCTCTTGTACATAATTCTTTTTTCAGAAGTGCAACATCCTTATTTAGTTTAGGTCTTGTTGCAGATAGCTCTTCGAATGGTTGTATAGGAAAGCACTGAGAGGAAAAAAATCAAATTCGTTTATCGATGTTGCCGCTTTCATCAGCTGTTATTTAATTTCAAAAATAGCGAGTAGCGACTGTCACTCGCTAGTCGCTACTTTTTCGTGTGACTAGCGACAACTGCTAAGTCGCTTCTTTTTTGCCCAATAGCGACTAATGCGCTAGTCGCTACTTTTTTAGTAGCGACTTACAACCCTGGCTGTAAGTAGTAGTAGTATTCTTTATTTTGCCTGCACAGGTGACAACGAAAATAGAGCACAACATTCAATATGGAAAAAAAAAATTCAAAACATTGTGCGAAGTCTAGGAAGCATCGAGCAACCGTTAGGTTTTCCAGTCAGATGCTTCCTAACATGCGCAGCACGAAAAACATGAAGATTTACATGATACGATGTAGGGCATAGATGCTTTCAATTAAATGATACTATGAAATACGCAATAACAACAAACGATAATGAAAACGACAAAAAACTACAAAAACCAAAAGAGTTCAGGGGGAAAAGGCAAAGCGAAAGACATTTGGGTTGCTAGGTGGGTGTGTGGTTATCAGATAAAGTTAGAAAAACAGTTAACAATTATAGTTATCTAGTGATTTCAATTTCAATTTCTTTTTGAAGGAAACTCAGGGCATGCTCTTAATTGTGGGATCTATGGTGCTCCAAATTTTCGTGCCTCTAAATGCTGGAAGATTTTTAGCGAAAGATTTGTTAACACGAGGCAGAAAATAAACGTTTTTATCAAGTTGTCTGGTAAACGTCTGTAAGGTAGATCTTCAGTAACATGCGGGGGGTTCGTGGTTGGTGAGGCACTGTTTATTTTATCATCATGTTACCAGCGATTTTTATTCATAGTATTTAATAACAAGTAAAAGTAGCGCCCTAACAATCAAAATACAACTTCATGGAATGTTTTACATTTATTTGTTATTTGCACAATCCATATGTCCATCTTTTTGCACCATAATATCTATCTATCACCTTTTTGTAGCCATCTTTTTGTTTTTCGTAACTCGTGAAGTCTCTCCATTTCGAAGGAGATCGTTCTCAGCCATGACAGATCTGGCCTCCTTCCAAGCGATTTGCAAACGGTGCGAACAACGTGTTGCGTTAATGGGAACTTTTAAAGAAAAGCCAAACGCCGAAACAGAAAGTCATAAAATTTGAAAACGATATGTCTTGTAGTTTTAGCGCACCAAGTTTTAAAAATTTTACTTGCATTTTTTGTCTCCCCTCGCGAAACAGGGTTAAAAAATTTCTTGATTTGTTACACCTCGGAACTGTGAGGGCTCATGTTCATTCTCAGCTGCTCGTTTTAAGCGAAATCAGGGTTTGATATAAAAGTGTGGCGATTTGGCTTTGAATGTAAGCGACGATTTCTCGTAGCCTACTTCTTGCTCCTTGGTGCATTTTTAACTTCACAAAATCATGTTTTAGTCCAAACATGATTATTTGCTGAAAACAAGAGACAGGGAAAACAGAAAGACAGTTTTTTAAATCACAACCACACCGCCAATCTTTGCCTTTAGTACCAAGCCACTTGAAAGGAGCGGAGTTATTTTGTTTTGCTCTGAGTTCTGGCGTAAAGAATGTAGATGGGCCTTCCTTTGATTAAAACTTGAGATTTAAATTAATAATTAATTAATTCAGTATTAAAAAGTCTATCGAATTCGATGCTAATTGTTCATCCAATTTGTATCAGGTTATTAACTTGACTTGATAGCGAATTGTACAGGGTGACCCAAAAAAAACGGGACCCGTGTATTTAGAATAATTAGAATTGGGTTCCGTTTTTTTTGGGTCACCCTGTATTATTAAGTATCAGCGACATGGCCGAGCGGTATCGCGCGCAGGTGACAGATCCTACGTAACGGGTTCGATTCGCGGCTGGAGCCGATCGCACTTGACATATATACCGGGTGGCTGCTGATTCGAAGAGCGCAAGCTCTCTTCGCAGTCTCCCTCAATCACTGTTGAAATTTCCGTTCAATACAGTAGAATTTGCCTATATCAGCACCTCAGGGGGATTGCAAAAAAGTGCCGATATACGCGAACTGTCGATGTAGACAAATCACTATAAATCATTCCGAAAGCGCCCTTTAATTCAATACAGTGTTGCGTTATTTAGTCAGCTTTACCGCATATCATAACAACATGAAATCAACGTAAAGTACTGCACAAACGAAAACATATGCGTTCATTGTACTGTATAACAGTACTTTCCAGCGAAAAAGGGATTTATCTTTAGTTGTTTGGTTTTTGCAATAGATTTATCTACTACGTATTGCTGGATTTTTGTTAGATGACGTAGCATTTCTTTGTCCTTTGCTACTACCATGGACAAAAACAAATGCTTTGTTGTACCTTGCGTCGCAGCGGAATTAACTCGTAGAAGAGATTACAGTCTGGAAGCATGAAGCAAATGCCGATAAAAACGAACAAAACACTTCTGCGGAACAAAAAAGAGTGCCGGTATAGGCGAAATGCCGATATAGATGATGCCGATAAAGACGAATTTAAACGTACGTGAAACATAGGAATTCTACCGGGATCAAAGAAATTGTGCCGATATAGACGAACTGCCGATATAAACGAAGCCGATAGAGGCGAATTCTACTGTATAAGTTGAAAATAACCTCAGTTATTTCTAACATTTCTTGTTTCCTTTTATCGCTTATATCGTTGGGCAATGCGCGTAAGTTCCATCTTGGAGAAAAAATGTTTTTATCTTAGTGACGTCACAATCATTTGAGGCCTGCCTCAAAGCGTGTTGAAAGTAGAATTGGAATATGGTGACTCGAGGAGAAAAAAGCGTGCTCTAACAAGTTTGTGTAAATTTTGCTCTAGAAGTGAGGCAGATCTTGTTGTCCTGCGTCACGCGTGTATTTGAGCGAAGAAAGCTACGTGAATTCTCTGTGCGAATAACGTCATAGAAACCACTGAAGCAACGATGGGGTGTAGGAAAATAAATGAAAGTAAAATAGCTGAGGTCAACTAATATTTCAGGTGATAAGACATAATTATTTAAAACAAAATAGTTTGGTTTTTGCAAATAAATTATTTATTCCGCTATAAAATTATAATTGCTTCGCCACATTTTTGGATAGGTGAGGCAGCGCCTCACCTGCCTCCCCTCCCAGGAGACCTTGCCCCTAAGTTTTTAATCAAACATAATAATATATTAGTACTTTGGATATTCCTAGTCACACAAAATTACAAGATTGCGGTTTATTTCAATTCTCAACTTCCCCCTCCCACCGGTAAAACCTTTGCATCACCCCTCGACAATCTACCAAACTATCGAGATAAATAGACTTTGTAGGTTATAGTGCATTTTATGCAATTTTTGTAATAGTGTATCATTTTTAGGCTCAGAAATTAAGTGACAAGCTGATATCAGGTAAAGTACTGTATTTAAATTTCGTTTGCTAGCAACGCAAAACTATTGCCAATAATCAAATTCGTACATACGTGGTTTGACGTGCATACGATAATGAAACATATAGTTAAACCACAGACAGGTTCAGCCTACCTTCGGTCCGTTCAGTGTACACCGACCGGAAATGGTTAAACTGTGCGGTAGATCGGCCGATGTAATCGTACACAGTTTTCGCTACCGAAGCGACGGTTTTTCAGAGCTGTGATGCCCAGTCGCTCTTCCTTAGAGATGTGACCCGCCACTCGCAGCACCCTTCGATGTAATACCACGAGTATAATGAAGACTTAATTTTTTTAGTGCAGTGTACAGTAGCCTAATGCAGAACGCGTCACATATTGTATCTTCTGTTAAGTTCATTGACATATCAACACGAAATTGTAGATTGTATAAAGTGTGATGCCATCTTATAGTCTATTCCATACCGTGTTAATCTATGGCCCCATTGCCTTTTCGAACTATAACCAATCAACCCTTGCGCAGCAGTTCTTGCTAAAACTTACGATTTATCAGCAAAGTCAGGGTTGTCAGGTGGGTCGAGGTTGGAGAAGAATTTAATTGGTGTGTTGGAGCTAAAAGATTTGACGTTCGGTTAGCTTTCATTGCATTTATGCTATCAAATTTGCCAATCCAAACGAAGTTGTTGCCAGCGACTTGTGCTGCTGAAAGATTCCTACTGCGAGGTATTACTCCCGAACTTCAAGAATATACAAAAATAGAGATCAATTTTGGCGACATAATCTTGAAGGAAGTGGTAGTAGTAGTAGTAATTTATTTATTTACCAGGCACATAAAAAACAGAACACAAGTTACACAAATCGAAAAATCACAGTTTAACTTCAAATTTAACGAATGAACAAACGATAAGTTGTTACAATATTGCCGAGACGGGAGACTGCAAAGTGACCATGGAAGGTCTTCGAGTCAAACAGCCACTCAAGACTTTGTTCGATCGCTTAAAAATAACGAGATAAAAATTTATGGTGTCCTAAAATTTTAATTAGCTCTTACAATCCACTTACAGAAATAAGCGTTTTGAAAGTTGTATAGATGTAAGTTTCTTAGATTAATTGACCACGTGATAAGTAGCTATAAGTTGATTTTTGAATTTAGATTTAAATTTTCTAAACGAGAGGATTTTAAATTCAGGGAAAACGAATTCCAGATTTTAGTGCCCTGAAACTTACTAGACCTTTGACAACGTTGAGTTGAAAATTTGGGTAAGTAAAGACTTTTTTGGGTTTGGGATTTTGTTTGTCTACTATGGATTGTGGAGAGATCGGTGAAAAGAGAGGATATGCCAAGAGGAAGAAGATTATGAGAATGTTGGTGCATTAGTTTACCGATTTCAAATTTGAAATTGGTAAACTAATGCACCAAGTGGCTTAAGTTACATCTCCCTACATGAAAAGAATGTAAAATTCTTTATACTCTCTTCATATGTTGGTGTTTTGAAAAAATTTGCTTTGTTTCACAGCTATCAACCTTACTTACGTCACAGCTACGAGCTATAGAAGGCCCTACTAATGGTTATTGATTGGTCACTAGCAGCAGCATGTGGGTATTATTTTTTTGGTCTCGAGTCCCACTTAGCCTAGTCTGAATTGGTTTTCAAATCGCAAAGCGAATACTTTTTGTCATCTAACTGTAGGACTGTATCATGCTTAAATTTTCAGATTTGACCAGAGCATTTCAGGTTTTTGTCAAAAAAGATGCTAAGACCATTCCCACGAGCAAATTAATAAACGTCATTGAATTATTAAACTGGAACCCCACCGACGATAATTTTCAGGTGAGGTTTTAGCGACATGGGCGAGAAGTTTTGTGCTTGGATTGCCGGAATCGCAGGAGCAGAGTTGCGCAGTACCGAGATACAAAAGTACCGCGGTACTGGTAACGCGGTACTATTTTAGTACCGTTATCGGTACCGTCGATACTTTTTTAAAAATGTACCGTTTTTGGTACCGTCGTTACTTTTTATACCGTTTTACTCGATATTTCGGTAACTTTTTTTTGAGTAAACTTAAGGGAGCAAAAGCGGAAAACTTTCCGGGTTTTTACGGGAAAAGCATCTTCGAAAAGTACCGCGAAACCACGTTGTTGTAGTAGCAACCACCGGGCTGCGGCCCCGTGCGAAGTTTGTTACCGGTTCGTATGCGTTTTCAGAATAATTGCTTTGAATTTGAAACATTTTTAAAACGGTGGACGCAATTTCAGTCGCCAACGAATTTTTGCGGTTTTCACATAAAAAAACACTCATTTTAGCAAACTTATTTATCGAAAAAGGGCACGCAATGAGTGCAGTCACTATGGACAATGCAAAAATGTTTTCGCAGCATATGTCTAAAAGCAGAAGCTTGGTTAAAACAAAATGGAAGGAGGCTGCAACCATTCTTAGTTTAAAAAATTATAGATTAAAAGTGAAGTTTTAGCAGCTTATTACAGGACCAAAGAGGGGGAGGGAGGGGGCATGGCACCGTAGCCTCCCCCTGCGTTCGCCTGTAACGGCAGTTTTTTTTAATCCCCTAGAGGTGCCGTTATAGACGAATTCTACTGCCAGTATTGTTAACAATTGATTTCTGAATAGAAATAAATTCAAAAATAATGCGAATCAGTGTTTCAAAAAGTGCTGAATAACTGAGTTCAGTTAGAGCAAATATATACATTCACTCACCACAGTTTAATAACATCTATTTAAAACCCGACAGTCTGTTTCACCCAAGAAGGATCATCACAGGTATTTTATTCAAATAGAGTCTATTCTATTTCAATAAGATAAAGTGAAATGAGCTGTCGAGTTTTAAATAGATGTTCCTAAACTGTGGTGAATTTGTGGAAATAAATTCAGATTTATTAGCAACATAGGCCTACCTATTTAATGATCTTTCAAAAACTTTTACAAATGTGTTGCAAATAACGAAATTTTCTAAAAATCATAAAAAATTCCTCAACGCCAAAGCTGGGCAAACTGCGGGTCGCATGCAGATATTTTTTTTTGCTCTTCACCGATTTTCAGTGGAAAAATAGTATATCTGCGGACGTGTAGACTTTTTTATTTTTACTCATCAATGCTTTGTGGGGGCAATTTGGATCCACACTTTCCAAAACGAAGGATTGTGTAAAAATGGTTGAATACCACTGGTCTTGACTATGTGGAAAAATTTGTTTCTCTGTCATTGAATCAAAGTAAAACTATAGACCTACAAATTCTGAGAAATAAGTAGATTCTGATTCATCCAAAAGTTTTGAGTATGCTGCTACTGATACATCAACCTCTACTGAAAGTGGCATTGAAAAATGAAAACATTCTCCTTGAACAGAATGATGAAATTCACACAGCAAGAACCTTTGCAACATTTTTTTTCGTACATAGGCCGTAAGCTCTTTCGCGTCCTTAGCATTGTTCGAATGTAGTAACGTAGCCAAATAAGCAGGGGTGTGACAAAAGTTTCTGCTCTCCAGGGGGAGTTTCTGATGATGATACTCCTTATACCTAGCCTTACAACGAATGAAGAAGACCAACAGATTATTATACATGTTGCCATACATGAGAATGCTTGTTTTAGTAAGCGTGCCGCTGTCGCCTTGTTGATATAACCGACGTGTTCGCTTGCAGTATTAAGATTCGCGTGAGACTGCAACTCAGACCTTACGTTAGCACCAGATGCGACAAAAAGCTTGATAAGGCTTTAATTTCGTTGTTTTGCGAGACAAAAACCAAAACAAAAACTAATTTTTAAGAAAAAAATTATCGTTTCAAAAGTACCGAAAATCAGTACCGAGTAACGATATCGTCGATACTTTTTACAAATGTACCGTTATCGATACCGACGGTACTTTTTTAGCAAAGTATCGGTACCGATATCGTAGTTACTTTTAAAATACCGAGTGCCCAGATCTGCGCAGGAGCGAGTTTAAAGGTGGGGTACATTGCGCTATGGCCCCTCTTTTTTACGTTGCCTTTTAGTACGAACAAATGTTGCAAACTGACTGACATGCTTATGTATTGTACGTCTTTTCTCTTTTAATATTTTTCTCTGCGCCGCTGCGTAGTCGATTCGCGGATGTAGATTATCATGCTTCCAAAAATAGATCGTGCGGCAAAGAGCAAAACCTCACTTCGGAGCCTCCTGCACTGCTGAATTTTTTGTTCAATGCTATCAAAAAACTAATGAAGATTCGTCATTCTAACAGCAATATAATCGATGTTCTTGACGGGTAAACCACTTAGCATATAAAGCAACAGGTGAAACCAAATCATTTTGTGTCTGGGCCGGCAGTAGTCTTTCATAAAGTGTTTTAATCTCGAATCCCGTCCCATGCAATGCACCAACTTCGGAGTTTAAGAAAACTGTCTACTGATAATGTATTCGTATTCAGACTGTGATGACAAACGCTATTGGAAAAGGAGAAACTACTTTTAATGAGAAATTTGCAAGGGACAAATTAATGTTTCGACTATAACCAAAGTCTCGTCAGCCTTGCTACGCACAGCCAATCCAGGCTAAACTCATTCCAGACTGTAAAGACTCTGTTCTTGCATTGCTTTACCTGTGCATCTCGAATTCATCTCTTTTCTAGGTTGTGCCCTATTTTTGGCAGGCGACTGGCCCCAAACAACGATACCCAATGAAAGAACCTATAACCACTAGCCCACAACCAAGTTACCGTTAGCCTAACTAGCCCACATCACTAGAAGCCCCCATGGTAACCCACTCATTTGCAGCTGCAGACGCGTTTCGACCTTATTATGGTCTCATCAGTGCAGCATAGCAACCTCCCACCTTCCTAAAAAAAAAAAAAAAAAAAAAAAAAAAAAAATTCTAACCTTCAAAAGAACTACACACTCCAAATCTAAGCCTCTCCTCGTTCTGCTCAAGGTAGAACATTTGAAATAAAACCTTCAAGAAAATAATACAGGCTGGATTATGATGTCACAGATTCACTGTAAACAATCGATAAGAATAGAAAAGTCCGGTTGGTTTAAACATTATTTTCCCGGTAATCTGAGAAGGAATATTTTGTTTCAGGTTTGTAACTATACCAGTTACCAAAACCTACAAAAAACCTCTCTGCCCAACCCGTTCGCCCGTGAAAAAGCGGGGGACAAGGCAGGCACTGTGTCTGCGCATGCAGCCCAGAAAACACAGTGAACGTCAGCGCTTATCGGTGGTTTAAACATCAATATCCCGGTACGTTTGTCGAACTGCATGTACAGTTACAGGATCCAGCAAGATGATACAAAGAAGGATATGTAAGTCAAATAGAATTCATCTTTCTTACACTTCTCCGATTGGCACCCCCAAAGTCAGGCAACAACAAAGCCCAATGTGTCAGGGTAAGAATAGGTCCAACAATAAGAGTACAGTCTTTTAATGGAATGGAAAATGATAAAATAATACAGGCTGGATTATGATGTCACAGATTCACTGTAAACAATCGATAAGAATAGAAAAGTCCGGTTGGTTTAAACATTATTTTCCCGGTGCAGAGAGGTTTTTTTGTAGGTTTTGGTAACTGGTATAGTTACAAACCTGAAACAAAATATTCCTTCTCAGATTACCGGGAAAATAATGTTTAAACCAACCGACTTTTCTATTCTTATCGATTGTTTACAGTGAATCTGTGACATCATAATCCAGCCTGTATTATTTTCTTGAAGGTTTTATTTCAAATGTTCTACCTGAGCAGAACGAGGAGAGGCTTAGATTTTGGAGTGTGTAGTTCTTTTGAAGGTTAGAATTTTTTTTTTTTTTTTTTTTTTTTTTTTTTTTTTTTTTAGGAAGGTGGGAGGTTGCTATGCTGCACTGATGAGACCATAATAAGGTCGAAACGCGTCTGCAGCTGCAAATGAGTGGGTTACCATGGGGGCTTCTAGTGATGTGGGCTAGTTTAGGCTAACGGTAACTTGGTTGTGGGCTAGTGGTTATAGGTTTCTTTCATTGGGTATCGTTGTTTGGGGCCAGTCGCCTGCCAAAAATAGGGCACAACCTAGAAAAGAGATGAATTCGAGATGCACAGGTAAAGCAATGCAAGAACAGAGTCTTTACAGTCTGGAATGAGTTTAACCTGGATTGGCTGTGCGTAGCAAGGCTGACGAGACTTTGGTTATAGTCGAAACATTAATTTGTCCCTTGCAAATTTCTCATCTAACTCGTAATTGATGACAGAAATGGATGGTTCAATTCCCACCTGTATGGGGGAGTACCATTTTTCATTCCATTAAAAGACTGTACTCTTATTGTTGGACCTATTCTTACCCTGACACATTGGGCTTTGTTGTTGCCTGACTTTGGGGGTGCCAATCGAGAAGTGTAAGAAAGATGAATTCTATTTGACTTACATATCCTTCTTTGTATCATCTTGCTGGATCCTGTAACTGTACATGCAGTTCGACAAACGTACCGGGATATTGATGTTTAAACCACCGATAAGCGCTGACGTTCACTGTGTTTTCTGGGCTGCATGCGCAGACACAGTGCCTGCCTTGTCCCCCGCTTTTTCACGGGCGAACGGGTTGGGCAGAGAGGTTTTTTGTAGGTTTTGGTAACTGGTATAGTTACAAACCTGAAACAAAATATTCCTTCTCAGATTACCGGGAAAATAATGTTTAAACCAACCGGACTTTTCTATTCTTATCGATTGTTTACAGTGAATCTGTGACATCATAATCCAGCCTGTATTATTTTCTTGAAGGTTTTATTTCAAATGTTCTACCTTGAGCAGAACGAGGAGAGGCTTAGATTTGGAGTGTGTAGTTCTTTTGAAGGTTAGAATTTTTTTTTTTTTTTTTTTTTTTTTTTTTTAGGAAGGTGGGAGGTTGCTATGCTGCACTGATGAGACCATAATAAGGTCGAAACGCGTCTGCAGCTGCAATGAGTGGGTTACATGGGGGCTTCTAGTGATGTGGGCTAGTTAGGCTAACGGTAACTTGGTTGTGGGCTAGTGGTTATAGGTTCTTTCATTGGGTATCGTTGTTTGGGGCCAGTCGCCTGCCAAAAATAGGGCACAACCTAGAAAAGAGATGAATTCGAGATGCACAGGTAAAGCAATGCAAGAACAGAGTCTTTACAGTCTGGAATGAGTTTAGCCTGGATTGGCTGTGCGTAGCAAGGCTGACGATACTTTTAATGAGTTTTTGACAATGATGACGTCAGCAATTGAAGAAGAGATTGAAAAGAAACTTGAAGAAAAATTTGAAGACCCTGACACGGTTTGTATGTAAATGCAATTAAAATTGCAACAACAACAACAAAACAGATTTATTCGCACAGAAATAACGAAGTTAAACAAACAAATAGTAGAACTTGACAATTGCGCAGGAGACTGCGAAGTAACCGAAAGTACATCGGTCTTCAAGACAAGCAGCCCCCAACATATTTGAAAATAAATTTACCAGGGTCATTTTTATACAAACTCTTACGCAGATCTCAGGAAAGACGATGAGACAACCACAGAATTTTAGAATGTAAATAAATGGAAGCTTAAGCTACAGTTGGTTTTAGCATTAAAGAAGAAAAATATATATAAGTAAATCAGCAGCATATACATTTTGATGCAAGACTAATATGATTCCAAAAGATGATGTTTGTAATGATTACCAATTTTATAATACGATTTTAGTTCAAAAGGGATATCATTCTAGGCTTTAACCCCTCTAAATTTGATAGATCTTTGTAGGCGATTTGATTGTTATCTCGGCAAGTACAACAAGTTTTTGTCATCAGATGAACGAGATCTGTAGTGAACTTATGTCATTTTACGAAAGTAATTACCAAAATGTAGTGGTAACGTATTTTTATCAAAACTATTCATAAATTTGGTAGTTTCCAATTAAATTAAATCATCCAGTTGAAAAATTTTAAGATCTCGGAATAAAAGAGAAGTGTTTTCAAACCTATCTGCATTGTTGATCAATCGTATTGCTCAATTTTGTAGTTTTTTCAGCAGATCAAGATACGTTTTAAAGGTTGCACTCCAAATATTTTAGGCAATACAGCAAGTGAGAATAAAAGAAAGCAAAATAGAGGCGTTTCAAAATATTAGAGGGCATGGTATGCCTTAATTTGCTCATTATCCCCACCGCACGTAAAAGTTTATTTTGTAACACGTTAATATGATTACGAAAATTCACTTTCGAATCAATTAAAATGCCAAATAATTTAATACACTCCGAATTTTTAATTGTACAAGCGTTAAGATTAATGTTAATTGTTATATATTCTTCGTTAAGTAAAGGAGAGATAACAAGAGCATGCGATTTTAACGGGTTAAGAGTAAGTTGATTTTTATTCATCCAGATAGAAACTCTTGCCAAATCTTTATTAAGTTTAATTTCAAGTTCAGACGTTGAATTTGCATGTATCAAAATTGCAGCGTCATCAGCAAAAAGTCTGGGCGTACTTTCCATCGAGTTTTGCAAGTCATTGATATAAATTAAGAATAAGAGTGGTCCCAACACCAAACCTTGGGGAACGCCCATTAAGACGGTATTACATTCAGAGTTAACATTATTTACGCATACAAATTATGATCTATTTGTTAAAGTAAGAGGATATAAGTTCCAGTGCTGTTCCTCTAATGCGTAGTGATCCAATTTTAGAAAAAGTCTTTTATGGCACATGGTGTCAAATCAAAGGTCACTAAGCCCGAGTATAACTTGCTGTTATTGTTGTCATACATTTCTGTAATTATATCTAAGATGGCATGAGTAGTTGACCTATTTGCTCGGAATCCATACTGGTTGGAAACAAGAACTGACTGTTTATTAAAAAAATCTGTAAATCGATGGAGGATAACTTTTTCAATAATTTTACACCAACACGTTAACAATAAAATTAGGCAATGGTTATTCGTATTCAGTTTATCCCCTTTTTTAAAAATGGGAACCACTTTAGCTAATTTCAAATCGTCAGGAAAGATACCCTGACTTAAAGCCGAATTAACTAGAGTAACAAGAACTGGAGTTAGGATAGAGGACGATAATTTAACAAAATCTGATGATACCTCATCGTAACCGCCAGCTTTATTAGTTTTTAGTTTACTGATGTAGTTCATTATTTCAGTTTCTGTGACTTTTTCCAAAAAAATTGAAGGAATGACTCGGTTCTGCAGACAATCTTTTACTGAATCTACATCATTTAAAGGTAATTTAGACGCAATGTTGGAGCCAATGCTGCAAAAATAATCATTAAAAGAAGTTGCAATTTCTGAAGAATTGCTTGTAATTTGCTCATTAATACAAATTTTGGGTGGGGTAAAATGGGAATCACTTTTAGCGTGTAGTAACAAATTGATAATTGATCGTGTTTTGCGAGGATTCCGAAAATTTTCTCAAAGTTTATTAAAGAAAAAGTTTCGTTTAACCTTACTTTTAAGTCTTTGAAGTTTCTTTAAATACATTTTGTAAAATTGTCTTTTAGCTGAATCAACAGACAAAAAATGAGAGCTGTATATAGTTGTTGCTTACGTTTAATTAAAACCAAAAGACCTTTGGTAAGCCAGGGTTTTGATTGTAGACGCCTCTTTTTGCGAGAAGCCTTCGTTAAAGGCGAATGTTTATCGAAAGCGGATTTAAATGACTTCACAAATTTGGCAGACGACTTCATAATTTTCTTTATTGATAGACGGGCAATTAAGCTTAAAATCATTCATTTCTTTATCAAGATCAAGCAAACATTTTTCTACATCCACATTCTTAATATTTCTGGAAAGAAATTTGCATTGTTTTACCGGATCAATTGGTTGCTTCATTGGAATAGCGCAATACGTAAAAAAGTGGTCACCAATATCACTTAATATAATACCAGGAAATACGAGATCAGCTATTGCACTTGTAAAACTGTTGTCAATTAAGGTGACTGATTCTTGAGTTATTCTAGTCGGTTTAGTTATCAGTGGAAATAATCCGTTACCAGCTAGCATCGATAAGTATTCATTGCTAATAGTTCTTCTATGTTCACAAAAATAGATTTCAATTCATATCTCTCAACAAGTACATGTCACAATTTTTCTTGATTTGATTTTTTTAACAAGGATTTCAAAAAAAGCGACAGGATCATTATTGGGATGGCGATATAATAATGCAATTACAATTTTGCGCTTTATCCCTGGGATACTAACTGATATCTAAAGGTCTAATAATGACACCGCTTCATTGAAGATCAAGAACTCAATAGAATCGATCACTCAAAAGATGTCAAATGCTTAAAATAACATTGAAAAGGTTGCCTAGGTCTACTCCAAATTGTCTTGAAGGTAGGATCATATATGCCAACTTCCAGGTTACTCGGTCTGCTAAGGGGCTCACATCTAAAGTTACTCAGGTTGACATGATTTGGGCAAACGACTTGGAGAAAAGTCACAAATAAACTGGTTAGAGAATCAATTTGCCTAAGCTAGGTCAAAAATACGGTACTTCTATTTGCCTAGGCTATTTGCTTAAATCAATTTGTAGTTAGTACCTTAAATATATTTTGTAGTTAAATAAATTTGTACCTAGGCTATTACTTCTATTTGCCTATAGGCTAGGTCAAAAATATGGTACAAAAATAGGGTGCTAGAGGTGGGGGTTGCTTGAGTGAAGTACCGTATTTTTGACCTAGCCTAGGCAAATTGATTCTCTAACCAGTTTATTTATGGCTTTTCTCCAAGTCGTTTGCCCAAATCATGTCAACCTGAGTAACTTTAGATGTGAGCCTCTTAGCAGACTGAGTAACCTGGAAGTTGGCATATATGATTCACCTTCAAGTCAATTTGGAGTAGATACCTAGGCAACCTTTTCAATGGTATATCTAAAGGTCTTCACAACTTTCTCCTACAAGGGTATTCTATCCGATTAGATTAAAAGAGATGTCCTTTGAGATACCAACTCCACCAGCCAGTGTAACTAAATTAGCGTGGAGAAAATGATAATTTTCCAATTTCATATTAACAAGAGGTTTTTTGTTTCTTTGTTTATTTTAGTTTTGGTAAAGAAGATTAACTGTGGGAGCAGAAAGTAATTGAAGCATGTCGACAAGGGTATCGAAATGTTTTTGCAAGGATCTAATGTTTATAAGAATCATGAACAAAACGTTAATAACATCTATTCTGGAATCAAAATCAGAAAATTCAGTATATAAGCATGGTTTAAAGTTGTTAATTAACATTTGACTTAGATCAATGCTGTCTGTAGGTTTGTTGTTTGTATCAGAGAGCTGCACAAAGTTAATTTCCGTACGACTTGAGGCCAAAAACCTCATCAGGTCAATATTTGATTCAATCGTAACTTTTTTTTCATTTTTTGAGATAAATTTTTGGTTAGTATGCATTCCACATCACTGCAAAGCACACAGGATGGGATGGCTGCTTTACTTGTTGCATCACTTGCTTTAAAGTTGGCAGCCATATAAATAATAGCACAAAACGTCACCATGGCGCAAAATAAAAAAAACATAAATACAATAAAGGCAGCAGCAGACGGAATAAATGAATATGTATACAAAAAAGCTTTTCGCACTGAGAAAAGTGTAGCAACTGACTTCATCTGAAATTGTAAGACAATAACCGAGCAATAAACATTCGGCGTTATTAAAGACTAGCAGGCTACTCCAAATCCGTTCCCCTTCATATATTTTATTGTTAATTTTACTCCGTTAGTCTTTTTATTAGCCTTTAGTTTATGAGGTTATGATTACACAACTTACTTTGACCTGCAGCTGCGACTGGGCTATGTCATAACTTGTAGTTAAAATTGTAAATTTTGCTTCTTTCAGTTTTGCCTTGCTTACACTGCTGATGATGACAGCTGAATCTATGTTGTCGAAACGTCCAGTTTGGAGATTTACCATGGCTTCATTTTTCTAAAACGTTTTTTTCGTAGTGGCTTATTTCGGTAGGATAAAAGCTGGTGAACTTTTGTAAG
The DNA here is from genome assembly GCA_964006365.1 of Trididemnum miniatum. NCBI lineage: Eukaryota > Metazoa > Chordata > Ascidiacea > Aplousobranchia > Didemnidae > Trididemnum > Trididemnum miniatum. The sequence goes on along the minus strand of OZ023240.1, from coordinate 9,675,684 downwards.
AGAATTCAAAATTATCAAAATGACACTGATTTTTTAAAAGGAAAGTTGTAGACTTGGTTTTTCAGATTAGTTTTTAGTAAGTTACAATAGTTTTTATCTTCAGAGAACCTTTGTAGCGTTACTTTTGGCCACCTATGTCAAAAATGTAGAGGCGCTTTGCTACATCCCGCCGCAAACTTCGTTGCTAATTCTAGTTTGCATGCTGCGCTCAAAACTGTATAAAACAGAACGGCTTACGCCTTGCTTGTGAAATGAAATGCCAAGCTAATCATGACGTTTATATATTTTAGGATGACGGCGGATATCTCAGCAAAGCTGAAGTTGGGAGAGCCATGCGAGAAGTATATGAAGATTTAAGCAATCAGGATCTGGAAGAAATGATGCAAAACGAAGACGAAGATAGAGATGGACGCTTGAATTGTGAAGGTTAGGCATGGGTTTTGGTGTTTATGAAACTAATGTTGCAACAGGGGCAGGCAGTGGAAAATGTAGGGGAAGACAAATTACAATTAGCGGAAGATTGTGGTATTTAAGAATGTTTTAAGCATGCGTCAGGTTAGATTTCATCGAAAAGGGATTGACAGTGCGCCCCGGTGCCCCCTTTCCTCCGGCCCCTGGCTAGCCACTTGGTGCAAAGGAATTGGTCAAACTCCTGTTTTTGTTTCAGAATTCATTGAACAGGCAACAAAATTCTGTATTTCATGATATTCTGAATCGTCGTTGATATAACATGGAACAACTGAGACTTTTACGTATATTTTCTTTCACGAAAGTTTTCATTCGTTCAAATATTTGTACCGTGAAGTAAAATTGAAAGAATGGAAGCGATTTTGACTCTCTGATGTCAGTTCTGCATCTAAACCAAGACCGCAGGTTCTAATACAAATCTGTTTTCGGGTCGTCATTTTCTGTTGCCGCAAACCACACACTTCGGCTGCAAACTTTTCTATAAACTTCACAAAAGGCAACAACAACACAAAAAACCTTAGAAAACTCCCAGCTGCAAAAAATACAACTCACTAGAAGTTGATTATACAGAACTATCTTAAGTTACTGAAATTTAAAGCATCTCTTTGTATCGCTAAGCTTTACGCTTAATTTAGATAAAATTTAACACTGCTTTCTCAAAATTACAAACTAGCAAAACGAAGGCTTAAAATTAGGCCACGTGTAATTTATTACTGTGTTTCCAAATAAGAGACTAACAATAGAAACAGTTTTTACATTCCAGAAAGGTAATCAGCGATAACACTGATAACTGCTCAACTCGAATGTTTAAATTTGTCTTCAGCCTCAATAGTAAAGTGTTCATTCTTTTTAACTTTGAAAACAAGATGTCAATTTTTAGTCTCGATTAAAATATAAGGTTTATGCTGCAGGAAAAAGTTCAAACTCATGAAAACCTAAAGATGTGGTAGCCAAGCTGCATCTTGTATGCTCCAGCGTAGTGCAGGGGCGTATCCAGGGGGACGCTGGGGTTGCGCCCCCCTCGCTGGAATATAAGCTGATATATATTTCCAGTCAGCGGAACACTGAAAACAAGACATTTGAGGACGCGATGACCTTTTTTTGGTCCTCACTTGACTTTGGGGGTGGATTGGACGACGAAAGACGTACCAGTACGTGAAGACCCTTTTTTTTTGTCTTTACCGATATTTTCAGTGGAAACGGAAACAGGAAATTCTAGCCCATCCCCTTTTCAAATTTCTGGGCACGCCCCTGTAGTGCTTCATTTTTTGTTATGCAGAGTTAAACAATGTGGCAGCATTAAAAAAAAATACGCTTACCGTTTGTGAATAAAATAAGGAAACTTTTGTATATAATTCTATAAAAACTTATAAATTGAAATTGGCTGAATTGATACGGCATACTTTTTGAATTTTAGTATTATGAGTAGTACAAAGCTCAAATCATTATATTTACCAGAATTTCGCCACAAGACGACCCTTTAAGGTCTGCATTAATTTCTTATCACTGCAAGATCTCACTAATATAAGAACTCAAGCTGCAATTATGCGACTTGGAAAAAAAAAATAATAAAAAAGATCACGGTTGCAACGCTGGTCGCCAAATACACAATTATTTCAAAGTGAATCACTGTTTGTTAGGCTGATATTCTTCTTTTACGAAAATGATTTTGAAAGAATTTAACTTGATTAAGATTTTCTTTTTTGGGCGAATAAAAAGTTGGTTAACTGATGTGAGAATATAATATTTTAAATCTCGTTTAATGTTCTTTTCAATGATACGAAAGTGCAAAAGAACCTGCCCGCATGGGGCTGACCGAGTGGTTGTTACATTATTGGGATTCGGATCTAGTTATGCGGGTTTGAGGCTCAACTAGGTCATCTTTCATGATGCATGTAATCACAAATATAAAAACTTTAGCTGCATTTACAGGGTGCAGAAATAAACTTCACCTTGCTTTTAAGAAAAAATACAGCGTTGGAACAGTAAATTATTTTACTGCAAGCCTAAAAACTTGCACACTTATCAATGAGTCGTTTTAGTACCTTTTTTTACAATGGCATCATTGTCGTTTATTCATCTTGTGACAGCAACCCCTTGTGATCTAGAATTCATTACCCTGATATGGCGAGTAGTTTTCCTAAATGAAAGACGTCGCATAACGAATTCTGAAAAACTATCAGTGTTACTGCTAGATGAGATTAGTAAGGTTTGCGAGTTTCTATAACTAACCAGCAAGTTTTATCTCACCAAGCTATAGCCAGGTGGATTATGAATTAATGGTTTTACGACTTAACACATCAGAAAAAATGTAGACTACAAATGTTGCTATGGTAAAAAAAAACTGAAATGTTTCATTTTTGTGATTAAATAGAGAGCCAGGAAAGAGTAAAATATAAGGTGGCCCAAGCCCCTAAATTTTGGGCAATGCTCGTAAATGTTTTGGAGCTTCGATATTTCTGAAGGCAAAAAACTTTAAGAAATTTTTCGATTCTTAATCAGCGCCGTTAGCTCAGTTGCAAAGCGCACGCTTTCGGTGCGGGAGGTCTGGGGTTCGATTCCCGGGCCGGTCAAATCGGCACAGTGTCGCCAACGACTCGCCACCGTTGCGACGCTTCTGCGGAGCTGTGTTGCCCAGGCGCTAAGCCGCAGAGATGGGCCCCACCACTCGTTACACGCTTCGGCGTAATGCGGCGAGTATAATGAAGATTTGATTTTGATCAGCCTTCCTCACTAAAAATATACTCGAGTCGCTTCTGAGGATAACATCAATTTCTTATCTCTGTACATTGCGAGGAAGCGTTGCACCTGTTTTTTGATGCAATTTGAAGCCTTGCTAGTTTTTTCTTGTTATCCTTTACTAAATGAATGTTATTCAGAAACTCTTTGAATGCGCATTGAATCACTGAATATTTCGTTGAGTCATTTTTCTCACCTGCCTTTCTTTACACCAAGTTTTTTTGCGACAAAATATTTATTTTACAAATTTGAAAATGCAAAACAACAAGAGCAGGAAACATGTATCGTGCATAAGGGGGTTCAAAAGAAACATCAAAAACGTGGGAACATGCACGCAAATAATGTAGGAAACTATTTTTTGCAATTTAGTTTTTTGGATATCAGACAAATTGCCAATATTAAAAATCAAAGTTCTGAGATAGACTCCAAAGCTCCTGAAGGCCCATTTCTTATATTGTTTCAACGAGATTTGTTTGCAGCTAATCAAGAAATTGCGCCAAAGATCACCTGTAATGTGATGGAATACTATGTACAACACGCATCTCAATGGCTTTCATGGAAGGATGCTGTCCTGAGTGTATATGCTGAAGTACCATTATGCACCGTTGAAGCAACCAAAATATCGACGTCTTTACCACAAGCAGTAGATGTGGTCTTCCTCCTGCAAAACCGCTCAGATCGTCTGAAACATTTTTTCAATCAAAAGAGTAAAGAAACTCCATACATAGCCTTGTCCAACTTAAATTCTACTTCCTGGAAATCAATCACAACCGTTCAACTGAAAGAATCGGAAAACAGAAAAATCTTGTAAATGAGAGGATCATTGATACTTCTCAGATAAATCGATACTTTTCTCTGACTCAGTTGACAGCGGCAGCGTTAACATACTTTGATGCTAATGAAGGGGGGGGGGGGGGCTTCAGGTTAGGCAAAGTGGAGAATGTCGGTATCGAAAGCTTAGCATATTATGATGAGCAGTTTAAAACAGAAATACCAAAAGGCTTACTCACTTTTCCCTTTTTGCTATAAAAACGATCAACGATCATTTTTTCTCTTTAATACTTTTTACCTTTGATCTCGACCTACTTCAGATGCTGTTGACTATAAACCTTTTCTACGATGCTCGAAACACAAAAGTGTTCCTACCAGTAAGTTTGTCAGATGTAATCTTTTAAATGAAAAAAGCTGGTGAACGAAAATTAAAAAAACACTTTATTAGCATCACAACTGCATTGGGCTGTCTGGCCCTGGCCTGCGATACCAAGTGACCAAACGTTAAGAAAACGTTTTTTTGTGATAAATTTTGGAATGAAATAATAAATGACAGTGCGTACGGAATTTTCCACACGCTAACTGTTTTTAGCGGGTGTAAAGTAAAATATTTATCTGCAAACACCACAAAAAACAGATAGGCCTAAGGTACTAAAAATAACAAAAAATATAAACTTTTGAAAGAACTTATTCAGAAAAAAAGTATCGATTAGTCAATATCGATTTACCACGCAAAAAGGTAGGGAAAAGTCCCAATCGACAATGAAAAAAAAGTAGAGAATTTTTGCATTCGATGACGAAAAAGTAGAGAATATCGATATCGATTTCTTATCGATATTTCCAACCCTGATGGCAATGTGAAAAGTTTGAGTGTAAGAGTGCAATGTTGGCAAAAGTGTGGTGTGTTTTGCAAACTTATCAGAAAAAGCAAGGGTCGAGTTTTAAACATTAGGAAGAAAATATAAACACTCTCAATGCACTTAAATAACATTTAGGTGTTGGTGTGAACGAAAAATTGTTTCTTGGGTCATTTTGGTCTTACAGTGGCACATAATTAATACCGCAGGTTAAATATGTGTTGGGAAATGCGGCAGTAGCGTTACGAAACTAATGTACTATTTAAAATATGCTTGCGAAATAATGATTTAACGTAGATGATGGTTTATTATGACAGAATGGAAGAAAAACGGCAACAAATACGTTTTTTTCATATAACTGTTTTTCTAATGCAGATAGAGCTTTACATTTTTTCAAGTGGTGATAAAAAACCAATGTTTCTGCGCATTTTGACACTAATTTTATCAGCCTGCGATCCGCCGTTCCAGAGATACGAAAAACCCATGAAAATTGCGTTTACCGAAATTTCAATGGCCGCGGACCGCCTTAATATGACGTCATAATCAAAAAATAATTTGGAATCTTTTCATTGTGCCCAAAACCCCACCGTATCAGACCTCAGGCATTTTCGATTTCAAAAATGGTGAAAAAATGAAACACCCTAATGAATCGTGCATAAACTTGAGGCTGAAAATACAAAATATAACATCTCGAAAAAGTGCAACAAAAATAAAACAAAACAGTAAGTTAAACTATCATAAAATATAAAGATCCACAACATCTTGTTACAAGAATCCAGCAACCTTTCAAATACAAACAGGGCTAAATTCGACTCTGGGTTTGCCTTTGATAAAAATGCTTGATGTTTATCTCCACGTTAAGTGGTCACCTGCAACGGTGGACCCCAGTTTTACTACGAAGACCATCAAACCCAAGTTGATGTCCGCAAATGCATGGTTTTTAATTTACAAAAGAGCCAACGTAGTTCATCATGATTGCGAAGTCACAATCCAAAACACTATGAGACGCGTATAGAAGATAGTGCTAACTCTTTCTATTTAAATGCAGTAGGAATTGGTTTTAAATCCCCATACAGCCGAATCAGCTGCAGTAAATAAGTACCTACTACCTAGGCTATTGTGATTTAGAAAAGAAAACAGCAAAAGGCAAGAAAAAGGCATCACAATTTACTTTAGGCCTACATGGCAGTCCTTGATAAAGATAACTGAATGTCCTTAATGTACGAAAGGTTGCGAGAAGACTTAACTGTTTTCAGTGTAAAAAAATACTAAGTAGGACACAATGTTGCTGCGGTCTCACCACTGCGTGTAGAAGTCGAAACGTTTTGGTTTTCATTAGTTGACTCGTTTTCGAAAGCAAGATTTTGCTGACCGCCAGAGTGCGCTCGAACGCTTGATCTGGATCTTAGCGCACCAGCATTGGAATTATTATTGCAAGAAGTTTGTCTTTCGAAAGACTGAGTTTGGCTGTTTGCATCACGTTCGTTGATTGGTCCATTTGATATCGTCTTCAAAATCGATTCTTTGCATTTATTGCAAATCTTCGGTGAAATTTGCTGAAAATGAAAAGTCTTGCATCATTGGAAGAACAAGCCATAATGCAAACGGAGTTACCCCTAGCGGATCAAGGGGGGCGAAGGAAGCTTTATCCTCCCCTGAATTTTTGGTTATAGATATTAATGTACTGTATTGGTTCGATACTTTCAACATAAGTTACTGCAAAATGAGCATTTTTTGTTCCTCTTTCCCCTTTTAAAAATCCTAGTTCCGCCTATGGTATGTAACGACCCCGCGAAATGGGCCCTAAATGTTTCGTGAAGTTGGCCTCTCTTTCACTGAATACTACTACCGGTTTAATGCGTATTGTCCTTGAAAGTACTGTATTTCCTTATTTGCTCACATACAGTAAAAGTAGCTTTTTACTGTAAAAGTCTTGAAATATCGGTTTATAAACCACAAGTAAAATCATACTTCTAACGAAAAGAAAGTAGAAGTAAACGTTTCTAATGTATTTTCAAGTGCGTCTTGATGCCTGCAATGCCATCATTCTACAACACCAAATTGTTAAAACAGCGAGACTTTTTTTTAGTGAAAAGCCCGCATGCATGAGGAATTGTTTTTCCTCCAAAAATTCTTTATTTTAAATGATTGGCCTGCTTTATCACTAATCCAAAAACAAAACCAAGCAAACAATATACCACAAAACAATTTTACGTTTGACAACGGGATGAGTAACATTTGAAACGTCTAATAATCAAAAATCTTTTTCATATTCTGGTTGTATGCTTTCTACTAAAACTAGAGAGCAGTTCCAAGTATTAGGCTCCGGAGTTCAAAACCACGTAACACCATACCTTATTGATGTTATTTTCTGTTTCTTCTTCTGGTAATGCTTTGTGTTTTGAAACCACATTGGCAAGGTTCTTTCTGTGAGGGCAACAAGCACAGTGGGTGTCTGGCAAGCACTGCGCTGACGATTTCCGTCTCTTATCGTTTACAATTTTGTCATCACCTTTGAGAATGAAATTTGACACAGCAAAAGTACCAGTACCATCTTGTGATAAGCTGGTGGGATTATTTGATGCTAAAACAGAAATAGGCAAATGCTTATTGTCTAGTCTAAATGTTTACTTTTTGTAGGCGGGCCTACAGGTTAGTATCTTCGCTTCAATCGAATATCTAAAGTCATTATTACTCTAATTATTGCTAAAGATTTGATCATTTCCCTTACCAAAATTTAGATAACACAGAATAACAATGACACTTTTTTGAAGGTTGATATATTCCTACCACAAAACAAACGGGTCTACTCGAAAAACCTTAGTTACATGTTTCAGTTGCTTTCACTAAAAGTTGAATTGATCTCAAAATTTTTCAAAAAAATAAATTGGTTTCAACCTTATCTATAACTTGATAAATTCCTCACCCATCACCATCTTTTGATTATTTTTTTCCGGACGAAGCAGAGCAATGTAAACTTTGGGACCAAATATAGCAAGCAATATAATGAGAGCGTTGAGTGACAAACATAAACAGAAGATGGCGTCACGGAGCTCAATTTCGGAAGTGATTTGAACAAAATAAGTAGAAAGCTGAAAAACGTTGGAAGTACAATAACCAAGATATTGTTTGCTTATTTAACATTATTCAATACACAATCGAGTATTTGTCTGTAACTTTATAAAATACGCGCGATGGTTACAAGCATATTTTTAGTATTGCAATTTAGCGTAAGTAGGTCTATGATAACAGCCTAATGCATTGAAGCTTAAATAAGGCGTAGTTACAAATCTGCGATAGCTACACTATTTCTATAAATCAAGAAATTATATCAGTGACTATTTTTAAACAGCAGCAACGGTCAAACTTAAAGCAGTATTTACGCGTAAAATCACTAAGACGAGACCCTGTAGCATGCATTGTGCCTTTAAACTTGGCATAAGACTCGTCACCTTAGGAGGCAGAATTTTGGATACAGTTGCGCTACAAGTTTTATCTGTCGAAAATTTCGCGTTTCATAATCTAGAAGCCGAGTTTCACGATCCTGTTGGATTTTACTAAAAACTAACATTTGAAAACGCTTTGTTTAACGCTTAGCCTTACAGGCAGGCCTACTGCAAAAAAATTAATACTGGTTTTGCCACTAGTTGCCGCGTCCAATCAATCAAGCAGTAAACTAAGTAAAATTCCCACTACAACTTGCCCTATTAGCGGTTAGAAAGTTCAGCTCAAAGCACCAATATCACATACTTTAACTGGCAAATAAAAAACTGCTGAGCCTTCAGTCATCAAAAATGTGACTAGCACCATTAGTCTCAAGCACCAACATAGTTTCAACAAGTGGTAGCCCAAACCTCTCAGTTGTAGAGCTTAACATGATCCAGACACTTATGGGCCTAACTGCACATTACAAACGATGCATTTTTCTATTCAAGTACGGCTACGATTCAGGTCTTCGACGCTTTTTTCTAGCGAATTATCCTTGAAGTTAATTTTTGTTTGTTTCAAACGCTTTAAATAACATTGAAAAGATTGCCTAGGTATCTACTCCAAATTGACTTGAAGGTATAGGATCATATGAGCCAACTTCCAGGTTACTCAGTCTGCTTAGAGGCTCACATCTGAAGTTACTCAGGTTGACACGATTTGGGCAAACGACTTGGAGAAAAGCCACAAATAACCTGGTTAGAGAATTAATTTGCCTAGGCTAGATCAAAAATACGGTACTCCACTCTAGCAACCCCCACCTCTAGCACCCACAAGGCCATCTACCCAATTGCAGCTGCAGACGCGTTTCGACCTTTTTAGGTCTCATCAGTGCAGCATAGCAACAACCCCCCTCAAAAAAACAAATTTCTACTTTCATTCTACCCAAAATTTCTTGCAACCATTCTTCTGCTAAATCCCCGCTACTATCTTAATTGCTAAGATCCAAACTGAATACTTGCCACCATCCCATCCTCCAATTTTCAGACTAATTTCCTGCAACCTTTTTCCCCCCACCTCCCCCCCCAAAACAACTCTCAATAAACTAACACCCTGATAAAATTCCACTGAAAAAAGCCTACCGGTAGTTATTTCGGAGCAAGAGTAAAATCCAACATTTCATGTTTTTGAGGCTCTATGACGTAAACAGAAGGACAATGCAATTTCACGATAAGTTACTTCCGGCACAAGGAAAATTGGACAAGTGTTTCCAAACAAATGAGGAACTGGGTTGGTTTCTTTTCTTCAGTAGTGAGTTGCCTTACAAATCCCTTTTCACAGAAGAACGCAATAGATTAATATTTTTTAAGACCAATGCGAAAAGTTCTATTGCGTTTTTCCGTGAAAAGGGATTTGTAAAACAACTCACTCCTGAAGAAACCAACCCAGCTCCTTTTTTGTTTGGAAACACTTGTCCAATTTTCCTTGTGCCGGAAGTAGCTTTTCGTGAAATTGAGTTGTCCTTCTGTTTACGTCATAGTTTTTTTGAGGGGGGTTGTTGCTATGCTGCACTGATGAGACCTAAAAAGGTCGAAACGCGTCTGCAGCTGCAATTGGGTAGATGGCCTTGTGGGTGCTAGAGGTGGGGGTTGCTAGAGTGGAGTACCGTATTTTTGATCTAGCCTAGGCAAATTAATTCTCTAACCAGGTTATTTGTGGCTTTTCTCCAAGTCGTTTGCCCAAATCACGTCAACCTGAGTAACTTTAGATGTGAGCCCTAAGCAGACTGAGTAACCTGGAAATTGGCTCATATGATCCTACCTTCAAGTCAATTTGGAGTAGATACCTAGGCAATCTTTTCAATGTTATTTAAAGCATTTGACATCTTTTGAGTGATCGATCCTATTGAGTTCTTGATCTTCAATGAGGCTGTGTCATTATTTAATTTCAAACTCTTTATGATAATTTTGTTAGAGGAAAAATTGATTAAATGCCTGCTTATCTTGCAGTTATTGAAGTACCTACCATTCTTGCAGTAATTGAATGACTATAAATGTATGGGGGGGTTGATGTCCCTTAAATCCTATGACCGGAGTTTGCATCCGCCTATGCCTAATTCATTAAAAATAGATGGCACACTCCCGCGCAAATAACAATAATTCGATGGAAAAAATTTAGCCTAGTGACATAATTGGCTTGTAAATCATACTTGGATGGTTTATGCATAGTTCTCTATAATATGGTTGTACAACTGTGTCACGTGACCCACTCGTCACGCATGAGTTACAAGGTACGCTCTGAGTTGCTCCCAAGGAGCACATCAGATTAGCAGTTGAAACAACATGAAGCTAGTGTGGAAGGCCTAGTCGTAGGAGACCTAGGCATAGGGTTAGTCGAAGGAAACAGGAGTGCAGGGAGGGAAAAGGCACTGGGGGTGTAGGGGCGGGGGTGCAAATCTATGTTGAGCAATGGAGGGATGATTTAGCAAAATTGACACGTCCGCAGATGCCCAATTTTTTGTCAAAATAAAGTGAAGACCAAGAAAACAAAAGGTTGCAGATGCCCAATTTTTTACCCAAAATGAAGTAAAGACCAAAAAAGGTCATCACGTTCGCTGATGCCCAGTTTTGAGTACCGGTAGGCTACTTGGACATTAAAAGTATTGGGGGGATGCTGCCGAATTCTTGGGGGGATGCATCCCTCATCCTACCTGGATTTGCACCCATGTGTAGGGGGAGATGTGGGATAGAGTATGGGGTAAGTCTGGGGAGGTGTGGTAGAGTGTACGAGGTGAGTGTTGACAGGTTGAGTTTGAGAGTGTGGGAAAAGGGGTGGAGAAGTGAGTTGGGTTGTGGAGAGGTGTGGAAAAAGGCATAGGCCTAGTCGTAGGAGACAGGGGTGCAGTGAGGGCAACCACCCTCCATTTGTAAAATTTGAAAATGCCGCGTTAAAAATTCAAGCACTGTAAAATGTTTTTTGGGCATGATTTGAATGCTCAAAATTAGTTTTGACTGATTTTTTTAATTATTGAGTTCCTGAAAATATTTTTTTCCAGTTCAGCAGGTTTAATGATTTGCGAGCAAATAACAACTTGTTGATACAATGCCAGTTTGGCAGTATCTAGATTTAATGAGGTTGTTGCCTGGCATATTTTTTCATTATGTTTAGTCTACTTGTCCTGAGTTATGTACAGTGATGGGCATGATACCCTAAATTTGCGTTAAGCGATATCGATATGCGATACATTCAAATTGGGCTAAAGCGATACCAATGCGCTATACTTAAAAATACTACTTTAGCCATACCAATACGTGATACAGTATCGTCGATACTTGTACCTTAATTCATTTTTGTAACAAGTTTTAATTACCAAGTTTTACATCATCATAATGCAGTAGTGATTTTTTTCTCAGTAACCTTAACTTTTATGTCAAAAGTTGTTTTTTTTTTCGATACAGTATTCCTATCATGAGCAACAAAGCAATATTAGGGGTATTGCAAAATGAATATTGGTGGGTCGCGTAAAGCAGTGTTCCCTCTAGACATAAAATTTTTTAAAAAAATGCTCACAACTAACAAAATTTGGACAAAAATGCAAGCTATCATAATTTTAAAAATTTGGGGTATTTAAGCTGATCAAAGACCTTTTATGTTTGTTTTATTTTTCACTTTTTTAGGGAAAAATTAAAGACCTATTTTTTAGAGACTTGGACAAAAAAGTGGGTCGTCGTAAGCTGTGGTTATATAAAATGGGTCCCAACTCTGAGAAGTTTGGGAACCAAGTCTGCTCAATCCGTGTTGTTGCTTTTTTTCAATGCAAGCAGCCTATCCCTAGTGTAGCATACTACCCCTACCTCACCTTCACTGTTCACCTACTGACTTAAACTTTTTTGTATTTTTTATTATGGCCTAAAATATTGATTAAAAAAAGAAGCTTTTGCATTCACCCACAGAATTGTTGCACTTTCGTAAGTTTTACTTCTTGTATCTACCTGAACCTCCTTTTGACTTTCAATACTCTAAAAGCAGCTTTTTTCCTAAAATCAAAAAAGTTCAGGATCTGTAGCCTACCGCATGCTAAAATTCAGTTCTTTAATTTTGAAATTGCAGTGTATGGCTTTATGGCTACCAGCTTTCAAAGAACAGTACCTGAACTTTTATTACTTTTGGGGGAGTGTAGATGGTGGGGGAATTGGGAAATTTTTGGTAGTTGGGGCAGTTGGGTCAAGTATGGGGGAAATATGGAAGGAGTGGGGAAGTGTATTGGGGTGTGGGGGGAGGTAAGGGAAGGTGTGTTGGGGGTGTGGGAAGTGTGTTGGGGTGTGCGAAAGTATGGGGTGGTGTGGGGAATGGGGGTAGGTGTGTGGAAGTGTGTTTGGGGTGTAGCGAAATGTGTTTGGGATGTGGGGAAAGGTGTGGAAAGGGTTTTGGGGTGGGGTCAAAGTGGGGGGTGCGAATAAGTGTGGGAAGAAATATGAGACAATCTGGGAGAGCGGGAAAATATGGGGAGAAGGGTAGTGTCACGATTTTGGACCTCAACTCTCCTGACCCCAACCCTCCAACCCCAACCCCCTGACCACAATTCCCCCGATCCCTAACTTCCCTGACCCCCCGAATCCAACTCCCCCAACCCCAACTTCAACTCCCCCGACCCCAACCCCTTCGACGCCACCCCCCGACTTCAACCTACCCGACCCCAACTTCACTAACCCCAACACCCCGACCCCAACCCCCCCAACTTCAACCCCCTCGACCCCAACTCTTCTGACCCCACCCCCCAGTCCCCCTAACTCCAACCCCTTGACTTCAATTCCCCGACCTCAACCTCCTCACTGCCAACTCCCCGATCCCAACTCTTCCGACCCTTAACTCCCCCGACCCCACACCCCGATTCCACCCCCAACCCCAACTTTTCTGACCCTACGCCCCAACCACTATTCTGCCGATCCCAAACCCCCAACCACAAATTCTCCTACCCCAGCCCCCCTGACCCCAACCCCCCTGCTTCAACCCCCCTGACCCCAATTCCCCTGACCCCAACCCCCCCGACCCCAACCCCCAAAATCCAACCTCCTCGACCCCAACTCTTCTGACCTCACCCCCCAACCACAACTTCGCCGACCCCAACCCCCTTGACCCCAGTCCCCCTGACTCCAACCCCCTCAATGCCAACCCCCCGATCCCAACTCTTCCAACCCTAAACTCCCCCAACCCACACCCCTGACCCCAACTTTTCTGACCCCACCCCCAACCACAACTCCGCCGACCCCCAACTTCAAATTCTCTGACCCCAGCCCCCCTAACTCCATCCCCCCTACTTCAACTCCCCCGACTTCAACCCCCCCCGACCCCAACCTCCCCCCAACTCCAACCTCCTCGACCCCACCTCCCCTGAGGCCCTGACCCCACCCTCCAACCACAACTCTGCCGACCCTAACCCCCCTGATCCCAATTTTCCTGACTCCAACCCCCTGATCCCAATTCCGCCGACCCCAACCCCCTGACTCCACCCCGCGACCCCAACTTTTCTGACCCCACCCCCCAACCAAAACTGCCCCAACCTCAAATTTTCCGACTCCAACCCCCAGATCTTAACCCCCCCCGACCCCACCCCCCCCCCAACTCCAACCTCCTCGACTTTTGACCCCACCTCCCAACCACAACTTCGCCGACCCCAGTCCTCCCGACTCCAACCCCCCGACCTCAACCCCCTCAATGCCAACCCCCAGATCCCAACTTTTTCGATCCCATTCCCCGACCCCAACTTTTCTGACCCCACCCCCCAACCACAACTCCGCCGACCCCAAACCCCCAACCCCAATTTCTCCGACCCCAGCCCCCCTGACTCCAACTACCCCGACCCCAACCCCCCTACTTCAACTCCCCTGACGCCACCCCCCGACTTCAACACCCCCGACCCCAGTCCCCCCGACTCCAACTTCCCTGACCCAACTCCCCTGACCCCAACCCCCCAAACATTTCCTCACCTTCCCCAACACTTTCCCACATCTCCCCACACCCCAGCACAGTTTTCCACACCTCCCTCAGTACTTCCCCACACATCCCCCCACAACTCTCACTTTCCCCACTTCCCCACATCTCCCTTCACCTTCCCCACACTCCAACACACTTTTCCACACCCCTTCTCACCTCCCCCTGCCCTTCGCCACACCCTCACACCTTTCTCCACATCTACCTCACCCCCCCCCAACACGTTTTTTACTCCTCCCCCACACTTCTCCCACCTCCCTTTACACTTCCCCTCACCCTAACGCACTTCCTCACTCCTCCCCCCACACTTCTTCCTAAAAATTGTTTGTTATTACACCTGTGGTTGCGGCTTACTGTACTAAAATATCGTGGGAATTCTACTTCCGTACCTTCTCATTGAAGCGTGACAAGATAAAAAAGAGAAAAAGAAGAAAAAGAGTTGTACAACCATATTATAGAGAACTATGGTTTATGTCTTCTTACATGATAAAGAGTTAATTAATTGACATTAGAAAGCTCATTATTTAAATGTTTAATTGCTTTTGAATTTGTTTAGCCGGAAATTATTCTCAGGTTTTTATAGGTCTTGCTAGTTAGTAGGTGATGTTGAGTTGATTAATCACAAAGCAGCGCTAAATACCTACTATTAATCGAAGGTGGTGAAGCAGTTAAGGTGTCAATTGCATAACAAACGACAACATAATAAACTAACGTGTTTTGTGCACGCTTGAATTTTTGCATGCCGTTTTTTTGTCTGTTAGCTAGTGGCCATGTATAGTCGAATGACTTTCTCGTTTTGTTGGTGCTTGCAAAATTGAAACCCAAATTATTGTGTCACTACTTGCAGTCAACAATTTCGAACCCTACTATGCAATTCTAGAATAGGCCTATAATACCCACCTGGGCCATCCATATCACAAGAGTGGTATAAACTGCAAATCCAATATATTTTGCTTCATTAAAGCCAGCTGGAACTTTACGTATTTTGATTGCATAAAAAGCACAGACTAGAATCAAAAGGATTGGATAGCCAAGTCCGATGAGAATTCCGTGAGAATCCAATCCTTCACAGTCAATAATACGATAGCGATTCTAAAAACGAAACTTTTTGAAGTGAAACTGGTGCGATCCGAATAACGAGCAGCACTTCTAAGCGAAAAAGGTAGATTTGGGAAAGTTTATTTGAGCAAATATTGGATGACTCACCAACATTTGCATTTTAACCCAAAGTCCGTTTATATCTAAACTCTATTTGATAAATTAAATTTCCAAACATTACCAGAAAAACGCGATAAATTAAATTTCAAATCAAGTTATCACTAGCAATTAATATCGTACTAAAGAGAGTGAAAAGTTTATTCTTTACCAGAAAAGCACGACGCGCAAAACAGCAAAGAGCGATAAATGCACATTATTATAGTTTATAGAAAAAAAGGGCTGTCTATTTCCAGTGAGAGTCTGCGAAAAGACCAAATGTCCAGTTCCGAGGAGCTGGCGCGGTCGCCGAGTTTGCAGCCACTCACCTTTAATAAACATATAAATTATTATTGATGCCTAATATCAAAAAAAAATCCCAATAATAGAAAACTAAGTAACAGTAACGAAGTATATGAGCTCGAAGTATAGAAAACACCTGACGAGATAGATATTAAAACAAAAAGTATCGCCAGAAAATTGCAAAAGCTTAGATATGAAACACATTTACAGTCACAGATATACGAGGTGCTATTTAACGATGATTTAAGAAAACACACAATATCTATAATAAAATCACCGTGCCATGAAAACTATCAAAAACTTGGAGTTGATGCAAAATAAGGGATTCCAAGGGTTGATGCAAAATATGCTAGTACTACCAGCAGCTATTCTAGTATTGCTTATTTCGAAGAATTTGTTTAATTTTTTTAACAAATCGCTTAAACTTATATACAAATTCTTTTTTATATTAGTTGGTAAATTGTTCCGGATCCTAAAACTTCTAACTGCGAAAGTCACCGAAGTCTGAAAATCTATGCGTAGATGCAGAATCATTTAAAATTTCTGTTACTAAGTCACCTGCCATTCTGCGCACCAACAGCATAAGTAACATGAGCTAATAGGAGTATAAACTATTCGTTTATCTGTCTACCACTCTCAGATGAAACATACCGTTGGGTGCCTTTTCTAATATTGTAACAAGTAAACTCGCAGGCTTGTTCTCGACTTTGTCCCTTGGAGCGACAAGCAGGGAAGCTGTGATTAGGTCAGATCTAATTTGACGCAGAATCGAACTCCCAAACGGGCTGCTTCATACTGAGCAGTATTCTATACCATAGTAGTGTAACGTAAAGACTGTCTTATTTCACTGTCTTTTTATCGTAAAGACTGTTACATTTCATTGCAGCCACGCCATACAGACAACAAAAATCTCTATGTGTTTCATATGGCGACCAAACAGACATAAGATTTAATATAAGCAGATAAAGAACGTACCTCTGCGTCAAGAGGGGAAGAGTTTACTACCATTTCAGGCGGAATATTGAAAAACCAGACAATTAAAATAAACACTTCAATGCTAGTGAGTAACAAAGCTAACGCAATCTAGAAAAAAACAAACAAAAATTGACGAAAATCATTAACATGCTTACTAGGGCGCTCCAAAAAAAAAAAAAAACGTTTTGTTTTCAAAAACACGGGAGGAACTTCTCAAATTGCGAATTTCAGCGCCAAAACTCCAACATCCGCTCGGGAAAACGAGATTTTTGATTTTTATTAAAATCCGGGAATTCCTCTAACTTTAATAATACAATTTTTGCTGTTTCTAGTTAATTCGCTGTGTTACTTCAAGATTTTTGCATTTACAGTACATGTTTATATGAATCTTGCACTCATTTTATTACGTCATTCATATTTTAAGGGAATTTTTCATTGTTAATTGCCATAAATCCGCAAATTTCATGCTTGCAGCTCTGAATTAAGCGGCGTTCAAAAGCACAAACGTATAAGCCTATAATTCGAGGTCGCAGTCAACTTCACAATACTAATTCCAGGGAGTCGAACCGTTTAAAACAGGGGTGTGCAAACTTTCTTGAAACAGGGCCAAAAAGCAACAAGCGCAATATTCTGCGAGCTGCACCTTAATTATCATCATAGTAATTTTTTTCATAGCAGTAACTGGATGTTTGACAACAGAGCTTCAGCTGTCATCATCAGCAGTATGCTAACATAGCAGTAAAAAACCTACGCAGTAGGAGTAAGCAGTAAGGGATCATGACAGCTGAATATACTGCTGATAATGAAAGCTGAATCTACTATATGCTGTCAAAACGTCCAGCCACTATGAAGAAAATTACTCTAGCTTTGGCAAACCACACAAAGTCCAAAAAGAAAGTTTTGAGAATTTGGTACAGTGGTAAAAGACATTGCCGTCCGCGCAGAAGGTTTTGGGTTCGATCCTCGAGTCGGATAAATTGAACAAAGCGGCGTCAACGCTTCTTCGGAGTTTGAAGCTGTGTTTCCCAAGCGCTCAACCGTGGAGATGGGTACCCGCCACTCTTTACAAGCTTCGGCGTAATACCACGAGGATAATGAAGATTCAATTTTTCTAGAAAAGAGCTTGTAGCGTAAGCTAATTTTTACAAATTAAAACAAAAATCTCAATGAATTTTGCTCAATTATTTGCAAAATACTAAATACTTACGCTTCATTTTGGTGCAAATTTTTAAGTCATATTTTTTTTACTTTTTAGCAAACAGTAAGCTGGCATGAAGAAGAAAATTCATTTTTCATTAAGTCATCAGGCATTGCGCCATAGTTGTCAATCGGGCTCGGGCTTTTCGGGTCGGGCTCGAACTTGGGTTTTGAAAAATTGTCGGGCTTCAATCGGGCCGGACGCCATAGTCAAATCTTAAATAGCCTACAAAAAAGTTAAGGGTATTATTCAGTGCGTATACTGCTTAATTCCGTATTCTTGACTGTAATAATCATTGCTGTCCGTAACCAGTGCGACTGTGAATGGGTAAACCTGGTTCTCTTTTTTTTATTACAAGATTTTAAAATTTGCTATGATATTTTTGATTTCGGGTTTAAATCGGGCTCAGATTGGTCGATAAATTGGGATTCGGCTTCGGGCTAAAAAATCGGGTTCGGGTTGGGCACAACATCTTCCGCCCGTTAACAGCTACGTAGCCTGCTGCGCTTTGTTTCGTTTAAATGCGAAAATAAAGCTTGGAAAACAGGCACTTTTGACTGTTGTAGGCCATTTGTTTTTGCTTGTGGCTTTTTCTTCCCAAAGTTAATGGGAAGGTGCATCATCGTTTTTTTTTTTTCTTGAGTACAAAAAATCACAAAAGTGGACTTAACCTATCATGTTTTTGATTTGCACGACAGTATTGTGTTTCAAACGCTTTATTTGTGATATTACTTTTATCGCACACCTTAAAAAACTTGCGAAACGTTCGCGGGCCGCAATCTATTTAAAAACCGCAACCATTCACGGGCCGCACAACTTTCCAACGCGGGCGGCAGTTTGCACATCCCTGGTTTAAAATATCGTTCCGGTTCAGGTTCAAGAAATTTGATTTTTAACGGTTCAGGTTCCAGAAATTTGATTTTTAACGGTTCAGTTCCGGTTCAGGTTCAAGACTTTTCAAAAATTGAGGTTAAGGTTCGGTTCGGGTTGAGTTGCACCAAAATTGAAAGGTTCGGGTTCGGTTCAGATTCAATGATCTCAAATTTAAACGGTTCAAGTTCGGTTCGGGTTCACCGAAAAAAAGCGTTTTTTTCCGGTTCGCGGTTCAGGTTCCGGTTCGGTTTGACTCCCTGCTTGTTTCAGACTCAAAAAATTTTTGAAAAGCAGAAAAAATGTTACGCATCGCAGCACATGTCTAGAGATTTTTATTAATATTTTTTAAGAATCAGCTAAGGCTCAAACATTGTTACTAAACGATTTCTGTTCAGGTTTATGTACTGAAAATATTATAGGTTCGGGTTCGGTTCGGGTTCACCAAAAAAAAAAACAAAAAAAAAACGGTTTTTACCGGTTCGCGGTTCAGGTTCGGGTTCGACTCCCTGACTAATTCAGTAGCGTTTGATCAATTAAATTATTGCAATGTCAGCAAACAAACGTTGCAGCAGCTGATGACTCCCTGAAAGCGAAAGTTAAATTTCTTTCTTGTTATTTCTTCAAACCAGTTCAGTTGATAGCAAGAACGCTGTGCTTGCAAGAAAACCTTGATATATCAGTGCGCTTGAGTCGTTAGTTTTGTTTTACGTAATACTAGCAGGTCATACTTTTGTGGCATTACTACCATGAAATCAAAGTTGAAAACCATAGAGTACCCTTTAGTTGGAAAGCCGTTAAATGACAGTTTTTTCCTCTGCGTTTGCCAACGAATAAAGCTGTTTTACGACGATTTTTCAATCTTAAAGTCCAGCAATTGCCTCAGCACAAGAGTGTAAATCAAACCTGTTCAGAAATAATTAACATTTGAAAGGTTTCGCATAGGGCAAAACCAGACTATAGTCACTTTCAAACTAAGAAAACAGTTTAGAAAAAAATTGAAAACTTTTGGCGACGGTAGTGTTTGGCACAAAGAGCAGGAAAAAATCCATCAGAAACATCGCCGATTCAACATACAAACATTTTTAAAGCTATCAAGGATACAATATTTGATAAGGTAAAGCCAGATATTAAGGAAAAATTTTGAGCTGAAGATTAGAAGTTTCTTCTCAACCAACGAGGCGAAAAGAAAGTTTGCGCTGGGAAATGAAGACCAAAAGCTTGAAAGCCGGTTGCAACCTAAAAGATCACGCGAAGCTGCTCTGCTCGAAAAAAGAAACACCTCCTCTAAAGCAGAAATTACTAGGCGATTTTTTGTGAGCTACCAAAATCAAAAAATATGATTTTATTTTTTGAAACATATGACTTTATTTTTAGAACCGCGAATTTATGCTGTTTCCCGTAATTAACATCTCATACGTAACTCTAAACATGCATTTTGATCTAGAACATACTCACAATAACGAAGAATTCTTTTAAAAATCAGTAAAAAAAATTTAAATGTGCATCTTACAAGTAAGATATTTAACTGTTGCATACAATTTTATCATAAAATGCGACGTGTGCATCGGTAAAATTTCGGTTTTCATAAATCATGGATTTTAACATCGAAAATGACCGTGTTACAGATGCTGATGTAGACTGGCGTGTTAACGACTTGGCATACAATGCTGGACAAATATCTGGTCTACTCATCTCCAAAATGGTTTTTGCATAACTTTTGTTTAAACTAATAATAAATAAGTCGCTTCAAATGCTTTGCGAAAGTCGATGCGAAAACTTGAAAATTCTCATAGCCCCTTCCAACATAAAATTAGCAAGTTTAAAGACTACAGGAACTGTATCTACAGTGGTGCTGGGATTTGATAATTTGTATATCGTAACAAAAATCAATGGTCATATTTTATGACCTAAAAAAAATATGACTTTGTATGACTTTATAACTCCTTGACCTCGTATCAACGTAGTTTTTTCGCGATTATTGGTTTCACGAGTTTTTGCGCTACCAAAAAATAAATAACTTTAAGCCTAATGACCTTTATCTCCCCTAGTAATTACCCACTAGTGGGTAATTTGAAGATTTCAGGTAAGCAATTTGAAGTTTTGGAACACAAGAGTTCACGGTAGGTCATAAATCAGTGGTTCTCAACCTGGGGGTCGCGATTTGGACTTCTACGACCTTTATTTTCGCTCTTCACTTGATTTTGGGCGGAAATTTGGACATCTACGTTTTTTTTGCTCATCACCTGCATGCGCAACTGCATTTATGTGTGTTTAACGACTCGTAATATTGGAAGTGGGTAATTTGGTTATGTCACATTGCAAAGTGGGTAGCTGAATAAGAACCACTGCTCCAAAGAGATGCTTTTAGTGAATTCTGCAATAACGGGACGGGATTGATTGAAGGTATTACATCCAGGGAAACAGAAACCCTGAAAGTGTAATTGAAGAATTCCCATTGTAGTCGGAAAGACCAACTACAAGCCAACAAAATTTCATTACTCTCCATGTCCCAAGAAGAGTGGCCTCTATGCCTGACGTAGTGGCAGCAGCAGATCGCCATCGACTTTCCAATAACGCGTTGAATGATGCTTTGGCAGCTGTCATACGAGGAAGTGGCGGGGATGTAAACCACTTTATACTCAGTAAAGCTAGCACTTTAAGGGGTCGACAGAACGTTCTCGAGTTGGAGTTTTAAAATATCAAAGAGACCTTTAAAAAAGATGTTGGATCAGAATTTCTCACAATACACTGGGATGAAGAAATGCTTAAAAAATCCGGAGATATATAGCCTGTTCACATGTCCAATTTATGTGGGCTTTTGGCCCACATTTATGTGGGCTTGTTGCTATGGACTTTCTGCATCAAAATTAAATTTTCGATCAATCAATCAATCAATTTTCTGGACCCGCTTATCCTTGGGGGGTCGCGGGGGCAGCAGCTCAAGTTGGAGCCTCCAAGCATCTCGATCCTCTGCAACAAAGGATAGATGCTCTGCTGGGATGCCAAGGCGAGACCAACTAAGATCTTCTACGTAATCTCGCCATCGAGTTCTGGGACGGCCTCTAGGCCTTCGACCAATTGGTGTTAAACAGAGCAGTTTTTTGGCTGTTCTTTCCTGGGACATTCGTGTCACATGTCCATACCAACGCAGTTGCGATCTTTCTAGTCGGAGAAGCAGCGCTTCGATGTTTAGAGATTCACGAATATCTGCACTTTTAACCTTGTCCAACAAGGTCAAACCGCTAATTCTTCGCAAGAATCCCATTTCGGCTGCTTGAACTCGAGAGCTCACTTTCTCATTCATAATCCAACACTCATGGCCATAAGTCAAAATAGGAACATAGACAGATCTGAAAATGGATAGCTTTGCCTTGGTGCAAAGCTCCCGTTTCAGTACCACAGATCGGTGGAGCTGGCGCATTACTGCACTTGTTTTTCCGATGCGGATATCCAATTCGCTATTTTGTCTGCCGTCACTTGTGAATGAGACGCCGAGGTACTTGAATTTCTCTGACTGTTTTAGTGGTACTCCATCAATTTGGAGAGAGCACTGCTTTGGTTGTCTGGACAGGCACATGGTTTCTGTTTTTGTTGAACTGATTTTCATTCCGGCAACAGAGCATGCATCCAAAAACCTGTCAAGAGCTTGCTGGAGACCATTTTGGGTAGAGTCGAGTAGCACAAGATCATCTGCAAATAACAGACGTTGTACAGTGCATTCACCGATCTTTACTCCGCCACAAGACTCACTTTTCTTAACTATTCTATCCATATAAATAAGGAACAGAATGGGTGAAAGAGAGCAGCCTTGCCGTAGTCCCACACTTACTCTGAAAGGTTTCGTCGTTGCACTGTTAACACGAACACAGATCTCGGAATGCATGTACAGCGACTTAATGGCAGTTAGTAACTGGCCATCAATTCCATACTGCAACAGCACCGCCCAAAGCTTGTCTCTAGGAATGCGATCATATGCTTTTTCAAGATCAACAAAACATGCATTGACCTCTTTTGCATATTCCCACGACTTCTCAAAGATTTGCTGCAAGGCAAAGATCTGATCCATTGTGCTTCGGCCACGACGAAAGCCACACTGAGCATCCGTTAGTTTAGGCTCGACTATTTCACGGCATTTCTTTTCAAGGCATTTGGCATAGACCTTACCCGGGACACTGATGAGAGATACGCCCCTATAATTGGTGCATTTTCTCTTGTCTCCTTTCTTGTGGATAGGTATTATCACACTAGTTTGCCATTGCTTTGGTGCTTGCCCAGTACTACACGCCACCTTACAAACACGAGTCAGCCAACGAACACCATGTATGTTCATTGCTTTTAACATTTCAGGTCTGATATCATCCTCACCAGGTGCTTTTCCAGTTTTCAATGATTTGATTACTGCATTCACATCTGCTTCGGTTATCTGAATATCTTCCCCAACCTGTTCTTCGTGAATTTGTATCGGTGTAGCATCAACTGGGTTTAAAAGATCACTGAAGTACTCTCTCCACCGATTCAAAATAGCATCTTGATCTTTCAGAGTCACACCATTTGAATCTTCGATAAAGAGAGCGGCTCGAGATCTGTTTCCACGCAAACGGCGAATGGTCTGCCAGAACACTTTGTTTGCCGCTTTGAAATCATCGTCTAACCTTTCTCCAAATTCCTTCCAGGCTCTTTCCTTAGACAGTTTAACTTTTGTGGCTGCCGTCTTACGTGCTTCAGAGTACTGCGAACGAAGTTCAAGTGATGACTTATTTGCAAGCCAGGCCTTATAGGCCACTTTTTTCGCACGAATAGCTTCTTTAACTTCTTGGTTCCACCAAGGAGTTCTTTTCTCGCTACTCTTCGTCCCTCCAACACGCTTACGTCCACAACAGTTAGTAGCAGACGCAATGACTGCTGTTCGAAACAAACACCACTCGGTTTCAATGTCTTCAGTAGAGGTCGGAAGTTCTTTGAACTTAGATGCAATGTTGTCTGCAAATGCAGTTCGTACCTCTTTGTCAGCCAATGATTCCCATTTGATTCGATAAGTTTCTCGTGGTCGAAAAGTCTTTCGTTTTTTCAAGGGTTTCAAAGCTTTCAAAGTGCAGACAACTAGGTGGTGATCAGTTGACAACTCAGCCCCTCTTTTAACACGGACATCAGACACGGTAGAAAACAAGTCCGCCGAAACGATACAAAAATCAATCAGGGAGCGTTGTCTCAGAGAGTCTCTGTACCAGGTGTACTTATGAATTCTTTTGTGCTGAAAAAATGTGTTCATTATGCACAGCCCATTGGTGGCACAGAACTGCAATAAACACTTTCCGTTCTTGTTAATATCAGGGTCACCATGTTGCCCAATAACACCTTTCCAGGTTGCATTGTCGATGCCCACATGTGCATTGAAATCGCCCAAAAGGACAAGGGATTCTGATGAAGTTGCTTTTCCCAATGCAACCTCAACTTCCTCCAGAAAGGCTTCGTACTGTGATTCTATGTTAGGTGCGTACACCTGCAATATACACAGAGATCGCTCCTGCAGCCTTAGCTTTAGAAGACAAACCCTTCCTCCCAGTGGTACCCAGTCAACGACACATTCAGCTATGTTGGGGCTCACAAGTAAGCCAACACCAGCTTGAGCAGACATTGCTGCATCAACACCTGAGTAGAAAATTTTCCACCCACCGTTCAACTCGACAGTTCCAGAACCCCGGCGCTTTGTTGATGAAATTCCCACAACATCAAGGCGATACTGTTGGGCTTCGCAAACAAGCTCCTGCTCTTTTCCTGTCAGTGACGAAACGTTTCAGTTCCCGATAGCTAGATCCCGGCAGTTTGGTCCAACTCGAGTACGTTTTCTGTGCGCTGCCCCCATTTGCCTCCCCAAACGCTTAGCGACTGCGTTGGTGGGTTTCCGGTGACGGTCAGCTTGTGGGGGAGACTGTAGCTTATTTTTCGAACGAGTCCCTCTGCCCAAAACTCGAACGCGGACCTATTTATCCTGCGCGCCGTCAGATGCAGCATGAATATTGTTATTACAACTTTCCATTTAGCTACAGCATTGGATTGCTACTTGGTCTGTTTCTCTCCTTCGACCTTACCGCCATGGGTGACCCTGATGGAAGTGATTAAACACTACCGACGGCGTTGCTCTAAGGATCATTGAAAACTCAAACCTCCCCACCACGTTAAGGTGGCAATCCATAGGAGAGGTAAATTTTTGATGTCATAATTTAAAAAAGTAATCATGACATTCAGCCCACTGCAACAAGCCCATATCTATGTGGGCCAAAAGCCCACATAAATTGGACATGGGGACAGGCTAATTATAGAAACAAACACCTCATTTGGCTGTTCTTGCAAGCCACGGAAACCAGTCTAAACTTTTAGGGACCACAAGTTTTGATCGTGGAACAGGTTTACAAGCTGAAGCCATCAAGGAAATTCTTGACGATTGGGAGATAACGGAAAAGTGTGTTGCTATGTGCTGCGATACTACTGCTTCGAACACTGGAAAGTTTAGTGGGGCTTGCATACTGCTAAAAGCGCAACTTGATCGCTCGCTTTTGTGGACTGCTTGCCGACATCATGAGCTTCAGGTAATATTGGTAAATGAATTCAGGTGCATATTTGCAAGTTTTACTGGCCCACAAATAGAGTTGATTAAGCGGCTGAAGGATAATTGGCAATCAGTTGACACCACCAAAGCAACATCTCATTTGGATGCATCATCCTCTGCTTGCCCTAAGGAAAATATAGAGTATGCTCGGCAATCCGTTCTTGATGTAAAATGGAATTGGTCGGTATATATTCCACGAGATAATTTTGAAGAAATGCTGAACTTGGTAATATTTTATATTGAGAAAGAGTAATTGCCTAGGTTTTCTTTTTGACGTTCGGGAGCGCAGCACAGGGCGAGATGGATGTCATCTTGCATTTATTCGCTGAAAATGCTTTTATTGCTGAAACAACTTAGCATGAAGCCAGAATATTGGAAAAAACTGCAAAGGTTTAGCGAATTTGTTGCTGTGTATTGTTCATTTCAGTGGTTTCAATCTCCTTTAGCTGCAGAAGCAGCATTTAATGATCTTCAATTGCATAAGAAAATGCTCGAGTGTCAAACTATTCCAAAGCTCAAGCAAGAGGCAGACACAGTCATTTAAACCCTAAACCGACGTCTGTGCATTGATGTGCGTTAGCGCCGCAAACTTTTTGTTGACGCTACTCGTAGCGCCGTTAGTTTGTCAAAATTTGACGGAAGGCTGGTGCGCCGTCAACTTTTCTTAATTTTGAGCGTCGAGGGATAATTGTTGAAATTTTGCAGCCAAAATCGCTTTCTGTCGCCCTTTTGTTCTTGAACACGGATAATTAAACTTTCCCATACTAACGATTTGCCCGAGTTTTGCTTGTGACGTAATCCTTGTCACCTTGTTACGTCACAGACATCTGCCTCGACTCAACGATTGCCCACGTGCTATCGAGTTGAGTTGGTTTTTGGCCACACAAACACGACTGACAAAACTAGTCGAAGTGAAGAGATTCCCATATCGTCTATCGATAGTGTTGACGACGCGTCGAAAAGGCTCAATTCCATTCTTGTCGTTAATTCATTATTCATTTTGTTAAACATCGTCCTGAGTGTTTTAGTCCCGAAACCACCTTACAGAACTTTTTGGTTTACGCTCATAAAGCATTGTTTGAGCACGCTTTCTGGGAATCTCTTGATATCGACTCGTTCTCATAAGTTGTGATATAGGCTTGGAAAATTGATGCAACATAAAATAGGTACCTTAAGCCTGAGGAACGATCAGTGTACCTTAAGCCTGAGGGCGGCTGATGAGGGCTAATAGCCCAAAACAGCGCTGTCTAGCTTTACGGTAACCATGGCTGGAGTTGCTCTTGCAACTGTTAGTGATGGGGGATGGTTTGTCCTCTGACCCAACACGTGGAAGTCGTTCTGACTTCCCATTCAGCAGGCCAGGTAGGACGACGCTGTGTCTAACTGTTGTACTTTGTACTTAAGGTTAAATTTTTTTAAATTGGTTAAATTAAATATACAAATGTTAAATTAAATGTTAAATTAAATTAAATTTTAAAGGTTAAATTAAATGTTAAATTAAATTAAATTAAAGGTTAAATTTTTTAAAATATACAAATTCGGAAGGGGCTTGGCTGATCAAGGTCAAACACTCAAAACAATGAAAACATCATAAGCCTGAGGGCAGCTGATGAGGGCTAATAGCCCGGATCAGCGCTGTCTCGCTCTATGATAATACAATAGGCATCCGAGAATCAAAGATTTACAAATGGAGTCTGAAACCCAAGAACTTTGATAAACCCTGGTCCATTGCATTGCCGCTTTAACTTTTTAGACTTGGATTTTTTCTGCAAGTATTAATAATTGACTAAGGTTTTTATTTCCAGCAGAAATCGTATTAAAGCATTTACTTATGCAGAAAGCGGATATTGAGATAGTTGTACCTTAACAGACAACAGTGCACAATAGTTTAGAGAGGCGAGTGTATTTATCAGTTTTATCACGATTATTGATTACGCGAATATTATTTTCAGAAGTATTGAATTATCATCTGGCGAAATAAACTAGCGCAGATTGCGGATACCGAAAATGAAAATTTTGTCAAGGCGAATACCCGTAGGTGTCGAAAGCCTAGATAGCTAAAAAAAGACTTTATCACACGACGAAACACGTCAACAAGGTTCGTTTTTGCATACTGCAGTACCGCTGACTGGTGTGAACGCTAGCAATTAATACGTGGGAAATGATATTTTGTGTCCGAAACGTTGCCGAATGACGGACAAACATTTTGAAATGTTGCTATTTCTGCGTGCCAATAAAAGTTAAACTTATAGGTATTACCAGGGTTGTTATATTTTGCTTGTTGCGAAGTGTTAACGAGTTTTGTTGCTCTGGATTAAATGTGATATGCTGCGGCACAACGAGATTGGTTTTAGCTCAACGTACAAAAACTAGTTCTTAAATCCCACACAACAATAATGCGATTGCAGCCAATTTCTTTGTTCAAATAATTTTTATGAAAATGTTGGCTACCGGCATTAAAGCTTTTTCCAAAAATTGACGCTGACGAGGCTAATAATTTTTTTGCTGGCGTTGACGTTAACGGCGACAAAATTTTTGACAGCGCTGACGCCAGGGGCGGCGCCAGCCCAAAACGAGAGGGGGGAACTAATGAATCTTTTGTTGGGAGGCTTAATCAAGGTATAGGTCAGGCCTAGCGTGCAAAGCTTCTAGCTTCCGTAGGCGAGGTAGAGCCCAAGAGCGAAGCGTTTGGAGGCTGGAATTTGTGGAAAACCCCCGGACAGTGGGCGATTTTTGAAATTTTAGCTCAAAATAATTGAATTTTATGCATCATAGATGTAGGCCTAGAGGTTTTAGAATCACAGCACAAACGCTTAAGTTTTTAAAGGTAATGGTGCAATTGAGTTCAGCAATTAGAAGTACGAAAAAAACGTCATAGGCGAGGTTTAAGAAGTCTACTAACCATGAATATGGAATTAAAAGATGAGATTTCTTCATAAAATTCCGAAGATTATTTAGGTATGATAAGCCATTGTGGGACTGGGGAGGAGGAGGATAGACTATAGCTTTCCGCCCCCTGGCTACACTCTTGGAAGAACACATGTACAAAGATGATGGTCTTGTAAGAAAATCGCTTTATAGTTCGAATCAACCAGTTCAAAATTAAAACACACAAAAGTTATAAACACAACGTTGGAAAATGCTCTAGTGATTGTTTAGAATTCACAAAAGACCACGCACTTGGAATATGAGGCAAAGCTCTTTGCTACTGAAAGACTTAAGTATGCGTGTTGAAACATCTCAAATGAAACTATTTAAAATTGCATAGGCTCTTATTTTTTCTTATTAACCTATTGCTATCGTCCCGTACTCCCGTTCGTCTGCAGCTTTGTGAATATGCTTTCTTTTTTGGTATTTCATAAGTAACTCGTTAATATCAAAATCTTTATAACATTAAGTTATATTTTTAGTTTTATATGGTAGGTGCTCATGAAATTAATGAAAAGTTGATCAGATTAAAGCAATTAACTTTACTCCACATAAAAAGTAATAAAGCAGTACTGCAGCTTATAAACTACTGATGCCTAATCATTGTATCAAACTAGACATTCAGGAGTACTCACCAAGCATGCCATAACATCGGCATAAAAAACAAAAAGCAGCATCTTGAGATATCGAATATTCAATCCATTCGAACTCGTTGTACCAATTTTTCGAAAATCGATATTTTTTGCTACCTTGATTGGATTGAGGAAATTCGATTATTGAAGGCCGAATTGGACCAAACTGAACTGCATATGTCCTATTATCATTGTGTATTTTCTCGGTTGCTGGATCCCTGTCCCATTGCTTGCACTTTCAGACATTATACTTCTCTTAATTTTATAACTCTACATACCTTTCTCACTCCTCCAGAACACTACTGGCTCTTCTTGCTATTCAATCTTACTAAAGATTGCAGATTCGGATTGTTACGCCACAACAGGTGAAGCAACTTTCGCAACTTGCCGAATGCTTTCAGGTTGCATCTCTATGACGTAATAAAAGTGAATAACCTCGCTCAAGGTTGAAAACGTTTGCAAACTAAACTCAATCGATAAAATTGCGAAATCAAATTTTTGCATATTCGGACGGACATTCAAGTGAACACAAGAAATCAAATTTTAAAAAACGATCAGCGTAAAAAGACGTGACTCAAGCAGAAATTGAATATGGTTGATGACGTCACCCCCCATACCCTAAAATTTTCTCATTGGTTTTAGACAATTCACAAAATTGACCTTGATGAGGAGCGGGGGGGACTGTTCCCCCCCAGTCCCCCCGTGGCGCTGCCCCTGGCTGACGCTGTCAATATATTTCGTTGACGCGCACATCACTGCATCTGTGGTACCAATCTGAGAAACTGGTCCCCTTTGTCTTGTGCTCAAAACAATTAACACCAGAATTGAAGGAAATTCATGGTCGTAAATTTTTGAAACTATATTGTGAAAACCGGAACAAACCGTTTTTACCACAAAAGCCGATACTTCTCACTATTTCAAAACGAACTGAAATACCGGACTTGGCAGGCGAACGATCGGTGCTTCTTTTTGAGCATTTCAACCTAAGCATTGACGATCTTCAATTTCTAAGTTATGCCCTCAATCGTTGGCCACTATTTGAAGGTTACAAGAAGTTACAGAAGTTTGTTGTCAGCGTCAAAGTTACAAATGATACAGCAGAACGAGGGATAAAATTATTAGAAGACTTCGCAGACGAGTTGACAGAGGACTCTGAACAACAAAACATCGTCATGCACTGCGTAAAAAACATTCGCAAAAGATTTCCTGATTTCAAGAAACAAACTCTTTGTGCCTGAAAAACTAACACGATGCATAACTGGATTGACTGCACTTTCCAATTGACTGGTTTGTCTTATTCAATGTAGTAGTAACCATCTTGCCATCCTTCTGTTTAAAACTGCGTAGATGGAAATTTTCTGATAGCAATTACAAGCATACGTTTGGTCGAGTAATTATAAAGGTGCAATTTTCTGCAATCCAGTGCATATCTTGGCCGTAAAAATAGACAAAAGATAGTAGATTATTGTAAAAATATCCCAATTAACAACGGAGAATCCCCTGAAATATGAATGACGTCATTGATGACGTAAAAATGAGTACAAGATTTATATCAACATGTAAATGCAAAAAATCTTGAAATAACACAACGAATTAACTAGAAACAGCTAAGATTGTGTTATTGAAATTAGGGGAATCCCCATATATTAATAAAAAATAAAAAATCTCGTTTTTCCGAGAGGATGTTGTAGTTTTGGCGCCGAAAATTTTTCGTAGGTGATTTTTCAACCAACCTTACAATTTGAGGGGTCTTCCCGTGTTTTTGAAAAAAAAAAACGTTTTTTTTTTGGACCGCTTTAATGCTTACTTTGCATTTATTAGATACAGGATAATAAAGTAGTGGTTTTAACACGTTGACTGCCACTCCAATTCTAGAAAAAGGTCAATTGGGCCACGGAAAAGTGTTTTCTTAAACTTGCATAATAATGAAAGCACGTATGTTAAAATCTTATATCTTCTTGATTTGAAGGTTCTACTGCCAATATTTGTTCCAGAAAAACGCGGGAAAATTCTTACCTGGCCTTTGAAGCCATGTCAACATATTTTGTTGACGGACATTTTCTTCTATTTTTGGCAAATTATCAAAACTTTTTGTCATGATAAATATTATACAAGATGTTTACAATTGTTTTCTCCTTTACAACAGCATAAAAACAATGCAATTACATATCCTACAGTGCTTTAGGTAGAGAAATCTTTATAAGACCATGTCAACATATATTGTTGATATGCAATGTTTCTTATCACATTTCAAATATATATACCTAATAAACGATACAATACGTCGCTCCCTTTTATGTTTATACATCTTGGTTATTGGAGTTCAGTAGAGGACATTTTGGTCCTTTCCTTGTCTTGTATCTACTGATACACGTGTTGAACATTGCGGGTGTTGCCAGATTAGATTGTTTACGTTCTAGATGTAGATGTAGGTACAGTCAAGTCTCGATATTATGCCATCCATTGGGACCGAGGTAAAGTGGCATAGTATCAAGACTGGCATAGTAACAAGAGTTTGCTACAGTATCGACGAAACAATAAACGCAACGAACAAAATGATAAACGACTACAGTGTATGTACAGTATACGTAATGTACTACCCAATTTATCTAACTCAGGCTTTTGAGATGACATTTTGGGTAAAATTTGAAACAAAATTTAGACTTCAAAAATGTACCGTAGACTACTGTATTGTAACAGTCAGGGTTGCCAGGTTTTGCAGAGTAAAATATACCAAAATGTTCCAAATTATATACCAAATATATACCAAAATATGTTATCAAAAATATACCAAATATATACCAAATTTCGAAAAAAATCATCAGTTTATCTGTAAAAATGAAAAATAAGTGTTGCATTTTTGAATGACATAATTAATTTCTTACTCAATCTCCCAACAGAAGTCTTTTTACACTGAACATAAATCAGTTGTATTTGCTAAATACAATCAAGCTTTCATTACCAGTAATGTAGATTAAATAGACCAAAGAACCTAATCAAAGTTTCTCACGCTAAACAAAAAACAATAGTCACAAATACAACAGTTTAATTGAAATTAATCTACACTTCACAGTCCACAATTCTCGGGTAACAAAAAGATGTACTGCACAAAACTCACAGTTTCAAATAAGCTAGCCCCGATTACTTGAAATTAATCAACACTTCACAGTCCACAATTCTCAGGTAACAAAAAGATGTACTGCACAAAACTCACAGTTTCAAATAAACTAGACCCGATTACTTGAAATTAATCAACAGTCCACAATTCTCGGGTAACAAAAAGATGTACTGCACAAAACTCACAGTTTCAAATAAACTAGCCCCGATTACTTGAAATTAATCAACAGTCCACAATTCTCAGGCAACAAAAAGATGTACTGCACAAAACTCACAGTTTCAAATAAACTAGCCCCGATTACTTGAAATTAATCAACACTTCACAGTCCACAATTCTCGGGTAACAAAAAGATGTACTGCACAAAACTCACAGTTTCAAATAAATCTAAGTAAGGCCTACACATCATACATATGGACGTTAAATTTTCTCAGCATCTCTTTCGTGATCACAATGTCTTTACAACACTTATTTCTCACCATTAGTGATGTTCTGATTCTGGTGATGGATTCAACCATTTTTATCCCTAACCTATTTCGGCTCTCTGTTTTTGTGGCATTGATGTGAGAAAAAATGCGTTCTACAAAAGCATTAGACACCGGAGTAGTTAAACATGCCAAAGCATAAGTTGCAAGTAATTTATACGGGAACAAACCAACGGAATCTTGAAAAGATTGAACAGCAGCCCAAAATTCCACAGCATCATCAGGGACTCCATTGGTAAACACAATTTCTTCACTCCAAGGCTGCAACAAGATTTTCCTATATTGGTCTTCCACATCATCTATCTCCTGCAGC
The DNA here is from genome assembly GCA_964006365.1 of Trididemnum miniatum. NCBI lineage: Eukaryota > Metazoa > Chordata > Ascidiacea > Aplousobranchia > Didemnidae > Trididemnum > Trididemnum miniatum. The sequence goes on along the minus strand of OZ023240.1, from coordinate 9,642,809 downwards.
AAGTGTTGAAAAGGAAGCTTTTCAAATGGTGCCCGATTAATGTGAGATAAAACCCTGTCTGGTTTCAAAAGACTTAGACCATTGAAAATGTCTTTGTTGGCTGGTAGGCGTTGCTCAACTTGCAAAAGAAGATCTTGCAAAAACTTTTTGCATCTTTCCTTGACATTGAGAAGTTGCTTGCAGATGTGGGGGTTCTCGCGGCTACAGCGCAAAGATTCACTTTGAAATGTCGTTCCAAAGTCAACTCTGCTGGTGGCTAGTTCATTACCGGAGTCATCGCAAACTCTTCGTTTTAATGCTACATAGCACATATTTAGCTGCTGAGACATTGCTTCAGGATCAGCATTAGTTGCTTGGAAAAATTTATTGATTTGATCAAATTCTTTAACAACAGGAGTCAAGAAACAAATGTATAAGTAATTTCCATCATCGTGTAGCATTTCGGTCAATGTTCTAGCCTTGTATCTACAGCTTTGATCAAACGATGCTGTAGCAAAGTATGTCTTTAGCTCTTCCCAATTTCCCAAAAGTCTTTGCAGCACTTCTCCCCTTACCAACCATCTGGTGGTGCAAAGCGTCAAGAATGGTAGTTTGCACAAAGAGTTACCATCATTGTCCTCAGCTTCGGTTTGACTTGACATATTGTTGAATACAGTCAAATATTCCTCTCTTCGTAGTGAGCTTCGGCTAAACCATGCCGGTATTTCTGAAATGAGATATCCTAAATTTGAAGGTAAACCTTCAAACGCTTTTTCTACACATAGTGCCAAGCTATGGCATATGCATTTGAATAAAGTGCAATGTGGCGATTCCAACTTCACCCTTGACCACACTGAATTTCTGACCCCAACCATGTTCGAGGCACCGTCGCTTCCAAAGCCAACGCAATCTGCCAAATCCAAATTAAAATCTGATAAAGAAGTCTTGAGTTCGAAAAAAAGAGATTCTCCTGTTGTGCTTACAACAGGAATTAAGCTCAGTAGAGCAGACTCTATTGACTTTGTCTTTTGACTAAAGAACCGAACACAGACACAAAGGTGCTTATTTGTCGAAACATCCGTAGACTCATCCAGCAGGATAGAGTACTTTTGCCCTATTAATTCTCTTTTCAATTCTTCTTTCATTGAAGGGGCTATCACAGCATCAATCAATCGTGAGCATTTGGTGCGGTGTAGGTTTATTTTACCTATGTTGCTTCCTTTTCCATTTTTTTTCACTATTTCGCCAATATGATCCACGCTAGCTATGCTGCTATGACAACATATAGTCGCCGCAAGTTCCAATTCAGCTGTACGGACAGAGTCGCAAATTGCTGGTTGAAAAATGCTATTGATCTTCGTGGTGGATGATTCAGCTTTGGCTTTTAATACATGTTCCTTGGTCTGCCCATGTTGTGTAATCGCAGCTTTACGCGGTGCAACTGTTTTTTGGCATAGCTTGCAGTAGGCATCCTCTTTCGTGCCTGGGTTTCTTGTTACCCACGAAAATTCTTTTTCCCATGCATTTTTATACCTTAATATTAATATTAATATTAATAGAGTGCTTTATACTACTTTAGCGTATACGGTACCGGTACTGCATGCATTAGTAGGATACCATTGCAGACAGTTGCTCAAAGCAGTTTTTTAAAAAAAAAGCAAGTTGGAAACTCAATAAAACATTTACAAAAAATGAAGTGATGCAGGTACCAACTAGCACAAGTATTTACATAAAATTCAAAAAGCTATTAACGAGACTAGTCAGCAACACTCAATCCAAAAATAAAAATGCATATTTAAGCATTTTCATGTAATACTAGAAGCAGGCGGGTAAATTTATGCTATTTCAACAGGTAAAGAAACAACACTTCTAAATATACCGATACACTGCTAAAAACAAAAAAGGTGCAAAACTGCAAAGTTTCCAAGTCACTAACCTTCTTCCCGAGTCATAGCAGTTTTTCCATTTCGGCATTATTTCAACAATCTGTATAAACTACAGTAGTAATTTACAGTATCAAGTCTTAGTATAAATTATACTTAAATTTTGGCTAATTTATTACCGGTATACCGGTAATTAATAGTGCAATGTACCGGTAGCCTACAATATTCTGAAAAATAAAAAAAATCAAGGAATTGGTGTTGGTGAGCTATTAAATTTTACTACTCTACTAAGTGCTAAGTTGGTAGGCTAATGGGGTCTTGTGAAGATCATACCGTATCACACCATAGGGAAACGTACCGGTATATACGTTCTTGATGCACACTAGCGAAGTAGCAATTCCGGTTACCATATTTTCCATACAGCATGATCTTAACAACGCCCGGCTAATGGAGGTTCATTTCATTGAATCAATTCAGTGGTCTCCTTCCTATGCCAAACATAAATATCGATACATTATCCCAGTAGGTTTAATACCGGTACCAGTAGTACAGTACCCCTTAAACATCCCAAACTCTGATCCTTAACATTCAACCCAAACCCCAATCACTGCATATTATCCTGCTCATTATATAATGTGAACACCAAGCCTTAATCCAAATGCCAAACCCTACAACGATACAACTTAACACTCAAAACTATAAACTAGCCAATCCATTCTTCACAATTCAGTAATTCACAACATAATGCTTCAGAAAAAGAAAATTCTAGACTAGAGCTTCTTCTGCCTCATTGGCACATTGTGCAAAAAAAAATCGCCATTAGTAGTGTTGCCAATTATGTAAAACTGCATTGCTCAAATCCGTAGAAAGGATTTATTTGGTAATCCGGCAATTAAGGAGCTTTCTAGTAATCTTCAACATATCAGCTATATTAAATTTCTGAAATATACCAAACGCAAAAAAACACTACCAAAAGGCATAAAAATATACCAAATTTAAGGACATATACCAAACCATAATTTCACCTACCAAACGGTCCAAAAAATATACCAGATTTGTGAAATCTGGTATATAAATATACCAGTTGGCAACACTGGTAACAGTGTACAAAAGCAGCACGTAGCATACAATTACAGTATACATTGTCACGTAACAAGGATGCCTGTATGCCACGTTCTGTTTTTGTACACTCTTGTACAGTACATTGTCACGTAACAAGGCTGTTTTTATCGACAGTACTGTATACAGTACAGTATCCATAAATCTCACGCGGCATAGTAGCGAGAGTAAGGGGTGGCATAGTAAATTTATTCCCTATTCATTTTCTACTGCATTTTTTTTAAATCAACTTTCTCAGAGGCCATGCTCAATCGAAAAAATATCCGCCGAGCGCCACATCTTTTTCGCGCATTCAAATATACATTAAGTGTATACACGTCTTGTGGACAGCCGCCGAAATGAAGAATAGCCGTCAACATATATTGTTGACATGGCGTCTTCGAAAACGCCACGTCAACATATATTGTTAACATGGCAGTCAACGTGGCAATATACAAAAAGTAATGAGAAAAAAAGAACGTAAACAAATAGCTATCTTTGTTGGTCTTTTTCACGACTACCAGTTGTCTCTGTGTTTTTTTTTTATATAGATAAGGTTTCCAGGGGCGTGCCCAGGAATTTGAAATGGGGGCGCAATTTGAAGCTGTCTGTTTTCCACACAAAATCAAGTGAAAAACAAAAAAAAGGTCATCACGTCCGCAGAGGTCAAATTTTCCGGCTTAAAGTCAAGTGAAGAGCAAAAAAAGGTCATCACGCCCTCAGATTGTTCTTTGTACGTATATCACCTTTACACCACGAAAGTTTTGTGCATTAGTCTGCAAAGCGCCCCCCCCCCCCCCCCCCCCTGGATACGCCCCTGAGCTTCTATAATAAAACCAAAATAGCAAGACTAGCTTGATAAACTATTTGGATAAACTTTAGGATATCTGCCACTGCGTTTGCCACATACTGGCGTTTCATCAGGAAACACCTGAAACCATACAACGCACAAAACTCTTCTTCCGAATAAAAATGTTTACCAATTTTTACTATGTTTTAATTTGCTATTACTTGTGACTATCATCACCAACATTTATAACTTTGAGCATTTGGCATGTTTCCTCTTAATTGCATTCATTCCAATGTATTTGTCCATAATTGTAAATGAAGAAATGAAATTAACACTCAAAAAATTACCAAGAATAAGACAGAGAGACGTCAAAGATACGGTAAGGTTATTAGGTCAATGAGGCATTCATTTTTTACAATAAAAATAACCGTTAATAGCCTAGTACGCTTCTGCTGGCTGCCATGCCCATTACAGAGTTTTTGGAGGCGTCTCGTTGACACAAACTTACAAAGGTATTGCTTCTCAACAGACTAACAAAGTTTTGGTTTCTTTTTTTAAAAAATGATCATCATAAACGTGATTACATGTTATGATTTACGTCTTTTGAACTGATGTATAAATAGCAAACATTGAACCCTCAAAAGAAGAAGTCCCAGTAGACCAGAAAAAATGCCACAGTGTCATAATAATTATAAAAACCCGCTTTCTAAATACTTTCCAAGTTTATTTTTCACCCAACCATACTGATAGAAGAGCTAACCAACTGAAAAATACGCTTTACATATTTCAAATGAATTAAGGAAAAGCATACCTGTGGTGTAGGTCGAAGAATCAGTTTACAATCTCGAACAAAATGTTTCCCAATGTGATTAAAAACAACTGAAATTCGAATGGTTTTTACCAAAAGACCAGCGAATACAAGCGTAAAACAAAACCCGATTCCAAAACGTCTGCAAGTAATACAGTTAAAATAATGAAACTACAGGATGTTGGTCATCATCAATAATTTACAATAACTTAATTAATAAGTTATACTGAAATAGTCCTAGTCGGATTAAATATTTTAATTTATGCTTATTTTGTTCCTTCCTTCCATACTATTTATAGCCTACTTCAACCTACAGGTATGTTGAAAAAAAGTTAACTAGTAGAAGTAGTAGTGTCTTTTATTTCCTCACTGTCAACGCAGTAAAGAATACGATAAGAGAAAGAAAATACAACGCGATACAAGAACGAAGAGAAAGCAGCAAAACGATTAACTAACATGATTCGATGAATTCATGAGCAATTTCAGGCAACGAGCCTGCATTTCGCTCAATTTCCACAACTATAAGTTAAAAATTCTCACAAAAATGTTTAGGACGGTTTCTTTAGTACTTTCAAAAACATTTCTATTTTTCAAGCAATCTAAGTATATTTTGACTACTAAGCAGTCTTCTTGTTTATGGTATTAGTGTTTAGCAGTTCCAATTTGTCGTTTGCCATCGTACCTTGCCCCACAAACTACATCGGTTGGTCTGATGCAAAATAAGAACGAAACAGCGAAAATCAAAAAGATTCCAATTAAAATGAGGGATGAAAGTTCTCTGCCGGATGCACGGATTAGTGGAGTATTCCAAAACCATAGATAAACAGCTGCGGCAAATAATGTAAGAAGAAAGCCAATACTGCTGGCAACAGCGACCGCCCAAGCTAAAGAATTGGAAAACGAGAGGTATTTGGCAGGAAGAAGTGCACACTCTTGACGTTCTCTGAAGCAAAAAATATGAATTATTCAAACTATAGATGATGTAATATAAACACAAAATATATAAGACATTGCACAAAACAACTGAAGAAAAAATTGCGGTTAAAATGACATCCAAAGCGTTCATGAAATTTGAGTACTGCAAAACTTTCCCGCAAGCTTCTTAAGATTAAATGGAAAATTAAAATTTCATATAGACGAAACTGTTTTTAATGTTCTGTATGGACTTTGAAATGCGGTGGAATAATACATCAACTGAACACAGACACAGTTGTGCTAGTACGACTGACTCCAAGCAAAAGTTTTTATTCGAAGTTGATAGTTTCACATGATATTACTGGTCAACAAATTTAAATCATAAAATGAATGCTTTATAAATATCCACTCCCAAATTTCAAACGGATTATAAAACACAGTATTTTAATGTTGTTGTGAAATGTTGTGTAGTTTTATGGCGCTTTATAACTACTAAGGTTTTTAGCGCCAGGACTAAGTTTTGTCAAGAATTCACAGACGTATTTTATTCTCTGTTCATTTCATCCTCAGGGTTACACTTAATTGCTGAGCGTTTAGCAAGTGTAACAGCAGATACCAGTTTTAAAGTTTTTGGTTTGATTCGAATGAGAATAGAACCCAGTCTACCAGCTTCCAAAGCGAACGCTCTAACCACTAGGCCATTTCGCATGAAAACAAGAATTTCAGAACTGATGTCAGTGTAATCGCGTTAACGAAATAAAGTACAATGGAGCATCATGATGAGGCCATCGCAGTTGATATAAGCACACTTAAAATAACTACACTTTTGAACAGCTCAGATGGCCGAGTGGTAAGAGAGCTCGCCTCTGCATTGTAGACTCGGGTATGATTCCGAGTTGGGTCAAAGCAATGACTTTAAAATTGGTATTGAAAGCTTCTCTGCTTAACGCTCAGAATCAAAGAAATAGTTTGGAGAACAAGTCGGCGAGTTTACCTGTTGTCCTTTACGCTTCTAAATGCAAACTACACTAGGCCTACTTACTTGATCGGATAAGAATATTCGTCGCAGTGAAAGCAAGCTTTCCCGATATTTCCCCTTGTTTCGGGGTCGTACGAATCATTGAGGGCCGAGTTCCTAGGACAAGTAATGCATCGCCAACAACAAGATTTTTCCTGCAAATTGTAAAAGTCGTTCCTTTCTGATTAATACAGTTATTCAAACACAACAATTTCGACAATAAAATAATTCGGTCGACTGAAGCACCGAGGTTTACAGTGGCGCGGGAACGTTTTTTTGGACAGGGAGGGGGGCTCAAAATGCTAAGATCCTGTCAACGTCTCTTTTCTCGATCATACGTTTTTAGGAACAGGCACACTGCAGACCTGTCTTGAAAAACATCAATTGCATGCCTGCTAAAATCACGGAACTTTTTCAGAATATTTTTTATCTTGGAAAACAAGATTGCATACTACCAATGGACTTTTCTAACATGCACGAATTGCAACTAAGCATTTTTGAGTGCATATTTTGTAAAATGCAAATATTTCAATGACAAAACCGAAAAGTAGGCAAACAAAATTAGTCCGATTTAACTTAAATAACGAAAAACCCACGATAAAAATAAAGCACTAAACCATTTTTTAACACATTGAAATGTGTAGATATATATAGGTATATAGGTTGGGTCAAAAGGGTTTTCATGGCGTGGAGTTGCTATTTCCCTGCGCAGTAATTTCATTTTCTAAGTTTGACCATAGGCCATCAGATCAAGCTGATTTTCTGAACTTTAGAAGTTTATGACCGTACATCTTCAACTTCAGCCAAAGTAAGTTGTTTTTATGGTTCTCAAAACTACAAGATATCTTATTGTGACCACGATGTCATCTTGCGTGGTGATGTAAATCACTTCATGTTTTCAATGTTGCCTTGTTAACATAGCGTAGTTTGTGGAATTAAGTAGACAGTTTTAATCGGTCGTCCCTCTTTTTGATTCCTGTCATGCTGCACTGATGAGATTTTTCGAAACAGTTGTAGTCTTTGCAATTGCAGAGGCTGCAGTTGTCTGTACCATCACAATAGGTATATTTATATGGTAAAATTATAAAAATTATAAAAACTCACTACAGACTGTTTCCCCGTAATGGATTCATCAGGTGAGGTTCTAAAGATTAATTGAAAGGTAAAATTTTGTAAAATGCGGTAATTTCAATTTTGTAAAATGCGGGGACTCCCCCAATTTAAGGGGAGTCAGTGTGAGGAAATTTTAACTTTCAATTAATCTTTAGAACCTCACCTGATGAACCCATTAGGTAGAAACAGTCTGTAGTGATTTTTCATAATTTCAAGCATTTAATCTGTTACTAAATCATTATGCTCCGCTCTGACTACGTCATCGAACACTTTTGTCAACTGAAGAAGCTCAAGCCTTGACTATAGGTATATTTAGGTAGACGTACTAGTTTATTAGTTTTAATAACAATCATCGGTGCCAGTTTAGTATATATATGTGATCTACCGAACGTCCAAACCTATAATCTCTGTTTTTAACCTTATCTCGATACGATAATTATGATAGTAATAAACAAGCTAATAACAATAAGTGTCACGAGATTGTTAAAAGAAGAAAGGTTCGGTAGATCACGTACTAAACTAGCACCCAATCAACTATATCACCGAATTAGCCTACATACGGGCTTTCGCTTATTTGTAAAGCTATGATTGCATTTTTTCGTGCTCTACAGTTACACTGCAGGGAAAAGTGATTTAGCCGCTTTAGTAGTTAGGCAGAAAAAATTCAAAACCATTTAAAAACCCAACCAGAAAAGAGAACTTGCATGAGTTCATAAAAGTTAGATCTGGGGTGCCCACCAGGCGATCTTTGAATGCTTGGCTGTCGATCGCGGACCGATTTGGCATGGAGGCCTACATACACATAGTACAGCGGATTGGTGAAATAATTGTGGGTTTGATGAAACAAGCATGAATGTTTTTTTATTAGTAGTCTATGCCTCAAAGGTGATTTTTGGACATAGGGTCATCTCAAATTCGACCTGTAACAAAAATGGCGGCAATTTTCAAGACGGCCGCAATTGCATGTTTGAAATTTTTAATTTAGAACTATCAATGATTTTCCTTTTTATAATATGCATACACAACAATGGAAACTGCATTTAATTGCTAGCTTGAAGTTAAAATACAATTAAAAAACAAGTAGGAGCAACACCAGACGTTTAAATGAAGCCGCAAATTTTGTAAAATGCAGGTATTTCCCGAAACTAAAATTTGCATTTTTTTTTTGGTATTTCTAAGACGTAAATGCAGATTTACACAATACCCATAAATGCCGTTTCCTATGGACTGTCATTGCCAAAAATGAAAACATCAGCTATGACATCACAATTTATGACGTCATATCAAAACTTTATGATTCAATTTTTTTTGTCAAAGTTTCAAATACACTTTACACAGTTGGGCGAAGGTGGGCAGCGCTGGACATTGCCATAAAATTGCAATAAAATTAGTTTAGGCCCGAGACCAGGCTTGCAACCAGGGAGGGCGGAGAAAAATTTTCGCCCTCCTACAAAAAATAGGTTACTAATACATGATACTGGTATAGGTAACTTGGCCCCCCCTGAAAAAATTTTCGCCCCCCTAAGCATTTGCTTCTAGTTGCGGGCCTGCAGGCCTACGGTCATTTTTATACCATACAAAGTTTTTTGCATAGCAGCAGTTGTTTAAAGAACTTAAATGAAACCGCCTAGACATGGGTTCTCAAACGGCGGGGAATTACCCACTAGCGGGAAATTTAGGGTTTTCAGGTGGGTAGTTAAACATCTCCTGAAAAGTAAAACCGTCCTGTCCCGATTAAAAAAAATGTCCCAGAATTTCACTCCCAAAGGAGATTTTTTGCAGAACACCGGTTTTTGCAGGCGAAGTTTGATTTAGTTTATGAGGTGACTGACATTTTCACTGGAATGCAGGACATCGGAAGAAGTGCAGACCTTTTTTTTATTTGCTTCTTACCGATATTTTCATTGGAATAAGGGACATCTGAAAACGTGTAGACTTTTTTGCTCCTCCAATCAGCGCGGCCCTAACCTGGGCAGTTAGAAAAGTTGCCCATGCCTGTTTTAGTGAGCCATGAGCAAACAAAAATAGGTTGAAAAGCCCTGGTTTAAAACATTTATGTTGTGGGAAATTGAGAGCCAGTCGCATCAAAAGTGGGTAATGAAAAAAACAAAGGTTGGGAACCGCTGCGCTAAGATGTCAAAACATTGAGAGCCCTCAACAAAATCAATATTTAAAAATTATCCAATATCATTCCACATCTGAAGAAAAAGAGTCAGACATTCATCTGACCAATCAGGGCAAAGTCACAAAAATCAAGAAATGAAATAGAAAAATGAAAAAAAACACGAAAAAAATTTCGCAATTTGTTTTTGTATCAACAACTACCTCTATTCATATTTAACTCAACAAATAAACAGAGATTGTGACATATACAGTAAGCTCGTATAGTAGAGCTTATATGTCACAATAAGCTGACAAAAATGTGACATATAAGCTCGCATAGTAATTAGTAGGTCATGTTTCGCTTTGTAAAAATATTTATTTTTTTCTTATGATTCGGGTGCAAGGCCCCCACCTATCGGAGGCCCTAGGCGGATGCCTAGTTTCCCTATGCCTAAGACCGGCCCTGATGGCAGAGAGGTACAAAAACACCTTACTACAGTCTAATACCTCAAAATGATGTAATTAGCATTATAATCAGTATTAAATGTTGTATTCTCTCAGCCTTGTCACTCAGAGCAGTGTCCACCGCACTGACATAGAACTGTACACTCACCTTATGACATTTGCAGCGTCCATGTTTGCAGTCGATCTTGTACCCACAAAGCAAGAGTTCTCTGACGCTTCCGGTATGGTCGTCCAGAATACATCCCATCCACCCAAAACCTTTTTTTTTTCAACCCCAGTCTTTTGGTAACGGAAGCCTTCGAGCAGGAGTCATCATTTGGCCTCAATAATGACCCACCTGGAAGGCAGCTCCCTTGTTGCGTTCAATAAGCGCAGATAGTGTAGGAGGCAGACCATCAATAGCTCTGCCTTTCTTGCTGAACAGCTGTTTTCTTGCCCGATTCACACCCTCTTCTGCACTGGTGCGTGTTACAGCACCGACTTTGGAAACGAACTCGGGTTTTAGTCTTTCGCCTTGTTTATCACATGTTTTTCTTTCATCGCATTTAATTGGCTCGAGCGCTGCACTGTGAACACAGTCTCGACTGTGCTGTTAGGCTGTTAGCGCGCCGCGAGCAGTTCACCGCTCACATATCACTGTTCTAGAAAATTCTTTATTTGTCAGTTTCGTAGGGAATAATAATAACAGTTTCGTAGTTGTCTGAGAAGGACGTGTTTTTCGAGCTCTGATTTTCTAGGTTTTACAAGTGCAAATTAAGCAGCTGACCAAAAGACTTTATTAGGTATTAGGAGAGAAATCTTTCTTGCTATACCGGTACCGGTATATAAGTTTTGCTCGGTGAAGACTTTGTCTTAGCAAAATGTCTTCATCGTGCGATCCCTCGAGTGACGAGACTTTCAAACTTGTCACAAATAAGAAAAAGCTAAAACGAAAGTCAACAAAAAATTCTTCAAAAAACTCTAGCGATGAGCAATGTAGCTCAATGAAAAGGGCTGCTATTACGCAGCTGCAACCTGTGATGCTGGCTGCTGTCAATGGTGATAAACCACTTGCTTCATTCAGCCCAATTAAAATCGACAGATGTTTAAGAAACTTGATTGGCCAGTATGACTCGTGTAAACCGATTCGCAACGGCAACTTATTAGTAAATTGCAAAACTAGCAATCAGATCAAAACCCTACTAAATCTTGAAAATCTTGCCGATGCTAATACGAAAACTTCTATTTCAGTAAAATCTTCAATTATTATTCCAGCTGGAGCCAAAGGAGTTATTTATAATGTTCCGTTGGACATGACTAACGACGATTTACTTATGTGTTTAAAAGATGATCATGTCACTTATGTTAAACGATTTGTGAAGAAATCATTCGTTGACTTACCACCGATTCTAACTGATACCAAAACAGTACTATTGCAATGCGATAGTACTGCTTTACCTCTCTTTGTTCATATTGGATACATGAGGTTTAACGTAAAAAAGTATATTCCGCAACCGCTGCGATGCTGTAAGTGCAATCGTTTTGGGCATGCAACGGCAAATTGCAGGGGCAAAGAAAGGTGCTCTAAGTGTGGCGGTGAACACAAAATCGAGAATTGCCAAACTCCTACTGTGAAGTGTGTTAACTGCAATGGTAACCATACTGCTTCCAGCAAAGAATGCCCCAGGTACCAAAGAGAGGTGCAAGTGCTTAAAATAGAAAGTGACAAAAATCTCACTTACGCTGAGGCCGCTCAGCAATATAGTACGCGAGCCACCAGCAGGTCAAAGGCTATCGTAACTACTAGTCAATGTAATACCAACCTACATGCTGATGAATTTCCTCCACTGCCCACTGGTCACGTTATACCAACAAACTGTCCAACCACGAGCAAGGACAGAATTGTGGCTACGAATTCACTAACACTTACTACGACACATGAAAACAATGAGCTACAAACGCAGGTAATGGATGAAGTTGATTTTTCCCACAACTTTATGTTCGGAAATCCGATATATTTTCTGGCTTTTTTGACAGAAGTAATAAACCGCACTATTCTAGCTACTAAGGCAGACAAAAATATTAACATTTACGAAATAATATCTGAATCTGCTGGCAAGCGAATAGGGATCCCCATTGACATAGAACAGCTTAAATCTATGATTTAATGGCTCTTCAAATTTTGCAGTGGAATTGCAGATCTATTCAAAACAAAATACCGGAACTGCTATCCTACTTGGCTAACTTGGTGAACTTACCTGATGTTTTATGTTTGCAGGAAACCTACTTGACCAAAAATATTACACCGATTTTACCAGGTTACAAATTTATTCGAAAGGATCGATCAAATGGTAAGAGAGGTGGCAGTATTTGCATATGCATTAAGCCAAGCATACCTTTTTCGGAAGTAATTATCCCAAATTCTCAAAACGATATGGAGTCGATGGCCATTAAAGTAAGTGGTATCGTTGTTTTGAATGTATATAACCCTCCTTCAAATCTAGTAGACAATAACATCTTACAATTTATCACAAACTTCCGCAACGTCATTATTTGTGGTGACTCAACGTCACTATTTGTGGTGACTTTAATGCTCACCACAAAATGTGGGATGCTCGGCCTGCAAACAGCAACGGTTACCGGCTGCTTGATTTCATTGAGCAAAATGATTATTCTGTTATGAACACTGATCAACCAACCCATATTAACTTAAATTCAGGCCTAAACTGCTCGCTGATCGACTTAACACTATGTTCTCCCGCAATAGCCCACAAATGTGTTGTAGAAGTTACAGGTGATTTCTTAAGCAGCGATCATTGTTTAATTTTAGCTAAGATAAATTCCTCTGCAAACCCATTACCATCACAGTGGTCACCACGCTGGTCATTAAGTCGTGCTGACTGGATATCTTTCTATCAATTGTGCGATGTTGAAATAACAATGAATTTATTTTCGACCGACACTCATCTTTTCTATTACAGGTTAAGCTCAACCATTTTTTCTATTGCAGAGAGAACAATCCCCACTACTAAACCATAAGGTAAACTATCTGTTCCGTGGTGGAACAAAAATTGTCAAATAGCAATCAATAACAAAAAACATGCTTTAAATCGCATGCTTAAGACCCGTCATCCTACTGACATCGTAACTTTTAAGCGGGCAAGAGCCAAAGCTAAGAAAATTGTTAATGAAGCTAAACGATCTTGTTGGCAGAATTATTGCTCCTCGATCTCTTCGAACGCTAAACTCGGCCAGATATGGTCGACCGTTCGAAAATTTACCGGGCAACAAACCTCATTTCATTTTCCACCTTCGCAGCAACACGGTATTACTAGTACAAATGACCGGCATAAAGCAAATATGTTGGCAAATCAGTTTCAAACAATCAGTGGTAACGAAAATTTTTCCAACACTCATAAAAGCAACTTTGAATCTATTTCTCATCAATTACAGCAACAACTAAGTCGTTGCGTTTATAAGAAAATGGAGATTAACACTCCATTTAACATAAGTGAATTAGAAGATGCTTTAGCTCATTCTAACAATTCAGCAGTAGGCAGTGACAAACTGAACTGCGAAATGCTGAAGCACATGCCAAATCATTGTTTGCAAATTTTATTGCTTTTATTTAACAGAATATGGTTTACAGGTGAAATTCCCCCAGAATGGCTGCACTCTATGATCGTTCCTTTGCACAAACCTAATAAACCGGTTAATTTACCACAATCCTACAGACCGATATCTCTTACTAGTCACATATGCAAATTAATGGAAAGAATGGTTGTGGCACGACTCCGGTGGTATCTGGAGAAAAATAACATTTTAAACAAGTATCAGTCTGGGTTTCGCGAACGCAGGCGACCAATTGACCACCTTTTAAATTTACGCGATACCGTTTACAAAGCATTGGCAAATCAGAGATCTGTGCTGGCAGTGTTTATTGATATTGAAAAAGCTTTTGACATGGTCCACAAAGATACTCTATTACTTAAATTATTAAAAATTGGTATTCAAGGTTTTAAGTTTAACTTCTTGAGGTCATTTCTGTCAAATCGTACCTAAGTTTCATCAACTCCATCACAAATCAAAACCTTGCACAAAATGGCGTCCCACAAGGTAGTGTATTAAGTCCTTTATTATTTGCTATCATGATTAATGATCTGCCATCTTGTTTCAATTCGTCAGCTGCTTTGTTCGCTGATGATTTATGTTTTTGGGAAGTGGGAACTGATATCCAACATTTAAATGATTTCACTCAAGCATTATTAAACAACGTTGAAGCTTGGTGTGAAACCAATGGATTTAAAATATCAGCTAATAAATCTGCCGCACTATTATTTACGAAAAAACGCAAAAACAAAAATGTATCACTAATGCTGTACAATCAAACTTTGGAACTGAAAAAGCAAGTTAAATATTTAGGCATTATCTTTCAGGACAATGGAATCTATTCTGCTCATGCAAGATACGTTCAAGAAAAAGTGTTTAAAAAGAATTAACGTTCTACGCATGTTGAAAGGGTCAAATTGGGGGATGTCGCAAGACGCCCTCCTATCCCTTTACAGGGCATTGATTCGACCAATCATAGAATATGGTATGGAAATATATTTCAACTGCTCAGATTCAACCCTTAAAATAATTGAAACTCTTCAACACGAATGTTTACGAATATGTACTGGTGCTCTTCGCAGCACACCTATCGATTGTTTACAACATTATTGCAATGAAATGCCTCTTAAAATTAAATTTCAGCAACTATGCCTATATTACAGAGCTCATCTTTCCACTTTTACGGACCACCCCAATGCAGCTATTACAATCAACAGTTGGCAGGAAAGGTGGCCGGATGATCACACAAACTTTTGTTCTTTTAACATGCAAACTCGGACCTTCTTTGAAAACACTAACATCACAGCCCATAAGCACTTTGTTTCAGATGTACCTCCATGGTTCATCAATAAACCAATCGTTAATTATGATTTTTTACTCCATTGCGGGAAAAACGATAATCCTTCCATAATTAATGCTTCTTTTTTAGAAATTATTTACACAAATTATTGTAACTTTACGTTATTGTATACTGATGGGTCAAAAGGTCAGCTCGGGACAAGCTCGGCTCTCTTCGTCCCAACATCCAACACTAAAAAATTTATTGCTATCAATAGTTCATCTTCTATTTTTACTGCTGAGCTTTACGGTATTCTTACAGCACTCCAATGGATAGCAATAAACAGACAACAAAAAAGTTTAATTATAACTGACTCTTGTTCTGTTTTACAGGCAATTCAATCCAAAACTTTTGGTAAGCATTATATATTATCAAGAGTTTTGCTTTTATATCACCGTTTGACTCTTTCTGGTTTGATTATTCACTTTCTTTGGGTTCCTAGTCACTGTGGAATCATCGGGAATGAAACTGTTGATTACTTAACAAAATCTGTTTTTAGATCAAACGATGAATCATTCAAATCTGATGTCCAAACAATAGAACTTGAAACCAAATTATCTTACTCGGAAGTTAAATCAATCATTCGTCATCACTGCTTAGAGAAATGGAACCAGAAATACATTCAACCAACTACTGGCAGTCAGTACAAATCGTTATTTCCTGATGTTCAATCAAAAAATCCAAAACACCACAATAATCAAATTTTTCGGCTTCAAACCGGTTACTGTCGACTGAACTACCACTTGCATCGTATAGCAAAACATTAAACTGGTTTATGTCAAGTTTGTAATGTTCCGGAACCGGTTTCACATTTTTTGTTTCATTGTCCACATTACATTCATTTCCGATCTGTCATGAAAAATTAAGTAGATAATACGGGTTTAAAATTTGATCTCCATGATATTCTAACTAACAAGTGTACATTTGACTGTGTTTGCGATTTTGTTAAATCTTGCAAAAAGTTCATTTAATTGTCTCAGTGATACTCTTACCGGTTATGTCTGCACATCATTTTGTTCCTTTTAAATTTTACTTCCAGTAGGCTACAACGAAAAAATTTTCTTCCAGTGTTGCATTGTATCGTAATAATAGTGAAATTCGTTCGTTATGATAAGCTTTCGACCTTTATGCAAGTGTAATACTGATTGTGTTTGTTATTTGTTAACTTTCTCCACTTCGATAACCAACATTTGCGAAACATATCTCCTGTTATTTCATTTCATACTTCTCATTGTAACGTTATGATTGTTTTCGACTTTTCGTTACTCACGACTCTTACGAGACTTACGCCCAAATTTCAGAATTTATCTTTTTGAGTCCTCTGCGATGATACCAGGCGCCTGCTATCGCTGCAGATGGCTGCTTTCTTATTTCAAATTTTGTTTTAATGTCTTGTAAGTGTCAGTATTGCCTGAAAAGACTTTGGCAACTGGCTCCACTCCAGCTTCACTTCAAACGCTTTGGAATATTCGTGGTTCGATCCTGCAATTGCCCAATCGTTGCAAGATCTTTTCCTGTGCTGCGACACGTTGCGCATCGTATCTCGTTGTTGGTGGCTTTGGTCCGTTCTTCAGTCCTTACTTCTTGAAGTCGTTATCTGGCTTGGCTTTTGGTGACCCTCGAAGATTCCATCGTTCTGGGACTTCATTTATATTGACGATCGAGCAGAGGTTTCGTTATCTATTTCTCGACTGATGTGTATATTTTGGAGGCTTCTGTCCATCGTTCGTCTTCAACTTGCGGGGTCGCAACTCCAGCGCTCGATCACGTACGTTTGGTTGACCATTGGCTACGTCCATCGTCATTCCGGTGTTGAGGATCTGTTATTTCGGACTTTTATCATTTTTCCACGGTGAAGGTACGGTGAATGTTTATTTTGTCGTAACTACTGTGGCACAGCAACAATTAATTTTTAACTGTTGTTTGAAGAGCTTTTGTTTGTACTCTGTACCGTATCTATACTTAATCTTTTAACACTATGGCTCAAAAGAAATTTGATTTTGCCCAGTTCTCTCTTGACCACTGGGGCACTGGGACGGAGATCGACCAGATCGATACTCCAGGAACTTCACGTGTTAAGGATATTATGGGTCTGTCAACCGAAAGGGTTTCTAGTAGTGGGGTTGCTGGCAATATTACGTAGAGGGTTTGAATAATCTTTCACTTAAAAACCCCTGATAAAGTTTCTCCTGCAGAGGTGTCAGCTGCTGAAACCCCGAAGGAACCCGTTGAAGTGAGACGTAAAATGCTAACTGCACGTCGTAAACTTCTCATAGCTATGAAACGTTTATGCGCTGATTTGGACAAGTGTAGTTCTGGTAGCACCTTTGCTTATCTTTCAATTGGATTGAAGGACACTCGCATGGCTTATGATAGTTTTCTCGCTGACTTAAACACAATCAACGTCGCTGAGACACTTAAAGAATTGACGTTGAATTTGTCTGACATGTTCGAGCAATGCGTGAAATCGTAAGAACTTTGTAAATAGCGCCTTTTTAAAGGAAATGTAAGCCATAATACTGATGAAACGAATTTTGATGCTGATAATATTAAACCGTCGGATAGCGTTTCTCAGGTCTCATCTATACGTGATTTAAGCGTTGTGTCGTGTAATACCGCTATGATAAAGCGAATTGAAATTGAACGTAAAAAGGCAGAACTTGAGCACATTGAAGAGTTAACTCGTGCACGTAGAACTCGTAATCGTGCTGAAGCTGAAGCCGAGGCCAGGGTCAAAGCCGCAGAGGCCGAGGCCGCAGAGGCTCGTAGAGCTCAAAAGCTCGCAGAGGCCAGAGCCGAAGCCGAAGAAATTGAGGCTTTATCTAAACTTCGCATGGAAGCTATAAATCTTAAAGCGGAAGAGCAATTGATTGCTTGTTCTGTAAGGGGTTCATTCGTGGCACTTTCAATGGTAAAATCACTTTTTCGACAAGGCTTAGAAAAAGAGAAGCTTTTCACTGTGCGTGGCGGTGAAGTTTGTTGCTCACAGGTTAAAACGGTTTCACCTGGGTTCGAACCTGGCTGTAGCCCAAGTGCTGAAACAAAACCTTTTGTGTTGCCTGAATCGAGTATTGCTGCTACTTGTTACAACGTGGCTGATGTCACGCGAAGTGAGATGAAAATGAATGTTGATTGTCAACCGGTTGTGTGTGAACCTCGTGTTCGCGGTGGTATGTGTGTTTCTAACGGTTTTCGTGACAACTATTTGGGTAGTCATGTCAATGAACGTAAAATAAATTCTGAAGCACTCCCTTTTTATTCTCAGCAGCTAAATGATAAAATTAAAAGGCATGAACCACCTCATCAGTTAGCTCCTTCTTCATCTCGTGATACTAACGAATCTATACTGTGCACGTGTTTGGACAGACAAGGCAGAAATGAATACATAAATCTCGCCTCGCAGATTGCTTATGATGGGAGTAATATCGCCTTCGTCTTTTATGAAAACCAAATTCGTCGCCTGATGGAAGAGAGTTCTTATGATGACCGTAAGCTCGAGGTGCTTAGAGCGTCGTGCGTTGGACAGCCGCGTGAGATGGTGAACCTTTTTTGCGCGCCCATGAAAAATATGAGCACTAATCAGCGCATTGAAAAAGCCATCGATCGTTTGCGCTAGCGATACGGCGTCTCTGGTGGGTTAACTTCGGAGCCTAAGGTTGTTGCTGTCCGTAAAGGCCCTAAAGTGGCGTTCAACTCGACCCCTCTTAAGTTGTTTAATAAGGATTTGAACACGCTGGAAGTTTTTGCGCACGCTCATAATGAAGTCGAAAAGCTTTCGGGACAGCTTATGCTGGATACTGCTAACAGATTGCCTGGCACGTTAAAAAGGCGATACCTTGATTACCGCGATAAAATGCGTGTAGATCTTAATCAACCTAGTTTCGAATCTTTGCGCAGCTTTGTGATGCATGAAATACAGGTCATGACCTCTGATTATGCTCAGGCTTTTTTCAAGTCTGACGAGCGCGAAGTGCAACGTGAACGCTCTTGCACCGGGTCTAAAACCTTTCGTGTTCGACAAGTGGGCGTAGTGGAAGGGATCGATTCTCGGTCAGACCAATCTGAGTCTCGTGTAGTCCCTGATGCAGAAAAGAAAAAATTGAGTGTGACTTCTGAACGTTCTGTGGTTAGGCGCTTTAATAACAAACCGCCTCCTATTTGCTTTTTCTGCTCTAGTGTCGATTCTAAATATTTCTTAGCAGATTGTGATAATTTTAAAAGACTTTCACCAGAATTGAAACGCAAGGCTGTTATTGACGCCAAGAGCAGCCTGAGTTGTCTTTCTCTAGAACATTTTGTACGTCAATGTCACACACAGTCTAAGAGCAGAAGGTGTGGTCCGCAGTGCCGTAACAAACATGCTACAGCGCTTCATGAATGTTACGCAACTACTTCGGAAAGTTTCGGGGCCGCTGCGGATGAAGAATCTGCGCCTATTCCCGCACCACGTAGCAGAACTAAACCTTCTGGCAAAAGAGACGTGAATGTGCGCTAAGTCAACTTTGATAATAATCGTGTTGTTTTGCTTCGTACCAGCGCAGTTAAAGTTGTTAATCCTCACACTGGCGAATCGACTTTAGCATACGCTCAGCACGACACTGCTTCTCAAGCTACGTTAGTTTCAGAAAATCTAAAAAATGAGCTTGGGTAGGAATCTATTCCCGACCCTTCGGTTATGATTCGTACTCTGGCAGATGGCACTGTCCCTAGTGGCGGTCGCACTGATTTCGTAATCGAGTTGCTTTACACTGGAGAGGACTTTGACATTAAAGATGCCCTTGTGGTACCTCAGTTTTCGAACGATGAAGGTACTTTACCTCATGCTGTCGATATCACTACCCTTGAACATTTTAATGGTGTGCAAATCGAAGTTGTTCCTGAGCGTAAACGCATAGACATTTTAATTGGTCAATCTGATAAAACGTTACTTGCAGTTCTAGACGAATATGAAGGCGCAGACCCCGAGGAACCTAATTACGTACTTACCCGGCTAGTACCTGTCGTCAGCGGTGGGCGCGTTTCTTCTGCTGCTCACAAGAGCTCGCTGTCTACCTTGAGAGTTCAAACAAGTAATGCTGATTGCTCTCCATGTGACTGCAGTAAACTTAAAGTGGAGATTATTGCTTTAAAAGTACGAGTATAATGACGAAGTCATTGTCCCTTCCGTAAGTGACGAGAAGGCAAAAAATCTTGTTGAACCTACCATAGCTGTAGTTGATGACCGGTATGAAATGGCTGTGCCGTTAAAATCTGATATCATTCAAAAACTGCCAGCCAACTACAGCAATGCTTTGAAACGCACGATGTCCTTGCGTCGCACTGCTTTGCTCCGGATGGCAGATGCTTTCCCGTAGCCCGGAGCGTTACTCTGTCTACGCTATTTAATCTGGCTGACAGAAACCGAATCTGCCTTAACGGCGGGACACCTAACGATGTTCAAGCTGGGCAGTGGCAAACGTCCTTTTCAGGACGGGGCGATGCGCATCTTCGGCGTATCGTCAACAAGTTCCAAAGGCCCAGCATTCTCCAACTGAACATCGAAGGCCTCACTGCAAGCAAGATGAGCGTGTTGCATCATCTTGCGCTACAGTGTGAGGCACTCGTCATCCTCTTACAGGAAACCCATTGCACCTCGGTAGAAAGGTTAGATCTTCCGAGCTACCATCTAGCTGGGTTTTCCTTGAGCAGGAAACATGGTCTTGCTACGTTTGTCCATGAGCGTCTGAAGCGGATCCTAATCGACCAGTCCCCACCAACATCGGAGATCGAGTGGGTGTGCGTGGATGTTGATAACTATAAAATAGTCAACGTCTACAAACCCCCTCCAACACGGATGCAAGCATCTGATCTTCCAGTATTTCCCCATCCCTGCCTCTATGCTGGCGACTTCAACTGCCACCATGTTGACTGGGGTTATGATAATAACAATCCAGATGGTGAATGCCTGGCTGGCTGGGCCAGTGCCAACAACTTCACCCTGCTGTATATCCCCAAGGAGGCCGCCAGTTTCCACTCTGGCCGCTGGAAAACAGACACCAACCCAGATCTTGCATTTGCCAGTGTCGATTTGGACAGTCGCTTACCTGATAGACGTATCTTAGGAAAGTTCCCAAGGTCACAACACCGACCCTCGCTTATAAGTCCACCCAAACTTGCTCATCCAAAACCGAGCAAGCCTGTAAAGCGATGGAACTTCCGCAAGGCCAACTGGGACCACTATTCTAACCTAACCAACAAACTGGCCAAGAGTATACCGCCACCTGAATCTCAGAACATCGATCAGGTCTACCAGTGCTTTTGCAAGGTAATAAGCACTGCGGCGAAGAAATGTATCCCTCGTGGTCGACGATCAAACCACATACCTTGCTGGGATGCGGAGTGTGAAGACCTCTATCAGCATTTCCTGCAGTCACCTGGGGGCCCTGATTCGGATAGGGCTGCTACAGCCCTACTCACAAGGCTCGACGGGAAGCGGAGAAATCGCTGGTCAGAGACGGTCCGCAACATTGACTTTTCGCACTCCAGCCAGCTGACATGGAATACTATAAACAACTTGACTGGTAGGTCACGACAATCCCCTCGTCAATGTCCCGTTTCAGCTGATGCTATTGCTTCTCAGCTGATTAAAAACGGGAAATACGAAGGTGTGAATCGACGCTCGTCTCGGCTCGTTTTACAGGAAGTGTCTGACCTTTGGAGGGCTGAGCCATTACATCCTGCGAATGTCTCCGGGAGTTTCTCCAATCGGGAGTTCGCTGCTGCCCTCCAACATTTAAAACCAGGCAAAGCTCCTGGACCTGATTCCATTTGTCCGGAGCTAATAATCCATGCTGGAGCCGGCTTAAAATCTTGGCTACGTGGCTTCCTATCTTCCTGCCTGCACCACCTCAAAATTCCTAAGATCTGGAGAAGAGCGCTAGTAGTAGCGGTCCCAAAGCCTTCGAAACCGGTAGAGGACCCAAGGAGCTATCGTCCGATCTCCTTGCTCTGTGTTCCCTACAAGATTCTCGAGCGACTTATCTACGCCCGCGTCGAACCTCTTATTGACCCTTTTCTCCCACGGGAACAGGCGGGTTTTCGACGCGGAAGATCCACCGTGGATCAAGTCACTTTGCTCACGCAAAGCATTGAGAATGTATTCGAAGCGAAAAAGAAGGCCGGGGCCGTCTTTATCGACCTGACAGCTGCCTATGACACTGTCTGGCACCGTGGCCTCACCTGCAAGCTGTTGCGGCTTCTGCCGGACAAGCACATGGTTCGTATGATTATGGAGCTGATCCGCAACAGAAGCTTCACCCTTACAACTGGCGACAGCAAGTCTAGCAGGTTACGACGCCTGAGAAATGGCGTCCCCCACGGATCGGTCCTGGCCCCCCTCCTTTTCAACATCTATACATATGATACCCCCTCCATAACCTCCAAGAAGTTCGCCTATGCCAACGACCTGGCAATACTTCATACATCTGGAGAATGGAAGGAGTTGGAAAGGACTCTAAGCCAGGACATGACTACACTCTCGAAATATCTCCAGACTTGGCGATTGAAGCTTAGCCACACTAAAACGGTGACGACGGCCTTTCACCTCCACAATCGAGAGGCTAAGCGTGAGCTTAAGGTCTGTAACATCGGTAAGACCTTACCTTTCTGTCCAGTTCCCACTTATCTTAGGGTCAAACTGGATAGATCGCTCACATATCGTCCTCATCTGGAAGCATTGCGCAAGAAGTTATGTGCTCGCGTCTCATTGTTGAGGCGACTTGCTGGAACAGGTTGGGGTGCTAGCGCTAAGACATTACGCACAGCTGCCCTGTCTCTGGTCTACTCGACTGCCGAGTACTGCGCACCAGTCTGGTGCCGCAGCGTGCACATACGGCTTATCGACAGTGTAATAAATGACGCCTTGCGCATTGTCACTGGGTGCCTGCGTCCCACTCCATCGGTCTACCTTCCGGTTCTTTCAGGCATCCAGCCAGCTGAGCTTCGCCGCCAAGGAGCGACACTCTCCCTAGCCAACCGCAGCTCCCTGGACCCTGACCACATTTTACATGGCCAGTTTCTTGAGTCACAGGACGTATGTAGGGAGAGATTGAAATCTAGACGCTCATTTGTACCTGCTGCTCGGAAATTACTAGACAGTCTTTTTGAGATGGACGTCCGTGCAGCCGAGTGGACGAACACGAAATGGGACATGGAGTACTCTGCCAACGCATTGTCACTCCACGCTTTCATTCCCAAGGCTAGCTCCAGACCCTTGGGTATGGGTCTGCCCAGGGCAGCCTGGGTCAAGCTCAATCGTCTGCGTTCTGGTGTTGGACGTTTCTGTTCGTCCATGTACAAATGGGGTCTCGCTCCTCTAGCGAATTGTGAGTGTGGTGCCAGTGAACAAACCGCAGATCACATCATCTCACAGTGTCCCATACATCGAGCACCCCGAGGTATGTTTGGTCTAATGGTTTTGGATGACGAAACTAGATGCTGGCTGAAGTCCCTTACAGTCAGCATCTGACCCAAGCAGTTTGGTTGCCAGAGTGGTAAAAGGATAAACCCTCGGCCTTGGTCCTCCCATCTGTCTTGGAAGAGATGCCCCGCCAAACGACGACGACGACGCGTAACCCTGAACTTGAGTATGTTTTGACTGATACCTTTTCAGAGTTTATTCGTGAGGGATGGATTGTTCGTGTTGATAATCTTGTGGCTGTTCGTCCTGCGTGGCATTTGCCATTCTTTGTTACCAATGCCAGTAAACCGCGTGCGTCGAGCGAGCTTGCTAGTCAGTTTGATCCCTTAGGAATGGCTGCGCCCTTTCTGTTGGGAGGTAGACTGATACTACAAAAAGTGGCTGCTTCTGGCGTAGCCTGGGATGATATTCTACCAGATGACGTTCAAAATACTTGGAGAAAATGGTTGGCGACTTTAAATGTTTTGGACAAATTCTCGATTTCTCGTTATTGTTTAGCTAAAAGCGTTGATGCTGAGTCTGAAGGCACTGCCGTATATCAACTTCACGGGTTCTGTGATGCGTCTAATTCAGCCTTTTCAAGTGTGATGTATTTGCGTCGTGTTGTCGATGGTAAGTCACATGTGAGTTTTGTTTTAGGAAAATCTAAATTAGTTCTTGCTCATCAGGCGCATTGGATAATTTCACGTAAGGAACTCGAGGCAGCAAAGTTATGTTGTGAGTTACATGTTCAGGCTTCTGGTGCATTGCGTCATCTTGATTGCAGTGTTCACTTTTGGACCGACTCTCAGGTAGTTCTTAAATGGATTACAA
Source organism: Trididemnum miniatum (assembly GCA_964006365.1). Taxonomy (NCBI): domain Eukaryota; kingdom Metazoa; phylum Chordata; class Ascidiacea; order Aplousobranchia; family Didemnidae; genus Trididemnum; species Trididemnum miniatum. Next base: position 9,618,439 of record OZ023240.1, on the reverse strand, counting down.
ATCCTGATTTACATCTTGCTCGGTTTGTTTAGAGACGCGTTGATAAGATATTACGAGTTGCTCCTTCAGATTGCTGGAATTATGTGCATACTTCGGTTAATCCCGCTGATATTGGCACGCGCGATAATGTCACGAAAAACTTAGATTCTATTGACGTGTGGTTTGGTGGGCCCGCTTTCTTGTGGCAAGAAAAAGTTCAAGTTCATCCGCCTGAGCTTCCTTCAGTTTCTATTGCTGTTTGTCGAGAGAAGAAGTCTTCTAGTGGTGATGATATCGATGCCCTAGATAGGCTGATTGAGACTTCGCCTGACCTTTACACTTTAAAGAAACGCTTTGGCTATCTCCTTGAGTTTGTGGAATTTTTTGTCGCTCGAAGAAAGAGACTTTCATTTTGTAAACCTAACATGAATGCTACTTTTCTGGACCGTGGTTTTGTTAAGGCTATTGCCTATGCTCAAAAGCGACATTTCCGGGATGTTATCGAACCTTTGCGCGAAGGTTCACCTGATGACTTTGAGGCCGTTTTGAAACGTATTGGTGCGGGATCGAATGGAAACACACGTCGTGTTCACGAGTTAAAAACATTGCGTAACTTGCGCCCATGCGTTGGCTCAGACTTGTTGCTGCGTGTCGATGGTCGGTTGGAGAACGCTGAACTACCAACTGATACTAAGCACCCGATAATACTTCCTGGGAGACATGCGTTAACACGTTTGATTGTACTTTTTAAACATTCCTCTGCTGGACATGCTGGGCCCTCGTACACTCTGATGAAGACTCGGCAACGTTTTTGGATTATCCTTGGTGTATCGAGCGTGAAACATTTCATCTCTGAATGCGGTAAATGTGCTTTACGCAAAACAAAACCTATCAGGCAACTTATGGCAGATCTTCCCGCGTGCCGACTTACACTGTGCAATAAACCGTTTAAATTTTGTGGAGTCGATTATCTAGGCCCATATTCTTTTCGACAAAATCGCAGTGCTTGTAAAGCTTGGGGTCTATTGTTCACTTGTTTCTACATTCATGTTGAGATTGTTACCAGCCTCGACCTTAATAGCTTTCTACTCGCCTTTTCTCGTTTTACTAACTTACGTGGCGCTGTGGACACGTTCTTTTCTGATAATGGATCTACCTTTTGCGCTGCTTCAGAAAAATTACCAGACTTGTTCTCTTAGACGGAGTTTGATAACGCCTTGCGTAAATCGAATATTAATTGGGTTAAGATACCACCTTATTCGCCTAGTCAAGGTGGTAGCTGGGAGAGTATGGTAAAACTTTTTAAAAATGCGCTGGCTAAAGTTCTTTCTGACACACGTCGTTTGCCGTCATTAATTGAGTTACAAACGTTTACCTCTGACGCAATATGCAGTTAATGACCGCCCTCTTACTGCTTTAAGCGATGTGCCTAATGATGTTTCACCCTTAACCCCGGCATCTTTTTTGGATCAGCAGTTGGCACCTAATACCCCAGTGGGTTCTTTTGACGATAAAGGGGATCTCCGCAAACATTTTTTGTTTAATGCTAACTTAAGTCACCGGTTTTGGCTCACTTGGATGACAGGATATTTACCTACTCTGCAGGGCCGTAATAAATGGAAAGTTACACAAAAAAATCTTACCCCGGGCCAGCTTGTTCTTTTAGGTGATGCTGAAAATGTTTTCCACAGGGGAGCTTATCGCTTGGGACGTATTCACTGTGTTCATCCCCAAGTTCGTAAGGGTAAAGAGCTTGTACGCCGCGCAACTGTGGCTGTTTTATCCAAGAATTCGACTGCTGGTTCCTGCGATATAGAATACGTGCAGCGGGATCTTTCCAAGATCGCACCCGTGTGACCTCTGGATTACTTAGGCTAGACAACTTTGAATTTCATTTATTTTGAATTTTATTTTATGAGTGTTGCTTTGTGATTATTATTAAGTTATTTGTCGTCTTTCATAAATACTGCGTAAATATACCAACATATTATCCATGAAGAAAGAATTCATGCCGTCCTTTCCGCTGCCGCTAGTTCGTTATTTGTTACCTTTCACCGTTATGGAATATACAATGCTTTTATATATCTTACTTCCCTTGTTTAAATTATTTTTTGGTTTCGGTGCTTTCTTAGTGTTTATTTTGAAACTTCGCCAATGGACTCACTTTCAGGGGCCGCAATGTTACAGCACCGACTTTGGAAACGAACTCGGGTTTTAGTCTTTCGCCTTGTTTATCACATGTTTTTCTTTCATCGCATTTAATTAGCTCGAGCGCTGCACTGTGAACACAGTCTCGACTGTGCTGTTAGGCTGTTAGCGCGCCGCGAGCAGTTCACCGCTCACATATCACTGTTCTAGAAAATTCTTTATTCGTTGATCACGTGGTCACGTGTGCACTTCTTGTTTTACTGTGTGATCAGTCATCCTTGATTTTTAGTTTTGTTGAGTTCAGTTGGCGGAAGGACGTCTTTTTATGTTCAAAGTTATATCCCTGCACGGCGCAGATTTCAGTTACTTTATTTTATACCCGAGTAACTTTCAGTTGTTTTTTACCTTTGAAAGACCTGAATCCCTCGCTATTTTACCTGATTTACCTGAACCTACCTACCTTTCCCTACCTATTTTCCCCTTGGTTTTACATCGCCGTGAGAGTTTTTAGTTCGTTCAAGTAATACAGAGTCGTTCTATTTGTTCTTTTCTGGTGATTCTCTTGAGGTTCAAGTTCAGGCAGCAAGTGGATTGATCTGCAGAAGGTGAAAGCCCAGGCGCTCCTCATGGCCCCGTGTTATAGGCAGGGTCAGTCTATAACAGTGCGATCATACAAAAGAACCACAAATCGCTCCAGCTGTTGTATCCACTCGCAATGGCACTCAAGTCTGGCATATGAGGCTTGCCCAAGGCAATGAATGATGGAGTGATATCTTTATAAGGGGTCCAGGTGTCCCATAAACTTTTTTTCTTTTGCCCCCAAAAGAGGACACCGTGTCACACCCAATGAAAGCGTGAAACATCAACAAGGCTTCACATCGGTGAGGACCGAGAGCGTTGGCAATTTTGTGAGCAGCGATAAACCTGAAGCTCTTTCCATAGTTCAGATAAATATAGGCAATTGACTGGTGTTGTAGCCAGAACCACTACACCTGTATCGACTGTGCGTATCAATGCATTGCTGTCCCCTTTTACAAAAGCATTGTTTTGTTCATGGGCTTGGTCGGTGGCAATAGCATAAAAGGCACGCCTTGGTTTCTTGACAACAAATTTTCAGTGTAGACATCAGGATGGAATAGCTTTAGCGACGTCACGTCTCGTAAATGGATCGGCAGTATTGCTTTAGCTTTTGGCTTGCATTTTATGGCTGAATTTTGCTGGCTTTTATGCAGTTATTATAATTAGTAATCTCAGTGTTTAAGGTAGCTTACATTTAATCCGTAACGGTAATCTGTATCTGTCTATGCCTACCAGAAAACTGACACGCCACAGTCTAGTCACCACAACTTGAAGTTAAGTTTAATTTAGCATTCAATACCTAAAGATCGGCAAAAAAACAGCTAGCTATAAACTTAGTAACGTGTGACGTCACTTCTCTGGTGATGACGTCTTCAAAATTTTGTTTTATATTTACGAAAACTTATTAGAGAAGCTACCACCATGCAAAAACTCAGACCTCTATGTCATCTCAAACAACTTTTAATTAAGGTGAGTTGCAAATTTGCCCCCTCCCAAAATGGTTGTTTTAATGATTTGGCTACCATTTTGTAAAATGGCAAAAACTATGTTCATAGAATAAATCTGGAATGGCCCTATATCCAAATGTTTTTTGATTGACCTATTTTAACAACCTGCCAAGTTTCATGCTTGTTTCATCAAACCCATAACTCTTTCAAAATTTTTCAACAACCCGTCGTACTAATAGGTTGGCCACCAGCATTTCCAGTTCATGTAACGCGTCCAAGCAGTAAAGACTTTTTTTAGCTCTTCACATAGATTTTGGTGGAATTCGGAACATCTGAAGGATTGAAGACCTTTTTTTGCACTTCGCCGCATTTTCGTTTACGATTTGCGTAATTCCCATGATCAGTAGCTCCTGAACGCTTTCAATTTGAGCAAATTTATGTGAAAGTAAATCCCGAATCTTAAAAGGTTGGGCAGTTGGGCACCCCTGAGCTAGACCATCATCTTTAGCATGAAAGCGAATATTGACTTTATTATGTTGTAGCTGTTGATATGGCAAATCGCTTTAATTAAACAATACAGTTAAAACTAAATACCGAACGTATTCTGCAGTTTTACTGCACGATATTAAACAGCGGTTGCCAACATGAGATCCACGGGCCACTCTGGCCTGAAGCCAGAAGAAAATGCTTAAGAAGACAAAATGTTTTGCAAGAGGGACAAAAAGTTTTTAAATAGGCTATTGAAACTGATTTTTTAAGGGGCGAGAATCTTTCCATGGGAGGGGGGGCGGAATTTTTCAGTCCGGCACTCTCACTGGCTGTAGGCCTTGGGACACTGTAGCTGGTCCGTAAAAATACCGGTATTCAAATATAGGTTGTGGAAAAATTGGTAACTACATGTATATTTCATGAGCATTCAGAATGGTTTGTTTGACCTAAAGTGTTTGACAGCAACAAGAAAAATGGTTTGTTTGGCTTAAAGTGTTTGGAAGCTACAAGAAAAAAGCGTTTTGCAGCTACATTTACTGTACGTACGTTACAAGAAAACTTGTTGCTGGTTTAGAGAGATAAAAGAAATGTTATGACGACAGTCTCAAAGCTCAATTCCTACCATCTTTTTTAAGACTTACGTATTTCTGGGCTCTCCAAGAACTGAATATTCGTCACTGAGTAAAAAAGCTATGAACATTTTATTCAAAATTTCAGCAACATATTTATGCGAAAAAACTTTTTCATCTGACACAGTAAATAAAAGACGTAACCGCTATCGCCTTTAAACAAACGCATCTCGTTGTCTGACACTGTAAGTATGCTGTAAGACTTACTTATACTGTAAGACTTACAGCAACACCTTTAAGCGCAGAAAATCCTTGCACTGCATACCAACATAAAATAAACAGGAATAACCATGACTTTTGTTTTCTTTTTTTAAAGTATAATTAATCTACCTTACTTTTCCGTACTTGTATTAGGAAAAATTAACTATTTGGATTGGTGGTTGTAGGCTAGTTCGTACATATAGGCCAGGGGTGGCCAACCTGTGGCGCACGCGCCATACGTGGCGCATTGGCTACTTAAAAGTGGCGCATTGCACCTTTTTGATGACAAGCCACTTCTACTCACTAATTTTCTTTTATTTGCCCTCCACCGATATTTTTCAGTAGAAAACAAAACATCTGAGGGCGTGAAGACCGTTTTTTATTTTTTGCTCTCCACCGACATTGTCAGTGGAAAACAGGACGTCTGAGGGCATAGGCGCACGCAGGGGAGCCACGCTGCCTTGCCCCCCCCCCCCCCCCCTTTGGCCCTGTAATAAGCTGCTAAAACCTAACTTTCAGTCTATAATTTCTCAAACTAACAATGGTTGTAGCCTTCTTTCACTTATTTTAGCCAAGCTTCTGCTTTTAGACATAAGCTGCGAAAATATTTTTGCATTGTTCGTAGTGACTGCACTCACTGCACGCCCTTTTTCGATAAAAAAAGGGCTCTAAAATGAGTGTTTTTTATACTTGAGAAAATCGTAAAACTCCGTTGGCGGCTGGGGGTTTCACCCTCAGTCCTCCGGTTGTGACCCCCCTTTGCCAAATCCTGGGTGCGCCACAGCCTGACGGCGTGAAGTGAAGACCCTTTTTTTTTTTGCTCTTCACCGATATTGCACGCCCTTGTTTTAAAGAACTGAAAAGAAATGGATGCTTGATGTGGCGCATCTAAATTAAGGGTGAAAAATATTGGCGCATGGAATCAAAAGGTTGGCCAACCCTGATATAGGCCTTTACTTACAGTACCTTTTTTTTTCATAAGTAATTTTGGACGTCGGCCAAATCAACCATTATACTTTTATTGGTCCATCGTCCATGACTGCTGTAAAAGTTTGCTCGCGCTTATATAAAACTCTGGTAAAAATGTCCCTCAAACATTGAAAATTGTACTAGATTTTACGTTGACCTAGGGAATAATAGTGACTTTTAAAAGAATAGTGATTCTTCTTTGGTTAAAAGCGCTATAAAAAAATATTTGCTTTGTTAAGCACGTACGTTGCGAGTATTAATCCCGTCGCAATCAGTGCATAATTTGTCGAATTGTGAGGAGGGCTCAAATGGTTCGGGGGAGGGGGAGGGCTGAAAAAAATCCAGGGGGTCTTGAGCCCCCCTGGCCCCCTACTTAATCTCCGAAAATTCGCAAGCTCAAGTTTTACACCTCAACGGTATTGTGTTCTTACTGAAAGTATGTTCTGCTGGGGCACATATCTTTTCTATTATGCTCGCTGTCTGGAACTACTTTGGTGGCGAAGTTTTAATGGAGTCAAGATTTCACCCGTTTGCTTGGTCTGGTTACAAGACTACCGGTTATACAACACTCAACAATAATGGTTAAAGCTACTATGATTTCGCTATGAAGACCTCCAACATGCAGGTTCAAACAAGGAAATAAGACCGACCCAAATCTTTCAGAATAGGAACAACACATATCAGCTTGTTTTCTAACAGTAAGCAGCTATCACTAGAAGATCATTTGAGAAACAAAATATTCAAAAATTTCTAAATCGAAACAGAGTTTCGGAATACAATTTATGGAATTTTTGAATAGTTTAATTACAAAAATAAGAGCCAGTAATATTTGAAACATTTGAAATTAAATCGAAACGTCTTGCAAATTTCAAATGTTTCAAATATTACTGGCTCTCATTTTCGTAATTAAAACGCAGTTGCTTTTGAATGGCATTGTTTCATTTTTTGATTGCAACACGCTGCTTATATCAGCTAAAATAGACTAGGCTATTACAAAAAAACAATTCGGAAGTCTTGAATCATGACCAACCTAATTTTACACATTAAGTAGACCATGCTAGAACTAATATAAGGCTTCAATTTATCTTTTTGGAAATAGAATCAACTCACTTCATGAAAAACTGGAAACTCGTTTTCTGCGCAGGGGTCGCTACACGTTGAAATCACATCTCCACGTCCTCCAATCCCCAACCCATCAATAAAATCTAAAATTAAGAGTTCGTTGTCATCAAGTCACACCAAAACACAGTTGCATTAGCCCAGGGGCATCCAATTCGCGGCCCGCGGACCACCGCCAAAGCTTTCAAAGTGGCCAGTTTAACTTTTTGCATTGGTTAGTTAATTAACTTAATTCGTCTTCACGCGCAGACACGATATTTTGAGTCGCAGATTGGAGTCCTACAACATTTGCTTAGGTGTCCCCCAATGACATAGAAAATGCAGCGCGTGCATGTACGCACTGTCGCACACTGACAGTACTGTTTCGATTGTTTTGTTGTTTAATTAAACTTGCACTTATTATGTCGTCATACTGAAACTTGCTGTCACACTATAGACTTATACTATATATTGGACTGGAAACTAAACACAATGCGCATTGTAGTCTAAGGTCACACGTAAGTGATTACGGGTTCGTATTTCAGCGCGCTTTGCACGAGCTGTGACATTTTACTTTCGTTTTAAATTTAGCATTGCGTTTGGCAAGCAAGAAACAAAAAATAACAAAAAAATAAGATAAAAATTTTCAAATTGTTTTTAAATCGCTTTTACATTGTCACCATGGTACTAAATTTTTGCCCGCGAAAATTTTTGGAAAGCAAAGGTGGTTCGTCTCTTAAAAAAGTTGGACACCCCTGCACTAGCCAATGGCCGAGTGATTAAGACCGTCACTCCGGTAAAACTCACCTCAACCATTGGCCTGGTGAGACGTCATGATCAACCTTTGGCGTGGATTTGAACCCCAATCGAAGCGATTTTTCTATTATTACGATTAACCCAATGCATTGGTACTTTGATTACTTTGTTATTTCTAAAGTACTAAAAGCATATTTCCAGTTCCTAGCCCACTCCTAAAAAATCCTTCAATTCGCCCCTGTGCACGGTCATCGCTTTGCAGCAAATTAAATCACTTACGTATTTCATCCTTGTATTCTCCGATCAATATCCAGCATCCAGTGGTAGCGTTGTATCTCCAAATATCATACCACACTGGTCCATCGTGTGAAGGGTCAAAATTAAAAGTGCAATTTCTTTCGTCGACAAACGATACATTGCGAAGATATTCAACCAACAACGAGCCATTCATAACTTTAAACTGAAATAAAAAGTTTGTTTGTGAGGCAGGATAGAAAAATTGATAAACGCACAGTATCAAGTCTAGTGTTTGTTTATTGTACGGTCTTCGGAGTTACCAGTGGTACCAAAGATGATTTCAAACGTTATGGCCATAAGACGTAATACCAGGAGTTGGCGTAATACCATCAGTAACGACATCGGTACTGTAGGGTAAGGGTTTGATTCCTGGACCGATCAAATCCGACACACAGTCTCCAACTGACCGCCACTCCTGAAAAGTTTCTACAGTGTTCGAAGCTGTGTCGCCAAGACGCTAAATTTCAGAAATTGGCCGCGCCACTCGTTACACGCTTTCACACCGAAGATTTGACCGGTAAAACTGAACAATTCACAAAACATGTAAGCGCAATTTATTCTGGCTTTATACTCTTTAATTTCATCATTATCATCGTTTTGGTCCAGAGTGGTAGGATTTTTGTCTTGTTGTGGAGACCGGTGAGTCATCTCTGCACACAAAGGTCAGCCGGTTTTTGCAGCCAAGTTTCCAGAAATTACGGTCTTGTGCATCTATTCTTTTCAACCCCCTTTCACGCATATCTTTCTCCACCACCTCTATCTACCTCTTTTTAGGTCTTCCTTTTTTTGAGCCATCTATTTGAAAATGCAGGGCGATTGCTGGTCCTCTGTTCTTATCCATTCTTTCCACGTCCTATCCAACGCAACCTTTGCCCTCGCAGGAATTCTTTCATTTCATCCACACCATTTATTTCGAGAACTTCCTCATTGGTTATTTTGTCCTTCAAGGTCTTCCCACATATCAAACGTAGTATCCTCATTTCTGTTGTAATCAATCTTCTTTCATATTCTTTTCTCAAAACCCTGCATTCACCACCATAGGTGAGAGCGCTTCTCACATAGCTTTTGTATAAGGCCCCCCCTAATTTTAAGCGACATGTATTTGTTGCACAAAACACTTGAGACTTCTTTAAATTTCATCCAACCAAATATTATCCTTGAACGCACAGCTTCTTGAGCTTTTCCCTCCGTGCCAAGCACATTGCCTAGATAAGCAAACTTAACCACAATCTTTATGTTGTCTTCATCTAACGTAATATTTTCTTCCATACTTGTAGCCACCAAACCTAGGCATCTTTTACAGACAAAACCATTTATGCTTGTAACCTTTTCTTAAATTCCAGAGCACTTTTTGTGTACCGAATATTGACATTTTGTGCATTGTGAAGGATTCCTTCCCACTCCATTTCCACACACCGAACAGGGAAAAATTCGGGTTTGCATTCTCACAACTTTTCCGCCTGTATAGACTCCCGTCGTTTTGTTGACATTTATTTTTAAGCCATGGGTTTTCAGTGCTTTCTTTAAGCGAACACGAGACTCCACTTCTTCCCAACTATTGCCAAGGAGAATCATATCGTCCGCATATAGTAATTCCTTCACCACTCCTTCTCGAATATCTCTGGTCACTTCATCCATTACAATCGCTAACAGAAGGGGACTTAAAATTGATCCTTGATAGACTCCAACCTTCACCTCAAAAGAATTCGATCTCATGCAGCCCATGTTCACCGACGTCTTGATGCTATCATACATTTCTATGATTGCCTTCACTTCATTTTCCAACACTTCTTTTCTTCTCATTTTATCCTCTTTAATTTGTGTCCAATAATTAAGAATCTGCAGACTGGACACTGGACAACTCTGCCAGCATTGCGCACTAGCTCCATGCTTTTTCGAAATCGTGCAACCTCTCTAGGAAAAAGATATTTGTTGAACAGTTGCTAATTGATACTAACCGTTGCATTTCCACATAAAAGAAACTTGGCTGGATGCTGGTTTGAGGATGAAAAGCGGTTATGCTTGCCTTTGGGAGTTACACACACCAAAAATTTAAAAATAACATTTATTTTATTATAATACCATTTCACGCTCAGTGACAGACACAAAACTGCTGTGCTTCAATCCATGTTGTACGAGTCCTAATTAAGCCATGCATTTTGAACTCGGCTAAAAATGGCTTAACTAATATACGTAATGTGAAAACAAGTTAAAACCAAGGTTTCCCCTAGAACAAATGAGCATAATTCAATGCAGCATAAGCTACACCAGCGATTGCGTTTTACAGCGATTTTAGCAATCGATGCTGCAAAATGCAAGTATTGCATTATTTTTTCAATAAAGTTTTACTAAATAGTTTGTATTGTGAAGTTTACTAGTCTTTAGCAGCTTTTCTTGATATCTAAAACTTTTCAACTGAAACTGTAATAACACTGCCAGAAAAGAAACTAGAAAAAGTAGTAACTGGAAAACTTCAGAAAAAATTCTGAGAGAGAATTTCATATCAATTTAATATTAAACGTCATTTTGTCACAACGTTCTAAAAACTTTAATCAACTAACCCAAGCAAAAAAGCGATACTGAGGTCAATTTTGACTGTAAGGCGTACGAAATGTCAGATCAGCTTCCTGCGGTTTCGGTTTGATTAAAAGAGGCTTTTCCCAAATTCCAAGACAATTGTGTGCCCACTCTTGTTTTTTAAACTCCTACGTGCTTGCCATAACTCTGATGATTTTGTTGCGTCTTCCCTTTTCTTGTAACGTGTTTTATTTCCATAATCTTATCGTATTTTTATCGTGTTGAGGGTGCAGAAACAAAAGACACTACTACTAAAATTTCGTCTAATTTCTTTCAAAATGAGAAATACCGGTAATTAACTTAGCGCTTTTCACAACAATCACTTCTTGTTTGGAATGGCACCCAGCAATGCTGAATGGAAAATCCTCTCGAATTCATTTGCATACAAGATTCTAAAAGTATATTTCGAAAGCCAACACCAACATATCATAAAATTTTGGAAAAAACAAATTTTCAAATTTCATAATTATGTTGGAGTAAGAACAGAAAAGTTACATTGTAAATTGTGACCACAAATTTGAACTCATTGAGTGGAAATGTGTACTGTATATTATTTTGAGACAGCAGAAAAGCATCGTTAAATATTCAACTTTATGAAGAGCAGAGAACATTATGCTTAATAATTAATACACAGCTTTTTCGTGAGAAGTTTAAAGCGCATCATGTGAAAAAGTGCGTTTGCACAGATTTGACGCTTGCTTTTTTGCGCAAAGTCTAACGATCATTGAGCCAAAGTGAATTTTTTTTTCAAAAGCGATTTTTCAAGCCAAAGCGTAAGGCCACTTATAAACCCGTAAGGCTTTGCGTAAGCCAAAACTTTGTCTGATGAAATTATTACATTTCAGCATCAATTACTACATTCAGACGGTATAACAAGCGAAAGTGGGTTTGAAGCTAAAAATTGGTGTACGCTAAATCAAATCTTCCGTATGCTTGCATTATTACGCCGAAGCATGTAACGAGTAGCGGGGCCCATCTCCGTGACTCAGCGCCTGGGCAACACAGCTCCGAAGAAACATGGCAGTGGTAAGCGACACTGTTCCCGTTTTGACCTCCTCAGGATTCGAACACCAGACCTACCGCAAGACAGCAATAACAGTTGTCGTTTCAATTCATTGTAACATAAAGGTCATAGGTCAAAGCATAAGTGCTTAACTCTCACTGACTAAAACTTCGAAAACAGACTGAATGCGTAATAAGGTTGAGTAGGCCTAAGCCGCGTTCACACATACAGGTTTTCGCAATACGCACAAAACTTCATTTTGAAATTGTGAACGCATTCTTTAAGGTTTTAGAAACTATTTCAGCAATACGAAAAGGTAACAATTTCAGTTTTTGAATCGCTGAAACAAGTTCGAAAGCGTCTGCAAAATAGCGTCTGCAATAACAAAATGAAGTTTTGTGTCTGGTTGCAAAACTTTCATGTGTGAACGCGGCCCTATAGTCGTACCAGCAATCCAATGAAACTAAACCTTACTTCTTCACAAATGGTTTTGTTTTTGCATATATCTTTCCTGGCTTGATCCAGAGCATGAGCGTAGGCATATACAGCGTTTTGGCAAGTCAATGAACGCATTGTGGTTCCAGAAGAAGCGCCTAACGTCAGGTGTGGTTGACATGCGTTAGGTGCATCTACCTGTTAAAAACATGAGTGACAAAACTCAACTTTTTTGAGAAGAACTCACATGTAGGAAAATTTAAACAAAAACAAATTGTAAGCAATTTTTTCGGATTTAGTTGCTTATCCTCCTATCGCGAGAAAGCGATCAAAGCGCTATAACGGGCTCGCTAAGGAGTTGCCGGCCATCTGTCTACCACACCAAGATGGGGGAATCCAGTTAAGTGCCTTACCAACGGCACAAGTAAATTTGCTACCTTGTTCTTCACATTGTACCTTCAATGCTGAGTGTCAAGCAGGAAAACTGTGAATAACAGTTTCAAAACCATTGGTTTGACCAGATCGACTCGGAATCAAACCAAAGTCTACAGCTCCAGAGGCGGACACGCTTATTACTCGGCCATCTGAGCTACCAACTGACACTAAGTAAGATTTTGTAAACGAGAATACAAAAGTAGAGAAAATGACAAAAATTAAATAAAAAAAGTTTTTTTTCCGGGTTTTATTTTTAATGCATTTTTTATTTGTTCCCTGGTGTTTAAAACAAATCAAACAAACTTTACCTCTTCAGAGCAGTTGTGCAAATAGGCTAGATAAGAAGCAAAATATGGGTTGTTTCTTTTTGCCTGCTCATATGTTCTGCTTTGAAGATATTCTTCAACACTTCTTTGATAAAAGGCATGGAGTTGAAAATATATCGATCCATCAATTACAGAAGGAAAGAAACTTGCTTCAGCTTCGCTACAAATTAAAATAATAACTTCAAAACTGGAGGTAGGAGCAGTAGTGGGTTGGCTACCGTTAGCTTGGAGCCACAACCTCAAACTTTTTGAGTATCAGCTGTTCGGGCAGAGCCTATAAGCGCAGTCAATTGGCAGTAAAGGTTCGAATTTGGTACGAAGTGCGCGCAAAAAGCTAAATAGTCGCCTTGTTCCTAACTCGTGCAGATGGGCATTGGGCATCGCACAGTCATGACACGTTTAAACATACGAAACCTATCTTCGAAATTGATAGTGATTACAAATTGTTTACGTATGAAACTCATCGAAAATGGGGCAGCAACAGGTTACGGCAGAAATTTCGAAATAACTTATAGGATCCTATTTTATTGTTTTTTTATTTCCATCTCACAAACTCATTTTAATAATGTTTTCTTAGTACGACTCACCCTATTTGTTTTCTAGCAAAAAGATGTACCAACACATTAAGAAAGGCAAGCATCACACATTCATATATATACACTAAGCGTTTGTCAGCGACACGACCGAACGGTATCACGTGCAGGTGACAGATCCTACGTGACGGGTTCGATTCGCGGCTGGAGCCGATCGCATTTGACATATATTGCCTATCGGGTGGCTGTTGACTCGAAGAGCGCAAGCTCACCTCGCTGTCTCCCTCACTTGCGATAGAATTATCAGTTCACTATAATGTGATAATAACCTTAGTTATTTTAAAGAAATGCAATCTTAAAACTATAGTCATCCCTTTAGGCAGACTTGAATCAACAAATTCTTACTTTTTGAAATCGTGAGAACAATTTTTAGGAATTAAAGCTGCCCATGCGTCCGGTCCTATCCACTGGAAGCTGTCAGTTTGATTTTGAAGATGAGCTTGTTCGAACATTAGTCGAAGATGGGATTCGAACACGAAAGTAATGATTACTAAAACGAAAAATTGCATGGTTTTGGCATTGTGGATTCGCCTTTTTGTTCTTTTTGTGCGCAAAGCATTGAAACAATTTTGCATTTATTTTGTTTTTGTCTAGTTGTAGATTAGTTTTGGAATGAAGTTTGTTGCTGAATATGCTGTCATTTCAAACGGGACATAAATTTTTGCAATTTTAACAAGGTTTTTGGATTTCAAGAGTTAGAAAACTGTACTAAGACGGATTTGATTAATTGTTTTTTACTCAATGCAAGATTTTTAATTTATAGATGTAAAATTGAAAAAAACAAACCAAATATCATGTTATTTATAAGTACCATTAATTTGCTAAAAAAATCAGAATATTTTATTGTTAAACGTAATGGGGATTTGAAAAACCATTTTCGAATATGGAATATCCATTGAATCGTGCTACTACCGTACCTGTATGTGCTTAACGACGTTATTTTGTAACGCCTTAATTATTAGTATAGTAATGTTTTCGTGTTGATACCCATTTTATCATTACTTTTTGCAACAATAAAAAAAAAACAAAAAAAACAAAAACGGAGAGTTATATTTACAATATCGAAGCTCAGTTACTGAACCTGCCATTGTGTTTTCTTCCCGCTGTTAAAAGTATTGAAACTCGTCAATCCTACTAAAAGTCACAACATGTAAATTCAATGCGTAAATTTTTGCGTAACATTGTCCGCATCAATTGCTTGTACTGTATATTTTGGAAGTAATTAGCAGTGCAAAGATGCCTATCATTGTTTTCTTTATCAAGAGGTAACGAAAATGTGTTGATTAAAAGTTAGAACTTTGTGGTCAAGAAACTTGTGGACCTGCGAAAAAAAAGTTCTCAACTTTCAGGAATGCAAAACTAACAACCATACTAGACCGCTGGCAAATTTCAGAATGATTCGAAAAAGAAAAAAAATGTACAGAAAAGTTTAAAGTAAGCCTATGCTACTTGATTGGTACCGCAATTCGATGCAGCTCTAAGTCACCGACTCACAGGGTCATTATCATCGCTCTCGCTGTCCAGTTTGTCGCTATATAGCTGCTAACTAGTTTGCTGTATTTCTAATGTGAAAGACAGGTGCTGCTTAAATGACGATGTGGTTCTGTGGTGCGTGGCTATTGTCAGCGCAAACCAAACCAACAAATTGATTCTGCATCTGATTCTCGGGTTTTCACAACAAGGCAATCAAAAAAACTAAGAAAGTTCTATTGAGTCAAAGCATGCAGTCGCTTTGGTACTACCACCACTTGAAGCAGGGTTTCTTAACCAGGGGTGCCCTCACCCCGAAGGGGCGCCAGAAATATTCCTGAGGATGCAGGGATTCTGAATAATTGTAGTTGATTAGCTTACATTTTTATAGGACATCTGAAGACGTGCATTTTTTTTCTCTTCACCGATATTTTCCGATTCTAAATAAGGGAGCGAGAATTGGTTGGTGATTTAAAGGGGGTGCAGCAAGTAAAAAGGTTAAGAACTACTGAAAGGGAAGAAAAAAGTGTTGTAAGTAAAATTGCGCTGCGTCACTATGTGTAGTGCTAATCAAAGGCAGTAAAATAATCTAAAGTGGTCTGCACTTCAATACAGAGTGAAAGACCAATTCACGTTTGAATACTGGTACAATATTTTTTAATTGTAAACCAAACACTAATACAAGTATACCAACACATTTTTTTACTTCTGGATCTTGTTTCTTCAGTCAGTTGTCGGATTATTTTCTCCGCATCTGTTTCATTGAATCCGCGTCGGAGTTTATGAGCTTGAGCAAGGCAAATGGAACTATTTCCAATTTGTTGTACGAACGCATCGTATGCGGCATTTCCTGTGAAAATAAGCATGCAAGTGGTGATATTTTTAACAACGTTTGTCAAATTTTATAAAAAATACCACTGTACCTTGATTTTTGTCGAGGTTTTACGGTAACATTTTACAACGAAAACGGTCTTAGTACAGGAAGGTTTTTATTGCCACAGTGAAACTTCGTTCAACAAATCATCTACTTCAATAAATAAGAAAATGAAACCTTCATTATACGCGCGGCATTACGCCGAAGCGTGCAACAGGTGGCGGGACGCATATTTATTTCGGAATGGTTCTGCAGGAAATTCTTTGTTTATGCTATTGCCACCACTCTACGCTCCATCCCGAATAACACATAAGAAGCAAAGTACGTTAAAAATAAAATCAAAACCTAAGGAAGCATCGAACCCAGATCTTATGAGTAGCATGCATTCCAGCATAATGGCCGCTACACCACGTAGCTGTTGACAAATTACGTACAATTTATCCGCTTAAAATCATTTCGCTCGAATCCTGTCTTTTTTTGTAGAACCATCCCGAAATATGCTGGTGGGACCATCTCTGCGGTTCAGCGTCTGGACGACACAGCTTCCGAAGAAACATAGCAGCGGTGGTGAGCCGATGGTGGCATTGTGTCCGATTTAACCGGTACGAGAATCGAACCCCAGACCTCCCGCACCGATAACGTTGCGCTTAGCTAATGAGCTAGCTGGCCTCAAAAAATCAGGAGCTTGTTTGAATTAAGCCGCATCTTAAAACAGGCGGATATATCACAAGCACAAGGACCGCTAGGGGCGCTAGTGAGCTATTAGTAAGGGTTAGCGCCAAACCCTAACCCCGAACCACGGCTTAATTCAAACAAGCCCCAAAAATCAGTGGTATAATGCAGAAACCTTTAAGTTAACGTTTTTTCGTTAAGATTTTTCCATGGTAAAAAGGCCAAGAGCTTAGTGCTTCATATCCGTTAGAATGTTGTAATGAAAGTATAGTAGCTAATTAATATAATTAGCAGATACAACCAAGCTTATGTATATATTTTTAAATAGAATCCAGACTCGTCATGCATAATAACACGTGATTGTATTTAACTGTTCACGCAAGCACGCTTGATGTGAGAATGAAATGAAATGTTGTGTGGTTTTATGGCGCTTTATAACTACTGCGGTCCTTTAGCGTCAGGACTAAGTTTTGTCAAGAATTCACTGACGTATTTTATTCTTTGTTCATTTCATCCTCCGCGCTACACTTAATTGCTGAGCGTTTAGCAAGTGTAACAGCAGATACCAGTTTTATAGTCTTTGGTTTGACCCGACTGAGAATAGAATCCAGTCTACCAGCTTCCAAGGCGAACGCTCTATACACTAGGCCATGTGAGAATTTTAAATGATTTCAAATTTTTTGTCAAGCACACCCACGGAAATGTTGCGGGGCAAAAATCGTTCCAAACTTTCTTGGCATCCGAGCTTTGATTAAGCAATTTGAATTTGAAACGACGTTTTGCTTTGACTCTGGGATACTCTTTATAGCGCTGGACGTGCAATGACCTTCGCGTTTATTCAATCGCAGCAAAAACTTAATGTAATTAGTTCAAAAAGAGTAAACTCTTGAAATAAATCCGACAAGACAATTACTAAACCGAAGAGCAGTTCTAAATCTTCGCGGCTTCAACATTTTTTTCAAGCTTTATATTTAAATCAGTGAAGCATTTGTTATGGATCGTGGAAGATGACCTAGTTGGGTTACGAAACCCGCGAAACCAGTTTTACAACCCAATGCACCAATCACTCGGCCAAGCCCAGGAGCTTCGTGGCTCAAATCAAATGATTATTCTGCAACAGCATCGTAGAATCACTTCTAGATACGTGAATATTGTCACATTTCAATTTCTACCCAACGAACGCTGCAAAACTCAAGAAGCTGTTTTTCAAAACGTTATTCTAAATTTGGGTTCGCAACAGAAACTGCTGTAGGCCTACACTTTTTGTTTGCGTAATTACGGAACTACACGTATCAAAACCTCCTTACCTAAATCTGAATTGTGACTTTGCAAATTGAAACATTACAAGAAATCGATGCAAAAGTAAACACGTAGAATTAGTTCAGAGAAATGTAAGAATTATTGCAACCTCACACAAGCAATAATTCAAGGAAGAAAATTGCGCCAGAGTAAATCTTAGAACTGCACGTTTCAACGACGAGTATTCAGCCGGCATCATTAGCAGCGTAAGCAAGGCAGTTTTTCCTCAGTCTTGCACTGCCTTGCATACACTGCTGATGATGACAACCATAGGCGCAACCAGGGGGAGGGGACTAAAGAAGCTGAAGCCCCCCTCCCACTTAGTCTTATGAACGACAGTACAAATAAACATCTGTAAAAAACTTACAAGTAGACCTACCAGAATTCGCAATTTTCTCTCAAAATTCAACAAACAAAAGGAACAGATCCGGAGGGGGATGTGAGGGATGCGTCCCCCCACTAGCCGATTTCAAAAATGTTTTAGGTACCGGTAAATGCAATTTTTTCAAAATTTGGAACCTATTTGGTAACAATAAGCCTTAAGTCTAGCAGGCATAATTGAAAATGTGAGAATAAAATTAATGCATCACATTAGGTGAAACACTCAGAATTAGGTGCAAAAAGTTTTAACAAAAAATGTGCTTGAAAATTGTTCGAAGAGTATTAAAGCCATTATGCAGTAAGTACATTTTCACAAATTTTCCGGGAGAGCGTGCCCCTAGATCCCCCTAGAGCCGTTTTTGTTTCTCACTTTGCTTCAAATTAATTCAGCCGAAAAAAAAAATAGGCTACGCTTAAAAAATGTGGAAACTTGGTGCCCCGCCCCTGAAAAAAAATCTGAGTAAGTCCCTGACATGAAACATTTCAAAGGAATTATTTACGCCCTTTTCCGGGTCTAAAGATCTAACTCCTGATAGACAATGTCAATCTAGGCATTATTAACAATTAAAAAAATTTTTCGTCCGAGAATATCGTTAATTGTGGTTACGAGCAAGGTTAAAACAACAAAAATGCAGTCTTCCAGGCTGATATTAGTAAATTAAAATCATTTAAAAAATGAACAATGTTTGATTTAACTTCGGCACTGAAACAGGATTACAACGTCAGTGGCGATTCTAGCACCCAAAAAGTGGGGGGCACTTTGGGGCCTAGATAGATTGAGGTGGGGCCACTGAACACCGTGTTTGAAAGGAAAAGAGTAAGTTCAAAGAGATTTGCAACCAAACTTAAAAAGTAAGCATATTGCAATATGACACACTACAGTTATTATTGACATTCACTACAACAAAAGACGGCAAAATGGTCAGAGCGTCTGTTTCTGGAGCGGTGGACTCAAGGTATGACTCCGAGACGAGTCAAACTGATTGCCTAGCCTAAAAATTAGTACTCACAATTTTCCTGCTATACGTTCGACTTCGACATTTGTGGGATAGCCAGAGAAAATATGTTCTCCGTAAAAAGCTTGAACCCCACTCGGCTGGTGGCAGTGCTAAGACCAGGGCCGGTGCAACCGTCTACCGTGCCCTCCGACCGGGGGGCGGGGGGCATGCGTTTCTGGGGTTCCACTCCGGTGCTTATAGGGACCCACTTTTGTTACCTGAAGCCCCTTTTTTTAGCTTTAATTTAGCGCAGAGATGAAAAGTATTCTTTTGGGCACAAAAACTTTTGCCTGTGGGATCTCGCGTTGAGTTCGAGGAGGGAGGGTGAGGGACTACGATGGGTTAGCATCGGCACTGCTTAAGATTTCAGTAGTGTCTTAGCCCTCTCGGCCATCAGGCTTCATGATAAACATATTACAATTTTTGCTCTTTACATCCGTCGCCTAACAACCGCAGGCTGAATAATGGTAAGGTAAGGAAGGTCGACTGCTTTATAACTTAATGATTACGCAAATTTCAAGAGCGATAATAAAACAAGGCAGCACTGTGTTGCTCATAGAACCAGTCCACACTCAACCAAGGTCTACCGCTCCAGTCTCCATAGCCATCAACGAATGACGCATTAAAGCCAAGTTTACTAAGCACTGGTTGTTGTTGCTACTAATAATACCATTATTACCCCTGCCAAATGCTGCCACAGTGCACATTGCTGTCTTTCCTCTTTAGTGCTTGCTGATTAGGCTTCAACAAAAAAAAAAAATATAAAAAATACCGGTATACATGACTAACTAGGCTACAAAAAATTCGAAATGTCACTTTTATTTCGATTAACCACTACCAAAGACACGATACGTAAGATTTTGATCTATTTAGTTCTTTACTCCTCTCCTGCAATACTGCATTTCCTCATGGGAACTAGCACATGCAAATACACTTAATCCTCTTGAAAAAATGCACAAACGCATCATCAGAAATATGACTAACAGCCCTTACCTTGAACATAGCACTCCACTCTTTTTCAAACTAAATTAATTAAAAATAAATGACATTTGTAAATTAGAAATCGCAAAATACATGTTTCAAATAAATCACACAATGATTTTGCAAGATAATCAAACCTTCCACCTTGCATCCCATTTACACAAACATCACACAAGGCGTTTAAAGGTGGCTACTTCATTCCTCGGAAACGGACTGAGTTTAGCAAAAAATCTTTTTCTTTTGTAGGTCCAAAGGTGTGGCAAATTGTACCTGATGATTTCAAATTATTAACTTTCAATCAATTCAAAAAGAAACTGAAATTCCATTTTGTAAGCAAATATTCTTGATTAGGCCGTAACAAAACCTAATACTATCATGTCTCTACTGAACAAGTACCGGTAACGTGTTAATTTGTTGTTATCTTACTTTAACGCTGTCATCCACTGTAACTGTTTTGCTTTTGTTTATTTGTGTTAAAGTATCTTTCGGAACGTATGACAACGCTTCCACATTATGTAACAGGTGGTGGTAGACTTTGAAGACCGGATGGTCATTTTCGCCATCTCCTGGTGCTGCATTTTCAGTGTCATTTTACTATAACGTGATTGCTTCATTTCAGCACGAATAAACGTATTGATTGATTGATTCAAGACTTTAACCATTACTAACAGCTTCTTCGATCTGCACTGGCTGCTTTATGACTTAACCGCTTGTGATAACGATTTTACTATTTAGACCAGGGGTATCCAACACGTGGCACGCGTACCAAATGTGGCACGCAACAACATTGAAAGTGGCACGTGAGTTCTTGCCATATTTCATAAACATGCTACAATGCAATTTTAAGTATCGTTATATAGTGTATTGGTGTAGTATCGTGCCGATTTTCACAATTTTGCTCGTCTATCCTGATTCAAGACGCATGAGGTGTGAAGCTGAGATATCCGCTAGACCATAGACTACTTTTGCGTTAGCTACAAAATATGATTTAGGCTACTGTAAAACAGCTCTTCTTAACTGATGGGCCGCGATGGTCCTTCAGGTGGGTCGCAAATGGTTTGTCATAAATAAAATATTTTTTTGCGAAAAAATTGGAATTACGAAAGCTTAAAATGTTTTATGAAGGTTAACCTGCTTAAAAGCTTATACGCACCTTCTAGATTGATTCTGCATTATCTTTAGTTTTACTGTGTTTTCAGTTGCAGGAAGAAACATAGCCAGTTCTTTTAAAAAACGCTCGTTTCTGGTTAGCTTAGTTTGGAAGCACAGACGTGTGCAAACAGGGATTTTCTGTCATGAATCTTAACAAAGTATGAGGCGCCGTGGGAAAAAAATAACTTAGGTTTTTCCACATGTTTTTTGGGCAAATTTAGGCAACTTTTTGTCCAATATATTATATGTAGGATATTTCCTGTATATAGATAGGACAAATATGTGGTATAAAATAGCCGAAAAAACTAACGCAAAATATACAGGAAATTTCTTATATAATATACTGTATATAGACAAATGATTGCTTAAATTAGCCAAAAAAGGCAGCGCAATACATATAGAAAATCTGCTATATACTGTAATATATATGACAAATTATTGCATAAATTAGCCAAAAAAGGCGGCGCAAAACTAATAGGAAATTTTCTGTATAATATATAAAACAAATTATTGCGTAAATTTGCCAAAGAAATCATTTCCAAAAACGTTTCGAGTGTGTGCTTGTTATTTCTAAAGAAGCCTTCCGAATGGAAGGCGAAACGTCAAAAATAAAGAAACTTGCATCGGTGGAACGTTTAAATCTGAATATTATTAGACTTTTCCCAATTTATCCTCAAGGCGGTTTTAAAACCGGCTGGGTCTTCTGCGACCAATTATTTAAATATAGTGCCACATGCGCCGTGTTTTTTTTACTCCGGACACCCAATCCTTCAGCCATCTTCTGCTTTTGTTTTGATAGATTTTACTCTGAATTTCTTTCCCCATTTCTGCACTTAACAATCTAATAATGCGGCTTATCAGTTAAACGATGAACTTTCGGCATTATGCTACAGCTAAGGTTCGGCTATAACTGCTGAATTCTTGATCCTCTGCGCACACGTGAGTTCAAAATCGCCGTCTATTCATAGCAGCATTAAATTACTCAATCTGACCACTTTACTGACCACTTTAATAGCGGCGACAAGAAGTATCCGCTACTACTGTAGCTGCTTACTAAACGTTTAATATGACCACGGTTTTATCTTTCCATAGTGTGGCATTGAAGACGCGAAGCTGGCTATTTCTGAGATGAAGATCTTTTTTTTGCTCTTTGCACAGATTTCTGCAGAACTCGGGTTCAAGCCCCTCGTTAATATTATTACATCCGCAACCCACGCTTTTTCTTTTTTTTCGGTCACCGACCTTAAATTTGACCCAACACTTAAAAAGGTTCGCCATCCCTGCGCTAGGCTGTGTAGCTGACAGTTTGGCAGATT
This sequence comes from Trididemnum miniatum, assembly GCA_964006365.1. Classification (NCBI taxonomy): domain Eukaryota; kingdom Metazoa; phylum Chordata; class Ascidiacea; order Aplousobranchia; family Didemnidae; genus Trididemnum; species Trididemnum miniatum. The sequence goes on along the minus strand of OZ023240.1, from coordinate 9,595,835 downwards.
TCGTTGCAAATTTGGATGATCCGCTCTGTTTGGCGGATTTGGTTGCAACGTTTAGGCTACACTCCCTGTTCGAGTTTGGATTTATCCTGAGATGGCATTACTTCGCATTCTCGTGACAGGAGCATAAAAGTCGTGAAATATTTATTTCATACAATATTGCACAAAAATTCCTGGTTCATCCAGGCTCAGTATGGTTTGTTTTTAAAAAAACAACTCAATTGAAAAACGAAAAACAGCTTCGGCATGGCTGCAAACTTTCAAAAAGGTTATCATACAGCTTTCGTCGGCTTATATTCAGAGGTTAAGTAGCAGCGGCTACGCAAAAAATTAATCGCCACGTGTGATCACTCATTCGCAGCGACTAGCGAATAGTGAGTAATCGCAGCGTCTACCCGTAGCGACCAAAATTGTTCCGTGTGACCGAGCCTTTAGTTGTTGAGCTCAGTTGTTGAGATATTGTTATGGATGCGGGAGGTCCGAGGTTCGAATCCCGGGTCGGTCATATCCGACAAAGTGTTGCCAGCGGCTCGCCACCACTGCGACGTTTCTTCGGAGTTGCGTTGCTTAGACGCTAAACCGCGGGGATGGGCCCCGCCATGCACTCGTTGCACGGTTCGGCGTAATACTGCGAGCACAATGAGTTGAAGAGTTAAAAGTTTTGAGTTGTGGCTCTTGAAAAATAAGCCAGCCTCAGAAAATTCTATTAGAATGGCTTCAAAGGGCTATGTTTTCTCATTAAAACTTGAATCAACAAAAGTTTCAAAACACGCTACAAGAAATAAATTTGATAGAAATCGACGAATCTTTATGAAAAAAATTAACAATAACCTCACCATAACCGTCGTCTTCGTATATAAATGATACGTAGTTCCATCCGATTGTCTTCAACAACTCAACAATTGCTTTGACCTAAAAAAGTATCTTGTTTATTCAGCTTTACATTTGTTTCATATTATGTTTTTTATAGCATTTTTTTTTGCGTATTCAACATTTTTTTCAAAGCATTTTCTCTTTGATGTCGACAGTTTTCTCTTTGTTTTTTTTTTAACGTACTTTGCAAAGTTCTTCTTAAAAAACAAAAAACAATCTCGCTAGTTGCCGACGAATGTCTTAACAACCGTTGGTCACAGTTTTATTAATCAATAAAACAAAAATATTTTATTTTTTTACCTAACCCCATTGTACAACGTCATACACAGGCTTGTCCACGGGACATTTTTTTCTGTCCCATCCCATCCCATAGCAATTCATGCCTGTCCCATCCCATCCCATCTCATGGTATTCCCATCAAAATACAATTCAATAAAAGTTATTAAATTTATGAAAATTTAAGTCTAATGTGTACTAGATAGGACTACATGTACAAAGAGAGATTCAAAACGGCAAAATTTATTGACTTTGTTAATTTTAAAGTTCAGAAAAGTTGTCTATCTATGACAATTCATTATCATTGGCACTCATATTCCGAGTCACTGTGCTCATTCAGCAAATTTTCAATTTCCTGCTCTTCAACTTCAACTGCTTCTGATAGTGATGATTCAGTTAGTTCGGGTAGTTTCCCAACCATTTTCTTGTTACAAGCAAATCTGCTATACACAGAGTTTATAACAACAGCAGGTAACATCCGCTTTCGTAACCTACTCAACAACAATCCTGCTGCACTGAATAAGCGCTCTACCGCTGCCGATGACACTGGTACGGCCAACACAACTTTCGCACCAGCTTTTAGCAGTGGAAACCTGTGTTCATTTTTTCAATAATCTAATGGATGTGAACTTGGTTGCCGTAATTTTTGAAACATGTTGACTTCCTCCTGAAGGCAATTGCTCGTTATAGCGTCACCAAATTTAAGTGCTTTGTTTGGTGGAGGAACAAAAAGTAAGTCAAAATCACTGGTTGGATTTTGTTCTACAGTTCCTGCTACTTCACATACATCAGATGATTCAGAAGAAAGGTGTAATTCCTTCATGAATGAAATCACAGTTGCAACAACAGACTTAGAAAAAGCGATCCAGTCATTGGCCCATTTATTGATGTCTACATTCCTTTTCTTTTGAGTAACTGACCTGACCATGTCTTCTATTTTGGCTGAAATGTCAACTCCAGTAAGGAATGCCGCACTAACTGCCAAAGAACTGCCGCAATATGGCCAAAGTTTTTCTCCAATAATACTGTGAAAGTTCTGACAATACTTCTTTACCATGCAGCTGGACGTTTCTTTGTCAATATCAACAATAACTTTGTACAACTGATAGTCTAAGATGAAGTATAAAAGCAAAATTAAATGAGATGTAGCACCATCAACTTCTAGTTTGTCAAAAAAAGTTTTAAATTTGCAATGTATATAGAGCATTCCTTTAATCTGAGCAAAATTTGGAAAGTGATTCAAAAATTCCTCATCATCTTCCTTACAATAATGTGAGTAATTTTTTAAATGAGCATTAAAACGTCGGTAATACGAACGCCATTCACGTGTTGTATATTTTGTTGGTATAGAAAACGGAAGCTGTGATGCCTTTGCCTGACGTGTATTGTAATACGTTTCAATAAATGAAAGTTGATCCATGAACTGATCCAGTTCAAAATTCACACCTCTGCTGAAGCTATCAGTAATGCATGTTGATAACCTGTGCTCAGTACAACCAAATCGAATGATTTCTGTATCGGTATCAAACCGTCCATCAAATGCTGCTTTCATGGTTGCTGCATTATCAGTACACACAAACAATGGACTGGAGAATGTGGTAGATTCAACAAGAAATTCACGTACAAAAAAGCTGTGTGTAAATTGTGCAGTATGAGATTCATTCTTATCAATATCAATAATAGACAGAGGAAAAGTAATCCATTTCCAACTCTGATCTAGTCCACATGCAATAATTCCTCCATATGGCAACAGGTATGTTTGTCTTGCACACCAAAAGTCAACAATTCCTGAAATTGCACACAGTGGGTCTTGTGCCATATTTTGAAACAATTTCTGAAACTGAAGTTTTGCCAAATTTTCCTTGTTTCAAAATAGAACGAGTCACTGTTTGCCGTGATATAGTGAAATCCTATACTTTGTTTGCAGCATGAGTAGATCTTGCGGCAAAATTAGCAGCATTACACAGTATGTCACATCCAGCCGAAATGGATACTGTTGGGTGTGATGTAAGTAGTTCAACAACTGTTTTTTGCCACTCATTTGTCAATGTCGGTGGTGGTTTTGGTACTTCCTGTTGCTTGGCTTCGAAATATCTTTTGATGTTTCCAGAGGCACCAGAAGCACATTTCATGCTATGCTGCATTGCAACTCTATAGCCACTTTGGTTAACCCATTTTCCATTGCTCAACTTATACCAAATGTAAAGCACTTTGCACTTTGCACAGCAAAGAAATGGTGCTAAAATACTTTCTGATATTTTAACCGCTTTAACATCGACTGTTGAAGACTTTACATGTTCTTTTGGAATATCAATTAAGCTGCATTTTTTATCACTCAACATCTTAGCAACCACAGTTTTAGTGAGATTTTGGAACTCATATTTTTGATTGCTCATTTTGGGGTGCTGGATTTACACAACACAGCCTACAGGATACAGGATGCTTTCGCAAGCTATTTAAAATTGGCAAGTTAGAATGAAGTTCTGCAACAAAACAGATTACACAAAATTTAAACTACCTCTGTATCTGCGAATTGTCAATGTGAAAATCAACAACTAGGCCTACAGCAACAATGGCCGACTGTGGCAGCGAACATTAGAGTTACGCCGGGCTGACATTTTCAGGTAGGCTACCAATAGGCTACTGGTACTAGTACAGATAGGCCCGTAGGCTAGCCTACAACATCTAAAACCAGTGTAGTACCGTCGTACCGATATAACAGGTACCGTACGGTTTGGTATACCGGTAACCTCTGGACTTTGAAATTGTTGTAGCCACAAGCTTAACGGGCACATACAAAATCAGTCGAAAATTTGTTTGCACTGCTATATTTATTAAATTAAAATCGATTTCACCCACAAAATGGCCTCAAACAATGACCTCTGGACTGGTTCAGTTGATTACTTTACCCCGCGCTGAGGCAGCCACCACTCAGTATTTAGTCCATCATATCAATACTGAACAATGGCACTAGCCTATGATACTGACACTAATCAGCTTATTAATATTACGGTAATTCTATAGCCTAGTCGCCGCAGGCCATACGGTAGGCCTACCGTACGCTGCTGACAACTTTGAACTGTCTAGTTCCTCAAACATGCTCACAAAAAGGTCTAAACTTGTAATACGTTAAGCTAATGCATCAGCGACCCATGAAATATCTAGGCTAAAACCATACTTTAGATGTCTACAACCTCCAAAAACCTCACACTGTCTGTCAGACTGCATCACCTTACACTAGGCCACATGGCCTTCGGACTTGAGTGTTGTATGATTGTGAAGTGAACTATGAAAGCAATTCAAGCGTAACATATCGCATTAATTCTAAAATTTTGCAAGGAGAATTTCTGACAATCTGTCTAAAATATTTTTGAATGAAAATGCTTAGCTACTGTCCCATGGGAAATGCAATTCGTGCTGTCCCATCCCATCCCACCCCATGAAACATTTCCCATGGACAAGCCTGGTCATACATTCTTAGGAGCAATTACATCCATAATGCTTTCTTGCACGACCCATGATGAAAGTAGCGAAAGCACTAAGCTGCATCAGGTTTTATTTTGATATTGAAGTCAGCTGTTTGATTAGGTTTCACGCTTAAACCGGTTTTACAAATTCAAAAACTCGAATAAAGCCAATTTTCCGTCGGTTTAAAGTTTTGTATCAAATATTTTACCGTTTATTTATGGCTTATTTAGTCCAAATTTACATGTAAAACTAAAATTTACATAGGATTAAGGTCTGTTTACACTAAATGCGATTTCAGTCCGATTTGCTGTCGTACGAAGTTTCATCAGATTTTTGACGTAAGCAGTTGACGAAGATATTTTTCACACAATACAAACCCAAACAGTTTTGCTTCCTACCGGTTGTTTTGGGAAGCCTCTAACGATTGTATTCTAGAATACCGCGGATAGTGACGTAGCTTTACGTCATAACCTCTAACAGTTTCGTAACCTACGTCACTGTACGTACGAAATATTTCATCGTATTCTGTGTAAACACACCTCTCTGTATATCAGCAGCAGAAAGCTCTAAAAAAGATATTCCAACCAACAAGCTATCACTAGGGCACGCTAAAGTTAATAAAGTCAAAAATTTTTTAGAACCTTATTACATGATCAAACGTGTACTAACGTTCGTTTCAGGTGTTCAGGAGTCTGTTTTGCTCGATTTTACAAGTCAAAATAAAGTCAAAATTTTGCATGAAGTCAAAACTTGTCAAAATTGTCTTCATCAAAAATTTCCTTACAAAAATAAAAAAACTCATACTTCTTTCATATTTTTTTAAATATTTGAGCTAATTTTATGCGCAGTTTCATTTGATTACTTTGAAATAGTTGCAATAGTAAAAATACGTGTAGTAATTGAGAAAGAAACAGCACTTAATATGCATGAAATCGTCCTAGTAATTTATACATTGTGGTTGTCGTTGGAAACATTCATGATCACAGACAAACTGTGCACACTGCTGAGTACAGTTGCAGTAACAACGCATTTTTGAATCACACACTGCTGAGTACAGTTGCAGTAACAACGCATTTTTGAATTACACACTATAAATTCTTTGATCCAGCCGTTAGCTCAATTGCTTAGCGCAGACGCTACGAGTGCGGGAGGCCTGGAGTTCAAATCCGGGTCGGTCAAATCGACACAATGTCGCGAAAGGCTCGCCACCGCTGCGATGGTTCTTCGGAGCTGTCTAGCCCAGGCGCTTAGCCGCGGAGATGGGCCCCGCCACTCGTTATACGCTTTGGCGTAATACCGCAAGTATGATGAAGATTTCTTTTTTTTTTTACACTATAAATTAATACCAGTACATAAAATGGCTCGTTAACCTAGGTTTCAACGTCATGCGTCGCTTTGTTGCATTAGCTTCAAGACTGAGTGATTGAAAAAATGTTCAGAATAGGCTACCTTCTATAAAAACTTATGTCAATTGCGGATTACAAAACATTTGTAATGAAAAAAGTGCAACAAGCCATAAGTAATAGGCGAAAACGGTTAAGTCAAAATACAGTCAAAAACAAATTTTTTTAGGTAAAAAAAATGGCCCTAGCTATCACTGATGATAAATAAACAACCAAAACAAAAATTACTTGATAAAAATCAGATGAAAAAGTGCGAAAAAAGGACGGAAAACGCTGTTTGTCGCTCAAATCTGTTGATGAGGCCGAGCAGCTGATCTGAAAAAACATAAATTGTTTTGCTACTAGCCAACCTGTGTGTATAGCAAAAAGTTGTATAACCGGACACTACAGCAAGGAACCGGCGGCCATTTCACAGTTAATGTGCTGTGCAACCAAAAGTAGCTTCGTAAATACATAGTGTAAATTTCTGCAAATTGAAGTAATGATGTCTCTGCCCCAACACAGAGCTCGATACCCAGACTACTCAGAACAGTAAATAAAATATATTCTTAGCCAACTACAAAAGCACTGCAGGGTGTTTCAAGCCATGCATAGCAATTTTCAGGTGCAAGCGTATTCAAAAAGATTCTATTTGATTCTACTCAACTGCTGGATAAGTCTTGATTATTTAGGAATTAACACTAGAAATAAAATTTATCTTTGTGGCCAATAAATGCTTTTGCAGTTGGCCACAAGCATAAATTTTATTTGTGGTGTTAATTCCGAAATAAGCAAGACTTTTTCAGCAGCTGAAACAGTGGAGCCTTCGCTATGTAACACCACTTTTTTACGTCATATAATCCAGCTATGATTGTTTTAGCAACGGTTTTATCCTCTTCACTTAGTTTTGATTCGTAAGCTAGTTTCTATGTTAGCAGAATTAGCAGTTCTAAATAACTTTCTTTTAGTAGTTTAGTTTTTTAATTTTGCGGTCTCATGATTAAGCATAATTTTAAATACGGCCATCTAAGCATCAAAGATTCTCCACCCCTGCACTCTGGTAGTATATAAATAGCACTTAACAAAACTCTTGTGCGCTTAGTTGTTTTCACTTTCATGGTTATAGTTTTAAACGCTCGAATAACTTTGTGGTTTTAAGTTTCACTCAACCGGTAAACCAGTGGTTCCCAACCAGGGGTCCACGGACTACCAAAGGGTTCGTGAAAAGCTTGCTGGGGGGCCGCGAGTGCATTAAAATTCGACAAAATTAATCAGCAATAACTGACTCGATAAATGTTATGTTGATGTAGGCACAAGGCAGAAACTTGTAGCCTACGCACGAAAATACTGTAATATACCGGTAGTGCAGTAGGCTGAATTATTTTTCTATTTGGCTAAATATTGTGCAATTGCTAATGTAATAACCCAACCACAGTTCAGTGTTATGGTGCAAAAAAGGCAACAACAGGCTTCTCATAAAATTGCACCAGTCACCTGTATGATATTCTTCGAAGATACTTTTCTGATGGTTCTTGAATGTGTTATAAACTTATAATTAAGCAGTCTGCTGTTTAATTCAACGCACAATATTGCATTTAAAGTTTGTTAACGTTGGCAAAAGTAAGCGTGGTTTACCAAACTATTTGTTTAAGGTTGATCATAAAAACGTGGGGTCCGTAAGCTTGGTAATTATTGAAAAGAGTTCATTTTAACAGCTCAGATGGCAGAGTGGTATAGAGCGTCTGTCTCTTGAGCTGTAGACTCGGGTTTCATTCCGAGTCGGGTCAAACCAATGACTTTGAAATTGTTATTCACAGCTTTCCTGCTTGACGTTCAGCATTAAAGGGATAGTGTAGAGAACAAGCCGGCAAGTTTACTTGTTGGGCCTTTGGGAAAGGCACTTAGCGGGATTCCCCCATCTTGGTGTGGTAGACAGATGGCTGGCAACTCCTAAGCGAGCTCGTATAGCGCATTGATCGCTTTCTCTTGAGAGGAGGATAAATATGCAACTAACTAACAGTGACTAAAAAAAGGTTGGCAACCACAGCGGTAGATTGAGTGACCGTGAAACTTTCACAACTTGTTTTTTTTTTTTTTTCGTTGAACTTTTTGCACGAAATTCTCAGTGAAATAGACACAAAGTAACAACCTTTCAACAGTTCAAAAATGGAACAAGATACAAGGCCATGTATTTTGGTTAAAATATTAGTGCTGTTGTTTATGCTTTTATGTGCTAACATGTACAACGACATAATAACTAAACGAGAAAAAGTAATAGTTGCTTTGAGGAATTTCAACTGTTATTAAAAATCAGGATTAAAAACAAGCTTGCATCTTGAAACAACAACCGTGTTAATTTTTTTGTTTGTTAAACGTAATATTATTTTTTGCGTATTAATTCTTTTGTTGTTTTTTGCGCTGGAGCCGCCCCCCCCCCCCCCCCCCCCTGGGCTAGGGTGGCTATACGCCCGGCATTTGCATCTTTTGTCCGCCATCCTGCATTGGCCAATGCCGTACGAGCAGAAATCCTTTTTTAGTGCTTATGTGCATTGTGCAGACGTAAAATTATGTTTTAGCAGGCTTGACGATCGGTCGCAAAAATCCCAAACCCATTAAAAAATATTTTACTTTCTTTTCGCGTTGTCTTAAATCTGAATCATTGAACGCATACTGTAGTTACAGTTATTTGTTACGAGATCAATGGCAAAACCCACACAATCAACTAAATATAGTTTCGGAAGAGAGGTTGATTTTTTACACCATAAAGCTGCAAGATACAGCAACCATACTACCGGTAGTATGGTTGCTGTATCTTGCAGCTTTATGGTATAAAAAATCAACTATATGCTCACGCTCTCTATGACGTCGCGACAGGCCTATAGTTTACAGTTTAGCGGTTTAGCCTAATGAGCGTAATTCTTTAATCCGAAATGCCGAGATAAAAGGTAGTTTGGACTTTACAGATCAAACATTTGCTCAAAAAACAAACAATTATTGCATCTGTCCAGAAAAGAGCTGAAATATAAACAACGGCTTTTTCGAATGGTTGTCCCAACGCAAATTTGCAATGCTTTGGGGCAACAAAGCCTTTTGTTTTTCGTTCTACGTGAATTTCCAGAGGAAATAAATGTGATGCATTTTTACCGCGTCGTTTTCGTTTTAAAGACATTGTGCATTACATTGGAAAGATTCTAAAAGCATGTTTTGCCAAGGATTACGTTTATGTATTGCGTAGCATGCTACGCTTACGCCAAAAGCTATTTTTCTTTGCTCCATTAGCAATTTAAAACTCATTTGAACGTGAGGTTGCTAAAATAATTTTCGTTAAATTTGAGTAATTCAAGTGTCTTCAAAAAACAAGTACGTGTTGACAGTTAGTCTTTAGTTAACTAAAATTCTGATGCAGTACTAACGAGTAGATTAATTTTGTTACCTTTCGAGTGAATCATTTATACGCATTGTCCTCCACTTTCGTGGCTTCGCGATGGTCACCTTACCCCCGGCAGACGAATGCACAAAACTTTCATGATGTAAAGCCGATATACATAATTGTTACATGTCGTGCCAGCATTACTCCGGCACTGAAAGTACGTCAAAGCTAGGTCTGGGGAGGGTACTTTCAACGTCGTAAAAAAAATAATAGAACGTCTATCCAGACCGGTATTAAAAGAAATCATACATATAACAATATTTTGAAGTCAAGGTTAACACGTTTGATTGCGAGAAAACCTCAGTCGTTTGGAGGTTTTAAGAAAATAAGTCTGGCAGAAGTTGAAGCAAGCACAAAAGCTTGTTTTTTAGAGAAAGTTAACTGGCATGCAGGGCCGGATTTACGTATAGGCCGAGCAGGCTGAAGCCTAGGGCCTCGGAAAAAATGAGGACCTTCATCACGAACAACGAAAATCCTTTTTCCTTTTTTGGTAATCGACCACCAAGACCAGGCATGGGCAACATGATTTTCAGAGGAAAACAGGACACGTGAGGACGTGCAGACTTTTTTTTGCTCTTGACCAAATTTCAGCGAAAAAATAGGTCATCTGCAGACGTGGTGATCTGTTTTTTGCTCTTCCAATCTGTGTCATCCAATAGCTCAAGGCCTTTCATTGTTTAAATCCGGCCATGCTGCTATGGTTTTAAATTGCCCTCCCCCCTCTTAAAATCTTGAGCACGCCCCTGTATAGTATATATATCACATTGGTACTTGGTGCTGCATATAGGAAAAGCTTAAAAGTGGGTCACACCCCCACTATAAACAAACACATGCAATCGCACGAAGTTAAAAGTTTTGATGATTTTTGACTCAATTCAAAAAATATCTGTTAAATTCAGCTATCGTTACTTATCTTTAACATTTTAATGTTGATAATATGCTACAGTACTGTACAGTGCTGTAAAGGCTGAAAAAACATCGACTGATCATATTTTGTTGTGACGATTAGCACAGACTTTCAGGCATGCTTATAATCAAACGCATTGTTTGAATGAGGCGAACTTATCAAGCAGTAATGGCTAATAAATTACTTTTGGATAACCTTTGATTGAATGTGATAACTGATCGTGAATTCCCGTAAAGATCACAGCAAAAATTTTCATTCATAAAACGTTGCCATAGTTTTAAAACTAAAGCCCAAGGTCAAAAACGAAGCTACTTCGGATATTTCAACTGCGTTGAGAAGTTGGACCAGAAAGATAATACGACTGACTTGATAGTGATTCCGCTATAAAAAGCTAAAAAAGTAAAAAATCATAAAAGATACGTTTAATATCAGCTTTTGCGCGCAGTGAAATATAGCTTTTTTTCTTTTTTTCTCAAAACCCAACAACTACTGTACAATTTACAAGGAGGAAAAGTAAAGCTGCAGGACATCTCAAAGCTGGACGTTTCGACAACAAAAATCCAGATGTCATCATCAGCAGTGTATGCAATGCAGTACAAAACTGTAGGAACAACAATTTACAATATTCTACCTGAATCTATGTTGTCGAAACATGATGCAGTTTTGAGATTTACTGTGGCTTTATTTTTTCTCCTTAAGCTATTTCCGTCCCATATTTTTTGTATTCCGTACAATTGCCAAGTTTTGGAGATTTAGATATTTTATCTCTTTTATAGTTGGCATAATCTTATTTATTACGTCATAGCGTACCTTAAAAACTACATATTGTATGATATCATAATCTACCTTAATTAATTCGTTGTTGGGTTCTGAAAAAAAATGATAAAAAGTTAGCAAAAAATCCTTTTTCCTGTATATGTTAAATTTCCATGTCATCGAAATTAAATAATTAAAAAAATTGCTTTTTGCGCGCATGATAAAACATCAACTTTCAGGTCGAAAACAACAAAAAAATTTTGGAAAAATTTGTATTTGTTATGTTTTGAGAAAAAATACAAGAATGTTACGTAAGATCTACTGTGACTAGAAAAGGCCGTTACACAGCACATTTCTGATAGGCCTACAATCCGCAAACGAAAAATATCAACTAATCTTACCATGGGAAAGTTAAACAATCCAAGTAACTTGGCGACTGGTACAGCAACTCTACTAGAAGCTGGGCCAATTATGCCCCAAAATCGATTAGCTCTTGCTCTGTTTTGGCCGCATTGTCCGTTAAATGATGCTAAAACCTAAAATTGAACGCACAAAATAAAACAAGCAGCGAGTCGGTTTCGTTTGAAAATGCACCGAGTTTCAAAAGGAAATTTCTTACTAAATTTTCACCTGCAGAAGGATTGGTTGTTCACACTTGGGTGAAAAAGTTATGCTTGGTCGAGTGACAACATAAACAACATGCACAGCTATTATGAATTGTTTAAACTTTAAACATCATTGCATGCTGCGTAGAGAAACTCGAACTTGGAAATAGTTGTTTCTCAGCTAATGCACTATCTTGAGGTGCTAGTTTTGATGCAACATGTTGACAATGTTCCACTCACTAGCACAGGTGGATAAAGCAGTATACTGCAATACAAATATCACTCGACAGTTAATCGCAACCGCTACCATTCAAGCCTAGCTGAAAAACATTCCAACTTTTGCTGTATGTGTTGTCACGTTTGAATTCGCATTTTTTTTCCTCCCGATTTTTTTGGCAGTGTTGAAACAAGAATTCTATTTTCAATACAACTTCATAAGCGGCAAAAGTCCACAAGCTTACCTTTTGCAAAGCTAGTGTATCCGTCCTACAGTCGGCCTGAATGTCAAGAGCGAGTTTGACTCCTGGAAGAATGCTTTCATCTTTATTAATCTGATCAATTGCGTACAAAGTCAATTCAGAACTCTAAACACCAATATTTAAATATAAATACTGTCATATTATTATCGAAAAAACGTTAACTTTGTATATGCGCCTAACCATTTTTCGGCTGTAAAATTTTCAGAGATTTAAAACTTGAGGTAACTTCTGTTTATGAATCGTTGATACAAGTTTAAAAAGTTTTAATTCAATCTCACAAATTACTCTTTACAGCAGGGGTGGCCAACCTTTTGATTTCATGCGCCAACATTTTTCACCCTTAATTTAGATGCGCCACATCAAGCATCCATTTCTTTTCAGTTTTTTAAAACAAGGGCGTGCAATATCGGTGAAGAGCCAAAAAAGGTGTTCACTTCTCGCCCTCAGACAGAAGCGCACCCAGGATTTGGCAAAGGGGGCCACAACCGGGGGTCTGGGGGTGAAACCCCCAGCCCCCAACGGATTTTTACGGTTTTCATATAAAAAAACGCTCAATTTGGGACACTTTTTTTATCGAAAAAGGGTGTGCAGTGAGTGCAGTTACTACGGACAATGTAAAAATATTTTCGCACCTTATGTCTAAAAGCAGAAGCTTGGCTAAAATAAGTGAAAGGAGGCTACAGCCATTGTTAGTTTGAGAAATTATAGACTGAAAGTTAGGTTTTAGCACTTTATTACAGGGCCAAAGGGGGGGCATGGTACCGTGGCTCCCCTACGAGCGCCTATGCCCTCAGCCATCCTGTTTTCCACTAACAATGTCGATGGAGAGCAAAAAATAAAAAAAAGGTTTTCACGCCCTCAGATGTTCTGTTTTCCACTGAAAAATATCGGTGAAGGGCAAATATAAAAAAAAATTAGTGAGTAGAAGTGGCTTGTCGTCAAAAAGGTGCAATGCGCCACTTTGAAGTAGCCAATGCGCCACGTATGGCGCATGCGCCACAGGTTGGCCACCCCTGCTTTACAGCAATCATATTGGGCCCAGCTGTAGTTCCGACGTAGGACAGTAGGAGTAGAAAGCAAATTGTTAGCAATTTTTACAGCATCAGCTCTTTTGCAAGTGCTTGGAAGATCAGGTTTGCTTCTGATCAAAGAGAAATAGTCGCAGCATAATGTTGCAACAAAAGTTGACTACATTTTTGAAACTGAGTTGCTTGTATTGTAGCTAAGCGGAGGAGGCAGACATAGGCATTGAACAAAGCGAATGTGACAAAGATTTTTCAATGGAAAGCTTAGATGTATTTAATCTTTGGACTTTAATTTTCAGGGTTTACGTTATTAATTTATATTTCTTCAGGACTAGGGGACTGGGTCACAGAGTTGTCAACCGGGCTTGGGCTTTTCGTACAGAGTTTGAGCTTGGATTTTGAAAAATTGTTGGGCTTCGATTGGGCCGAACGCTGGAGAAGCAAAATTGAGTTTTTCAATTTAAGTGATAGGGTTTTTGCGATTGATGAAACAAAGAAAAGAAAATACCTTGCATAAATATTGCTGCTCATAACTGATATGACTTTGGATGGGTAAAACTTATTTTCCTTTTCATTAAAATTTTTTCAAAATTTAAAGTGATATTTTTGTTTTCGGGTTTAAATCGCATTCAGATTGGCTGATGAATTAGGATTCGGGTTCGGATTGGGCTCGGGTTTGAAAAATCGGGTTCGGGTCGGGCTCAACATCTTCGGCCCGTCGACAACTCTGCTGGGTTTGGCAGCGAAGACATTGGGCCGGCTCCCAAATTTGTCTCATCAGCAGCATTGCTCCCAGTTTGAACCGATCAGTCGCTTGTACACACCAGTATGTGGGTGGATTTCTTTCTTTTCTAAATTATTGACTGCATGAGTCATTTGTTTTGGAGACTGCGTAGGCTAAGCATAAATTTCTAAAAAGGTTGGAGGAATTACTCATAACATGCAAGACACGCGGATGTAAACTAAAAGTGAAACTCTATCTGTTTAATGCAAACTTTCGAAACTTCAAGTCAAAATTACCAATTTTTAGTTTACTTTTGTTAATCGTAAAAGTCCCTGTTTAAATTAAGTTAACAACATTTTATGTTTCATGCATAGCTGTTAACGGGCCGAAGATGTTGGGCCCGACCAGACCCGAACCCGATTTTTCAAGCCCGAACCCAACCCGAACCCGAATCCAAATTTATCAGCCAGTCTGAGCCCAATCTAAGCCAGAAATCAAAAGCACCACATTAAATTTTAAAGAACTTAATTGGCAAGGCACTGTGAGATCATAAAGTATGCAAGATCTCACCACTTAAAAACGTTTAAACGATCCGAGTTTTCATCAGAGCAGTGGTTTTCAACCTGGGGTCCGCGGACCCTCAAGTGGTCCGCGAATGACTTTAAGGGGATCGCAAAGGCTAAAGAGTCCGCAAGGGGTCCGCCAAAGTATTGAAAGTTTCATCAACAATAGGGCAGTTTATTGAAGTAGCGATGCTTAGTAATTAATTATTAATGTATTTTAAAAAATAATCTTTTTCTGAACGATTTAAGAATATGAATTAGGCACCAGGTTTAATTTGCAACCAGCAGTTGGGGCTGAAGCTTTCTTGCTTGGGAATGGTTATTGGTAGCCAATGTCAAATTCTGGATAGAAACACAACAGATAATTACTCCCACACTTGAAACTATGATAATTACTCCCACACTTGAAACTAACAGATAATTACAATTTTTATATCTAGTATTAATTATTTAGTTGCGTATTTATCGTCCCGTCACGCGAAAGCGATCAGTGCGCTATACGAGCTCGCTTAGGAGTTGCCAGCCTTCTGTCTACCACACCAAAATGGAGGAATCCCGCCAAGTGCCTTTCCCAACGGCACAAGTAAACTTGCCGGCTTGTTCTTCACACTGTTCCTTCAATGCTGAGCGTCAAGCAAGGAAGCTGTGAATAACAATTTTAAAGTCATTGGTTTGACCCGACTTGGAATCAAACCCAAGTCTACAGCTCCCGAGGCGGACGCTCTCACCTCTCGGCTATCCAAGCTGTTGTTGCCTGCAATGATACAATTTTGCCTCACACAAAAACATTCTAGCTAAAAATGCGTTCAGTCCTTCAACACACATTAAAACGAAAGCGAAAAATCGTTTTTTACTTCATAATACTGTAATTGACGCCTTGCATTCACAAATTTTGATCCAGATATCAAGTCATTGCGCCAAAATTTCCATAGCTAAGGTCAGGCGTCGGCAACCTGTGGCCCGGATCCAGGCAGTCAGTTAAAAATGTTCGACCCGTGGCCCTCTCAAAATTTTTATTTTAATCGCCCTCAGAAGCATTTGAAGTGTTTCTAAATTCCATTATTTATTTTTTCCGCACTGCAATGCAACAAAACCCGTATGACTACGAAGTTACACGGTCTTTACAATACAGCACTTCATTTTTTCAAACTTGTTTATAAATTCCTGGTGCTAAGAATAATATGTGTGAATTAGACCAGTAGTGACATAAAACAATCTAAGCGTGATTTATGAAGGACAAGCAGTGAATGGTATCTTTTGTAGAAAACCTCCGCCAGTAATGCAAAAATGTTTGACTTGAGAAAAAACACCCCCGTTACGCTTGAAGTACTGGTACTGCAGAGAGGCTAGGATATTTTTTGGCAAGGGCTTTCAACAAAACATCCAATTAGTGCGTGCGCCTTCTGTCTCCATGCGCAGTTATGTGGGTACCAAACTCGTGTCCGACCTTTGCATCTAAAAGATTATACGCGCATCTACAAGCGTCTCAGCACCAAGCCCTATTTTAGAATAGCTAGACACCAACTGTATGCAGATAAAAAGAAGCTCAGTGACGCATTTTTTCGCCGGCTGTCAATATTAATGGAGTTTCCGGGATAAACAAGTTAGTAAAAGAAAGAGAGGAAGGCCAAAGAGAAGATGACGGATTTGGTGAGAGAAGACATAGAGATGGTTGGAGCAAGGGACGGAGACGAAGTTGACCGAGTCTTATGGAGAAGACTTTCGCTCTGTGGCGACCCTGAATAGAGAAAAGCCGAAGGAAGAAGAATGAGTAAATAAACAATATTGGTCCTTTCCCAAAATACAACTGGTTATCTAAACCAATCCAAAAGACTGAGCTGTTTTTGCGTAAGCAGCGAGTCATGTTTAGTGCAGTTAGAGATTTTTACTTGAAAAAAATAAGTGCGGCCCATCATATCCTCAAATAGATGGGTTTTGGCAAGCGATATCAAAAAGGCATCCCTGGTGAAGGTAGCCTTTGATTTTTACTCAAATTATTTTCCATAACAATTCTAAAATCGTGTCTATTCGTGTTAATTTGTGTGGGGTCCGCAACAACCAATTGCTTAAGTTGGGGGTCCGCGTCTTGAAAAAGGTTGAAAACCACTACATTAGAGAACCCAAAATGCAAGCATCGTTTTCAGCAAGTTGTTACATGTGTATGACATCACAACACGCTGCTTTGATTTGTATGACACAAAATCCATTGCCGTTTTCGAAGGCCAATATATGCGAATGCGACAAGGTGTTCTCTTACCGAAAACCTTCACTCCGGCGTCCGGCCCGATTGAAGCCCGACGATTTTTCAAACTTCAAGCCCGAACCCGACCAGAAAAGCCCCAGCCCGATTGACGACTCTGGTCTCATAAGACAAGCATTGCGAAACTTAAATTAGAATACTAACATGTTGTTATTTTACGATCAATGATACCAAA
Source organism: Trididemnum miniatum (assembly GCA_964006365.1). Classification (NCBI taxonomy): domain Eukaryota; kingdom Metazoa; phylum Chordata; class Ascidiacea; order Aplousobranchia; family Didemnidae; genus Trididemnum; species Trididemnum miniatum. The sequence continues at coordinate 9,578,915 of OZ023240.1, read as the reverse complement.
ACTAACAACAAAATATTTCGTCGCACTACTATAACAACAAAACGAAAATGAATGAATTAAGTTACAAAAGAATGCTGCGACCAGGAGCCGCGAAGTAACAAAATGTCTTCTACTTTGTCTTATAGCAAGGAGAGTTGATGGCAACACCCACAAAATTGCTTTTTATAGAAAAATGATTATCTGGTGTTTCTTTCGAAGGTCTGAAGGTATTAGCTACCGGTATGTTTTAATTACAACAACAAAAACTACAGCAAATCTACGTGTAAAAATATGCATTTTCGAATCCACCCTTGCCCCGCTTTAGTTTTTGAAATGTCAGTTTCTAACGATTTCAGTTTAGATTGTGACCCAAAATGCTACATCTGACTAAGGCATAGTGTCCAACCCCCGTCCAACGTCCAACTTCCAGCCCGCGGGCCACTTGTGGCCAGCCAAAGCTTTCAAAGAGGCCCGTTAAATTTCCTACGCGTTAACAAGAGATTTTGAGTTACGGATTTGAGTCCTCAGCTTGTGCTAAGGTGTTCCACCAATGATATAAAAATGCAGCGCGTGCATGTACGATACGCACACTGTATTGTTTTGATTGTTTAGTTGTTTAATTAAACGTGCACTATGTCGTCATATTGAAACTTGCTGTCACACCATAAATAGACTACTTACAATGAACTGAAAACTAGACACAACATGCGCATTATATTGTAGTCTATGGTCACACGTAAGGGATTACGCGTTCGTATTTCAGCGCACTTCGCACGTGCAATGACATTTTGCTTTCGTTTTAAATTTAGCATTGAGTATGGCAAACAAGAAACAAAAAATAACAAAACAATAAGACACGATTTTTCAAATTGTTTTTAAAATCGCTTATATATTGTCGCCATGGTACTAAATTTTGGCCTGCGAGAGTTTTTGAAAAGCGAACATGGCCCGTCACTCAAAACGGTTGGACGCCCCTAGCACTAAGCATAAACTGTGTGATTTTTTCTCAGAGTATCAAAATGCTGCATTTCGCGTTCTAAATACCGATCTCATCCTCGGTATCGCGCTCTAAAGTTCACATGATGCTGACCTGACAACCAGTAAACAAAATATAATGACATTAACGTCACTCATGCTTTTACTCGTTGAAACCAGAAATTTAACCTGCAGCAGTTTCAATGTGACAAATGTTACGTACTACAAAATAAACCTTGCTGGGACTCAAACAAAAAGCTATTTTCCTCTATAATTTTGCCGGATTCTGATAACACGGTGTGCATTTTTAGAAATCCAAATTGAGTCATTAAAATGCCTTTAAAAGCTGACTTCAGTAGTTCACCAATGGCGTGAGATAAAAACGTAGACTGGTGGTAGTTAAATAGGGTCGTTTCTTGGTCGGGGTTGAGCTAAAGTTTGCTACAATTTGGGGAAGATTTCAGTAAGTTATTGCAGACGTAAGTCAAAGCATAAAACTGATGTATTCTTATAAGTTAACCTTGACTTCCGCCAAAACTCAGGCTTTCAGTTTTTCGGTTGAGTGAAATTTTTTGTTGAGCTTGATACAATTCTAAAACTGACCTATCATCAAGTAGTTAAGCAGTGTAGCGTCAGCCTATGCAGCAATAGATCGAAGTTTCGATTCAAATACATTTCAAACCAAAGACTTCAAAATTGATACCTACAGCAGTTTCGTGATACATGTTCAGTCTTAATGAGGAATACATAGAATAAGCCGGCTAGTTCACTCGTGTCGCAAGGAAGCCACTTTAAGGGTTTTGCCACGTCTGATTGGGAGAGGGGCGATTGGAAACTCCTAAGCATAGCTCGTTACAGCGCCTCTGTTGTTGAGGATAGAAATGCCAGATAAGGCAGACTTGTTATCTGTGGAATGTTTTATCTGAGAGATTGACCGTGGTTTAAGTATAAATCAAAATGTCTCGAAATCACTCAAATGTTTCAAATAATATTGGCTCTTATTTTTGTAACCTAAAGCAATCTAATCAGTTTTTAAACTTGCCTCGATACTGGGTGGAATTGGGCTATTCCTGTTGCAGTTTTCATTGGTTCCTCGACTATATATTGTGTATAAACCACCAAGTTGAATCACAAACTTTTCATTGCCTGGGATAGGAGTCACGGTCAGGTTGGTGTGTTGTGATCGAACCGAATAAAAAGTAATCCTCAAAAGAAATACAAAACCCACCAACCATTGTCTTTTGCTACATTGTTGCAACATTTTAAACTTTAGCCTCCACAAAACTGCTTATGCATTCCTAATCTGACGCAACAAATTAATTCATTGAATCTGGTAACACAATAAAAAGCAATAATTTAACCACAAAAAACTGAAAAAAACGTATTTTTCCACACCTTTTTTCAAATAGGTTCTCCATTTGATTGAGTCTTTGTTCTGACTTAGATACACTTGTTTCAAAAAATTAATAAACTATAATTTATGTATTTACCCCTGATAATACTGCTAGACTAGACTCCAATAGCTCGGATTTAAATTGTGTGGTTTCCATAACGATCTTAGTCTAACATTGTTACTCGACATCCTGGTTAAAATTTTCATCGCAAAAACGCGAATATGTTTAGGGCCAATCAATATTTTTGCTTCTCAATCAAATGTCGCTAAGAAGTGCAACTCCAAAATTGCCTAATACTATTTCATTTTAGTTTTTATGCTTTCCTTTACCCAGATAATAAACTAACATATTAGGAAATGATGCATTATTGCTTCTGTCTTTTTTATTGTTTTTACAATATTTTTGATGAAAGACAGAAATCTACAGCAAGAAAAAACTTACTGCTGGCTTTAAACTGTATCAGCTACGAAACAAACTGCAACTTTTACGGTAAGCTACAGCAATCCAGTATTGCCAGATTTTTTTGGTAGTTTATGGCCTACATCTACTGAAAAGTAGCAAATTGCCATAAAAAGTAGCCCAAATATTTTTTAACGAAACCATTAAGCACACGTGCTGCACTTACAAATACTGAAACAAAAAGAGAAGTTAATTATATCAATCTCTTGCTTATGTGCTGACTGATTGAACTGCAAGGAAGCGAAAGATATTCGGAATTACAGCAAATTTGAAACTTATCATCTACTACATGTGCACATAGGTCGAAAGAACACAAAGTGGTAGTGTACCAGTATCTGTTAAATTCCACTGTGGTAAGGTACCAGTATATAACAATCGCAATAACATAGTGTTCACTTTGGGATTAGTGATAGCGTTATGGATTCCGGAAACGGTATGTTTTTCAGAGTTGTAAATTCTCGAGTTCGAATCCGGACTCGAGACCACTTTTTCAGGACTAGGACGTGGACTCGTGCCTCTGGGACTCGGACTCGCACTCGGACTCTTGAGAATTGTTAAAGCATCAATGTTTTATTTCTCCAGAGCGTATAGTGATTACTACGAGTCATCGAGACAAACATACAATACAAAAATAATAACTTCATATTTTGTGCGGGGTGGCAGATCAGTGAATAGAATATTAACGACTTTGATTGATGTAATCAAAGGATTGCTGTTCGTCGGAGCAGTTCCTGAACTGGGCAATTCGTCTTATTTTTTGGGAAAGACAATTTACGCATAATTTTCTGGCTTGGCATATTCTGGAAAACTCTTGTGCCATGCAGCGGCATGTCGGGGCGGCCCGTGCCAACAAACTACTGCAAATCAGGTTGCGATCTAACTGTATAAAAAGGATTTGAGTGAAGTGGTAGACAATCTGACGTAGAAAAATACCCGTATTAAGTGATAATGATATCGGTGGCCTTCTTCATTTTCCAAACTGCAAGCCAAATGTTTTTCGAATCGTGTTTTACAGATTTGTGATTGTGAAATGTGAATGTAAAGAAATCGACTATTCATACTAATCATATCATGACCTCCAACATAAGGCAGAGGACTCGCACTCGTACCATGCGGCCTCGGACTAGTAAATTTAAATGTTTGTGAACTCGGACTCAGACTTGGACTCGTGGGCAAAGAACTCGCACTCACACTCGGACTATTAAAAATGAAAAACGTCACAACACTGATTTACAGCTGAATTCCCAAAAATGTCAACTATAACTGCATTAATCTACCATGTTACATAATAACTACATTCTTAATTACAATTGCTCTCTCCAAAAGTACTTCAAATTTATTGTAAAGCAACCATAATGAGTTAACAGTAGGCCTATCTGATTCGGCTAGCGGGTAACCTCACTGTCCCATTTAAAATATAACTTTCTTACGACGTCACACTATTGAGCATCCTAAAAAATAACAACCAACAATAATTATCTGATTCTAATTGTTAAGCAAGGACATCTTTTATCTTGTTTGCGTAAAACCACAGAGAAAAATCTACCGTATATGAAGAAAAGTATGCTAAAAAAGCAATTCACTCTGGAATCAAAATTAGACCAAAACAAACAAAAAATAGCGAACTGCTTACAAAAGTAGCTCAAAAACTCGCAAGTTTTAAAATTTGGGCGCAAGAGCACTTTAAAAGAAGCCCAATTTGCGACGTTTAGCCCAATCTGGCAACACTGTAGCAATCTTAACCTAATGACTCGTTTTTTCCAAACGTTTTACTGCGACAGCACGCCCACTCTGGCACTCTTCGCTTTCAAACAACTGACTCATTCTCACTTCCCTTTTTTTCTTGCGGGCTTTTTTCCTTTTGCGACGACTTTTTTTCTTTTTTTTTTTCATGTGATTTCTGGCTGTGCGTCTGTTTTTAATTCTCGCAAAAGGAGTTGAAACAAGATATTTTTACAGCAACAATCCTTTATTTACAGTAGTTACAAGACGCTACGTGAAATCGCTTGTTAAGTTGTGTGACATGTGTTTTTTGTACTACGACTGCATTCATAAATATTTAAGACATCAACAATTAGCGAATGCAAACTCATAAAACATACTAATTAACGAAAAATTTACAATGAATATGCTGTGTTCAATCACGGATGGTACAAATGCCCAACACGTTTTCATAACATAAACATGAAATTGAATAGTAAACACATTAGGGTTTAATAAATCAAATTAGAATTAGATAAATAGCACGTTAATCTAATCAATCAACTTTTGACGTAAAAAATAAAATAAATTCATTATTGACGGGGCCCATCAACGCGGCTTAGCCCGTGGCCAACGCGGCGCCAAAGAAACGTGGCAACGGTGGCGAGTCGTTGGCGACACTGTGCCCGATTTGACCGGCCTGGGAAACAGTGATGCGGAAGCAGGAAGCGGTTGGAGGCACCAAATTTTCGGAAGCAGGAAGCGGACGCGGAAAGAACTTTTGATTTTTTGTGGAAGCAGGTAGCGGATGCGGAAGCAGTTTTGAAACACCGCTGCCATTTTTGCCCTACATAATGTCAACATTATTTGATCATAATCGTTGAAGTTGTCAAAAGTAGCCTTCCAATTTCCCGCATTACTGATGTGATTTACCAAGAATGTGCGACGGAAAATCGGTGGTAAAAGCTTGCCTAAAAACCTATTTCTGCTCACACTTACAAAAACGTGCTGTAATACTGTCAATAAAGGAAAGTATTTTGGTTTATTTGGAAGCGGAAGCACTAAGGTTTCGGAAGCGGTTGCAGGAAGCGATACTGTTATTTGGAAGCGAAAGCACCAAATAACGGCTGCTTTCGCATCACTGCTGGGAATCGAACCCCAGACTTACCGCACCGATGGTAATGTCTTTAAGAAGTGCGCCAACCAACTGGCAAGCTCTTCACATAAACAAGCAAAAAAAATTTGGCATTGTATTTAAACCAACTTGGATTCAGTTAAGTTATCATCAATATTCACAAATCTGTCAGAACTGCTTAGCGCAGATTCGCGTTTTAGGGGCTCGATTTTGTCGCGTTAGTCAGAGCGCACTACCTTCTTGTAAGCAGTCAGGTTTTTAATGAATACTACCTTGTAAAGACTGTCACATAAAAGCCAAGCCGGGTGATCACATGATCGCATGATCGATGTCAGCTCAAAGGCAGATTGCGTAATTAAACAAATCACAGCAATACAAAACAATCATCATATACTCCATCCCCGTATGAGGTATAAAGGAATTATCAGCGAAAATAAAATCACTTATAATTTAAACGATCAGAAGGTTTTGAAATATGACAAGAACGAGAGACGTAATTACACGAAACATCATTTTAATTTGCGATTTCGTGTAACTCGATTTGGCGAAACATCAACTAAATAAGATCGAGGTTAATCCGCAGAACGAACAACTCGACCACGTTTGTTATAATAATATCCATCATCAGCGCATAGCCTACATATGAATTATCTCGCAAAGGTTACTATGAATTCACAAACATTATGACGTTCATCAAAGTTCAACTTTTCATGCATCTTTGCCCTTTTTTCCTTTAGTTTGAAATTACGCAAAAATGACCATTTTGGCTCAAGCAAAACAAGAAATGCAGGTATTATTGTACGCAAATTTCGACCCATAAATAATTCAGCAGAACTATATCCCGTTTTCAATGGTGATGTGCAATAAGCAAGCAAAGCCAAATGCGAATCTTCAGACTTTTTTAATAGGTTTTTGACAGTTTGCACTGCTCGTTCGGCCTACCATTGCGGCGTGGATATCTGGGTGAGCTAAAAGTTTGAACAAAACCATACGCATCAGCAACTTTTTTAAATGCAAATGACGAAAATTGAGGTCTACCATCAGATCTTATCTCATTTGGGAATTCCAAACTTAGCAAACATAGATTTTAAATGCGTTATCACATAGTCGCTATTGGTGCCTTTGTCCAACAAAGCAATTTCAATCTTACGCGAAAAATAATCAATTACTAACAAATACACAGCATTGTTAAAATTACACAAATCACAAGCAATTTTCTGCCAAGTACGTTCAGGCAAAACAAAAGAAATTAACGGCTCAGTTGGGTTTCTGCGATGTTTTGCGCGTAAACTGCAGTTTAACACAAACGACTCGACATCTTTGCTGTGTTCTGACCACCAAATAGTCCATGCACGCTCACTACACTTAGTAATTCCTTGATGTCCCTGGCGCAAGCATTCCACCGACGTCGGTAGAAGCAGATCGTGCTTTTTCTGCCGAAGGATTGTTTGTTACTAAACTGCGTTCCCGTCTGAGTGACAAATTCCTTAATGCCCTGACTTTCCTTCGCAGTTATTACATGAAAAATAAATGATTTCTTGCATTTTTGCTTTACCGATTGTACTCAGAATTACAGAAGTAGTTAAAAACATACAAAAATATCGAAATTATAATACGTAATAATCCCGGTAATTTCTCGGGATCTCGGTTTTGCGTTAATTTTTTCCCGTTTTCTCGGTACCACAATTGGCCCGGGAAATTGGAAAACCTAATTACCATCGAACAAACTGGATCAGTCAACTTGTAGACATTGTGGATATTTTGAAGCATATTGTCGGAAGCAGGAAAATTCGTTACAACATTGTTTGCGCAAACTTCAACTTCGGCAGTAATATTATCTTCGCCAGTTATAATTGAACAGATTGGCGATCTGGAAAAAGCATCTGCAATGGACAGTAACTTTCCAGGAATATAAATCACCTTGTAATGAAACCACATCATTCTCATGCCAAATCGCTGAATCCGTGGCAAAAGTTCGTCCAAATTTTTATTATCAAACAGTGCAACTAATGGTTTGTAATCTGTTTGGAGTTGAAAAGAGAGTCCAATTAAATAATTTCGAAATCTTTCACAGGACCAAGTCAGAGCTAAAGCTTCTTTTTCAATCTGAGCGTATCTTTTCTCCGTTTCATTTAAAGAACGTGAAGCGTAACAAATTGGCTTTAACACTCTTTGGACTTTTGCATCAAAACTGCGCCTAATCCGCACGAAGACGAGTCTGCATCTACAACGGTTTCTCGATTAAGATCATTAAACGACAAAACAGATAAACTATAAAGACTATCTTGAATTTTAGCAAAAGCTTGTTGCTGCGTAATGTCCCTAAACCACAAACTTTGCTTTTGCAACAACTCTCATAAAGGATTGGAAACATTGGCTAGATTTAGTAGAAATTTAGAAAGTTGGTTAACCATCCCTAAAATTTTTTTTACTCTCGCGACATCGGTCGGAGGGTCCATGTTTGTAAAAGCAGAAATTTTCTCAAGGTCTGCTGTAACCCCTTCAGAAGAAATAACGTGCCCCACGTACTTTATGCAGGATTTAGAAAACTCGCACTTGATATTTATTGTTGTCCCAGCCTGACTCAGTCGTTGAAGCACCTCATTCAAACATTCGTCATGTTACAGTTGAGATTATCCGAACACGATGACGTCGTCCATGTTGCATAAAACTCCTGGAATGCTTTCAAGAATGGTCGAAATTCTCTTCTGGAAATGTTCCGGCGCTAAGCGTATTCCAAACGAAAGTCTGTTAAAGCAAAACCTTTCCACAGGTGTTGTAAAAATTGTCAAGTCTTTTGAGTCATCAGACAAAGGTATTTGCCAAAATCCAAAGATAGCGCCTAACTTGGAAAAAACTTTTGCCCTAGAAAGTTTTGACAACGTTTCATCAACAGTCGGTAATACGTACAATTCTCTGCACATTAATTTAGTATAATCTACACAGATTTGGACTTTACCTTTTGCTTTCGGTGCAAGAACCATGCCACTGCACCAATCAATAGGTTTGGTCACTTTAGAAATAACGCCTTGCTCTTCCATAGTTTTGAGTTCCAATAACCGCTTCTTCCAGAGGCAATGGAATTCTTCTCGGACTTGGTAGACGAAACGGCTTTGCTCCATGCTTCAGTTTGATTTGATACGGACTACCAAGTTTTTCCAAACCAGAAGAGACGTTTGGAAATCGAATTTTGACAAATTCTTTAACATCATGAAAAGAGCCCACGTTGGAAAAAAGATTTAAAGCTTTAATTGCGGGCCAACCTAGCAACGATTGTGTTAAATTTTCCACAACATAAACACACTGTTTCGAACAAACATTATTATTGGTCTCAATTTGGCATAAAATTTTCCCGATACGGTAAGATTGTCACGTTGGGGATCTCTGAGAATTTGCTACCAAGGAAGTAATTGAGTATCACACAACAATTCGGAAGTCTCATTTTAAATAACAGTGACGTCAGCACCAGCGTCAATTCAAAAATTCAATCTCACACCATTAACGTAAACATCCACCATTGGCTTATTTACAAAACGCGGTTGTGTTACAGAGCCCAGGAAACAATTTTTATGGCTTCCCGTAACGGGAAGCCATATTGGTTTTACTTGGCTACTTTTTCGAAGTTTTAATTTTCGAACGGGCGTAACTTCTAACTGGCTGCTCCAATTCAAATCTGACCTGGAGTTCAAATGTGAGTCTCACATAGGTCTACAACTTGGCCACCCTAGCTTTACCGGACAGTCCCCCACATTTCAGAAATGAATTATTTTGTACCCCATAAAATTCTTTTTTTTTTCAACATTTTTTTGTGCAGTCTAAGGCTTTTGAACCGCTGATGCTGGAGACTTGAAATTTTCAGGGATGATAGACCTCGATGTAAACTTGTGTCTAACAAGTTTTGGGGGGTTGCGATCAAGTGGTTTGGGGTCAAAGGTCAAAAATAGAAAAATATTCAGAAGCTCATAACTATTGAATGGCAACAGGTAGGACCATCAAATTATCGAAGGATATTAATCTCAATGCGGGTAACACAAAGATTAATATAACTAGATGGCAGTTGTAAGCAACTACTAATGGCTTGCCGTTAAAACTTTCTAGGGGCCCTAACATTGAACAGGGTATAATTACACTGGAAAATTGAAAACTCTAGTTGTTTAGGTTTACTTGGAAAGTGGGGGAGGTTTGGAAAGGTGTAAGTAGAGGTGTGGTACACTCTTCTTCCCTTTCCCAACACCCCTCGCACAGCACACCTCACCGCTTCCCACACTTTTTTACACTCCCTAGATCTCTCCCAACATTTTCCCACACCCCCATCTCTGCCCACACTTCTTCTTATCTTTCCCACACCTCTCCCCACACCCCAAACACACCTCCCCATGCTTCCCCACACTACCCACACCTCCTCAAGATTTCAACACACTTTCCCACACCTCCCCCACATTTTCCAACACCTACCCATACTTCCCCTCATTTCCCTCAACTCTTCCCACACTTCTCCCCACCCCCCCACATCTTTCCTCACTTCCCCACGTCATCCCATCACTTCTCCCCACTTCCCAACAAACTTGCCACTCCTTCCCCCACACCCCAACTCACTTTCTCACACCTCCCCCCACATTTTATCACTCCCCCCTCACCTTTCCTTCCCCTCTCTTCACCCCCACAATCCTCCACCATAACACACTTCCCCTCACACCCTAACACACTTTTCCACACTTCTCCCTACATTTCCTTGCACCCCCACCTCCCTTACATTGCCCTTACCCCAACACATTTCCCACACCTCCCCCAACACATTTTCCCTCACTTCCTTTTATCCCCCACATCCCAACACACTTCCCCATTCCTTTCATATTTTACCCATGTTTGACCCAACTTCCCTAACTGCCAAAAATTCCCCAATTCCCCCACCATCCATACTCTCCCATACTCCCTCAAATTTTCCATATTCCCCCATGCTCTACCCATTCTTCCCCAATAGTGCTAGTACGCCTATTAGTCCTATCAGTCCTGTTAGTCCTTTTAGTCCTAATAGTCATTTGCGAACTGCTAACGTTCTTCCGTTTCAAAATAAGGCTACATGTAAACAAGTAGTCGAAGCGATTTGAAAAGCGAATAGAATTAGCTTACGTCACAAAGCGCTTCATAACAGACAATGTAAATAGGCTTACTGCTTTCTTTTTAACTGGAATCGAAATCGTTTGATTCGAATTCGTATAATGATTACTACGTATCAGATAAAAAGTAACAGATATCTTCTCTCTTCTTCTGAGCGTCATGCGCAGACAAAAGAGAAAAAATATTCGTCGTTGCGTGGTATTTAACCCTATTCGGACTGGGCTTTTTTGAAGCGTCAGAAGTTTGGGGGGGGACCATGTCTACCGCTCTTTTTGATGGCTAGTATCTCCGTACATACTTGTGCTAAAGCAACGGTGAAAGTTTCTAACGGTCAATTATTTTATAGTAATTTGTCGTGTATACTTTTTTTTACAAAAAGTGGATTAATTTATGTGTTAATGGCATTTTTTTAGGACCCACATTTTTTGGTCGTTTTTACTTGAAATGCGAGAAAAAATCACGCAAGCGCGACAGTTTCGCTCGGCTGAGCAGAACATTCGACGTAAAATTTTTGCGGTTACAAAGATTAACGAGCTTTTTGGGAGTGAGAACAACAACCTAATGGCAATTTTCTTCTAATTCTAATTTGAACAATCCTCAAACTTCAAAATATTGAACAGTCTGCGAGTTTGGTCCAATTTCCTAAGTGAACATACAATGCTTCTATTTCTACGGCTAAAAGCCTTACGCACGCTTATTATCTAGAAGAGATCGAAAATCCAGCATTGTCGTAGACAAACTTTTAGTTTCATAAAAACTTTCAATTTTCTAATCAGCAAAACGGAAATTTTTTAGTGTTGAAAATAATGCAAGCAACCTACCACACTAGGCAATACCGAAAATTAAAGTGATCGTTAGCAAAATTGCCAGGCGGTACCACACGTAGATTATCCATCCAACTTGATGGGTTCGATTTTCGGTCGGAGCCGATCGCGTTTGACATATATTTCGGATGGCTCCTGACTCGAAGAGCGCAAGCTCACTTCGCAGTCATCTCAATTATGTTTGAGTTTTCGGTTCAATAATTTGAAAATAACATCAGTTATTTGTTTGTTTATTTATTAGTACGAACACAATTCAAAACGGCTAATCTATCATTTCACCACAATGTCTCTGAGTTCATGGGTAAACTTGTTAGCAAATTAAGTGTTACGTTCTGATAATTGACTTTCAATATCTGGATGAGCACCATCAAACTTTCTTCTACATCATAAAAAAAATCTTGTAATGTAGTAAGATAACAATGTATTTTGCTCTGTCTTGCAAATGAATAAAAATATTATTGCTCAAAATAATATGAAATTAAGCTAAAAACAATAAGCGTATTATACTCAAAAATCTACTGTCCCTGCAATGCTCCAGAATAAACTTATATTTCGAAGCATTTTCTTTATGGTCATTACCTGCAACCTACCATAACACTTTGTGGAAGTTATGCATAAGCCTACAGTAGCCTATACTGTATATATATACTTATAACCTTTTTCATATTGGTCATAATTTCAAAAAGTGTTGAGAAAAATACTGAAATTCTTGTTTTTTTTGTATTTGTAAATCGTAAACAAAATTTTATCAGGATGATGTTTCTAACGTAATTCCAAGAAAACCGAATAAATTGAAAACTGAATCAATTGGCATTATAGAAACTAAAACACTGAGTTGAATCATATTCCTCCAAGGGAATAATGACGTAAATACAAATTTTATTTACCGTGAGAGCTCAAAAGAAAAATTTCAAGGAATTCTTTTTTTTTCAAAACACAAAGAACAATTTCAACACGTGGTGAGAAAATTCTGAAATTCTTGTTTTTGTTTGGGTAATTCGTAAACAAAATATTATCAAAATGGTGAGTCTAACGTAATTCAAAAAAAAAAAACAAATAATTTAGCTTTGTGGAAGAAAATAAATGAGTGGAATCATATAGCTTCCTTGAGGAAGACGTAAATATGAATAATATCTGCGCTGATAGCTCATGAATATATCTCGAGAACTCATTGATTTTTTCAAAGACATGAAAGTAGCATAATACTACACTGTGTATCAAAACTATCGTACTATACAAGATTAAGCTACTTTTTCCAATATTCTTCGCAATGTTAGCATTTGCGATTCAGTATAGCTCATTTTTTTAATAGGCTATTATTATTATTATCAATACACTTATTCGATGACAATTTTGTAGAAAAGGTTGAAGCATGACACGGAGTCATATATTTCTCCATTTTCTTGCGCTAGTTAGACAGGCGATTGATTGGAATTGGAAAATTCCTAGTTTGAAGGTAAAAGTTGGGAGCACAAAGCCCATAAACATTTTTGCGGGATCCGAAAAACATTTTACGTGAGAGCATCATGGCCGAAGAATTTGGAAATTTTGATTTGATAATTTGTTACATTATCGAATGGTTACAATTTAAAAATTAACCAGTAAATGCTAAAAATCCAAACGTTGCTTTTTGTAATTTTAAAATTTTTATCTCGACCTCGGCTAAACCAAGGTAATTTTCAATCGTATTCAACTTTCAACTTCAGAACAGTAGAAGCGACAAATTCCACAAATTTATGTTGAGTCATATTTTTGTTAGCGAATTATGACGTAAATACAAATACAGTGTATTTCTATGCAGATGTACTTCACTACAAAACAAGCGTCAAAAATTACATCAAGGTTCAAAAGTTGAAATGGCATTTTATTTCTCAATGCCTTGAAAAAGAAAACAACTTTCAAACCTCTGAAAGCGTAAATTCATTGTACTGTAGCTGGAATGTAACTTTTAGTTATTATGTGGTCATTTTTGGTAATGAATAACAACGAAACTCACTCCCTTGAGGCCTTGAGTATAGCGGCAGTAAAATTCTATGAGTAATTCAGTAATCGTTTGATCTCGGCCGTTTTGTCTGTTCGAGTAGCGTATAGCTAATGAACCGTGCACTGCGTACAGAACGTCCAGTGACGCATGAAGTAACGCTTTCTTGAAGATTGACAATTTCAATCAAAATTTGCAATAACTGCACAATCATTGCATCGATTCGAGAAAATTATTGTTCACATCACAATAATGAGGATTTTAGGAAAAGTCATAAAATTTGAAAGCGATGCTGTAAGTAGTTTTAGCACACTAAGCATTCAAAAATTTAGCGGGCATTTTTAGCCCCCCCCCAGGCGAAATAGGGTTAATTGTTTTGATTCTGCTGCTCTCTTTAGATGTGAATAGATTTTGATTAGTGATTACCTAAACGAATACAAGAAACGGATAAAAAGTATCGAATATCTTTTCTAAAGTAATCACTTTTTAACCGTTACTCAAAGTAACGGTTAAGCATACTCAAAGTAACGGTTAAGCACATCTTTAAACTCAATTTTTGAAAGAAAATGACCAGCACGTGACTGGAACAAGGAATGGAGTAACCAGTGACATGTTTATCTTCCTTTTACGAGAAAGCGATCTAAGCGCTATAACGGCGAGCACACGCGAACAATGCAAAACATGTGCACGAGCGAGCACATACATATTTGTCATGCAAAGATCTGATTTTTGCGTCCCAGTAGCTTTATCTGGCGTTACCTGGCGTCATGCGATGTATCATATAAATTGTCCTAGGCGAACATCAGATGGACAAAACTAGGTTAGGAGTTCAATGCACCAATCACTTGGCCAACTCCATGTGCCCCGTATTGCTGATTAAAGTTTCAGTTTAAACACAAATTCATACCGCCCACTCACGAATGAAAAAGTATTAAGCTAAAATAGCAAAGAAACGCGTTTCCCTACTGCCCTCTAACGGATTAGAAAATTTGTTTGCATTTCATGAGGTTTCCTGAAAATTCACGCTTTTTACCTTTGACACCAAGTCAGGTGCTCTGGTGTAACCCTTCAATATATTAATTTTTTTGTAACCCAGAGTGAGGTTAATACCCACCGACAATTTGAAGGTCCTTAATGTTGCCATTCAATAGTTATGAGCTTCTGAATGTTTTCCTGTTTTTGACTTTTGACCACAAACCACTTGACTGCGACCTCCCAAAATTTGTGAGACACAAGTTTACGTTGAGGTCTATCCGTCCTGAAAATTTCAAGTTTCTAGCATCAGCGGTTCAAAAGCCTTAGACTGCACGAAATTGGCAAATTTTATCAATGTTTTGATCTTTGACCCCGAGTCACGTGACATGGAGCGTGTATAGTTGATACATTGGAAAAACATATCAAGGCACACCGACCCTGAAAATTTCAAGTTCCTGTCTGTTTTTTGTCAATAGTTATAAGCCAAACAACATATTTGCTTATATGATCTTAGATCTCAAGTGACGTTACATGCAGATGTTCATTGTGAATACTTTTTCACCCTCATCGAAATGCATGTACTTGATAAATTTGAAGGTCCTACCTGCTTCTATTCACAAGTTATTGGCGTTTGGAGGGATTTCTTTTCAAATGCTTTAATTAGTTTTTGACCTTTAATCTGTTGACCGCCACCCCCCAAAAGTTGTTAGAGTCAAGCTCATACTAAAATCTATTATCCCTGAAAGTTTCAAGTCTCTAGCATCAGCAGTTCAAAAGCCTTAAGTTGCACAAAAACTGTTGAGAGTCGTTCATTTGACCTTTGACCCTAAGTGACGTCACAAAAATACAATTGTTGTGCAAAATTTTCTTGCCCACATGAATATGCATATACTCCAAAAATTTGAAGGTCCCACCTGTTGTCATTCAAATGTTATTTGGTTTTGATAGATTTCGTTTTTTGACATTTGATCTTTAACGTGTTGACCGCCACCCCCCAAAAGTTGTTAGACACAAGTTCCCATCGAGATCTACCATCCCTGAAAATTTCAAGTCTCTAGCATCAGCGGTTCAAAAGCCTTAGACTGCAAAATATTGGCAACAATTATCAGTTTTTTGACCTTTGACCCCGAGTCACGTGACATAGAGTGTTTATGGTTGATACATTGCAAGAACATATTAAAACACACCAATCCTATAAATTTCAAGCTCTTATCTGTTTTTAATCAAAAGTTATAAGCCAAACAACATATTTACACAGCTCCGAAGAAACGTCGCGACGGTGGCGAGCCGTTGGCGCCACTGTGCCAATTTGACCGGCCCGGGAATCGAACCTTAGACCTCCCGCACCGAAAGCGTGCGCTTAGCAACTGAGCTAACCGGTCGGTACAATGCTACACAAGTGTGCAGCAAAAAGATCTTGCTTGTCTGACATTTCAAGCAAGTTGACAAATCTTGCAGTGAATTCAAACAAAAAACGCGATGATTCTTGAAGGATTTGTGCAGCTGCAAGGACGATTGCACTCACACAAAAAGAAATTAAGTCATAGAGCTTGTGTTCGATTCTAAGGGCAAGAAATCGCGGCATAAGACTCACATTCAAAGCAGCGATTACAGTGCTTAACAATCTGCGCAAAAATTAAAGGCTGCAATATTTCGCATAAGGCTTCGCTCAAGGTATTGCAGATATATCAATTGAATTCAATAAGGGACGACTTGTTGATAAGTTGAAACTTAGAAGTTAAAACTTAATACATACGTATCAATGGCAACTTTCTAGCAACTTAAAAAGTAAAGCGACTGATAAACTAAGATTGCTCGCATTAAATAAAAGTGCTGTGACTACTTCAACGAAAACTTTGACAGTTACAGCCAAACAGTTTTGAATTTGTCCAGTTACCCATTACGTAAGGCGTCAATGAAATAAAGCAAACAAGTGCTGATTACAACGAATTTCGCAAAACCACGAGCCTGATGATCTGTATCTGAGAGCGGTATGGTGGCCCATGAGTGCCATCTAGTTTTTTTCTTTATTTATTATATTTTGATTTCATTTTCATTTTCATTTCGTTTTCATTTTGATTTTGATTTCGTTTTCATTTTGATTTCATTTTCATTTTGATTTCATTTTCATTTTGATTTCATTTTCATTTTGATTTCATTTTCATTTTGATTTCATTTTCATTTTCATTTTCATTTCGTTTTCATTTTCATTTTGATTTCGTTTTCATTTTGATTTCATTTTCATTTTCATTTCGTTTTCATTTTGATTTCATTTTCATTTTCATTTCATTTTCATTTTCATTTCGTTTTCATTTTCATTTCGTTTTCATTTTCATTTTGATTTCGTTTTCATTTTCATTTCATTTTCATTTTCATTTTGATTTCGTTTTCATTTTGATTTCATTTTCATTTTCATTTCGTTTTCATTTTGATTTCATTTTGATTTTGATTTCGTTTTCATTTTGATTTTGATTTCATTTTCATTTTGATTTCATTTTCATTTTCATTTCGTTTTCATTTTGATTTCATTTTCATTTTGATTTCATTTTGATTTCGTTTTCATTTTCATTTCGTTTTCATTTTGATTTCATTTTCATTTTGATTTCATTTTCATTTTGATTTCGTTTTTATTTTGATTTTGATTTCATTTTCATTTTGATTTCGTTTTCATTTTGATTTCATTTTCATTTTCATTTCATTTTCATTTTCATTTTGATTTCGTTTTCATTTTGATTTCATTTTGATTTCGTTTTCATTTTCATTTCATTTTCATTTTGATTTCATTTTGATTTCATTTTCATTTTCATTTCGTTTTCATTTTGATTTCGTTTTCATTTTCATTTCGTTTTCATTTTGATTTCGTTTTGATTTTGATTTCGTTTTCATTTTCATTTCGTTTTCATTTTGATTTCATTTTCATTTTCATTTCGTTTTCATTTTCATTTTCATTTCATTTTCATTTCAAAAACGAAATGAAAATGAAAAGGACGGAGTGGCCCATTAGTGCCAAACCCATGAAACAAACAAACGACTTGGCCCAAATGTGCCATTTCGCTTCTTACGTCACAATTGCCTTGCTATATTGCGGCTGACAAGAAAGTCCCTATAATTGACTGTTAACTGGTTAACGAGGCAGTAGGCCAACAGCAATAATGTATGGTACAAGTGTAGTTAAGGCATAGGTAATTTGGTTAGGTAGCCTACTGGTACCGGTAGTTTTTGTATGGCACCGGTAATCAGCCCGGCGGCTGCGGCCTGAATTTCATGTACGAGATGACAGAGATGTACTGGTAGGGCATGGCTGGACTGTAGTTAGACTAAAGCTGCCAGTGGTAGGTACGGTACCGGTAGCCTGATGTATTTATCGGCCGTCACTTGCATTGGGTAGCATTTCGAAGTAATGCCAGGTGGTATACATCACCCGCTGGGCCACTGTTAGCGAACCATAGCTTTTGTTTAGTATGTGAAACTAAATACTAGAACCAATATGTCTAGCAGGGGTTCGATTCCCCGTCGGGTCAAACCAATTACTTAAAAATTGGTATTCACAGCTTCCCTGCTTGGCGTTCAGTATTAAAGGGATAGTTTGGAGAACAAGCCGGCAAGTTTACTTGTTGTGTCGCAGGAAAGGCACTTAGCGGTTCCTCGGCAAAATGAATAAACTGAAACTCTTTTTGCAAGTCTTTTGTCACACTGGACCACCACGACAGGTAGACTGCATGACCCCACTTTCTGTTTATGGAGAATCACGCTAAGTGCCCTTTCCAACGGCGCAACAACACAAAACTTGCCGGTTTGCTCTCCACGTTATCCCTTTGATGCTGAAGGTGAGGCAGGGAAGCTACTAATTTTTAGATCATTGGTTCGACCCGACTTGGAATCGAACGCCGAGCCTACCCCTCTAGAGCTCTATCCACTTGGGCACCTGGGCGGTTGAGGTGTCGGTAACTAAGAAGTAATAAATAATGTTACTGATTCGAGGCGTTAAGATTATTGACAGAAATAAAAAAATAACTTTATTTAACCTTGTTTTTACTTAATAAATTACCGGTCTTTTTACAAAGATACAACTGACAGAATTGCCAATTAGCCTATATTATTTTTTTAAATGCAGTGTTTTGAATTACAGTTAATGGTATATACTGTATTTTAACATTTAGTTTTGTGGATCGCCAAACCTCGTATTTGTATCTTTAATTCGTCAAACCTCGTGTCGTGTATCTTTACAAGAAATCTTTTTTCTACGAAAGTATCATTACGCCAGCGTTTTTCAACCTCTTCTACGGCGACTCGAATTTGCTTGAAAAACTCATCTGCAATCGTGACAGCGACCCAAACAAATTTAAGGTGCTCGAATTAAAACAACACTTGTTGGGGCCAATGCGGCGATATACCCCAAACTTTCTTCAGCAGAATATTTATCAGTTCTAAAGCCTCATCGACATTTTAAGCCCTCATTTAGTAACAGCTGGTTAGAGAAGCTTTTGTTCCTCAGTGCAGCCAGGGCTCTGGGGGAGCACTGTAAGCTGTCCCGGCGAGGTTTGGAAAGCTTTAGCATTTTCTTAATTCCACTCCTAAATATGATGCAAAAGCATCTGCTTCCTAAAAGCGGTATCTATTTAATGTGCAGCTACGAGTTGCCACAGCACTTGATCATATTCGCCTTGGGCAAGTAGGTGTTGAATTAGTTACAAATTATTTATTTTGAGGCTGTTATTCAGGCGCAAAACCGCGGATATGGGCCCCACCAAATTTGTTACATGCTTTGGCGTAATACTGCGAGTCATTACCGTAACTCGAAGATTCAGTAATGCCTTGGCAGCAACTTTTATTAGCCCACACCCCACGGGCACCTTATAACATTATTTCAGAGAAATACAACTCTTGGCTACTAACTTCAGCGCCTAAAACCACAACAAAAAATTTGCACTCGTTATATTAAATTAGAAAATGGCGAAAAACTGAAACACCCTTCAGTAATGTGGAGTTCGTTTAAAAAAAAGCACTACCTTACCTTTTTGCTAAAATAATGACTATTGTTCCCAAAAGCATTCAGCGGCAAAACTTTAACGCTTAATCTAATGACGACCTCAAAAGCGACAAAACCTTAAAAACCGTTGAATCAATGTCTTGCGCTCAAGATGTTTTTCAGGGATGTGTAAGCACCGACACATTCACTCAAACACATTTCTCGGTTAATGATTGCTTCAAATTCAGCTCTCGTCTGTCCATTCAAATAATCATCTTCAACATGCAACACGCCGCTGACTTCAGCAAGCTCTTTCAGTACTTCGCAACTAACTTCATGACCTTCAATACAAACAGTAAATTTTGCGTTACAGCAGCTTCAACTCAAAAATATGGATGTCTGACAAAATTAATACCGATGGATATATTTCAGTTAACCAGTTACATTTTATCGCTTCATACTACTGAATCCGCGTCAAATGGCCAATTCTGTAAAGCTGGATTGGAAGGCCCATAACTTTGCTCACACCATAGTTTTTATTTTCAGTGCTTCAGCACGTAGAGTTTCGAGTTTTTAAGATTTAAACCAAGGATCGGCAACCGACGGCCCGCCATGCGAAATCGTCGGGCCCGAGACATATCAACTGGCTATTACAAGAAAGCGGCCCGCCGTTTCTTACTGAGTTTAAGTGTTAGTTAGCACTGTTTCAAAAAATTAGGGTATTGTTATGTCATAAAACTAGTGCGAAGAAGGTAGGGTAGAGCGAGATTGTCTGGTTTACACGACCTGATGATAAGAAGCAGAACTTTGCCTACTGCCCTAATTTGTGCATGTGCAGAGATGCCGATTAAACGTTTTGAGATAATTTTTTTCAGTCCAAGTGACTTTCTTGTCAGCCGCAATATAGCAAGGCAATTGTGACGTAAGAAGCGAAATGGCACATTTGGGCCAAGTCGTTTGTTTGTTTCATGGGTTTGGCACTAATGGGCCACTACGTCCTTTTCATTTTCATTTCGTTTTTGAAATGAAAATGAAATCAAAATGAAAATGAAATCAAAATGAAAATGAAATCAAAATGAAAATGAAATCAAAATGAAAACGAAATCAAAATGAAAACGAAATCAAAATGAAAACGAAATCAAAATGAAAATGAAATCAAAATGAAAACGAAATGAAAATGAAATCAAAATGAAAATTTAAACGAAATCAAAATGAAATCAAAATGAAAACGAAATGAAAATGAAAACGAAATGAAAGTGAAAATGAAATGAAAATGAAAGTGAAAATGAAATGAAAATGAAATGAAAATGAAATGAAAATGAAATGAAAATGAAATGAAAATGAAATGAAAATGAAATGAAAATGAAATGAAAATGAAATGAAAATGAAATGAAAATGAAATGAAAATGAAATGAAAATGAAATGAAAATGAAATGAAAATGAAATGAAAATGAAATCAAAATGAAAACGAAATCAAAATCAAAATGAAAACGAAATCAAACTGAAAATGAAATCAAAATGAAAACGAAATCAAAATGAAAATGAAATCAAAATCAAAATGAAAACGAAATGAAAATGAAAATGAAATCAAAATGAAAACGAAATGAAAATGAAAACGAAATGAAAATGAAAACGAAATCAAAATGAAAATGAAATCAAAATGAAAACGAAATCAAAATGAAATGAAAATGAAAACGAAATCAAAATGAAAATGAAATGAAAATGAAAACGAAATGAAAATGAAAACGAAATGAAAATGAAATGAAAATGAAAATGAAAACGAAATCAAAATGAAAATGAAATCAAAATGAAAATGAAAACGAAATGAAAATGAAAACGAAATCAAAATGAAAACGAAATCAAAATGAAAATGAAATGAAAATCAAAATGAAATCAAAATGAAAACGAAATCAAAATGAAAATGAAAACGAAATCAAAATGAAAATGAAATCAAAATCAAAATATAATAAATAAAGAAAAAAACTAGATGGCACTCATGGGCCACCATAGAGCGGACTATGTTAGCAATTTATTCAGCAAACTCTTCGCCGCAATGCGAAGACAGTTCACGTAGCAACGAAAAAAATATTCGTCGTTGCGTGGTATTTAATTGTTTTGATTCTGCTGCTCTCTTTAGATTCGAATAAATTTTCATTCGTTATTACTAGGGGGGATAAAAGTCATTAAAGTTATATTTTTTTAGTAGCGCAAAACCTTATGAAACCGATAATCGCGAAAAAAATATGTTGATACGAAGTTTATTCAAGAAGTTATAAAGTCATGAAAAGTCATATTTTCTTTTGTAGGTCATAAAAGATGACCATTGATTTTTGTTATAAAATACAAATTGTTAAACCCCAGTCCCATCGCAGATAAAGTTCCGGTAGACTTTTAACTTGATAATTTGTTCAAAAGCCTTAAGCTGCCGAAAAAACTGTTGAGCTTCGTTTATTTGACTTTTGACCTCAAATGACGTCACAAAAATATAATTGTTGTGCATATTTTTGTTGCCCACATTGATATACACATACTCTGAAAATTTGAAGATCCTACCTGTTGTCATTCAAATGTTATAAGTAGGGCAAGTTTCTGCAACTTTTGCAACTTTTTTTACAGCTTCGGGAAGCTTTCTAAGCAACGAAAAATTTCATTACAGCATCTATAGAGCTGTTAGCCCAAATTTTATTTTGCAACATTTTTGGTTTTTAGAGGCAACTTTTTTTGCAACTTTTACGAAATATTTTTAAAAAATCTCGCAAAAAAGTATGAACAGTCTTGTCTAATTATTTTACTAATAATTTCCTAGATGTAAGTAAGCCTGCGTTACGTCTCCTTTGTTTTAATGCAAGCCGTAATTGTCACAGAATGCGCAATGAATGAGGTTTTCCAGCGTCATTTATTTTGTAACAGTAGGCTCGCAATATTCTGTAATTATGAGCTTCAGCATGCTGAGCAAAGCAGCTGTTAGCTAAAGATCGTCACTTTGCTCAAGACGATGTTTGGAAATATTTAGCAGTATACCGGTATTTGAATAAATCATGTTCATGTCAATAATAGACACAAACTTTGTCAACTGATTTCACCGCTTTTTAAATTTTTTCATGCAACTTCATAACTTTTGTAAAATAATTGCAACTTTGCAAGCAACTTTGTAACTTATGTTGAAAATAAACGCAACTTTTATATTTTTTTAGTGCAACAAAACCTTGCCCTAGTTATTAGGTTTTAATAAATGTCGTTTTTTGACGTTTGACCTTTAACGTGTTGACCGCCACCCCCCCAAAGTTGTTAGACACAAGTTTACGTCGAGGTCTATCATCCCTGAAAATTTCAAGTCTCCAGCATCAGCGGTTCAAAAGCCTTAGACTGCAAAATATTGGCAACAATTATCAGTTTTTTGACCTTTGAACCCGAGTCACGTAACATAGAGCGTGTATAATTGGTACAGTGCAAGAACAGATTAAGGCACACCAATCCTATAAATTTCAAGCTCTTATCTGTTTTTAATCAAAAGTTATAAGCCAAACAACATATTTGCTTATTTGACCTTTGACCCCAAGTGACGTCACACAAAGACAATCCCTGCGTTTTTTTTTACTCTCACTAAGATGCATCCACCCCCCAAGAGGTGTTAGACACAAGTTTCCATTGAGAACTAAGTACCATCCCTGAAAATTTCAAATCTCTAGCTTCAGCGGTTCAAAAGTCTTAGGCTGCACTAAATTGGTGTTGAAAAAAAAAAGAAAAAAAAAATTATTTCTGAGACAAACAAATTTTTTTCTAGAATGTGGGAGGTTGTAGGGGAAAGTTAGGGCGACCAAGGTGTAGACCTAGGTGGGACACACATTTGAACTCAAAGGTCACTTTTGAATTGGAACAGTAGTTTAGCAGCTACAGCTGTCAGAAGTGTCAAAAAGTGCAGAAATGGCCAAAAAAAAACAATATGGCTTCCCTTTTCGGGAAGCCATAAAAAAGAATTTTTCGGAGACAAATAAATTTTTTTCTAGAATGTGGGAGGTTGTTGGGGAAAGTTAGGGCGTCCAAGGTGAAGACCTAGGTAGGACACACAATGGAACTCTAGGTCACTTTTGAAGTGGAACAGCCGTTTAGTAGCTACAGCTGTTTGAAGTATCAAAAAGTGCAGAAATGGCCAAGTAAAACAATATGGCTTCCCTTTGCGGGAAGCCATAATGAAGGGTTTACCCCAGAGCACCTGACATGGTGTCAAAGGTAAAAAGCGTGAATTTTCAGGAAACCTCATGAAATGCAAACAAATTTTCTAATCCGTTAGAGGGCAGTAGGGAAACGCGTTTCTTTGCTATTTTAGCTTAATACTTTTTCATTCGTGAGTGGGCGGTATGAAGCCTTGTCTACACTTGGCGTAAAATCGTTAGCGTAGCGTAAAATTCTTTGTTTATTTAAGTTAGTTGGAAAAACGCTAGCGCGGATGTGCTAGCACGCTCAACGCGGAATCTTCAGCGTAAAAACTTTGCCTTTTTAGCAAAGTATTTTCCAAACGCTCAGCGTCTAGCATGCTCTGATCCTGAGGTCACAGTCAAGTCTTAGCCTAGGCTAGTTGAAAAAGAGTGTTTTGGGACTCCTGCGTTATTTGCTTGGAC
This sequence comes from Trididemnum miniatum, assembly GCA_964006365.1. Lineage (NCBI taxonomy): Eukaryota > Metazoa > Chordata > Ascidiacea > Aplousobranchia > Didemnidae > Trididemnum > Trididemnum miniatum. Next base: position 9,554,786 of record OZ023240.1, on the reverse strand, counting down.
ACGATTCCATGTTTATGGAAAAGACTAGGTCTAGACTTGGCGTTAGAACTTCAGCTATTTTAAGTTTCAAGCATATTTAGCTTGGAAAAGGCAGGTAAATATATCCTAGGCTTGTAGGCAAACAGTGTTTTGGGGCCCTTTTGTCTTTTTTGCATGAACAAGTCAGAGGTTTTCATATTTTTTTACATTTTTTGAAAAGACTATATGCTAGATGCTTACTGATTCAATTTGCATGGCAAAATAAGCTAAAAACAGAGGTAGACCTAGGTTTACTAGCATATCAGTGCCAAGTCATACCGGTATGTAACCCTATCCAGGTTAGTCTGCAGTGCCATACAAAACCAGGAAACTTTTTTCAATTCTTTAGGCTAATGTATGATTCATTGGTAGATGCAGGGTCTCAGCCCCTCTAAATTTTAATTATGATGATGCCGTTACATACCGGTAGTCTAGTAAGCTATGGGCAGATAAATAAGTTTCTGGAACTGGATGATGGTTAAATATTCTTGGTATGTAGCCCTGTCCAGTGAATTACAGTGCCAATTGTACTGAAAGCGACCAGATAGTTTTTTAAAGATTGGTTTTTGATTGAAATATTAATAGGTTTATAGTGAATCAGTACAGGTACCGTAGCTTAAAACCGATTTGTTTTTATTTTGCAGTTTGGTACCAGTAGGTTTTTTAAGCAGTTTGTCTACAGATAAAAATAGACAAGTCAGAAAATTTTGACAGAAACCATACGCTTGGAATGAGAATTAAAGCTTATTGATAGCAGTTTAACAATATTCTACCCAATTCTATGGAGTTTATCCAATGCTAGTTACCAGCAGCCTCAACACGAAGTTTTAAAAATATGCTTGGAGGAACATTGCTGAGAAACAAGGATCAGAGAATAGTAAGTATATATTTACCAATCTGCTTTCAGTAATCCAAAGCTTTTCCTCATTAAGTCTCATAGTTAAGTTTTCAAGCTTGTCTCTGTGTAAGTGACTTACAGTTACACAGCAAATTGGTAAGCTAGCATAATGATGCACCGGTATGTAAATTTTGACACAGTTTTCGCAGTATTGAGCCAGCAGCTCTGAAACTGCTTTACGAGTTTATCAATGCTATTTGGGTATATTGCAGTTTTGCTAGCAAAATTTTATGTGTTTGTTTTTAGATGAGATTATGCAAGATGCTGTGGAAAAACTTTAAGGAAAAGAGAATCTGAAAACAAGAGTACAAAGTCATTTTGCAAAACTGGCTGATGATATTTAACAGCTAGCTGCTATTTAAATGATCAAACAACTGATTTGTCGTTTAATTTGCAATATACGTTTTTGTTAATATAAACATGCAGAGTAGTGTTGCTGTTGTACTCCAAGACTGGTACAGTAGTAGGATGAGCACAATGTTTCAAAAGTGTGTAAATTCTTGAGAAAGGTTGACCAGCACTGGTCTAGGCCTAGTCTACTGCTTAAAAGGTCGATATACAAAAGCATTGGCTTTCAAAATTGCAACATAGAAGCGTTTTAGTTTTTTTTTTTTTTTGGTAAGCCCAAGTATTGCATTTGGTTGGTTATTTAGTTTTTTATGATTCCATAAACAAGATTTTTATTGCGAAGTTTGCATGGATTGATTTATCTCTTGAATTGGCAAGGTCATTCCTGGTCATTCATTACGGTAGTAGTTAGTAGCGCATAAAGGACTCAGTGATGTCATAATAACCAAGCAGGTCAGAAAACAAAAATCAGCGTGAAAATGATGTAGGCTGCGCCAAGTGTAGACAGATTTTACGCTGAGCGATCAGCGTAGAAATATTTTTACGCCAAGTGTAGACGAGGCTTGAATTTGTGTTTAAACTGAAACTTTAAACAGCAATACGGGGCACATGGAGTTGGCCAAGTAGTTGGTGCATTGAACTCCTAACCTAGTTTTGCCTATCTGATGTTCGCCTAGGACAATTTACAGTATATGATGCATCGCCTGACGCTAGGTAAAGCTACTGGGACGCAAAAATCAGATTTTTACTTGACAAATATGTATGTGCTCGCTCGTGCACATGTTTTGCATTGTTCGCGTGTGCTCGCCGTTATAGCGCTTAGATCGCTTTCTCGTAAAAGGAGGATAAACATGTCACTGGTTACTCCATTCCTTGTTCCGTCACATGGTGGTCATTTTCTTCCGAAAATTAAGTTAGAGCAGAATTAGCCACGGATATAATGGTAGTTGAATTATACTTCCATTCTACCATTGTTTTGTGGGGTAAGGTAGGTTAAATTTACATATTTAGTTACCTTTGATAGGAAAACCATGAAAAATGCTATTCTGAGCTCGAGCAAGGAAACTTTGAATACGGTACTGGTAGGGTCCTGTTACGGTGAGATACACTGCGTCGCTTTGATTTTGGATATTCCCTGGTGGCCAGCCAGTCTGACATCACTATGCTTTGACATTTTCTTGTGCAACCTCGCTTTGAGCTGATTCACTAGCTCGTTTCCATGGTAACCTTTGTATGTGATTGCCGCCTGCAGTCAGCATAATTTTTGTTGTTGCAAGTTCAGTGAAAGTTATAGCAGGCGGTTAACCTTGCATGTAGGCCTAATGTTCAGTTTGCGCTTGTCAGTAATATGTTGCTGAGTGTTAGCGAGGTTTTCTGATGGACATGTGGTCCTCGGTATTTGATTATTATGGGTCAGCATTTCAGTGTAGTTCTGATGGTTAACGTTTTAGCTGGTGAATTTGTCGTAGCTGCAGCGTGGCTTGGTGTTGTTGCTTAAGTTTTACAGTTACAGTAGCTGACTGATTATTCATGTTTTTTAACTAGCTTATTTTACGTTTTAACGGTCAAAGGTGGGCATTTACTGGTGGTTGTTGCTGCGAACGCTGTTTGTGGAATGTAGATTGTCTATGTATTAATTTGACTAATTTGAATTTAATAACCATAGTAACGGTTATTTGTCTTGCGGCTTGTGTAATCTGTTTGGTACTGTATAGTTTAATGCTTAATGTTTGCAGGATACGCACAATTTGTTCTCAACGTTTTCAAGTATGCCTTTGTGCTAGTGTAGACTAGACTTAGGATTGCGATTAACTGATGTGTGTACTGGTGTTGCTTCAATATAAGTTCTTTGTTGATATCTTTGGAGTGGCACTCCCGCGTCAGGCGTCGAAGCTCAGTAGGTCACTTGTTCAAGTAGGATTCTAGTCGGGTGATTCCCGGCGCGTAGCTAAGTGAACGCTACAGGTCCTTTTCAATGACTGAACAAGAGCCTTAATTGGCTCTAATTAGCCGGAACTTGATTGGAATAGTCCGTATCTTATTGCAAGGAATTGTTTCTGTCTAGCGAAAGGGAATTCAGCGACAAAATTTTTGCATCCGAGTGACTGTAGAAGCTAGGGTAGGGTTCGAGTAGAGTTAGCGTTAGAATTAGCTTTTTGCTAAACAGAAACTCTTTCCTGCAAAAAACGTATAACTTATTCCAAATAAGCTCCGATTAGCCATACCGTACTTAACAACTTTTGAATGGCAATAGGTAGAACCTTCAAAATTTCAGAGTATGTACATATCGATGTGGGGAACAAAAATATGCACATATAATTTTCCTCACGTCACGCGACATAAGGTCAGAGGTTAAAAAACAAATCCCAACTTTTTTTTTGTGCAGCTTAAGACTTTTGAACCGCGGCTGCTAGAGACTTGAAATTTGTAGGGGTGACAGACCTTCAGGTGAACTTGGTCTAACAAATTTTGAGGGGTAGCGATCAAGACGTTAAAGATCAATTAAAGAAATTTGAAAAAAATCTTCCCAAAAGCTAATAACTTGTAAAAGGCAGCAGGCAGGACCTTTAAATTTATACAGTATATGCATCTCAGTGAGAGTGAAAAAAATATGCGCAGTAATTGTTTTCATGTGACGTACCTTGGGGTCAAAGGTCAAATAAGCAAATATGTTGTTTGGTTTACAACTATTGATTAAAACTAGGTAGAAGCTTGAAATTTTCAAGGTTAGAGTGCGTTACCATGTTCTTGCACTGTACTAACTATAAACGCTCTATGTCACGTGACTCGGGGTCAAAGGTCAAAAGACTGATAAAATTTACAAAATCTGTCAAAATCCAACCGAACAATGACAGAAACTTCAAACTTACGGTATAAGAGTGCTATAATGTGATCTTAGTTTTCACAATAATTGGACAACCAGGTCACGTGACTTGGGGTCAAAGATCAAACAACTTGTCAATTTTACGAAAGCTTATAAAAACTAAATCAAACGAGTTAGAGTGTTAAAATTTTACATGCAAGCACGTCATCATGTGGTGTTGTAGTGTTTCACGATTGGACTCTTTAGGTCACATGATTTGGGGTTAAAGGTTAAAAAACTGATAAAATTTACGAAACCTCATAAAATCTGAACAAAGATAGTTGAAAACTTGAAATTTTCAAAATGGGATTGTTATAGTGTAATCATATTTTGTACAATGATTGGATACACCAGGTCACGTGACTTGAGGTCAAAAAAACTGATAAAATTTACAAAACCTCATAAAATCTGAACGAAGATAGATAGAAACTTTAAATCTTCTGTATGGATGTGTTGTCATGTGGTCTTACTATGCTTGGTGAATGGGAAAATCAGGTCACGCGACTTGGGGTCAAAAGTCAAAAAACGGATATAGTTTACAAAACCTCATAATATCCAAACGAGCATTGATAGAAACTTCAAACCTTTGATATAAAGGTGTTATAATGTGATCTTATTTTGTACATTGATTGGGTTCACCAGGCCTTCTGACTTGGGGTCAAAGGTCAAAAAACTTGTCAATGTTACGAAAGCTTATGAAAACTAAACCAAACAAGCTAGAGTTTTGAAATTTTAAAAGCAGGTGTGTCATCATGTGGTGTTGCAGTGTTTCATAATTGGACACTTTAAGTCACGTAATTTGGGGTCAAAGGTAAAACAATTTCTTATTTTTACGAAAGCTTATAAAACTAAACCAAAGCAGCTAGTAACTTTAAATTTTCAGGGCAAGCATGTCATGATGTGGTTTAGGTGAAGTGATTTGGGTCACGTGATTTGAAGTCTCGGGTCAAAAAGTTAGTGGAGTTTACAACAGCTCATAACAACTAAATGTAGAAAGGTATAATTTTCAAACTTTCGATGTAATTCTGTTACATTTTGACATTACCCTAATGCAGGGGTCTCCAACTCAAAGGTCATTCTGGGCCCCTTTTCAATCTGCCTAGACGCCGTGGGCCACAAGCCACCAAACTCAATACAAAAAATTGTACAGATCTTTACAAGTAAAAGAAATTGGTTATATTTGGCAAAAGAAATACAGCAATACACCAAATGATATAGAAGTATAATTATTTACTCGCGCTGGATGTTTGGCACCGTTTTGCAGCTGCGAGAAAGTCAATGTTTGGCCTGATTTTACGTTGATTTTGCTATTCTTAGCTCAGCATGCAAATGCTCGTCAGTCAAACCTGTACGGAGAGCAGATTTATGTATTTTCATTGCAGAGAATCGTAATGTCGTCGAATGTTGTGTTCCTTCCGAACAACAATCTTTGCACAAATAATCAAACACTGGATCTTGTCATTGGAGGTAAGCGCTAGAATAGACGAAGTTTTCTGATCTGTAGGATAAGATTTGTCACGTGACTTGCCAAATTCCTTAAAATGTAATGTTTGTTTTTCGGAAATTCAATCAAGCATGATTTAGGCTACTTTATTTCTGTTTTAGCAAGACAGCGCAAACGGAAGAGTATGCTGTATTTTACTTCAATTTTTCTATTTTTCCATGGGAAAATAAACTACTGCAAAATTTACAAGTAAAATAATATTCGCGCTGAGTTTTTTTATGTCACGTGACAAATCTTACGCTACAGAACAGACAGCTTCGTCTATTCTTGCGCTTACCGTCATTGGAATCACAAATTACAGCTCTTTCCATTTTTCCTGAAAAAGTATATGCTCTTTGGAACATTTGCTTTTCTTGGACATTGCGCATTGATAACGATGCGTTCATTTAAAAAAATAAAGTCACGATCATCCAACCCAGCTGCAAGTTTAACCGCAAACATCCAGAGCTGAAAAATGCAACACGTGCAAGCTCTCCAAAATCTGAATATTACTGGTTCTGATAACAAGCTTCGGTGATTTCTTACTGAATTTGTTTATTTCACCATAAATATTATATAAACAATTATTTATTTAGCGAGTTTAATATATTAAATATGCGAGATGCAGTGAGATGAGACAACAGGATGGCTTCTTGTTGAACTCTTAAAATCGTAGATAACCATAGACGTCTCAAATAGAAGGACTGGCGACTGCCATGCTCGGTATTTCAAACTTGGGTCCCAAATTTTTAACGAGGTTTTCTAAAAAAGTATGTTTTAGAGCAGATAGAGGCGTGAAACTTGGCACGTACCTTAAGCATTCCATAAATGTTCCAAAATGAATATCGATGGGGTGATGACGTCACAGTAGCGGTGATGACATCACTTTAAATGCAATTTTAGCGAAGTTTTCTCAAGCTATTTGTGCGTTTGTTTTTTATTATTTTATGTGCCTTGGGCGCTCAAAACATTGTCGATAGCTAGTTCTTTTGCTGCAGAAAATCTTTTAATGAACGGAGCAATGGAAAGCATAAAATTTTAGTGGTCTACCCCGGGTAATTGGATAATAGGGGGTCCTGTTCAAACTTGTGCCCACTCATTGGTTTGCAACTCATGTGAAATTAAAACTTTATTTTTAAGCTATCTTTAATCTTAAATTCATTTACCAAGAGAATCAAATGTCGATGACGTCATCATAGAATGATGACGTCACTTGAAAACTAACATTGTCATAATTTTACTACATATTTTCCATTCTCTGTTAAGTTTTCAGATTTAACTAAAACTTACCACGTTTTTTTGGCTCTAACGTATTAAAAGCACACTACAGTATAAAAGCAAAAACTTCAAAAATCGTGCAGAAACTTCAAAATAACATTTTGGGGCCCAAGGGTAAAATACCGAGTTTGCTAGTCACCAGTTCTTCTATTTAAGACGTTTATGGTTGAACCTAGACCGGCCGTTAGCTCAGTTGCAAAGCGCACGCTATCGGTGCGGGAGGTCTGGGGTTCGTTTCCCGGGCCGGTCAAATCGGCACAGTGTCGCCAACGACTCGCCACCGTTGCGACGTTTCTTCGGAGCTGTGTAGCCCAGGCGCTAAGCCGCGGAGATGGGCCCCGCAACTCGTTACACGCTTCGGCGTATTACGGCGAGTATAATGAAGATTTGATTTTTGATTTGATTTGATTTGATGGTTGAACCTATCATATAAGAGAATGTTGCGTCATCGGTCAGCGTTGAAAAAAAAGCAATCTGTCGTTCATCGAACCAAATAGAACTCAGATTGCCCTGATATTACGAAGATTAAAGACGAGAAAATCCAAATATTTTGGTTACATGTAATTAACGTGTGCGCCTGTGATATCGCAGGGTGTGCGCTGAACACCTTGAACCTCTGGAGAGTACGCCCCTGACGAGGTATAGCCAGGTAGCTCATGAATTAATGAATTTGCGACTTAGCATATCAGAAACATGCAGGCTACAAATGCAGCTGTGGTAAAAAAATGAGATATTGCATCGTTGTGATTAAATGGAGGGCCAGAAAAAAGTAAAGCCCGAGGTGGCTTAAGCCCCCTAAATTTTGGGCAATGCATGTAAATGTGTTGGTCCTTTAATATTTCTCAAGGCAAAAAAACTACAAGAAATTTTTCGATTCTTAATTAGCGTTTTTCACTACTATATCCGCTCTTGGGGATGACTGCAATTTTTTATCTCGGTACATTGCAAGGAAGCGTTGCAATTGTTTTTTGATGCAATTTGAAGCTTTGCTAGTTTTTTCTTGTTACCCTTACTAAATGAATTGTTATTCAGTAACTCTTTAATTGTGAACTGAATCAAGTCTATGAATAGTAATCTTTAAACTCTTGAGATGTGCACTGAATCATTGAATATTTTGTTGAATTTGTTTGGTTGCGTATTTATCCTCCTATCGCGAGAAAGCGATCGATGCGCTGTACGAGCTTGCTTAGGAGTTGCCAGCCATCTGTCTACTACACCAAGATGGGGGAATCCCGCAAAGTGCCTTTCCCAAAGGTAGAAACTTGGCTACCTGGCGTTAGAGTGTCAGTTTCAGTGTGTTAACCTAGATGTCAGGTTTCAGTTTTGGTTTGGTATCACGGCTGTTGAAAAATAGGTTCCAATTTCGGTTTCAGTTTTACTTACGCACAACTTCGGTTTCTGGGTTTCAGTTTCGGTTTAAGTTTCATCCAAGAAAGCTCTTTTATTTTAAATAGGATATGTACAAATGCTTTGCTTCTTGGCGTTTTAGTTTTATTACGATGGTAAGTAGCAGATCAGATGGCCGAGTGAAGAGAGCAATTGCTTCAGAAGTTGTCGACTTGGGTATAATTCCGAGTCCGATGAAACCAGACTCAAAAATTAGTATTCACAGCTTCTCTATTTGACGCTCAGCATTAAAAGAACTGTACTGGTAATGTTGGTAATGACAATTTTTAAAACCCAAAACCTTAGAAAATTTTAAATAGGTTTTAGTGTCAGTTTGGGTTTTGACGTTTCAAGAAAAAACGGTTTGGGTTTAAGTTTGGGTTTTCAAAAATTTGGCTAAGTAGGTGTCAGTTTCAGTTTGGGTTTCCAAAATTTCCTTCAAAACCGGGTTTTCAGGTTTAGGTTTCCACCCTTGGCCTTTCCCGACGGCACAAGAGTCATTTTTCTCACTTGCCTTTCTTCACGCCCAACTTATAAGCGACAAAATATTTATTTTACAAATTTGAAAATGCAAAACAGCAACAGCAGGAAACATGTATCGTGCATAAACTTGAGGCTGAAACTACAAAATATAACATCTCGAAAAAGTGCAACAAAAACAAAAGAAAACAGTAAATTAAACTATCATAAAATACAAAGATCAACACATGAACACCTTATTATGATAAATGTATAATCCAGCAACCTTTCAAATACAAACAGGGCTAAACTCGACTCTGAGTTTGCCTTTGATAAAAATGATTGATGTTTATCGCGACGTTCAGGGGACATTCGCAAAAGTGGACCCCAGTTTTACTACGAAGACCTTCAAACCCAGCCAAAGTGGTGTCAGCTAATGCATGATTTTTAATTTACAAAAGAGCCAACGTAGTTTATCATGATTGCGAAGTTACAATCCAAAATACTATGAGACGCGTATAGAAGATAGTGCTAATTCTTTCTATTTAAATGCAGTAGGAATTGGTTTTAAATCCCCATACAGCCGAATCAGCTGCAGTAAATAAGTACCTACTACCTAGGCTATTGTGATTTAGAAAAGAAAACAGCAAAAGGCAAGAAAAAGGCATCACAATTTACTTTAGGCCTACATGGCAGTCCATGATAAAGATAACTGAATGTCCTTAATGTACGAAAGGCTGCGAGAAGACTTAACTGTTTTCAGTGTAAAAAAATACTAAGTAGGACACAATGTTGCTGCGGTCTCACCACTGCGTGTAGAAGTCGAAACGTTTTGGTTTTCATTAGTTGACTCGTTTTCGAAAGCAAGATTTTGCTGACCGCCAGAGTGCGCTCGAACGCTTGATCTGGATCTTAGCGCACCAGCATTGGAATTATTATTGCAAGAAGTTTGTCTTTCGAAAGACTGAGTTTGGCTGTTTGCATCACGTTCGTTGATTGGTCCATTTGATATCGTCTTCAAAATCGATTCTTTGCATTTATTGCAAATCTTCGGTGAAATTTGCTGAAAATGAAAAGTCTTGCATCATTGGAAGAACAAGCCATAATGCAAACGGAGTTACCCCTAGCGGATCAAGGGGGGCGAAGGAAGCTTTATTCTCCCCTGAATTTTTGGTTATAGATATTAATGTACTGTATTGGTTCGATACTTTCAACATAAGTTACTGCAAAATGAGCATTTTTTGTTCCTCTTTCCCCCTTTTAAAAATCCTAGTTCCGCCTATGGTATGTAACGACCCCGCGAAATGGGCCCCAAATGTTTCGTGAAGTTGGCCTCTCCTTCACTGAATACTACTACCGGTTTAATGCGTATTGTCCTTAAAAGTACTGTATTTCCTTATTTGCTCACATACAGTAAAAGTAGCTTTTTACTGTAAAAGTCTTGAAATATCGGTTTATAAACCACAAGTAAAATCATACTTCTAACGAAAAGAAAGTAGAAGTAAACGTTTCTAATGTATTTTCAAGTGCGTCTTGATGCCTGCAATGCCATCATTCTACAACACCAAATTGTTAAAACAGCGAGACTTTTTTTTAGTGAAAAGCCCGCATGCATGAGGAATTGTTTTTCCTCCAAAAATTCTTTATTTTAAATGATTGGCCTGCTTTATCACTAATTCAAAAACAAAACCAAGCAAACAATATACCACAAAACAATTATACGTTTGACAACGGGATGAGTAACATTTGAAACGTCTAATAATCAAAAATCTTTTTCATATTCTGATTGTATGCTTTCTACTAAAACTAGAGAGCAGTTCCAAGTATTAGGCTCCGGAGTTCAAAACCACGTAACACCATACCTTATTGATGTTATTTTCTGTTTCTTCTTCTGGTAATGCTTTGTGTTTTGAAACCACATTGGCAAGGTTCTTTCTGTGGGGGCAACAAGCACAGTGGGTGTCTGGCAAGCACTGCGCTGACGCTTTTCTTCTCTTATCGTTTGCATTTTCGTCATCACCTTTGAGAAAGGAATTTGACACAGGAAAAGTACCAGTACCATCTTGTGATATGCTGGTGCGATTATTTGATGCTAAAACAAAAAATGGAAAATGCTTATTGCCTAATTCAGGGGTCGGCAACCTTTTGCACTTAAAGAGCCAAATTAGCCCGTTTGTTGCAATACGAAACCCAGGGGAGCCGCAAAACTACCTTCAGGTCCAAAAACTTCAGTTATTCCGAAAATGATTACTAAAAAAAGGTCTTTGTTTACCTCGAAAAAGAGCCACAACTGGGGGTTCAAAATGCCGCAGGTTGCCGACCCCTGGCCTAGTCCAAATGTTTACTTTTTGTAGGCGAGCCTGCGGGTTTTCTTCGCTTCATTCAAATATTTAAACTCATTATTACTCTAACTGCTGCTGAAGATTTGATCATTTCCCTTACCAAAATTTAGATAACGCAGAATACTGTGACACTTTTTTGAAGGTTGATATATTCCTACCACAAAACAAACGGGTCTACTCGAAAAACCTTAGTTACATGTTTTCTGTTGCTTTCACTAAAAGTTGACATGATCACAAAATTTTTCAATAAAAAAAAAGTTTTTATCTTTATCTACAACTTGATAAATTCCTTACCCATCACCATCTTTTGATTATTTTTTTCCGGACGAAGCAGAGCAATGTAAACTTTGGGACCAAATATCGCAAGCAATATAATGAGAGCGTTGAGCGATAAACACAAGCAGTAGATGGCGTCACGGAGCTCAATTTCGGAAGTGATTTGAACAAAATAAGTAGAAAGCTGAAAAACATTGGAAGTACAATAACCAAGATATTGTTTGCTCATTCAACATTATTCAATACACAATCGAGTATTTGTCTGTAACTTTCTAAAACGCGCGATGATTACAGGGAGTGAGAAGCATATTTCTTATGTTGCAATTTAGCGTGCGAAGATCTATGATAACAGCCCAGCGCACTGAAGCTTTAAATAAGGAGTGGTTACAAATATGCGATGGCTATATTATTTCGAAACCAAGAGATTATTTCAATAACTATTTTTAAACAACAGCAATGGTCAAATTTAAAGCAGTATTTGCGCGTAAAATCACAAAGACCAGATTCTGTACCACTGTACCTTTAAAGTTAGGTTAAGATTCGCCAACCCAGGAGGCAGAATTTCGGATGCAGTTTGCGCTACAAGGTTTATCTGTCGAAAATTTCGCGTTTCATAATCGAGAAGCCAAAGTTCATGTCCCTGATAGATCTTATCAAAAACTTGACATTTGAAAATGCCCTGTTAAGCGCTCAGTCTTAAAAGTACTGCAAAAAAATTAATACTGGTTTTGCCATTAGTTTTCCGCGTTGAATCAATCAAGCAGTAAACCAAGTAAAATTTCCACTATAACGTGTCCAATTAGCGGTTAGAAAGTTCAGATCATAGTACCAGTGTCATATACTTTAGGAGGCACATAAAAAACTGCTGAGCCGTAAGTGATCGAAAATGTGACTAGCACCATGGCCTAAGCTTCAAGCACTAACATAGTTTTAACAAGTGGTAGCCCAAACCTCTCAGTTGTATTGTATTAGTTGCATATTTATCTTATCACGAGAAAGCGATCAAAACGCTATAACGAGCTCGCTTAGGAGTTGCCGCCCATCTGTCTACCACACCAAGATGGGGTAATCCCGCGAAGTGGACTTCCCAACGGCACAACAAGTAAACTTTTCGGCTTGTTCTCCACACTGTCCCTTCAATGCTGAGAGTCAAGCAGGGAAGTTGTGACTACCAATTTTAACGTCATTAGTTTGGCCCAATTTGGAATCAAACCCAAGTCTATAGCTCCCGAGACGTACGCCCTTTCCACTCGGCCATCTGAGTTGTAAACATGAATCAACACACTTATGGGTCTAACTGCACATTACAAACTATGCATTTTTTATTTAAGTACGTCTACGTCTACAATTCAGGTGTACGACGCGTTTCCCTATTGATTACCCTCAAAGTTAATTTTGGTTCGTTTCACATGCTTTAAGAAAATTTTGTTCGGGGAGAAATATTGATTAAATGCCCGCTTATCTTGAGGTTATCGAAGTACCTACCCATTAAATTGCTTGACTATAAGTCAAGGTGGGTTTGATATCTCCTAACCCTCCCATGACAAGAGTCTGGATCCGTTCATGCCTTAGTTCATTAAAAATAAATGGCCCACTACCATGAAAATAACAATAATTCGATGGAAAAAATTAGCCTAGTGATATAATTGGCTGTAAGTCATTCTTGGATGATTTATCTCCTCTTACATAAGAAAGGGTTTAGTAATTGAGATTAGAAAGTTCATTATCAAAAGTTTAATTGCTTTTGAATTTAACCGGAAATTATTTTTAGGTTCGTACGGGTCTTAGCAAGTTAGTAGGTGTTGCTGAGTTCATTAACTACAAAACAGCACTAAACACCTGCCATCAATCGAAGGTGGTGAAGCAGTGGCATTTAAGGTATTAATTACATCACAAGGGACAACATAATAAACTAACGTGTCCCATGCCGTTTTTTCGTCTGTTGGCTAGTGGCCATGTGTAGTCGTATAACTTTCTCGTTTTGTTGGTGCTTGCAAAATTAAAACCCAAAGCACTGTGTCACTACAGTACTTGCGGTCAACAATTTCGAACCCTACTATGCAATTCTAGAATAGGCCTACAATACCCACCTGAGCCATCCATATCACAAGAGTGGTATAAACTGCAAATCCAATATATTTCGCTTCATTAAAGCCAGCTGGAACTTTACGTATTTTGATTGCATAAAAAGCACAGACTAAAATCAAAAGGATTGGATAGCCAAGTCCGATGAGAATTCCGTGAGAATCCAATCCTTCACAGTCAATAATACGATAGCGATTCTAAAAACGAAACTTTTTGAAGTGAAACTGATACGATCCGAACAACGATCAGCACATCTAAGCAGAAAGGTAGACGTGGGAAAGCTAGATTGAGCAAATATTGGATGACTCACCAACATTTGCATTTCAACACACAGTTCGTGACTATATCTAAACTCTATTTGATAAACCAAATTTTGGAACAAGTTATCACTAGCGATTAATATCGTACTAAAACTTTTAACTGCGAAAGTCACCGAACTGACCGAAGTCCAAAAATCCATTCGTAGATGCAGAATCGTTAAAAATTTTCATTACTAAGTCACCTGACATTCTGCACACCTACAGCATAAGTAACACGAGCAAATAGGAGAATAGAATATCCATTTATCTGTCTACCACTCTCAGATGAAATACACCGTTAAGTGCCTTTTCTAACAGTGCAACAAGTAAACTTGCAGGCTTGTTCTTGACACTGTCCCTTTGAGCGTCAAGCAGGGAAGCAGTGATTAAGCCATTGATCCGATTCGACGCAGTATCGAACCCCAAATGTACTGCTCCAGAGTGAGCAGCATCTAGTAGTGTAACGCAAAGACTGTCTTTTTTTAAGTTGCAGTTCATTGCAGCCACGCCATACAGACGACAAAAATGTCTTTGAGTGCCATATGGCGACCAAACAGGTATAAGATATAACATAAGCTAGAGAACTTACCTCTGCGTCAAGAGGGGAGGAGTTTACCACCATTTCAGGCGGAATATTGAGAAACCAGACAATTAAAATGAACACTTCGACGCCAGTAAGTAACAAAGCTAACGCAATCTAGAAAAAAACAAACGAAAATTTGATAAGCACTGACGAAAATCATTAACCTGTTTACTTTGCATTTAATGGATACAGGATAATAAGGTTGTGGTTTTAAGCGATATACAAAAACTAATGAGGAAGAAAAAGAACGACGTAAACAAATCGCTATTTTTGTTGGTCCTTTTCGCGGCTACCAGTTGTTTTTGTGTTTTTTATATAGATAAGGCTTCTATAATCAAACCAAAATAGCTAGAGGAGCTTGATAAGATTATTTGGATGAGTTTTAGGATATCTGCCACTGATTTTGCCACATATTGGCGTTTCATTATGAAACACCTGAAAGGAAACCATGCAGCGCACAAAACTCTTCTTCGGCATAAAAATGTTTACCAATTGTTACTATGCTTGAATTTGCTGCTTGTGACTATCATCACTATCATTATAACTTTGAGCATCTGGCATCTTTCCTCTAAATTGTATTCATTCATACAATATATTTATCCATAAGTGTAAATCAAGAAATAAAATTAACACTCAAAAAATAACCAAGAATAAGACAAAGAGACGTCAAAGGGTTGGTAAAGATATTAGGTCAATCAGGCATTCATTTTTTACAACAAAAAATAATCGATAATATAGTCTAGTACGCTTCTGCTAGCTGCCATGCCCATTACAGGATTTTTGGAAGCGTCTCATTGACACAAACTTACGAAGATCTTGCTTCTCAACACACTGACAAAGTTATGGTTCCTTTTTTATGTGAATGATCATCATAAACGTTATTATATGACTGTTATGATTTACAGCACATCTTTAGAACTGATGTATGGACAGCAAACTTCAAACCTTTAAAGGAAGAAATGTCAGGAGATTAGAAAAAAATGCCACAGTGTCATATAATAATTATAAAAATCGATTTTTTTAAATGCTCTCCGAGTTTATTTTTTCCCGAACCATACAGATAGAATATCTAAACAGCTGAAAGACATGCTCCACTAATAACCATATTTCAAATGAATTAAGAAAACGTATACCTGTGGTGTAGGTCGAAGAATCAGTTTATAATCCCGAACAAAACGTTTCCCAATATGATTAAAAACAATTGAAATTCGAATGGTTTTTACCAAAAGACCAGCGAACACAAGCGTAAAACAAAACCCGATTCCAAAACGTCTGCAAGTAATACAGTTAAAATACTGCATGAAACTACAGGATGTTGGTCATCAATGACTGACCTTCTGTTGTTAGTAAATTCTAATTATTAAATTGCACTGAAATAGTTCTAGTCGGATTAAATATTTTAATTTACACTTATTTCATTCCTTCCTACTACTTTTTACCTACAGGTAGGCTAAAAAAAAGTTAACTAGTGGTAGTAGTAGTAGTGTCTTTTATTTCCGTACCGTCAGCGCAATAAAGAATACGGTAAGATAAAGGAAATATAGCGCTAACGCGGTACAAGAAAAGGGATGAGGCAACAAAACGATTAACTAACACAATTCCATGAATTCATGAGCAATTTTAGGCAGAGAACCTACCATACATTTCGCTCAATTTCCACAACTGTAAGTCAAAAATCCACAACAAAAATGTCTTGGACGGTTTTTCTAGCACTTTTCAAACATTTTCATTTTTCAAGCAATCTTAAAATATTTTGAATACTAAGCCGTCTTGTTTATGGTATTAGTGTTTAGCAGTTCCAATTTGTCGTCAAAGTTTGCCATCTTACCTAGCCCCACAAACTACATCGGTTGGTCTGATGCAAAATAAGAACGAAACAGCAAAAGTCAAAAAGATTCCAATTAAAATGAGGGATGAAAGTTCTCTTCCGGATGCACGGATCAGAGGAGTATTCCAAAACCATAGATAAACAGCTGCGGCAAATAACGTAAGAAGAAAGCCAATACTGCTGGCAACAGCGACCGCCCAAGCTAAAGAATTGGAAAACGAGAGGTATTTGGCAGGAAGAAGTGCACACTCTTGACGTTCTCTGAAGCAAAAAATATGAATTATTCAAACCATAGATGATGTAATATAAGCAGAAAAGACGTAAGACATTGCAGAAAATAACTGGAGAAAAATTTACAGCTATAATGAAGTCCAGAGCGTAAATGAAATTTGAGTGCTGCAAAACTTTCCCTGAAGCTTCCAGAGATTAAATATTAATTCAAAATTTCACATTGACGAAACTGTTCTTAATGTTTTGTAAACCAGGGCTTAGTAAGGACTTTGAAATGCGGTTAAACAATATATTAATTGAACAATAACATAGACACTGTCGTTGTGCTACTACGACTGACTCCAAGCAACAGTTTTTATTCGAAGTTGTAGCTTCACATGATATTACTGGTCAACAAGTTTGAATAATAAAATGCATGTTTTATGAACTTCGACTCGCAAAGTACCAAATGGATTATGGAACATAGCATTTTAATGTTGCATGATAACAAGAATTTCAGAGCTGATGTCAGCGTAATATTACAATCGCACTATCGAAATGAAGTAAAATAAAGCATTATGATGAGGCCATTGCAGTTGATAATTACACTTCAAATAACTACACTTCTGAACAGCTCAGATGGCGGGTGAAAGAGCGTCTGCCTCTAGAATTATAGACTCGGGTATGATTCGAAGTTGGGTCAAAGTAATGAATATATAATTGGTATTCACAGCTTCTCTGCTTGACGCTCAGCATTAAAAGGACAGTGTGGAGAACAAGCCGGCAGTGTACTTGTTGTCCCTCCCGTTCGGAAAGGCAGTTATCAGGATTTTACCATGTTGGTGGGGTGGACAGATGGCTCGCCACACCTAAGCGAGCTGGTTACAGCGCTTGATCGATTTCTTGTACTGTAATAGGACGATGATTTATGCTACTAAATGCAAATACAAATTACTTACTCGATCGGATAAGAATACTCGTCGCAATGAAAGCAAGCTTTCCAGATATTTCCCATTGCTTCGGGATTATACGAGTAATTGAGGGCCGAGTTCCGCGGGCAAGGAATGCAATGCCAACAACAAGATTTTTCCTGCAAATTGCAAAAGCCGTTGCCTTTGTGATCAATACAGTTATTCAAACAGAGCAATTTCGAAGATAAAATAATTCAGTCGGCTGAAGCGCCGAGGTTTATTCCCGAAAATTCACAAGCTCAGGTTTGACGCCTCAACGGTGTTGTGTTGTTATGGCAAGCTCTGGGGCACATGTATTTTCCATTATGCTCGTTGTTTCGAACTACTTTGGTGAAGTTTTAATGGAGCCAAGCTTTCACTCGCTTGCTCCGACTCGTTATAAGACTACCGGTAATACAACAATTAATCATGGTTAAAACTACTATAATTTGGCTATAAAGACCTCCAACATGCATATTCAAGCAAGGAAATAAGATAGGCCCTAATCATTTAGAATAGAAATCACATACCACACACATCAGTCATGTTCTCTAACAGTAAGCAGATATCACTAGAAGATCATTTGAGATACAAAATATTCAAAAATTTCTAAATCACAACAGAATGGCTTTTGGAAGGCATTGTTTCATTTTTTTATTACAACACGCTGTTTATATCAGCTAAAATAGACTATAACAGAAGAAATAATTCGGAAGTCTTGAATCGTGGACAATTTAATTTTACACATTAGTAGGCCATGCTAGAACTAATAAAAGATTTTAATTTACCTTTTTGGAAAATTCAATCCACTCACCTCATGAAGAACTGGAAACTCGTTTTCTGCGCAGGGGTCGCTACACGTTGAAGTCACATGTCCACGCCCTCCAGCCCCCAACTCATCAATGAAATCTAAAATTAAGAGTTCGTTGTTATCAAGTCACACCAAAACACGGTTGCATTAGCCAATGGCCGAGTGGTTAAGACCGTCAGTCCGGTAAAAACTCGCCTCAACCATTGGCTTGGTGAGACGTCATGATCAACCATTGGGCGTGGATTTCAACCCCGATCCTAGCGAATTTTTTTTTTATTACGTTTAACCAAATACATTGGTACTTCGATATTTCTAAACGCACAAAAAGTATTTTTTCAATTCCTAGCCCCCCGCCCCCTCCTAAAAAATCCTTCAATTCGTGCTAGCGTTCATTGCTTTGCAACAAATTAAATCACTTACGTATTTCATCCTTGTATTCTCCGATCAATATCCAGCATCCAGTGGTAGCGTTGTATCTCCAAATATCATACCACACTGGTCCATCGTGTGAAGGGTCAAAATTAAAAGTGCAATTTCTTTCGTCGACAAACGATACATTGCGAAGATAATCAACCAACAACGAGCCATTCATAACTTTAAACTGAAATAAAAAGTTTGTTTGCGAGGCAGGGTAGAAAAATGGATAAACGTACAGTATTAAGTCTAGTGTTTATTCATTGTATGGTCTTCGGAGTTACCAGTAGCACAGCTTAGATAATGTCAAACGTTATGGGCAAAAAAACACCGACTAGCTGGCGTAATTCATTCATTCATTGTCATTTCATTCCCGCGATTTGTAAAAAACAAATGCGAAAAAAGGAAATACCACAAAAACGCGTGCGTTGTAGCATGCACCCGCGGCTGCCACCAACATTCATCGCTGCTACAGTACAGAAAAAATGCAACAACAAAAAATGTCAATAGTATCAACAGCAGCATGGCGGCATTACCTGTAAAACTTAACAATTCACAAAACAAGCAAGCGCGATCCACGCTCTACATTCATTAAAGTATGTTCAATAATTAAGAAGCTGCAGACTGGAAAACTCTGCCAGCATTGTGCACTGGTTCCATGCCTTTTTTCGAAATCTTGCAACCTCTCATTGGAAAGAGATGTTTGCCAAACAGCTGCTATGTGATAAAAATCGTTGCCTTTCCACAAAAAAGAAACATGGCTTGATTTTGGTTTTAGGATGAAAAGCGGGTATGTTTCCCTTTGGGTGCTATACACACCAAAAATTTAACAATAACCTTTATTTTATTATAGATTTATTTCACGCTCAGCGATAGACACAAAACTGCTGTGTTTCGAACCATGTTGTACAAATCCTAATGAAGCCATGCATTTTGAACATGACTAAAAATGGCCTGTCTAATACGTTATGTGAAGGGTTTCACCACATCAAAAAAACATATACTGTATTTCAATGCTGCATTAAGTTAATCAAACCATTGCATTTTAAAGCGATTTCAGCAATCAAAGCCGCAAAATGCAAGTGTAGCAATATTTTTTAAATAAAGCTTTACAAAATAGTTTGTGCAATGAAGTTTAATAGTCTGTAGTTTTTCTTGATTTCTAAAACTTTTCAGCTAAAACCATAGCAATATTGCGAGAAAATAAATTAGAAAAAAGTTGTAACTCAAAAACTAATGAAAACAAATTCTGAGAGAGAATTTCATACCATGCAACTTAAATATTTGAACCCCATTTTGTCACAACGTTCTTAAATATTTAATCAACTAACCCAAGCAGTAAAAGCGATACTGTGGTCAATTTTGACTGCAATACATAATTATCAGAAGAGTATCAATGCGCGTACGGAGTGTTAAATCAACTCCTTGCGATTTCGGTCTGATTAAAAGTGAACTTTCCCCAAATTTTAAGACAACTGGCTGTTGCAACATGACCACTCTTGTTTTTTAAACTCCAACCTGCTTGCCGTAATTTTGATGGTTTTGTTGCGTCTTCCTTTTTATTGTACCGTGTTCTATTTCCATAATCTTATTACGTTTTTATCGTGATGGCGGCGCGAAAACAAAAGACATTACTATTAAAATTTCGTTTAATTTCTTTTAAAATGAGAAATATTGATCAAAGTGAGCCTTCATTGATCAAAATGAGAAATAATTAGCCCAATGCTTTTCACAACAATCAATTTTAGTTTGGAATGGCACCCAGCAATGCTAAATGGAAAATCCTCTCGAATTTATTTGCATAAAAGATTTTAAAAGCAACTTTCGAAAGCCAACACCAACATAATAATCCTAAAAGTTAGAAAAAACAAATTTTCAAATTTTATAATTACTGTATGTTGGCGTAAAAATAGAAAAGTTACATTATATTGTGATCACAAAGTTGAACATTCGTGGAGTGAAAATGTGTATCTGAGACAACAGAAAAGCATCGTTAACTGTTCAACTTTATGAAAAGCAGAAAACATTATGCTTATATAATTATTGCACAGCCATTCCATGCGAAGTTTGAAGCGCACAGTGAGAAAAAGCGCGTTTTTGCGCAGATTTGACGCTTGGTCTTTTGCGCAAAGTCTATACCGGTCATTGAGCCAAAGTTAAATCTTTTTTCAAAAGCGATTTTTCAAACAAAAGCATAAGGTCACTTATAAACCCATAAGGCTTATGACTCAAGCAATTTCGCGTAAACCAAACGTTGTCTGATGAAATTATTACTACATTTGAGCATCAATTATTACAGTACATTCAGACGGTATAACAAGCGGAAGTGCGTTTGAAGCTAAAAAACTGGCGTACACCAAATCAAATCTTCCGTATGCTCGCATTATCACGTCGAAGCATGAAACGAGTGGGGACCCATCTCCACGTCTCAGCGCCTGAGCAACACAGCTTCAAAAAAACGTGGCAGCGGTAAGCCGTTGGCGACCCTGTGTCCGATTTGACCTATCCAGGATTCGAACCCCAGACCCTCCGCACCAATAGCAGTGTTTTAACATTCGTTGTTTCAATTCATTATAACATTAAGGTCGTAGGTCAAAGCATAAGTACAGTACTTAACTCTCACTGACTAAAACTCCAAAAACAGTATGAATGCGCAATAAAAGTGGGTAGTTGTGCCATCAGTCAAAATTAAACCTTACTTCTTCACAAATGGTTTCGTTTTCGCATAAATCTTTCCTGGCTTGATCCAGAGCATGAGCATAAGCATATACAGCGTTTTGGCAAGTCGATGAACGCATTGTGGTTTCAGGAGAAGAAGCGTTTAACGTCAGGTGTGGTTGACATGCGTTTGGTGCATCCACCTGTCAAAAACATGATTGACAATACTCAACTTTTTTGAGAAGAAATCACAAGCAGTAAGCCAGTAAAATTGAAAAAATAAATTGTGCATATTTTCAGATTTAGTTGCATTTTTATTTATCCTCCCATCTCGAGAAAGCAATCAAAGCGCTGTGACGAGCTCGCTTGGAGTTGCCGGCCATATGTCTACCACACCAAAATGGGAAAATCCCGCAACTGCCTTTCCCAACTGCACAACAAGTAAACTTGTCGGTTTGTCCTTTACATTGTACCTTTACTGCTGAGAGTCAAGCAGGGAAGCTGTAAATACCAATTTTAAAATCATTGGTTTGACCCGACTCGGAATCTAACCAGAGTATACAGTTCCAGAGGCGGAAACGCTTACCACTCGGCCATCTGAGCTGTAAAGAGACGCTACGCAAGGTTTTGTAAACGAGAATACGAAAGTAGAGAAAACGACAAAAACTAATAATAAAATCTTTTTTTCCCAGATCCTATTTTTACTGCATTTTTTATTTGTTCCCTAGTGTTCAAAACAGATTTCCTGGGGTTTAAAACGGTCATGACACGTTCAAGCATATTTGCTCCCTGGTTTTTAAAACTTTACCTCTTCAGAGCAGTTGTGCAAATAGGCTAGATAAGAAGCAAAATATGGGTTGTTTCTTTTTGCCTGCTCATATGTTCTGCTTTGAAGATATTCTTCAACACTTCTTTGATAAAAGGCATGGAGTTGAAAATATATAGATCCATCAATTACAGAAGGAAAGAAACGTGCTTCAGCTTCGCTACAAATTAAAATAATAACTTCAAAACTGGAGGTAGGAGCAGTAGTAGGTATCTACCGTTAGCTTGGAGCCACAACCTCAAACTTCCCGAATATTAGATGTTCGAGCAGAGCCTATAAGGGCAGTCAACTGGCAGTAACGGCCCGAATTTGGTATGCGATATGGTCTCACCGAAGAGTATAAAACATAATCAGAGTGCTGCTAATGCTGACTCACCAGTGCTTGAGCAATTTATAGTACGCTCAAAACGCTAAGGAGTCGCCTTGGTTCTACTGTAAGTCGTGCAGATGGGCCTTGGGTATCGCACAGTCATGACACGTTTAAGCATACGAAACCTATCTTCGAAATTGATAGTGATTACAAATTGTTTAGGTATGAAACTCATTGAAAATGGGGCAGCAACATGTTGCGGCAGAAATTTCGAAATAACTTACAGTATCCTATTTTATTGTTTTTTGATTTCCATCTCACATACTCATTTTAATACTGTTTTCTTAGTACGACTTACCCTATTTTTTTTTCCAGCAAAAAGATGTACCAACACAATAAGAAAGGCAAGCATTACACATTCATATATATACACTAAGCGTTTGTCAGCGACACGACCAAGCGGTATCAATCGCAGGTTACAGATCCTGAGTGACGGGTTCGATTTGCGGCTGGAACCGATCGCATTTGACATATATATCGGGTGCCTGTTGACTCGAAGAGCGCAAGCTTACTTCGCTGTCTCCCTCAATTACTGTTGAATTCTCAGCACACCATAATTTGAAAATAAAAAAATGTAAGCTTAAAACTAGTCATCCCTTTAGGCAGACCTGAACCAATGAACTTATACAAATTCTTACTTTTTGAAATCGTGAGAACAGTTTTTAGGGATTAAAGTCGCCCATACGTCCGGTCCTATCCACTGGAAGCTGTCAGTTTGATTTTGAAGATGAGCTTGTTCGAACATCAGTCGAAGGTGTGATTCGAACACAAAAGTAATGACCACTAAAATGAAAAACGTGGAGTTTTAATTACAGTATCGAAGCTCAGTTACTGAGCCTACGATTGTATGTTTTCTCCCCCTTGTTGAAAGTATTAAAACACGTCAATCCTACAAAAAGGCACAACGTGCAGATTCAATGCGTGAATTTTTGCGTAACATTGTCCGCATCCATTGCTTGTACTGTCGATTTTGGAAGTAAGTAGCAGTGCAAAAATGCCTATCATTGTTTTCTTTATTGACCGGTAGCAAAAATGTGTTGGTTAAGAGTTATAGCTTAGTGGCCAAGAAACTGGTGGACCTGTGGAAAAAATTCTCAACTTCCAGGAGTGAAAAACTAACAATCATACTATACCCTACAACCGGCAAATTTCAAAATGACTCGACGAAGAAAAATGTACAGAAAAGTTTAAAAAGAGCCTGTACTACTTGATAGGTACCGCAATTCGATGCAGCTACAAGTCACTGGTTCATTATCATCGCTCTCAGATTTTCATCACATGGCAATCAAAAAAACAAAGAAAGTTCTATTGAGTTAAAGCATGCAGTCGCAGCCGCTTTGATACTACCACCACTTACAGCCAGAAAAGGAGGAAAGAAAAATGTGGTGTAAGTAAAATTGCCCGGCGTCTCCACAAGTGGTGTGCTGATCAAAAACAGTAAAATAATTTAAAATGGCCTGTAGTTTAATACAGAGTGAAAGACCCCATGTCACGACTGAATACTTATGTAATAATTTTTAGGTGTAATCCAAACACTAATATATGTAAAACTTTTGTATATTAACACATTTTTTACCTCTGGATCTAGTTTCTTCAGTTAGTTGTCGGATTATTTTCTCCGCGTCTGTTTCATTGAATCCGCGTCGGAGTTTATGAGCTTGAGCGAGGCAAATGGAAGTGTTTCCAATTTGTTGTGTAAACGCATCATATGCGGCATTTCCTGTGAAAATAAGCATGCACGTGCTGATTCACCATGAGAGATTTTCCGAATTGGAAAAGTTTAACAACGTTTCTCACATTTCATTAACAATGCCACGGCACCTTGATCTTTGTAAAGGTTTATGGATACATTTTACAACAATAATGGTCTTAGGACAGCAAGGTTTACATTGCTACGGTGAAATTTCGTTCAACAAATGATCTACTCAAATAAGAAAATGAAATCTTCATATACTCGCGGTATTACGCCCAAGCGCGTAACAAGTGGCGGGACCATCTCTGCGGCTCAGCGCCTAGAGTACACAGCTCCGAAGAAACATCGCTGCGGGGACAAGCCGTTGGCGACATTGGGTCCATTTTAACCGGTACGAGAATGGAACCAAGACCTACCGCACCGATATCGATGTCTTAACTACTGAACTAACTGGCCTCAAAAAAATTCATTTAGTCTCGAATAAGTTAACGTTTTTTTTCTTCGGTTTTTCCATATTGAAAATGCCAAGAGCTTAGTGCTTCATATCCATTTGAATGTTGTAATAAAAACATAGTAGTTAATTAGTATAACTAGCGGATATAACCAAGCTATTGTATACATTTTTAAATAGAATCCAGACTCGTCATGCATAATAATACGTGAATTTATTTAACTGTTCGCACGAGCACGCCTGATTCGGGAATTTTTAAATGATTTCAAATTTTTTGCCAAGTACAGCAACAGAAATGTTGTTGGGCAAAAACAGTTCCAAACTTTCTTGGCTTGTTATATTAATGTTAATTAGCTTTGATTAAAAATTAAAATTCGAAACGATTTTTTATTTTGACTCTGGTATACTTTTAATAGCGCTGGACGTACAATGACCTTCGCGTTTATTTAATCGAAGCAAAAACTTTACGTAATTTTTTCAAAAAAAGTAAGCTTTTGAAGCAAAATTCAATACAAGAATTACTGAACCAAATAGCAGTTCTAATGAGGCGAGGCTTAATTTTTCTTCAAGCGCTATATTTGCAGCGTAAGTTTTTGAATTAGTGAAGGATTTATTATGCATCATGAAAGATGACTTAGTTGGGCTGCGAACCCGCGAAACCAGTTTTGCATCCCAATGTACTAACTTCGTAGCTTGAACCAAATGGTTATTCTACAACACTATCGTTGAATCACTTCCATATACACCGGTACGTGAATATTGTCACATTTCAATCTCTACCCAACAAACGCTGCCATATACAAGGAACTATTTTTCTAAACGTTAATCTAAATTTGGGTTTGCAACAGGAACTGCTGTACTTTTTCATTGCGTAATTACCGAACTGCGCCTATTAAAACTTCCTTGCTTAAATGTGAATTGTGACTTCGCAAATTGAAACATAACAAGAAATTGACGCATAAAGTAAACATGTAAAATTAGTTCAGGGAAGTGCAATATTCATCGCAACCTCACAGAAACAATAATTTAAGGAGAAAAAGCAAAACCACAGTAAATCTCAAAACTGGACGTTTCGACAACATAGATTCAGCTGTCATCATTAGCACAGTATGCAAAGCAGTTTTCTCCCAGTTTGGTACTGCCTTGCATACACTGCTGATGATGACAGCTGACTCTATGCAGCCGAAACGTCCAGTTTTGAGATTTACTGCGGTTTTATTTTTCTTCCTTAAGCTATTTTCGTCCCATATTTGTTGTATTCAGGAACAATAATGTTTTAGTAAAATTAGCTTTTCGTAACGAACCAAAGATTGAAACCTAAGCAGGGTCAAGCAATCATTGTGGCTTCCACTCGTACTCTGCC
Organism: Trididemnum miniatum; assembly: GCA_964006365.1. Taxonomy (NCBI): domain Eukaryota; kingdom Metazoa; phylum Chordata; class Ascidiacea; order Aplousobranchia; family Didemnidae; genus Trididemnum; species Trididemnum miniatum. The sequence goes on along the minus strand of OZ023240.1, from coordinate 9,528,894 downwards.
GCTCAGATACAGTGTTTTTGATATGTTAAGTTGTATAATACTGTACAAATGCTGCCCACCGAAATTCACTTAATTGAGTTTAAAAACAGGCTTGCAAGTTTTGAACCGGCAGACTAAGTTGTTGAAACATTGCTGTCGGTGCGGGAGGTCTGGGGTTCGAACTCCAGGCCGGTCAAATCCGACATAGCGATGCCACCGGCTCGCCACCGCTGCGACGTTTCCTCGGAGCTGTGTTATAGACGCTAAACCGCAGGGACGGGCCCCGCCATGCACTCGCTTCGGCGTAATACTGCGAGCATGATGAAGAGTTGATGTTTTTTGAAAGTTTTGAGCTGCGGCCCCGGTAAAATAAGTCAGTCTCAGAAAACGCTACTAGAATGACTTCAATACATAAAGTTTTCTTATTAAAACTTGAATTAAAAAGTTTCAAAACACGCTACAAGAAATAAATTGGAAAAAAATCGACGAAACTTATAAAAAAAATAACAATAACTTCACCATAACCGTCGTCTTCGTGTATAAATGATACGTAGTTCCATCTGTTCATCTTCAACAACTCAACAATTGCTTTGACCTAAAAAGTATCTTGTTTATTCGGCTTTACATTTGTTTCATATTTATGTTCTTTTTATAGCATTTTTTTGCGTTTTCAACATTTTTCCAAAGCATTCTCTCTCTGACGTCGGCAGCTTTCTCTTTGTTTTTTTTTAAACGTAGTTTGCAAAGTTCTTCTTAGGGAACAATCTCACTAGTTGCTGATCAATGTCTTAACAACCATTAATCACAGTTTTTTAATGAATAAAACAAAAACATTTCATTCTTTTATCTACCCGTATTTTACAACATCAAACATTCTTGCAGGAGTAATATTACTACCGGTATGCTTTCTCATGCAACCCCTGATGAAAGTATCGAAAGCACTAAGCTGCATCAGGTTTTATTTTGATATTGAAGTCTGCTGTTTGATTAAGTTTTACGCTTAAACCGGCTTTACAAATTTAAAAACTCGAACAAAGCCAATTTCTCGTGGTTAAAAGTTTTATATCAAATGTTTCACTACTTATTATGGCTTATTTATTCAAAAACTGCTTGCGACCGCTAAAATTTACATAGCATTACTATATATATCAGCAGCAGTAAATCCTAAAAAAAGAAGATATTCCAACCAAAATATTATCACTGATGATAAATAAATAACCAAAACAAAAATTACTTGATGAAAATCAGATGAAAGAGTGCGAAAAAAAGATGGAAAACGCTGCTTGTCGCTCAAATCTGTTGATGAGGCCGCATAGCTGATCTGAAAAAACATAAATTGTTTTGCTACCAGCCATTGCACCCAACCTGTGTGCATTGCAAAAAGTTGTGTAACCAGACACTACAACAAGGGTGAGGAACCGGCGGCCATTTTACAGTTAATGTGCGGTCATAAGTAGCTGTGTAAATAAACACGTAGTGTTAATTTCTGGAAATTGAAGTGATGATGTCAGCATCTCAACAAAGAGCTCGATGCTCAAACTGGTCAGAGCAGTAACTAAAAATCATTCTTTGCCAACTACAAAAGCACTGCGCGATGTTTCATGCCACGTATGGCTATCTTCAGGTGCGAGCTTTTTCAAATAGAATCTATAGTCTATTGAATAAGTAGATTCTATTTGAATAATGTCGCACCTGAAGATTGCGATACGTGACATGAAACACAGCGTAGTGCTTTTGTAGTTGGCTAATCATGAATTTTATTTTATAGTGTTAATTTCTAAATAAGCAAGACTTTTAAAGATATGGAGATTTCGGTACGTTACGTAATACCACTTTGTAATGTCTTAATCCTGCTATGATTGTTTTAGCAACGGTACGTTTTATCCTCTGCACTTAGTTTTCATTCGTAAGCAAGTTTTTATGTTAGCAGAAATAGCCGCTTTAAATAGCCTTATTTTACTGTTTTAGTTTTTTAATTTTGCGGTCTTAAAGCATAATTTTAAATGCGGCCGTTTTAGCATTAAAGGTTTCCCACCCCAGCACTATAGTATATTAAATCAAATCAATATATTTCCATGTCGCAAAAGCGCAGGGGAAAGCGGTGAAAGATCAAATAGTCACCTCAATCTACCGTATCCCAAATGCAGCAGCTTACGATTCATGAACAAAAAGATAAAAAGAAAAAAGAAAGAATGCAATAAAATCATCATTATATGATGGCGCAAATTCAACCAGACTGTTAAGTTACAAGTCAACTTACTCAATAGGCTTGTGGTATAATATAATCAGTATGGTATGGTAGCACTTAACAAAACTCTTTTGCGCTTAGTTGTTTTCATTTTCATGTTTGTATTTTTAATCGCACGGATAACTTTGCGGTTATAAATTTCATTCAACCGGTCGACTGAGTGAAGGTGAAATTATTTATAACATGTCTTTTTGCGTTGAACCTTTTGCACGAACTTCTCGGTGAAGTTGACACAAAATAATGACCTTTCAACAGTTCAAAAATGGAACCAGTTAGAAGGCTATGTATTTTGGTTAAATTATTAATGTTTTTGTCCATGCTTTTATGCTAATATGTGCAATGACAAGTAACTAAACGAAAAAAAAGTAATAGTTGTTTTAGGGAGTTTCAGCTGTTATTAAAAATCAGGGTGAAAGGCAAGCTTGCATCGTGAAATGACAAACGTGTTAATATTTTTCTATCAAACGTAATATATTGATTTTAAAGCCTAGCTATGTTTTTTCTAATTAGTTCGAGAACGAGTTTTCGTCCTGTTTACAATATTCTGAAGGCCTCGTCTTCGCAAGGGTCAAACGAAACTAACTGACCCATACTGACATGTTAGATCTTTAAAATAACTAAAGCCAAATTAGCACCTTTCCTGTAAAACAGACCGTTCGTTCTTTCTATAGCCTGTGTATCACATTGATACTTTGTGTTGCAGATACGAAAAACTTAAAAGTGGGTCACACCCCCGCTATAAACAAACGTATGCAATCGCTCCAAGTTAAAAGTTTTGATGGTTTTTGACTCAATTCAAAAATTCTCGGTTAAATTCAGCTATCGTTACTTAAAGATATTTTTAACATTTTAATGTTGATAATAATATACTATAGACAGTACTGTAGAATGTTGTAAAGGCTAAAAAAAACGTCGACTGATCATATTTTATTTTGACGATTAGCACTAACTTTCAGGCATGCTTATAATGAAACGCATATTTTGATGGGCTGATCAAAGCGAACCTATCAAGCAGTAATGTCAGATAAATTACTTATTAATAACTTTTGATTGAATGTGATAGCCGACAGTGAATTATCTTTAAGAAGATCACAGCAAAAATTTTCATTTGAAACACATGCAATAGTTTTAAAACTGAAGACCAAGGTCAAAAACAAAAGCTATTTCGGATATTTCAACTGCTTTGAGAAATTGGATCAGCAATACGTCTGACTTGGTAGCGAATGTGATTCTGTATCACAAAGCGAAAAGGTCTGAAGTCATAAAAAATACGTTTAATATTAGCTTTTGCGCACAGTGAAATACAGTTTAGCTTTTTTTTCCCAAAACCCAACAACTACTGTAAAATTGCCAAGGAAGAAAAATAAAACAACAGTAAATCTCAAAACTGGACGTTTCGACAACATAAATTCAGTTGTCATCATCAGCAGTGTATGCAATGCAGTACAAAAATGTAAGAACAACAATTTGCAATTTTAACTAAATGTATGTTAGTAACTAAAAAAGCAATGTCCTTCCTGGCCTACTGAATTTATGTTGTCAAAACATCCAGTTTTGAGATTTATTGTGGCTTTACTTTTCCTTCTTAAGTTATTTCCGTCCCATATTAAATTTTATTGTATGCCGTACAACTGGCAAGTTTTAAAGATTTACGTCATAGCGTACTTTAACAACTGCAATTGTATCATATCATGATCTACCCTAATATTATAAATCACAATAGTGTAGTTGCTTGGTTGTAAAAAAAAATTGATAAAAAGTAGGCAAAAGCTCCTTTTTTCAGTACTTGTATTTGTTAAGTTTCCATATCATCGAAATTAAATAATTAAAGAAATTTTCTTTTTGCGCGCATGATAAAACATCAACGTTCAAGTCAAAAACAGCAAAAAAATTTTTTGAATAATTCGTATTTGTCATATTTTGAGAAAAATGGCAGAATGTGACTATATAAAAGGCCAGAGCCGGTGCCAGAGCAGTCGACTTAGGGGGGCCAAGAGTTTATCAGGAGAAGGGGCCAAAGTTTGAAATTAAGCACAAAAGCCGCTGTCTTCAAAAAAGCAACCTTGTTAATTGAGGGGGCCAAGCATGTCGATTGGGGGGGGGCCAGGCCCCCCCTGGCCCCCGTTGGTGCCGGCTCTGCAAAAGGCCGTTACACAGCTCATCATAGACTTTGGTTGCATATTTATCTTCCTGTCACAAGAAAGCAATCAATGCGCTATACGAGCTCGTTTAGGAGTTGCCCGCCATATGTCTACTACACCAAGATGGGGAATCCCGCTAAGTGCCTTTCCCAACGGCACAACAGGTAAACTTTTTGGCTTGTTCTCCACACTGTCCCTTTAATGCTGAGCGTCAAGCAAGGAAGCTGTGAATAGCAATTTTAAAGTCATTGGTTTGACCCGACTCGGAATCAAACCCGAGTCTACTGCTCAAGAGACGGACGCTCAATCCCACCCGGCCATCCGAGCTGTTTAACATTTTTGATGTTTCCTGAAACAAAAATATTAACCAATCTTACCATGGGAAAGTTAAACAATCCAAGTAGCTTGGCAACAGGTACAGCCACCCCACTAGAAGCTGGGCCAATTACGCCCCAAAATCGATCAGCTCTTGATCTGTTTTGACCACATTGTCCGTTAAATGATGCTAAAACCTAAAATTGAACGCACAAAATAAAACAAGCAGTGGATCGGTTTCATATAAAAATGAACGGAATTTTAAAGGGAAATTTCTAACTACATTTTCAACTGTAGTAGGATTGTTTGTTTACAGTTGGGTGAAAAAGTTAATGCTTGATCGAGTTACAACATTACCAACATGAAGAGCTATTATTCATTGTTTACACATCATTGTAATGCTGCGTAGAGAAACTCGAACCCGGAAATAGTTGTTTCTCAGCTAATGCACTCTCCTATGGTGCACTGGTGGATAAAGCAGTATGCTACAAATATGGCAAGACTGCTAGTGGTGACCGCTCCCATTCAAGCCCATTTGAAAGTCACTCCAATTTTTGCGCCATGTATTGGCACGTTGAATTCGCATTTTTGCTTCCCGATTCTTTTGGCAGTGTTAAAGCAAAAATTCTATTTTTAATACAACTTCATAGGCGACAAAATTTCTCAAGCTTACCTCTTGCAAAGCTAGTGTATCCGTCCAACAGTCGGCCTGAATGTCAAGAGTAAGTTCGACTCCTGGAAGAATGCTTTCATCTTTATTAATCTGATCAATTGCGTACAAAGTCAATTCAGAATTCTAAACACAAATATTCAAATACTGTTAGATTAATTATCGAATAAATGGAACTTTTTGTATAAGCCTACGTAACCATTTTTCGGCTGTAAAATTTTCAGGGATTCAAAATTAAAGGTCATTTCTGCTTATAAATAATGCGTTCACGCTTTTTCTGCCTTGTTCAGATGGTCATTATTTGAGTATGGCAAGCAGCACTCGTTAAACTTGAAAATTTAATTCAATCTCACAAATTACTCTTTGCAGCAATTATATTGGGCGAAGTTCTTGTTCCGATGTGAGAGTGAGAAGCAAACTGTTGGCAATCTTTACAGCACCAGCTCCTTAGCAAGGGATTGGAAAACCACGTTTGCTTCTGATCAATAACGAATAATATAATAGCTCAATATAGCAACAAAAATTGCCCACGTTTTCGTAACTAAGCTGTTTGTAGCTAAGTGGAGGAGGTAGACCAAGGCATCGAACAAAACGAATGTAATGAAGATTTTCGATGGAAGGCATAGATGTATTTATTCTTTAGACTTTAATTTTCAGGGTTTAGGTTATTAATTTGTAATTCTTTAGGACTGGGGGACTGGGTCAGGCAGCAAAGACATTGAGCCGGCTCAGAAATTTGCTAGACCAGCAGCACTGCTGCTCCCCAGTTTGAACCGATCGGTCGCTTGTACACATCAGCATGTAGGTGGATTTTATTCTTTTCTAAATCTATTGACAGCATGAGTCATTTGTTTCGGTAATTGCGAAAGCATAAACTTTTTAAGAGGTTAAAGAATTCTCATACCTTGCAAGACATGTGGATGTTAAGTAAAAGTAAAACTGCACCGGTATGTGTTCAATGTAATTTATGCAAATGTGATTTTAAAACTTCACGTGCAAAATTACCAACTTTTAGTTTAATTTTGGTTACCCCAAAAGTCCCGGTTGTAGCTAAGTCAACAGCATTTTCTGTCCCATAAGACAAGCATTACGAAATTTTATCTCAAATACTATTATGTTGTTTTAGTCTCGAGCAATGATACCAAAACTAACATAACTTTGCCTTAGCAAGTAGAGTTGATGGTAATAACCGCAAAACTGTTTTTACTGGAAAATGACATTAATAGGGTAGTTCTTACGTCCGATAGTTCAAAGCAGGCCTATCAAGTAATTTAATTAAATTAACAAAAACTGCAGCAAATCTACGAGTACAAATACACATTTTCGAATCCGCTTTTGACTTCAAATATAAGTTTCTAACGATTTCGATTAAAATTATGACCCAAAAAGTTACTTTTTGACTTAGCATAAACCATATGTTTTTTTTTTCAGCATATGAAAATGCTGCATTTTGCGCCGTAAATACCGATCTCACCTCCGGTATCGCGCCCTAAAGGTTCATATGATGCTGACCTGAAAACCAGTAAACAAACTGAAAGAACATTAATGTCATTCACGCTTTTTGCTCGAAGTAACCAGTGATTTAATCTACAGCAAGATTTGTATGACAAATGTTGTACGTCCCAAAAATATACCTTGCAAGAACTCAAGACAAACAAAAAGCTATTTTTCTCCATAATTTTGCCTGATTCTAGGGATCCGGTGTTCGTTTTTAAAAACACAAATTGGGTCACGAAAACACCTTAAAAAAACTGGCTATGCGGAACAGTGTATCAATAGAGTTGAAATAAACAAAAAATATACACTGGTGGTGGTTGACAAGGGATGTTTTTTGGTCGAGGCTGCACTAAAATTTGCTAAAATTCCGAAAAGGTTTCAGTATCGCAGACGAAAGTATCGTTACAGTAAAAGCATAAAATTGATATATTCTTAAAATTTAACCTTGACTTTGGTCAAAATTCAGGCTTTCAGTTTTTCGACTGAGCGAAATTTTTTGTTGAGCTTGATACAATTCCAAAACTGACCTATCCTTAAGTAGTTAAGCAGTGTAGCGTCAGCCTAGTATATGCAACAATAGATGCAAGGTTTAATTCAAATATATTTCAAACCAAAGACTTCAAAATTGATATTCACAGCTTTCGTGATATATGTTCAATCTTAATGGAAAAGTATAGAATAAGCCGGCTATTCACTTGTGACGTATAAAGAAGCCACTTTAAGGGAATTGCCACCTTTGATTGGGAGAGCGGCGATCGGAAACTCCTGAGCGTATCTCGTTACAGCGCCTCCGTCGCTGGAGAATAAAAATGCCAGATAAGGCAGACCTATATGTTCTCTGTTGAATATTTTATTTGAATAAGATTGACCGTGGTTTAAGCAGCCTATAAATCGAAACGTATCGAAAAATTCAAATGTTTCAAATAATATTAGCTCTTATTTTTGTAAACTAAAGCAATCTAATCAGTTTTTATACTTACCTCAATGCTGAATGGAATTGGATTATTCTTGTTGCAGTTTTCATCGGTTCCTCGACTGTATATTGTGTATAAACCACCAAGTTGGATGACAAACTTTTCATTGACTGGGGTAGGAGTCACAACCAGGCTGGTGTTCTGTGATCGAACCGGATAAAAATTAATCCACAAAAGAAATACAAAACCCACCAACCATTGTCTTTTGGTAAATTGTTGCAACATTTTAAACTTTAGCCTCCACGAAACTGCTTATGCATTCCTAATCTGAAGCAACAAAATAATTCATTGAATCTGGAAACACAATAAAGAGCAATTTAACCACAGAAAACTGAAAAAACACAAGAGTCAAACAACGTATTAAGACAAAATTTCCAACCATTCATTTATTCATTTTAGAAAGTCATTGGTAGATGCAGGGGGGGGGGAAGAGACTGAGAGAGTCGAAGGAGGGCAAGCTCCTGCCCCCAAAATTTTAGTAATCAATAGAACAATCCAAACGTCTAGACGCAAAAAAGCAGCAAGATCAGCGTTGTTTGACTTTTACTTTCCCAAAATTCTTGGATTTGCCACTGATAATAGTGAGAGAAAATAACTCAGATTTAAATTGTTTGATTTTTATATCGATCTCAGTCTCATATTGTTACCCGACTTCTTAGTTTAAAGTTTCAACGCAGAAATACGAAAAGTTGTAATGACGCTGAGAATAGGATTGTTCTATAGGTCAGAGATTTTTAACCTGTACGCCATGGCCCAGCAGTGTGCCACGGCGCTGTTTTCTATGGGCCACAGAGCTTGACTAGAAAGCAGCATCAGAATTACCTAATCATGTCAATATGTTCGCTTTATGCTTTTTAGTTTTTATGCTTTATGCTTTTTAGGCCACCGTCAAATTTTATCCTTTTAGTGAGCCATAAGCACAATAAGATTCAAAAACCCTGTTCTAGGTCATTCACTCTGGCAATAACAGTTTCTTGTCAAGTTTAGTTTTGATTTTTCCACATCTTTTTTCACATAGGTTCTCCATTTGATTAAGTTTTTCTTCCAACTTAGATACATTTATTTCAAAAAATAAATAATAATTAAAACAAATAATAATTTAAATTATTTTCCCTGATAATAGTGCTAGACTGCATGAGCTCGGATTTAAATTGTGTGGTTTTTATAACTATCTCAGACTAACATTGTTACCCAACATTCTGGTTAAAATTTTAATCGTAAAAACACGAAAATTTCTACGGTCCATCAATATTTTTGCTTCTCGACTAGAGATGCATATGTATTTTTTTGCCTTTGTTTTTTCGTGTTTTTTTTAAAAAAGACGTGTTTATTTTTCAAAAAAAATCGTTTTTATTGCAAATTTTGTTGCAAGCGGGAATACTGATTGTGCTTTGCTATTTCCTGGCTTCTAACAGTAATCCCATATCCAATGGTTCTTATATCTTCGAAATCTAAGTGCTTATTGAAGCAGTTTTAAGGGTTCCGCGGTGACTGGTGGGTTATGCTCAGAGGCGTACATTTGTGGAAATTATTGGGAGTGATGAATCATTGCACCATCAACTAAAACGTCAAGACTGTGTCAACTTCTGGGGGGCTCCGCCTACCAGACCCTCACCTCTGTTCTTCTTTACACGTTATCTCGTTTCAAAAGTTTTGAGACGATGAACAAGAACTTCTTCGACTATTATAGACTTGAACAATATTTACAAAATAACATGCCGGTACAGAAAATAAACTGAACGTTTTCGGACAAATCGTCAGTCCTTCATTGCCGCATGATCAGAAATAAAAAGTTAACGCATGGCAAACTAATATAAGCAAAACAGCAAGGGTACGACATAACTCGTACCCTTGCTGTTTTGCTTTTCGTTTGTATTAGTTTGCCATGCGTTAACTTGTTCTGATGAAGGACGGCATCGAGTGGTTGTCGACAACGCGGCCGAGTGGTTCTGAGCGTCGTTTTTACGACTGCGATGATCGCAAGGTTGACTGTTTAACTCCCACCCAAGCCTCCTCGTTGCATCCTTGAATAAGATGCTTCATGGCAATTATCGCTGCTTGGAGGAATTTAACAAGACGCAAAGTGAAGAAGTCAGAAGCAAAATTCAAGCGGAAAAATCGGAAACAAGGGCAACTCCAAAGCGAGTCTGGAACTCTGGATTCGTCCTATTCAGAGCGTCTCCGTCGCTTTCTCGTGATAGGAGGATAAAAATAAAGAAATCATCATCATCAAGGACGGTGGAATTGTTTGAAAACGCTTAGCATATTCTCTGCATGTTATTTTCTATTTAAAAACGTTAAATGTTTTATGTTTTGAACTTATTATCTGTTGCTACAATATGGATATCAAAGATCTCCTATCTCCCAAACTTATATTAGGCTGCAAGCTGATAGCAAAGATAAAGCTAATATGCTGACAGCTGCTACGAAAAGTGATGAATCAGATAATATTGATTTATTAAAATGGTCACAAATTGTGACGAAACTTTACCTCACAAAAAGCAAATCAATGGAAATGTAATAACCTAATTACTACCAGGTAGTGACATTGTCGGACGTCATTATTCGTGTACTGTGTAGTGACAATCAACAAAGTTTTAGATCACAATACCTGATCGCAGTGTTCGGCGACCTTTTTTTAACGCGGCACAGATCACCCTTTCAATAGCTATTGAAGGCCCACTATATTTAAAAGCACGACTACAAAACGAAGAAATTATGCAACACGACTACTAACTGCAAAATGAAGAAACGATGCGTTGTTTTAAAAGCAAAGAAAATGCAAAGCGCGTGCTTTTTTTTCTACTCACTCGCTCGCATCGATAGAACTGGAGAAACAAAGCGAGCATCGCATGAAAGATATACAGACACACGGCACCCGTTTTTGTGCATGGTACTACGGGTTTTGCTTTTGTAGCAATGTACCAAAAACAAATCGTCATAATAATCGCCGTATTACGCCAAAGCGTGTAACGAGTGGCGGGGCCCATCTCCGCTGCTTGGCGCCTGGGCAACACAGCTCCAAAGAAATTTCACAACGGTGGCGAGCCGTTGGCGACACTGTGCCGATTTGACCGGCCCGAGAATCGAACCCAAAACCTCCCGTACCGATGGCGTGTGCTTAACGACTGAGCTAACCGGCCTGTGTGGTCATGTACCGCCGGGAGAAAAAGAATTGGATTGTTTAACGCGCAAAGCATCAAAGGGAAGGTTTTAATTATTAGTTGTAGCCTATGGGCTTACTTTTTATTTGCAGCTAGCATGCGGCCCACAAGGACTTTGAAAAACCGAATAGCTCGAGGCCCATAAAAAATTGCTTATAGGTACACAGTTGGGCCGTGGCTCACAGGTTGCCGACCACTGCCTTATCGGCTTAATTGTACCGGTGCAAGCCACTTGCACGATCTACCATTCGAGCATGGAATGAAAAGTTTATGGAGACTGGTAGTGTGATGCAGAGACAGAGAGCTGGCCGACCTCAAATATCAGAAGAAGAAATTGAATCTGTGCGAGTGGCATATACCAGAAGCCCTAGAAAGTCTATTCGCAGACTTATACCCAATTGCAGATCTCACGCTCCACTATTCACAAAGTTTTGCATAAAAATTTACGATTTTATGCATATACAGTAAAGTGCAGTTACTGCAAGCCCTTAAGCCAGAAGATAAGCCACGACGAAAAAAATTTGCAGTGACGATGCTACACAGATTAGACTCAGATTCAGGATTTTTGAAACGTGTTTGTTTCAGTGACGAGTCAACATTTCACGTTTCTGGATTAATAAACAGACATAACTCAAGAATATGGGGCTCGCAGAATCCGCATGAAACCTACGAGCTTGAACGAGACTCCCCTAAACTAATTGTATGGTGTGTAATCATGCATGATAAAATTATTGGTCCGTTTTTCTTCGCTGGGAAATCAATTACAGCTCAAATTTATCTCGACCTTTTGACAGAATATGTGTCACCACAGCTTGAACAGTAACCACTAGTTATTTTCCAGCAAGACGGTGCACCCCTCATTGGGGTCTTGCAGTTTGTCAATTTTTGAATGACACATTTCCAGAAAGATAGATTGGACGTGATGGTCCCATTCCATGGCCGCCACGTTTCCTTGATATCACACCATTGGATTTTTTCCTTAGGGGCTATGTAAAGGATATCGTTTACTGCACCAAAGTCAGATACGTTAGTGATTTGCAACAACGAATAATTGAAGCACTTGATACAGTTACTGTGGATATGTTAGCAAGAACATGGCTAAATTTTAATATCGATTGGATATCCTACGTGCGACTAATGGTGCACATGTAGAAGTATACTAAAGCATTTACGTAAACTTGAAGCATTCCCTTTACTACAAAACAAACCAATTGAAAATACCTTAAAAAGTAAGACTGTGGCGAAGTTTTGAAATTGTAGCAATAATTTATGGACACCCTGTACTATGACATGTGCAATACGTACTCTGTCATGTTAGTCGTGCGATTTGACGCTGATTATCTTGTTTTATTTTAAAAACAAACTTTTTTTGGTTTTGTCAACTGCAAAGACAAAAAAAAAACGTAAAAAAAACACAAAAAACAACGGAAAAAAAACAAGCGAAAAAAAACGGCTTTTTTACATCTTTATTCTCGACCAAATGTCAATGAGAGGTGCTACTCCAAAATTTCCAAATAGCATATCATCTTTGCCTTTATACTTTCCTATACTCAGATAATAAAAAATAGACTGACGCATTAAAAAATGGTGCATTATTGCTTCTGTCTTTGTTATTGTTTTTACAATATTTCTGAGGAAAGACAGAAATCTACAGCAAGAAAAAACTCACTACTGGTTTTAAACTGTATTAGCTGCGAAACAAACTGCAACTTCTAGGTAAGGTTACATCAATCTTAAACTATTGACTCGTTTTTTCCAATCGTTTTATTACTACTGCTGCTGCACGCCTATACTGTCCACTTTCAAATAACTGAGTCATTCTCACTCCCTTTTTTCTTCTGAGCTTTTTTCTTTTTGCGACGACTTTTTTTCTTTTTTCATTTGATTCTGGCTGTGCGTCTGTTCTAAATTCTCGCAACAGAAGGTAAAACAACAAATGCTTACAGCAATAATCTTTCGTTTGGTTGCAACTTACAAGACGCTACGTGTAATCACTTGTTAAGTTGTATACGTGTTTTTCGTACTACTATACTGCAATCATAAATATTTAAAACATCAACAGTTATAGCAAGTGCAAATTATACTAATTAACAAAAAAATTAGAATGAACAATGCCTTCAATCACGGGCAGTACAAGCCCACCACGTTTTCCTAATAGGCTACAAACATGAAATTGAATAGTAAAGACACTAAGATTTAATAAATCAAATTAGAATTAGATATATAGCACGTCTAATTAATCAACAAGCTCTTGACATAAAAAAATCAATTCTTTATTATACTCGTAGTATTACGCGGAAACGTGTAACAAGTGATGGGTCTCATCTCCGCTGCTTAGCGCCCCGGGGCAACACAGCGCCGAAGAAACGTAGCAACGGTGGCGAGTCGTTGGCGGCACTGTGTCCGATTTGACCGGCCTGGGAATTGAAACCCAGACCTACCGCACCGATGGCAATGTCTTCAACAACTGCACTAACTGTCCTGTAAGCTCTTGACATAAATAAAAAAAAAATGTCATTGTATTTAAACCAACTTGTATTCACCTGTTATCACCAATATTTACAAATCTGTCAGAACTGTTTAGCGCAAGTTCGCGTTCAAGGGGATCGATTTGGGGAGCTGAAAACGAAAATCGGATTTCTGGATTTAAAAAAGTATTGAGAAAAATGTCACCTACAGATTTACTTTAGCACTTAACATTTTCGAAAAAAAAACCTGGCCTAGCAGCACTGCAAACTACAGATGACGAGAGCTGACTTTTGTGGATACGCCCAGTTACGAGTTACGACTAAGACAAAACTTTGGTTCAGTTTTTCTTGCTTAGCTATTTTAATGTTATTTTCATTGCGCTTATGCATGATTTTAATTTGAAGTCTAATGCAGTTTCCTACAAGCAATTTGCGCAATGCGTAAGATAAGAGCCATTGAATGTTGTACTGCTTCTTATTATGTCTCACTTAGACAGCATTGTGAGGTGAATGATGGGTTAGGCTGCGCGCAGTCAGGATGATTTTGCCATGATTTGCTTTTTAAACAATTTGAGATAAAAATAAGCTTACATGAATTTTTATTTGCAATTATTACGTTATTTCAATTCTCAGATAAAGAGATAAGCTACTCAGAATTATACAATCGAGGTAAAAATAATAATAGCGCAATAAACTGTCCGAAAAAATTGAAAATTGCGTATACCAATACCTCATGCAGATCGTACGTCACTTTTCACGCGAATGTGGTAATAGACAACATAAACAGTAGGCCTAATTTGAATTTCAAGAGTTTGTAAATAAGCTTCGAATCAGCTTTATTCTGCTTCTTACTATGTTTTACGATTTTTTGCTTTTGAACTCCTAGCTACAAGTATTAAACCAACTGAGTTTTATTGGCCAGATGTGCACTTTTTAGGGCAACGATTTGGGTGACGACATTTTGGGGTATCCTTCAGAAAATCCTCAGAAATTCAACATTAAAGCTAGTGCAAAGGGTAATACTGGTTTTTGAACAAAAAAAAAAGCTAATTTTGGCATAAGGTGACCCAATTAATCTGTTCATTTTTTATCCACGTGACATCGATGCAGTGACGTCACTGATACGGGTGATAGGAATAACACCATGGAGAATACAAAATGAAGAGCTACTGAGATTGTGAGAAATACCAAATACGTCAGTCAAAGCCAATATTAAACTACTGTAATTTGAAAACTCAACTTTTTAAAACAACTTCAAGCTTTTATGGGGGGTGATCTATCTACCTGTGAGACAAGAATTAAAAAAAGAAGACGTTTACAAACGAATGCAGATACTGCACTAAAGTAAATAAAGTCTGTGTTTAGACTCTTACTCAACTGTCATTCTCCGATTGCTTGAGTAATCTCGAAACTGTTGTGAGTATTATTACGCCAGTGCCCAGTGGCATTGTGTTGAAAGGTTTTACGTATTTCAAATTGCAACCGCAGTATCTTATAGCAAACGAATCATTTTCTTTTCATGCTTTTCTTTAAAAAGTATCATTAGTCAATAATGACGATTGTAGTTACGCGTAATATCAAACCACAAAGCAAAACAACAACAAATTCCGAAACCGTTGCTGCCTACGTGCATTTGTTAACGACAACAGCGGTAATGACAAAATCCAGGTCCAAATCTACATAAAGCTTTGTTTTACGCCCTGGTCAGACATTTTACGATAAATGATTCTGATGGGCTGATTTTTTATTACAAGAGAAATTTTAAATGAAACTTCATACTAAATCCAAAAATGGCAACCAGAAAACTACATCTAATCGGAAAAGAGTTTCAATTCTCTCTTCATCCTATGCAATGGTATATTATTTGCTTCTCGGAATAAGTAAACCATAGAGATCCGAAAAGACGATCCATCAAAAATACGCTGATAGTTCACAGAACTTGCACTTACTGGCATGTACCTTATTTGCCGCTACAAAGCGGTTATACAAAAATTTGCCAAAGCTTACTTTTATCTCTTTGCTAGTGTTATTTCAGAAAAAGTAGAAAAATGCGTCCTTGCATTCTCGCAGAAGAATGTCTTATTTAGAAATTGACCAAACATTATTGATTGACAAGTTAATTGCGTCATATCTAAATGCTTTTAATGGCTTCAATGGGAAAATTGTTTTAAGCAATAAAATTCTTAATTTGTTCATCACAACTGCTAAACTCAACCAATTATCTGTTTACGTTAGAAGACACGTAAAACCTTATCAGAACTAATAAAAGTAAACGCCATAATCAAGAAAGTGAGTGTTTGAATTGCCTACAATGACGTAAGCAAATGCATTCAAGCGGGACGTGAGCGTTTAAATATGTCGTCATCATTTACCCTCTTTACGTAATTTGCATAGACACGCTGTTCTTGAAATAGAGCTTGTAACACCGCCTTTTTTAATTAAATATGAGACCTAACTCTGAATTGTGTCACGAGTATGACACTCATCAGCATGCTCCTTGAGCCCATCCAGGTAGCCTATTTCAGCAAAGATACAAGCTATAAAATCACGCAACTTGACAAGAGAATCCTACATTTCTCACTCTCCAAATACAATCAGAAGATATTCGTTTGATTCTCACGTCAATTACCTGATGTGTAGCATTTTAGTTATTTTTTTAGTATGCAGTAATTGTTACAAAGAAGCTGGCAACGTGATGCAGAATTTGTTTTCCTGTTATGCGCTGCATTTGGTAGGTACGTTATGCAGCCGGAAAACTGGGTTCATCTACTCATACATTCTACTCATACTCTACTCTACTCATACTTGAGACTTAAAAAGTTGTTGTAACAGCTTCTTCGCAAGGCGCAAGTCTGAAGGGTTTAGTATGCTCGTGTTGCCTATCGTTTTACCCTACCTTATCAAGGAGCAAGCAATATTGATCAAAGCTTCACCGAGCCATAGCTCCTGTAAGATGCAACAACGGTCTACGAAATGTGCGTTTGAGACACTGGTGTTCCACACTTTTATCTCAATACGCCGGTCCCTACATGGTTATGTTTAAGAAACAGCTAATTTCCAATGGCATAACAAATTTATGGCCAAAAACGCAAACCGAAAAACATAAGAGTCATCGAAACAAACCCACAATGTGTTATTCACACAACACATCCGTTTGTCGTCAAAACTGTTATCCAGCAATTGAACCAGCGGTAATTAGTCCTATTGATTCAAAGTGACATCAGATCCAGATTTCGAGTTTTGCATCAAGCTACCGGTGCGCTAATAACAAACCACTGCCTTGGGTTCACAATTATCTTGTCCACTTGTCCAATTAAAGCTGACGGGCTTTCTGCATCATAATCAAATTTCTGATGTCATCACTGAAAAAAGTGATTGTGACATCAAATATTTGATTATGATGCAGAAAGCTCAGGGGATTTTGACCCACTTTAATTGGACATGTGAACAGGGTAAATATTCCGAAACATTGGGTTCGCACCCGTGGTTCGCATGTAACGGTTTTCGTGACCAAGTGTAAAATGCTTTGTTGATGGCTCTCCTAAAATACAGCACGGGCAAACTACCTCAGTTTTTAAAACCGGTTTCGTTATTTTAAACATGCGGCACAGCAGTAAATTTAGTTTTGCGCCTGTTGTTTGCTCCTAAATAGCCAAAACCTCATAAAGTCAAGTATCATACAGTAAGTTCAGGATACATATAAACTCTCTCAACAAAAGCCAGAAACAACACTTCGAAATTCGCAACGTTATATCATTGAAATGCACAGCCTATCCAAGCTAGACTCATTCTAGACTGTAAGGACTCTTAGTTACATTACTCATCCTATAAACATCTCAACTTCATTCCCTTTCCTGGATCGGCTGCGCATAGCAAGACTGACTAGAATTTTTTATAGTCAAAACATTAAGCTGTCCCTCGCAACTTTTTAATCAAACTTACAATTATATTGAACCTGTTTCGCATCTTGGATGGCTGCTTGACTTAAAAGACCTTTATCGGTCATTTTGCGATCTCCCCGAAACACATTTTAACCATGTGCTGTATATTGTGAGCGTAACGTATGAGTATTATTTTGCGTTCCATTTAGTGTTTCTCGAAATAAATCAAATCATCATCATCTTAAAACCAACCTTTCGTTTAAAAAAACCAGCGTCTTTCAAAGTCGAGTCTGGTTGTGCTACCGTTTTGCAAACAAGGCTTCGAAGTTGATCAAAAAAAGTGGCGCAGTAACCCTCTGATATTTCTGGACTGCGTAATTTAGCACAAAAGCACCCTGCCAATCCCATGCGTTTTTACCCAAAAAAAAACAGCTAGCTTGATGAAGAAAGTGACTGTCATGTATTATTAATAACAATAACATACCCAGTTTTCAATATCTGCAGCGCAATATGTCCTAAATAGCTATTGTGTATTTGTTTGCATGCATAATACAATAGATGCATGCTCATCACCACATACCGTCATATTAGATGGAACGAGCAGCTAAGACATAACTGCACCCAATATATCCACAGCAGCTCAATATAAAAGCATGAAGATTGAACTAACTTACTGCGAATAATGATAGCCAATGAAGTACTACACAGTCATGTTTTTTTCTTAAATTTGTTATATAACAACGTTTACATAGCTTTGGGCATTGGGCACTCTGCTTTAGCTGCTTGATTGCAATAAAAACAGCTGTAGTATATTTTCTTTGATCATTAGTTTCCCAACTTTGTGTTACCACGAATCCCTTCTAATCGCAAGTCATATGAGGTCTCTGCAGTGGCATAGACAGGCAGAAATGCCAGCAATTTGGGAGTTAGAGGTTGATATTGAAAAACGGCTTTAATCGTTTTTAAATACTGTGGTGGTAATATTCGCGCCTCCCCTTGTCGTATAACCCGCACCTTCCAATTTGAATAACGCTGCTTTATATTTTGTTTTACTTAAATGTGCTAACTTGCTGTAGTAGTTTAGCAATTGTCTTGTTTAGGATATATCTACTCGATAGCGCTAAAATCGCAACAATAAAATAAAAGCTGAAAACTTTTAATTTAGATTGATATAGCACATAGAAAACGAATAAGCATTAATTATGTGTTTGGGCCGCAGAGAGTTTGGGCCGCTCAAGCCCCATATTTAAAAGTTTTGGTTCTTCATAATATTTGCACTTTAATATTTCTGGACACGCAACGTGCAAGAAAAGTTTTTTTTTTTATTTTTATTCTCTCCCCCCAAAAAAATGATCTGCTCCTTATGGCCTCTTTTACACAGGCGACTTTTGTCGCGCAACAATATGTTTGCATTGGTTTAAATAAAGCTTTTCAAACAGATCGGCTCCTACCGCAAATCGAACCCGTCACGTAGGATGCGCGCGATACCGCTAGGCCATGTCGCTGACTACCGGTGTTTATTTATTATTATTTTAAAAAAATAATTTTTTTGTGAACGATATTAAGGATAGAGCTTTTTTTTGGCTCTTCGCCAATATTTTTAGTGGAAAACAGGGCTGCGAGCTCGATCGAATTTTATTCGAGTTCAACCTATTTTAGCAAGTCCAAGTTCAAATTCGAGTTCTCTAATTTAATTATTTACGAGTTCAAGTTCGACAAAAATCAGGCAGATGAATATCCAAAATTGCGACAACTTTGTCATCGTCGGTGCTCACGCAATTAAAAACATAAAAATATAGGTCGCAATGGCATGAACAAATAAACGATATGCAGCTTTTCTTTTGGTAAAATCGTAACTTCAATTTACACGGATTGTGACTACTTGAACAACAAACTATATTTCGTAGTGATCTTTTATTTCTTTTCAACAGTTTAAATATCTTTCTATTGAACTCGAACAGTTTTATTCGAGTTCAGAAAAAATATTTCTTCGAGTTCAAGTTCAAGTTCAAGTTTGGTAAAATGATCTAGTTCCTTCGAGTTCAAGTTCGAGTTTGCAGCCCTAATGGAAAACAGGACACCTGAGGACGGGAAGGCTTTTTTCGCTCTTCGCTTGATTTTGGGGAAAAATTGGAATCGTGTTTATTTGCGTTGATATGTGTGGGGTCCGCAACAACAAATTGCTTAACTTAGGGGTCCGCGACTTGAAAAAGGTTGAGAACCTCTGTTCTAGAACTTGAACTGAAATAACGTATTGGCCTAGAAATTAATTCGCTTCATGCCCAACAAAGCCCTTGCATTGTGAGTCACTTGCATAGCCAATCAATAGACTTTTTTACGGCGCCCCTAGTGGCGAAAATTTGTTGCTACGGTGGACAAGCTATCAGGCTTCGCTTGGTGGAAAGCATAGCTTTTATGACAGGTTGGTGGGAAAATCACAGCAGAGAGGTAAATTGAAGATATATGCTTGGTATTTCAATTGTGCTCATCGAGTTAATGAAAGCATAAGTTGAAAAGTGGACGATTAGTAGAAATTTGTGGAAAATATTTCAACTTTAGGGCCTGGGCTAGTGGGCTTCATTAGACCAACTGATACCGGTACAAACCTGTACGAGGCTATACTTTGTTTATGTACTGCAGCTGTACTGATTGTGGTATCAGCTTATGCTATAGCCTAGATGAGATATTTTCCTCTGGACTGTCCTAATAGCAAACTGACGTTCAGTCAATGCTGGACAAATAAACCATTTTTTTTTTTGGCAAAACTATATGCCTATACGGGTAGGCTATGGCTTTGATGGTGGATGATACAAAAATTGAAGTACCGGTACTGTAACGACTGTAGATGAAATTTACAGATTAGCAGCATAATCCAGCCTGTAGGCCTAGCTCAGCCCATGTATACCCTACCAGTTTCACTTCATTTTTCTGAGATGATAGGCATAATTGCCATAGCTTATAAGTTAAAAATACAGTGGTTACATGACCTAAGGTTTCATGACCGTAGCATATTCATTGGTCTCTTAGGTATATTTTATTATTCCTTCACGCTCTCCTCAATTGTACCAGAGTGACAAAGTAATACAGCAAAATAAACCAAAGAGACAAATGTTACGGTGAAGTAACCTTATGCACGTCAAAGTTAAAATCTAAATCTAGTCTATAGCCCACACTGCAGAGCCTAGGTGTGAGAATACCGGTAGGAGGTAAGCAGTTCAGCATTGACTGTACAATCAGTTTGCCATTAGGACAGTCCAGAGGAAAATATCTCATCTAGGCTATAGCATAAGCTGATGCTACAACCAATGTTGTTCAGCTGCAGGACGTACACAAAGTACAGCCTCGTACAGGTTTGTACCGGAAGCCTACCGGTTGGTCCAATGAAGCCCACTAGCCCAGGCCCTAAGCTTAAAATACTTGCTGCAAATTCCAACTAGTCGTCCACTTTTCAACTTATGCTTTCATTAACTCGATGTGCACAATTGAAATACCTACCAGATATCTTCAATTAACCTCTCCGTTGTGATTTTCCCACCAACCTGCCATAAAAGCTATGCTTTCCACCAAGCGAAGCCTGATAGCTTGTCCACCGTAGCAACAAATTTTCGCCACTAGGGGCGCCGGAAAAAGGTCTATTATTATGAGTCATTTGCGTAGACCAGGGATCTTCAACCTTTTTTGGACAATTGCCTCTTTTTCGAAAATCTGGGACGAAATCGCCCCCTGAGTTAATTTACCACTGAAAATAGATGAAGACCAAAAAAAAAAGGTCTTGACGTCCGCAGAGCTAAACTTTTTCACTGAAATGTGGTAAAGAGCACCCGCAGAGAGCTTCTTCGGAAGGTTCAATTGCATATTTTTTTGGCAATCCTGAAATCGCCTCACTAATAAGCAAAATCGCCCCCCAAATTTTAACAATCGTTAAAATCGCTCCACTAAAAGCCAAAATCGCTCCCTGGGGGAGAATATCGCCCCCATTGAGACAATTGAATTTGTTGGACTCTTCCTTTGCACCTACTGAAATTAATATAGGCCTACTGTATCTACAACACAAGAAATAACATCAGCGGTTAAACCAAGGATGAAACTAGTGGTCTAATCAAACCCACTGTCAATTACAGTGATCTAGTGAGTAAACAGTACCGGTACTGTTTCAGCCTGATCGAATGAAGATTATCATCACTAATAACGCTAATCTTGGGGTTCGATTCTCGGGCCGGTCAAATCGGCACAGTGTCGCCAACGGCTCGCCACCGTTGCGACGTTTCTTCGGAGCTGTGTTGCCCAGGCGCTAAGCTGCGGAGATGGGCCCCGCCACTCGTTACACGCTTCGGCGTAATACGGCAGTATAATGAAGATTTGATTTGATTTTTTATCGTAGAGAGACTCGGCTATACATAAGTTTTTGTTTTGTCGTTAGTAAAAGCTTCGCATATTAGGCTACAGGTCTAGTTAAAGTATAGAGCTTGCTAATAACAAATCGTGTTAGCTTTTTGAATCAAATGCTTTTGACTTGCGCTAACTCCGCTAATTGTATGATTTATGTTTTTCTTTAAATTCTATGTGAATAAGATTTCTTTGATCACTGTAATTGGTTTGATTGATAGTTTGTCACCAGCAGGTAGTCAATCAAGGCCTGTAATGGGTTGGTGATTAAATATTTGAAGTGTGAACCTATGGAATAGCCATACACCTGTACTGGGTCTTTCGTGCAAAAGTCTCGAAAAGAAAAGATTCTCACGATATGTGGCCTGATTGGTCGCCGTGCGTGAAAAGCTACTTTTTTTGTCGCGCGCTTTTAAAAAGTTAAGACGCGCTTTACCTCGTAGCATGCAAGTATGCAGTATAACAAAAACATAAGTAGCAAAGTTCCTGACGTTAGCGTTTTTTCTCGCAATGCTCATTGATATGAAATTACTTTACCCGTTTTTCCATTGTCTTTTTATGGACTATGAACTTTCCACTCAAGACACTGCACTTTGCATATTTCAATCACGGTTTTGATTGCACACTTGAGCTATGTGTATGTTGCAGTTTGATCGCAAATGCATTGCCAATCTACTGTGCCGTATCGTCAAAAATCCCCGAGTTTCTGAATGAATTTTTGAAAAGCTGCAATTCAACAGTGGCTTATCCAAGCGCAACAGCTTGAAAAATAGAAAGTCACTGCCAAGTTTTTCGCGTTACTTAACTGCTTGCTGTGCTAACTGAATGCAGCTTCATTATTTATGTTGATAATCGTTTTTGTTTGTGACATTTCACGCACGACAGCTCGTTTTAGTCATAAATTATTATGACATCATTAGCACGACGGATTACAGACTACGTAGCAGTAGCCATCGAACTTCAGACAATGAATGAAAGAGTAACACGACTTTATTTGACCTTGTCATTTTTATGCATATTGTGGATTGCTGGTAGGGTTTGCTCATCTATTACCGAACAATAGTTGCTCCGCATTTGTAGTTCTCAGCTTATCTTCAACATTTAGAACAACAAGGCTATTTAATAAGGGATTATAAGCATTGCAGAATTTTTACCCTTCTTAAGCTAATACAAAATCAATTCTTTTTTAGTTAAAGAATCTGCTGAACCTATAAGGTTACTAACATGTAGATATCCACGTTACATAGGCTCTGCTTGTTTTGTTATCAAACCCAGGAGTCCCTAATCTTTTCTTCTTTTAAGACTTCGTTTTAAAAAATATTTCATGCGATCTTAATAGTGATCCTATTACGAATACATTCACGTTCAAATACCTTACCTTTACCATGCAACAAGTTCGTACAAGCAATGTCTTGCAACCCAAAATTCCTTTGGGGTTGCGATCCCAATAATGGGGTTGCGATCACCCCAAATTTGAGGAGCGCTGAATTAGCAGTTGGGGTAAGTGACTTCAAAAAAGTACAGGTACAGAGTTGTAAGTCGGGCCTCACTTTCTTTTTCTGGGCCTGAACTAGTTTTTTCAATGACGAGCGAGCAAGAAAAAAATAAATAACCACTAATTTAAAGAGGTATTTTCATGTTGTTTCGTGATGTTTTATTTTTGTTAATATTTGTTTAAGGTTTGTTTTTGTAAAAGCGATAATAAGTTTTCCTTTGCACATTACACTCTTTCAAATTTTAGAAGTTACATTGTCACGGCTGAAAAAAAGCAAAAAACAGCAGAACGAAACGACACAAAGCAAAGTGCGCCATAATTAAATGTAGATGATAAATGACTTTAACAAGGAAATTAAAGCACCAGCACGATCGTTGCATGCAAAAGCTCAACATGAGCAAAAAGCATTGACAATGCAAAAATCAACAAACACAAACATGAATTGAGGCAGACACAACCACCACCGCTGTAGGCTTTAGGCCAATTAAAACTTTTGCATTTTTCCACTAAAAAGAGAGCCTGGGAGGTGCTGCGCCTTTCTTAATGCCTTTAATGGTGACCTTAAAAAGTAGGGTTCCGAAAAGATCAAGACTTTTGACATACACTGTATTTATAAAAGCAGTTATGCACGCTATATTTTCGGAAGAAAAACTGCCTAACGTATTGAGATTGATGTATTAGAATTAGAAAAACAATCACCAATTGAAATTAAAAACCCCCAACGAATAACATTTCATTTTATAGTATTTAACGTCCCCCCTGAAGAGCCTCTCGGCGAAACAACCTGTTGGAGGTTTTTAATTTCAATTGGTGATTGATTTTCTGTGTTTATGCTCTGGTGTGTACCATTGAGCTCTCTGTTTGGTGTAACGGTCAAACCACGTTTGTATTAGGATCAGATAATTAATTTGTAACCGTGTTTCTTCGCGCAATTGATCAACACCAGGTCGTTTCAGCGGCTTCTGTATTTTTGTTTGCTTTCTGGCTCGCCATGGGTTTCATTTGTAGTCAAAATCATGTTGCAATAGCACAAAATATTTACATTTTTCTGTTTAGCGCTTAGTTACAAATACTGAAAAATGGCACAACAAAATAATTGTTTCGACTATAACAACAGTCTCGTCAGCCTTGCTACGCACAGTCAATTCAGGCTAAACTCATTCCAGAATGTGAAGACTCTTTTTTTGCATTGCTTTACCTAGGCAACTCGACTTCATCTCTTTCCTAGGTTGTTCCCTCTTTTTAGCAGGCGACTGGCCCCAAACAACGATACCCAGTGAAAGAGCCTTTAACATCTAACCCACAACTAAGTTACCGGCAGCCTAACTAACCCACATCACTAGAAGCCCCCCATAGCAACCCACTCATTTGCAGCTGCAGACGCGTTTCGACCTCATTATGGTCTCATCAGTGCAGCGTAGCAACCTACCACCTTCCTGAGAAAAAAATAAATAAATTCTGACTTTCAAAAGAACTACAACCCCAACTCTAAGCCTCAACTCATACTTCTCAAGGTAAAATATTTGAAATAAAACCTTCAAGGAAATAGTAAATGCTGGATTATGATGTCACAGATTCCTTCTAAACAATCGAAAAGACTAGAAATGACCGGTTGGTTTAAATATTATTATCCCGGTAACCTGAGAAGAAATTTTTTATTTACGGTTTGTAACTACACCAGTTACTAAAACCTGCAAAAAAACCTTTCTGCTCAACCCGTTCGCTTGTGAAAAAGCGGGGGACAAGACAGGCACTGTGTCTGCGCATGCAGCCCAGAAAACACAGTGAATGTCAGCGCTTATCGGTGGTTTAAACATCATTATCCCGGTACGTTTATCGAAATGCATGTACACTTACAGGATTCAGCAAGATGATACAATGAAGGAAATGTAAGTCAAATGGAATTCTTCTATCCTGCACTTCTTTGATAGGCACCTGCAAAGCCAGCCAACAACAAAGTCCATTGTGTCAGGGTAAGCATAGGTTCAACAATCGATCAGTTCACATATAAAAAAGAAACGCGTCTGCAGCTGCAAATGAGTGGGTTGCCATGGGTGGCTTCTAGTGATGTGGGCTAGTTAGGCTACCGGTAACTTAGTTGTGGGTTAGAAGTTATAGGCTCTTTCACTGGGTATCGTTGTTTGGGGCCAGTCGCCTGCTAAAAAGAGGGAACAACCTAGGAAAGAGATGAAGTCGAGTTGCCTTGGTAAAGCAATGCAAAAAAAGAGTCTTCACATTCTGGAATGAGTTTAGCCTGGATTGGCTGTGCGTAGCAAGACTGACGAGACTGTTGTTATAGTTGAAACTTTAATTAACCCTTGCAAATTTAAAATAATTGTTTCTTTTTCAAGCTCAGAATATCGTTTCGATAAAATTGTAAGCTTTCTAAGAGAGACTGGATGGCCTGTACAATACGCAATTGTGAAACAAACAAGGTGCTTTTGCGCCACGATTAACTAAAATTTGAATTACTGGTCTAGTGATTCACAGACTAAGGAACTTGTGACAATTGCTAGGCAAAGCAAGTAGCAAACAACAGTGGTGTGTAGGTTAAACAGATGGGATCAAACGTACAACTCAGTAAATAATTACTTTTACAAGTGTTTGTTTCAAAAGAAAAAGAGAATGAAGCCATTTAAATGTTAACTGATAAATGTTTACCTCATACTTGTTTTTTATGGATTGCCACGCAGTCAAAACTCTCTAGTAAATTAAGATTATCTTCTTAAAGCAACGTTTAACTTCATTAGCTTTCAGGTTCTTTTGCATAAGCTCATGATCAGTGTTTTTCTAGGGTTTGACTTGAGAAATCATTAAACAATTTTGAAAGACCGTCAATTGATTGTAGAAGCAGATTTTTAGAGACCGCTGGACAATTTTGAAAGACCATTTCGGCTCCTCAAAATGCCAAAAACGCTGCCTATGATAAAAACATTTTCGGAGCTTAAAGAATGTTTTTGATCCAGCTACAAATAGCAACTTTAAATTTGCGCAAAAACTTTAATGTTGTTAAATCGCGTTTGAGGCAATCAATGAAATGATTAAGAGTAATTTTTGCAAGTATTCATGTTGCTCTGCGCAATGTTGAACAGATGATTACCAAATTACAGCGACATTAGCATAGCAAAGGATCAACAATTCGGAAAAACGTGCGACCTAAGGTCAAAACCGTGAAATAATAAAGTGCTTATGTAAATACTTCCTGAAGTTTTAACTACAGAAAAAATTCTTTAGCTAGAGCAAAACCTGTTTTGCTTACAATGATTTCTCAACGAAAAAATTTGCAAAGGTGTCTTGATTTTTTTTTCACAACTGGCTCGTTTTTATCAAAACAAAAACCAGCTATTACCAGTAACTACTGTAAGTTAATCTTTTACGGAATGCAGTCAGTAATTTAGTGAATTAATGCTATTTTGAAAAACACATGAAAATTACTAGCAAAACACATGCAAAGATTAAATGTACAGCGGAGACAGTCATGCAAATATAAAAAAAAACATACACTTTTTCAGGCTATATAATTATTTAAATGACTTGATAGCCCTTTGTTATGCGGTAATTGAGAAAATCATTCAGTGGAACAGTTTCGATCTATGTTTTCAGATCTCGAAGACGCGAGGCTAAACAAGGTTTTTCTTATATTTTTAATAACTGATGTTAACTTATTTTGAAGTTGTTTTGATGAAAAGTTTACTAACTATATTTTTTTTTTGGAAATTTGAGTCATCAAAACACTTGACAGAACTTCCTTCACGGTGTTTCAGTAAACTAAAACTCTGATTTCTTATGCTTCCCTTTTCCTATTCGAGACAACTCAGCTTTTTTATCAGAAAGCCACTGCGTTGCATCTTGGTAAAAAACTATGCAAGATATTTTAATTAGGCTACAAAAATAAAAGCCAATAATATTGGAAACATTTGAACTTTTCGATACGTTTTGATTTATGCTGTGCACCTATATTTTCGATTTTCCGTATACAGTATATTAAACCATAGCCAATTTTTAAACAGTATATTAAACCATAGCCAATTTTATTCAAATAGAATGTAAGAATGAAAATATGTATAATATGTTGTTGAAAAACTAGAAGTTGCTTCATACACATAAGCAGAGAATATCAAAATTCAACAGTCAAAAGTCAGGGTATTTTTTTGGGCCTGTAAAACATAAAGCGTCTTTAACTTTTATTATGATGTCATCACGACGCAACCACCATAGTGATTCAAAAAACGTTGGCAACGCTTAGCGGAAATAGTGTGACTTACAGCAGAAAATACATTGCCTGGTTAAATTTAGAATAGCTGGTATTTATAAACACTATAATATACAGCTTCCTATACCGTCCAGTTTAATGAAACATTTCATTTCAATTTTTCAAGGAAACTCGCAGACTAATGGACAAAATATATCACTGGCGAATTTTAAAAAAATCATTAAAAATTCTGACCCTTAAGTATTAAAATCATTATGATTAAGAAATCGTCATATGCAAGAGCAGTGTTTTTTTAAAGTTTGGCTTGACGAACCGTTAAGCAATCTTGAAAGACCGCCAATTTTTAACGTAACCTGGCAGGCTGGTGGCACACTGGGATTAATAACGTAAAACACAGCTTTCTACAATATTGTAGAACCAGATTTTTAAGAGACCGCTGGACAGTTTTGAGAGACCATTTTGGTTCCTCAAAACGCCTTCAAAAGAACACTGTGCAAGAAGTTGGGATACCTGTCTCAGCAACTGGGGACTCAAACTGCAGGGTACGTGGCTACTGCAATAGAATGATGGACAATTGAGACTCGTAGGCACGCAACGTGTAAATCTAACCGATTCGAGACTCCATCTTAGCTTTCCTGCTACATAAATGAGAATAAGATCAAAATCCAAAAGCAATCTTTTATTTATTCTTTTGTTAAAAAACCTTATTTTACTGCGGAAGTTTCTTGTAAAAACTTTGGAAAGGTTCTAAATCCATCGTAATTGTTTATCACAATACTTTTACAGCAGTTATAGGAAAATACTAAGCAAGTCGGACTCGCAGCACAAAGGAACTGATGCAGAAAAACAAAAACATCATTTGATCACCTGTCTCTTGGCCGTGTTATTTATGATTAAATCATCGGATTATTTAAAAAAAATAAAACTTTTTATCCAATGGCATTGCAACATCACCGAAAAATACTTTAAGGAGGAAAAATGAAATTACCGTAAATCTCAAAACTGGACGTTTCGATAACACTGATTCAGCTGTCATCATCAGAAGAGCAAACGAGGCAGTACTAAACTGAGAGTTTTGTGCTGGCTTTTTGTTACAGGCTTGCTTACACTGCTGATGATGACAGCTGAATCAACTTTGTCGAAACGTCCAGTTTTGAGATTAACTGTGACTCTATTTTTCCTCCTTTCGTCCCATATTTATTGTACCACTAAAATGTACTTTGAAATTACTTAATTTGCATCTTGAACTAACTTAAAATTAGTAATAGCAGTTCTGTAGTAACAACTGTAACTCGCCATCACTACAACAGTTTCTTAGGCTGTATAATTGGCTTCTAGCTGTGGTGCCTTGGTGCTGCAGAAATAATTGAAACAAGTGACATGTTTCAGCAAATCAAATCAGAGTCATAGTGACGAATGAACTACTAACTGACCATTTTTTATGGATGCTTCTTATCCTTGAGGGTCCTGGAAGTCAATATATTAAGTTGGAGTTTCCAAGCATCTCGATCATCCGCAGCGAGTGGTATTTTGCTAAAGTGTTGAAATTCCAAAGTAGGACCAACCAAAGCCTTCAAAGTAATCTTGCGAACGTGAATAACTGACTTCGGTAGCTTATTGACAAAGCCGTGTTGTTTTAATGATAATTAAATTAATTATTGAGAGAAAATCAACGCATCTTGCGCAATGTATACATAAGATAAGCTGCAGTTCACATGCCTATATTTTTAGGAACTTTTACGTAATAATCAAAATTTGACGTCACATTGAAATGTTTACAAAATGAGAATAAATGGACATCAGGCCCAGGAATCCCTATGAAACTTTTTTTATATGAAAGCAAAATATAACATGAAGGATTAGTTTTCATCATTTATGGCTAAGTTAACCAAAGATGATCGGCTTCCTTAAGAAACATCAAGTTGACTAATATTTTTAGTGAGTGGTTTTCTGGTGAAAATGTGTGTGTGGAAAATCCATACGCAAACAAATATAGTAAAAAAATGTTAAATGGCCATCGTTAAAGGTTCAACAAACGGGTCCATAACAGCAATTTACACTTGACCGCTTCGGTTTGCAGTTTTTCGACTGAACAACTAAGCTGTGTCCTTTTACAAAAATGAACACAACAATCAGTCAAAAAATGGTCGGTTTAAAATTTTTCACTAAAAAGCTTCTAGATCTTTTTTCTTTAAAAAGGCAAAAAAAAAGCAAAAAAATTTCAAACATTTGCAGAGGGTTAACAACTTTTTCCGCTCAAATGGGTGTGTTTAGGTCTAATAAACTTACACCATTTAAACGCGATTATATTATCATGGACTACGAAGTTTGAGTAGCATAAGCAGTATGTAAATGTAAATAATTATGTAACTTTTAAGCAACTCCCACAACTTACAGAGATCATTCTTTGTTTGCTAGTTTTAACATCAAGCTTATTTGATTTTGAATTGTGAGAGAAATGAAAAAACCTATGATCGATCGCACTTTTGAAAATACGACGTAGGTAGGTGCTCTGTCTGTCTGCAACCTCGTTTTACTTGATTAATTTATAGTCCATCTTGACCGGACGAGATACAGCTCAAAAGCAACTTTGGGACGAGCATGAATTTGAAATTCGTCACACGCTTTTGTTACATTAAAAAAATGTGAAAGTGATTAATCACGAATACTTTAATTATGTCATCGCCCAGACACAATGACAATGTGATCATCACAGAATGACTTTAATCAGTTTTTAAAATTCTTTACTACTTATGAAAAGTTAGCAGCATCAGCTAACTTTTTCTTAATCAGTCAAATTTATTCAATCTTATGATAGCCAATACGTCGATCTTTTTTTTTATTGTCACTATCAGAGTGAGCAACCGTTTCTACCTTGACAGTAGGGAGATTTTTTTGTGACGCAAAAAACTTGAAACTGCGACATTGTTTTTGCAAAAAATGTAACCCAAATGTGACTTTATTCAAAACAACTACAGAAAACAAAAAAGCAGCAACAGTTTATGCTAAAAAGTAATAAAATGGTGTTAATAGGTGCTCAAATTATGGTGCACGCACATAATAGTATTTAACATTCTTTGGTTACAAAGTTTCTGTCTTTAGCATGTAAGCTCAAATCAAATCAAATCTTTATTATACTCGCCGTATTACGCCGAAGCGTGTAACGAGTTGCGGGGCCCATCTCCGCGGCTTAGCGCCTGGGCTACACAGCTCCGAAGAAACGTCGCAACGGTGGCGAGTCGCTGGCGACACTGTGCCGATTTGACCGGCCCGGGAATCGAACCCCAGACCTCCCGCACCGGTAGCGTGCGCTTTGCAATTGCATGAAAAAACTGCTTAGGCCTACTACTGGAGCTTGCAAATGCCCAGAGGGGTGGGTGATTTTTTTTTCAAAAAAAAGGTGCCTATTAACGATTTGTTTTTTTTTTTTATAAAGATTGCCTACCGATTATACCTATATTTGATTTTTTTGGCCAGAGACCTCAAAACCATCTCATCAGACCTGATACTTATGCGTTATTGGAAGGTGTAGAACTTTGTGGGCCTTGTAATTAGCACACAAACACTTTAATGCAGCATGCGGGTCAGGGCCGGCGCCAGGGGGGCCTGGCCCCCCAATCTACATGCTTGCCCTCCCCACTTAACATGCTTACTCTTTTAAAAACAGTGGCTTTTGTGCTTAATTTCAAACTTTGGCCCCCCCTGATAAACGCTTGACCTCCCTAAGTCGACTGTTCTGGCGCCGGCTCTGATGCGGGTTGCAAATTCATTCCAATTGAAGCAATGAAAGATAAAAAAGTTGAAAAATTAGGCAAAAAATGGCACAAAAACACCATTACCCTAAAAAACAAAACGTAACCGAAAAACACGAAATGTAACTTTTTGTAACCTTATAACTTTATAAATACTAGTGAAATTTTGTTTCCACGCTTTTTACGTTAATTGGAGCCTGCAAAAAATCGCCCTGCTTATTAGGTATTGCCAAAGAAACACCGAAAAATCAAAGAAGGAAATTATCAAAAGCAATTCAACAGCCTTAAAGATTTGGTTCCTCACAACAACAAAAAACTTCACCCCATCGAAGAGCTCAAATCGCACAGAATCAATCAAAGTACGAAGTTTCAGGCAAACTTTCAAATAAACCCAAAATGGTTTGTTAGTAAAGCTTAAGCCAGTTTCAAATTATTACATAACCTGAAAGGAGCTAACCCAGCGGTTTCCCACCTTTTTTTCTTCATTACCCACTTTTGATATGACTGACCCTCCATTACCCACAATATACATGTTTTTGCTAAATTCTACTTGGAGCAATATGAGAAAAACTTTAAAACTATTCGCATAAACGCTTAGGCATTACCATGCATTCAAATGACACTGATTATGACCAGTATAAGAATGGGCTGTGCTGTGTGACGCCGTTTGCAAAGCCTTGCAATATAAAATTTTACCTCGGCTATGAAACAAATTTTGATTCAAGTACATGCAGTACAATATATTAAAATTCGGAACAATTTTTTATTGTTAATAAAAATTTTTAATTTGTGTTAAATTGCAGAAAATATTTCATTCGTTCTGTAATCACCATAGTGATAATTTTAATTCAAACAGCGAAGGTTGTCCTTTCGCTTCATCGCAATTACAAATGCAAACACAATGCTGATTGCTGGCCTTGTGCTTTTTAGTAAAATTATAGACTTTTATTTGTTAATTTATCAGTAATTGCATCAGTGGTAGGCTACTGTAGCAAGAAAAGTAAGCTATACACAATTAGCAGATTACCCGTAGCTGGTACATTGCTTATACAGGATCGGGGCGGGCCACATCGATTGCATAATATTTTCAGCGGACCATATTTATTTTTAATTTTCAAATTTCGCTTTATAAATACACAATGTTACGTCGAAAATTATTAAACATTCATGAGGAATTATTTTTTTTTGTTTTAACGTGAAATCTAAGACTTTTTCACGGTTTTTATGACGCAGATAAGAACACTTGAGATGTATTTGTACTGTATTGTATTTGTACTTCCTCCGATTGCAAGTCTGAGACTTGCAGTACATGTTTACACTGGGAAATGTTACAGATTGTTCAATAAACAATAGTCTCAGACTTGCAATCAAAGAAAGTGTGTGAGTGAGGAGGGTCCTGTAAAGAATCATTCGCCTCCTCTATACACAATTTTCAAATTATTCCGTTCATCATGATTGATTATGAGGTCTTGGGTGCACTTCCCGGGACGATTAAATCGGACTCAATGCCGCCAACGACTAGCCACCGCTGCAATGTTTCTTCGCAGCTGTGCTGTCCAGACGCCAAGCCGTGGAGATGGGCCCCACCACTTGTTACACGATTCGGCGTAGCCTAATACCGCGAATATAATAAAGATTTGATTTTGGTTTTGACTGCCTCTATGTGCTACAGGCTACAGCCAGTATGCCGGTAAATCCAAACCTGGCAGTGATTACTCGGATTTCAAATCAGAAAAGATTACAAATGAACGAATGCACAGTACTGTGTTATTGTGACTGTATTTCAACCCTGCTGTTGCTGCGATACACTTTTCTCTTCATGAATAATTCCAAAAGTAGATGAAGACTTTTGTTTTGCCAATAAACACAGAAATAAAGTTGCAGCCAAATACCGCTTTGTGTGGTGAATGGAGCGCACTAGTGATACTCCGTAGTTCTGAAGTCTAATTAAATTTCTGAACCTCTTAGGCACGTTGAACTCTCGCTTTGCCTCCGCCGATGTAACAGCCAACTTTGCATTGTTATCGCTGGCTCGTAACTCTTATGGTATATGCTCCGCGATTCGCCTAAGCTGTTTAAGAACTCAGTCTACCTTTTAATGTTCACTGGTTTACTGTTAGAATGACATCAAAATTAACGCATTAAATTCTCAAAACACCACTCAAGCAAACTTTGATCTAATAAACCAGGGCTTCCCAAACTAGGGGTCGCGACCCCGCGAGGGGTCGCGTAACAAACTTCAGGGGGCGCAGAGAGTATACAAATTTTAAGCGAAGTATTGCGTATTATGTATAGTATGCTGTTGAGCTTTTTAAACTGGTGTAATTGCGCAAACATCATTCTTATCTCTAGGCTAGTACGAAATAGTGAGGCAGCAGATGAGTGCTGTAGTTATATGTATAAATTGTTTGGCTTCGTCACATCGGTATCACGTGACGCGGCTGAACGCATCTTTTTGTTTCATCGCTTCGGTTTGCGACGCCATGTAGAACACTGCTGGAGAGGCTAGCACCGGTAATTAAAAACTATTTTAAGCAATGGATAGCTGGTTAATCAATGGTTAGCATTAAAGCCGAATATCCACCATTATCGGACTCGGCAGCAACCACACTCCGGCCGATTGTCTCGACGTATCTGTGCGAGTATGCATGTTTAACGTTGACGGCAAAACATCGTTCCGGCATAAGCAACATTCAAACCATCTCGAGACCGGCATTAACAAATATTGAGCCGCAGCGGGATTTGGTTTGTAGGCGAAAGCAATCGCACCCATCACATTACATAAATGTGTTTGCTTTTTTGTTTTTGGTTTTAAGAAGCTACTAAAGTGTAAACTAGTAGGCATTGCAGACATCAACAGCTCAGGTGGCCGAGAGGTAAGAGCGTACGCCACGGTAACTGCAGCCTTGGGTTTTATTCCGAGTGGGGTCAAACCAATGACTTTAAAATTGGTATTCACAGCTTCCCTGCTGGACGCTCAGCATTAAAGCGACAGTGTGGAGAGCAAGCGGGCGAGTTTACTTGTTGTGCCGTTGGGAAAGGCACTTGATGGGGTTCCCTCAT
Organism: Trididemnum miniatum; assembly: GCA_964006365.1. NCBI lineage: Eukaryota > Metazoa > Chordata > Ascidiacea > Aplousobranchia > Didemnidae > Trididemnum > Trididemnum miniatum. Next base: position 9,494,648 of record OZ023240.1, on the reverse strand, counting down.
CTTCGTGTGATAGACAGATGGCTGGCAACTCCTAAGTGAGCTCGTAAAGCGCATTGATCGCTTTCTGGTGATTGGAGGATGAATATGCTACAAAAATGAAAAATCAATTAATAAATAATTGAGTAGCGGCAGCTTGTTTTTAGTTTTCGTCTTCCAATAATTATCACAAATGCATATTTCTCATTTTAACCGTGAAGGGTCGCGAATAATTTCAAAAGATTAAAAAGGGTCGCGAGCGAAAAAGTTTGGGAAGTCCTGTAATAAACCATATTTACGCGCTCTCCTGAAGAGAAACGCGACGTAACGAGTGAAATGGCAATCACTGACGTGAAACCCATAATCGCGTACTCTTAACGTTTGGGATGGCAGAAACAGTTTGTATTCCAGTAGACATATTACTATTTGATAGAAATTTCATGCGTATTTGCAAATCGTAAGAAGCCGAATTTGAGATTTAGACAACACTTGTTCTAAATAGCGGTACAAGTTCTTCTCATTATCAGTTTTATTGCTTCAAAATTAGGGGGTCCTACTAAACACCGCAAAGGACTGAAACACCGCAAAGGAGCGACAAAGGACTTACCAAACACCGCAAAGGAGCGACAAAGGACTTACCAAACACCGCAAAGTACGACCAAGGACCTGATAACCCCAAGCCTAACCTTATAACCTAACCATTACCGTAATTGCAAGTCCTTTGTCGTTTTTTGTTATGGTATGATTCCAAGTCCTTTGTCGTTCTTTGCAGTGCTTAGTAGATCAATTTGAAGTTCTTTGTCGTACTTTGCGGTGTTTAGTAAGACTTTGCCACTTCTTTGCGGTGTTTCAGTCTTTTGGGATGTTTAGTAGGACCGAAAATTAGGTAATATTACTGATTTTTAAAATAATTTCAACTGGGTTGCGGTGATTTATAATGTTATCCTAATGAGTTTATTTTTTACAGATGATTTCACACTAAACCACAATTTATATTTCACTATTACGTTTCTGATAAACAACGTTTAAACTTGCCAACTAAGCGTCGGATTAGGGCTCTTTTTTGGCAAAAACTGAAAATTTCAATTGGCTTGCTGGGATTTTAAACATTATTCAATGAAGCTAATTTTTGCGTGAGATGTTTTTAGGTCAAATGGCAACTTTTTATTGCTATTACAAAGCAAAAAAGTTTTTTTTTTCCTATTTTTGATTCGGCCTATTGTTCAGCTTACTTCTATTGCTACCACTAAAGTAATTTACTGATAAATTAACAAATAAAAACGTGCATTTTTTTTTTCAGAACGTCACCATGAATAGAGAGCGGTTTAATTATTTTCCACAATTTAACACAAATTGGGGCAATTTATTGTATTGTTGACGACGATTTTATAAATACTTACCTATATAATAAATAGCCGACAATATAATCATGTTGCATGCAATTTACTCAAAATTTGCTTCTAAGTTGAGGCGAAATTTCATGTTGCAAGGCATCACCCACGGCCCCCCATGAATTGCACTTTCTAAAACGTAACAAAAAATTTTTAATCACGACTTGTTCCAACGGGCGATGTTGAGCATTTCCAAAGAAAAAAAAAAATTGGACAAAGTAAGGCTTTCAATTCCAGGGTAGATGTGCTTAAAATTATTTACTGTAATTATTGTCCTCGAAAAGTTCATTGCCAATCGGAAACATTTTACTCTGCATCAGTGAACGGCCGATTATCTCAGTTGTCAAGCACACGGTATGGGTGTGGGAGGTCTGAGGTTCGATTCAAATCGGTGCAGTTTCGCCACCGTCTCCCCACCGCTGCGACGTTTCTTCGGAGCTGTGTTGCCCAGGCGCTAAGCCGTGTAGATGGGCCCCGCCACTCGTCACACGCTTCGGCGCAATACCGCAAGTATAATGAAGATTTGATTTTTTTGATCAGCGAAACAGCGCAACAAAACGAACGAAGCACTTAGAAAGAACAAAAACAAAAAAAACACCTACGCATGATGATGTTTGTTTTTTTGTAATGTTCTTTACAATCTACGTTTCTATTGCTTTTCTCAAGCCCATTACAGCAATTAGGTAACATATTCTTATTCCTGTAAATCTAAAATTTTGCAATAAATTTGTTTTGAAGTTTCAACTAATGCAGGAGAAATTTCCAAAAATTAAGCAAAGTTTGGCGTCATACATGCTCATGTATTTAGCTATAATTAAAAGCTTCATAAAAATTAATCAATTAATTACTATGTTTTTGAAAAAAAATACATACTAAAAAAATCAGTGGGTGAAAAATTAAAACTTAGTTAAGTGGTTTTATTTAACAACAATATTTTCAGAAACTTTATAGCTTGCACGCTTGTAATTTTGATATACACTGCAACTCCATGAGGACAATTTTAAATGCTTCAACTCACTATGACAGTAAATCTCTATTCAAGCCTTCGGAAAACTGAATGCCAATCACTTTTTTTATTCGCATTTCGCAAGTAGTTCGCTTGAGTTTCGCATACAAGTTTGAAGCGATGTGAGATCACTAGGACCCATTGCAAAGAATTCAAAAATCGTTTCAGTCATTTGCATTCGCAGTTTTGCAAAAGGCCGAAGATTATCTGGTTTCGATTAAATTTACTGAAGGTTTTTGTTCCAAGAAGGAATTTGCAAACAGATTAAGGCTTGCATTCAATTCAACTCACTTTTCCAAACTATCGGGTACGTTTGTAAAGACCTTAAATTGTCGTAAGTTCCAAAAACAACGTGCTGCAAAATTGTAATTGTTCCGAAAAACGAGTTAAAACGTTCAGACGCGTGCACTTCCGTATCGGTTTGTTCTTTTATGCCCATTTTTTGTGCTTCGACTGAAAGAGCTTTTATCTACACAAACTATTAATTTTTTGATAAAATGTGGCTTTTTGAAAATAGTGTTTTGGGGTGGATGAAATTGAACTCCATTAATTACGTTGTTTTTTCAATTCATGATATTCGCTTGCTTTTCGAGCATAAATCGATAAAACAGCGCAACTGCAAAATGAATTGCGCAATCTGCAATTTTTACAAAATAAATTAGAAGAACAACGCAGCTGTAGCATTCCGTAATAATATTTTGCAGTTATGTTGTTTTTGCAATTTATCAGCGGCATTTTGGGGAAAGTGACATTATTAAGGGGGTGAAAAAGTGTGAAAAATAATGATTTAGGGGGAGGTTTTCATATCGAGCGTTGAGCAGGCCCAGGTAAGACACCAAAAATCGAAAAAATTCAGTTTCGTTGTTTTTGATATTTACGGCAGTATGCTTGCTCCAGACTCTTACTCTTTTATACAAAAATGGTGCGGCAATTGTCTTGAGTAAATCGATCACAAGTCTCCTAATAACTGAATTTAGATAACTTTAAGTCAAAATCTGAGCAAGAGATATTTTCAAGAAAAATATTGTTTGTAAACACATGAATTTATTTTTAAGGACTTCGATATAACGAGCGTAAATTTTGCTCAGTCTTGTAATTTACTGATTCTTAACATGCCAACAACAATAATAATTCCAAAAACAGAGTAGCTTATTAATTTGGAAATTTGCGGACAATAAATTAAAACTGTCCAGACTCATTTGAAGTGGATGCAATGCAACTTCATTGTTTAACTTACGTTTTACAACAGCACTTAAAAAAAATGCTATTACGCAAGTTATTATGTAATCAAATTAATTCTTCATTATACGGACGAAATTTCGCCGAACCGTGTTAGGATTGGCGGGGTCTATTTCCGCGGCTTAGCGCCTGGGCAACACAGTTGCAAAGAAACGTCGCAGCAGTGGCGAGCCATTGGCGACACTGCGTCCAACTCTACCGGCCTGGGAATTGACCCCAAACCTGTTGAGCTGACAGCGATGTCTTTCACGCCGTCAACCGGTCGGTTTTTGGTTATGGAATTATTATATTTTTATTTTGAGCAAGAATTACTGTAACCAAAGTCTTATCAAAGCTAGCTTTAAGCAAACAGATTGCTTCGGTTTAATTACTTCAATGCAATATTATGTAAAACCTGTCGTTGTTTTGTGAGTTAGAATCAAGCGATATTTCAGTGATGTTTTTTGAATTCATAGCAAAATTAGTTTATTTCACACTGCTTTCAACATAATTTAATATGACAAAACAAGGTAATCGCCTACAACAAGCTTTCACTGTAGCCTATAGCACGGAAACTGCAAACTAATGAAATATTCACGTAATAAGAGTTGGAATTACGCGCAAGAATCGAGCAATTGAAAGTCAATACGCTATTTTTATCCTGGGTTTATTTGATAGTCTCGTCTTTTGTCTGACAACGCCATTTTAATTTTCACTCAACGTCACAAATTTTAATTCGTCTGAATAAAAATACCAACAAATATTGGTGCAATCGAAAAGTAAAAAGTGTACGAGCAAAGTAGTTTTGATCTGAATTTCCTTTAGAAAAGAGCGCTGTACGAATGCGTCATCATTATTTAATATTAACGAAATAAATGTTGGCATTTTATTCCAGCAGGTAAATGAAGCATTAAAGTTTAAAGCATTGCCTTGAGCTAAGTTACTTCGACAACACCGTGCCAATTTATTTATTCATTTTTGTCGCCTCAAATTACAATTGTGTAAAATAAACAGCAAAAATTGGCGTCTCGAGAGAAAGGGAGTGCCTGCGGACACAATAGTTTTGTTGGCAACACGATTGGTAAATCCAGTGGTGTTATTGTATTCAACTTATGGGGAAAGGGGTTGGGGGCGTATATTTCAAAACTGCATTGCACAAAAAAAAGGTTCAGAAAAAGCGCCATGTAAAAATAACACGTTGAACTAGCACCCGATGCGTCACGTATAGTGCACAAGCACGCTAATCGAAGCGCTGTTCATTATACCACTTCAGTTTGATGTTGATACAGGCTTACATGCTATTGTAGTTGCTTTTAAATTTCATACGATTCTAGCAGCTGGAGTGGTGCGTAATAAACAAAACTGCTTGTAGAATCATCCCAAAATATCTCGCTCCGGGAAAGATTTGTCCCCAAATTGAGTTCACAAGTTTGAAGACTTGCACATCCATTGCCAATATGTTGCTTATTCCTTTCATTTTGACATTTAATAATTTTAGACCAACTTAACTGCATAGCATTTCATCGCACTTACAATCAGGAGCGTATTTATGGGGAGAGGACATTGTGCCATGGCACCCCCACTTGTAACTTTGTATTTTTGCAAAAAAGACCAAATGTCGCCAAGTGACTGAAATGTCCTACTATTTTGATGGATTTTGCGGCTTATACCCCCTTCTCCCCTTTAAAATTTCCCTCTGTGCAATTGCGTACAATCATTTTCTATTTCAAACACTTGACAAAGTCCTAAGCAATCTTTTATATGCGTTAAAAAGACTGGCCTTGTTTTGCAGACAGGTATTTTGTCTCGCATCCCAAAAGAGGATTCAAGCATTTTCGAGGGACTTAAAAATTGAGTGCAAAAGGCAAAGATCATCTCGCAGATTAACGTGGCTTGAAGGTAAAAATCAAATATAATCTTCATTATACTCGCCGTATTAGAAGCTTGTAACGAGTGGCGGGGCCCATCTCCCCGGCACAGCGCCTGGGCATTTGGGCAACACAGCTGCTTCGAAGATACGCAGGTAGCTTAAATGTACCGTACTTAAGTATTAATGTCTAACCTATTAGGCATAATCAAAAATTTGGGGTAAGGAGAGCTTTTTTAGCTCTTATGCATCCGTACTGCGATCGAATAGCAATTCATACCATCACACAACGGCATTCGACGCTTGCTAATACGGAATATAAGTTAGAATCCTACTATTCAGAGACAGCTATGCCTTTACACATATCTACTTTCTCTTGTACTGTAAATGAACTCTGATGCAGCAACAGTGCCAATTCACAAACGGTATGGCCGCTGAAGTTAGTTTCGTTAACACCTTGTTTCCACGCCTGCAAAATGCATGTGACCACTTTTATTAGCAGCTTTCCTAGAGGCAGTTGCGATCATATCAGTTAACTAAATCATCATCAAAATTTCAGCTGAAGAACTAACTATAGCGTTGACGAAACTGTTCATGATGCTAAATTCTTCACCTTCAATTTCAATTCTATTCTAACTCAATTTTAACCCTCTATGTTTTGAAACTTTGCCAAGCATGACTTTTAAAAAGTTCAGTTTCGTTTTTCACAAACCTTGAATGTACTCAACTGCAAGGCAAAATCGACGTGACTTGGTTGTCGTATTTTGCATTCTTGATTTTATCGCTTTGCATCAGATGAGCGCTGAAACAAGTAAAATTCCAAAAAAAAAAAACAAAAAAAAACAAGCATGTCGATCGCAGCGGACGTTAGTTCTTCCACTCGTACTAAAAATACCGAAATCAAAAGCAGTATTTTTTGCGTTAATGCCTGAATTTGAAGGCTGAATGAACATTTTTCGTGAACTATACGTAGCTCATAGTGAAACATGATTATGTAATGTAGTGTTAAATCTCGTAGTGATACGTTTCTTGCAAAACTTACGACAAGAAAAACTATTTCTAGGAATCAAATTAAATGTAGATAACGATACATTCTTGTGTGTGGATGAAGTAAACAAGTAAAGAAATTCAGACGTGTGATTTCACAGAAATATTCAATAAAGCCTATTCAGTAGGTTTACCGGTATGTAAAGTATGAATTTAATTCGGTCTTACCTGCAAATTAACTCTTTACGAGCTTGAATAAGATATTTAGCGTGGGAGATAAAAACACCGGTATTGGTGTGGGAGTGGGAAGTCTGGGGTTCGATTCCTGGGCCGATCAAATCTGACAGAGTGTCGCCAACGGCTCGCCGCCGCTGCGACATATCTTCAGGACTGTGTTGCTCAAGCGCTAAGCCGCAGCCGCGGGTCCCGACATTCGCTGCGAACGTCCGACGGTGTAATACCACGAGTATAATCACGATTTGATTTTTTTTCAAAACCCACCCTCACTATGTGACAAAGAAGATGCTTGTTCAGCTCCTAAAGTTATTACAGATTTCTGAAATGTGGATACAGTTTTCACTTTGGCTTTGGAGAAACTTTTGCCCTCAGCCATAAGTCATGGCAAAGTCCTTAAACTGCGGCCAGGCCCAGGCGCTTCGATTTATGCAGAATGTTGGGGGTCCAATATGGTAGCGAGAGGTTTTATTTTACAGAGGTGCCAAAAATAGTCCAACCGTGTTGTGTTTCTTGCAAACCTTTGTAGAAATATTTTTTAAGTTTCATGTAAGCCTACAACTATAGCAGCTGCGCAGCTATGATCAGATTTTTATTGATATTTCGCATTGTGAAAAAGTTTTAAATGCTGCAATTTATTAGGCTATCTAGTTTAGCAGGAATAGACATAGTCTGAGTTATGTATTATCACATATAAAATTTATAAACTGTAGAAATATATAAAATTATCAACGTACAGGTCTACGAAGCCTCCCTGGTTGAAGATTTTCTAATCTACATCAAGCGAAATTTAAAAAAGTTGTTTTTTTCGTTAACAGCGTTCGATGCGACGCCACAGAGGGAATAAAAACTAATTACCGATTACATAATATTATGATCCAATCAAGTCACCTATTGTAGCGTAACGGTAAAATAAATAATCCAGCCTCTACCGTAGACCAGCACAGATGCACAGCAATACAGAAACTGTAGCTTAATCGAGCAATTAGTTTGCACAACATCTTCGAACTCACGGCTTCACAAATCAATTTAACCTCAGCCTGTGTAAGTTACCTTCCTTCACGCCTGAAGACTTTCTCAGCAATTGGACTCTTAAAATAATTTCTATAATGTCTGCCATGCTGCCTGTGGACTTCGAAGCTGCAGTTTCTTAATCGCGAACACAGTAGCTCTAAAGCAGGGGTGGGGAACCGGCAAAGCACAGCGGGCCGCATTAATTGCATGATATTTTCAGCGGGCCAAATTTACTCCTAATTCGTAAGTTTTGTCTTAAAAATACGCAATATTTCGTCGCAATTTTATAGCATTCATGCTGAGTTGCTTTTTTCCGAAAAAATTAGAGATTTTTGCGCGTTTTTTGTGTCATAAAAACAGCATGTAGTTGAATGTGAAACAGTTTTTAAGGAATTTTCATGTTTTCTGTTCTACCAGTTCTGTTGTACACTTAACAAATTTCTGACGCGGGCCGAATTCAAAACTTAAGCGAGCCGCATGTGGCCCGCGGGCCGCAGGTTCCCCAACCCTGCTCTAAAGAGTATGAGAAGAGCTCGGACATGAGATTTTATTTCTCTCTGGATTGCCAAGTCATAACTCATGATAAAGCCATCCTGAAGTCAAAAATCTCGTTTACACTGAGGTACTGCCCCAAAGCAAGTAACGAGTGGCGGGGCCATATCCGCCGCTTAGCGCCTGGGAAATAGCAGCGGCGGCGAGCTGTATCTGGTTTGACCCGCCAGGAAGTCGAACCCTGATCTCTCGCACAGATCCCAATGTCTTTAACTATTACGCTAACGGACGTTAGGTCTAGAATTGAAGTCAAAACTGCAAAATTACGATTCGCAAGTGTTCACAAAACATAATGAAACTTAAATTTTGCAATCAGCAAAATATTAGAAAAGATATAGCAGACTCATTGCGGTTATAGCATACCAGCTTTCGCCTTGAGCGTTCTCGATATTTTAGTTGACGAAAGGATATCCTATCTGTGTAAGGAGTTGAATAAAAGAAATTTCCAAAAAAGTATTTTTGTTAGCTCGCCATTGATCATGAGTTTACTGTTCACAAATTCGCCTGATTTTGTAACCTTTACTTTGTTGAAAATGGCAAATAGGCTAATATTTTATTTACTGTAGAGGCAACTGGTAAGTTAATAAAGACATTCTTCCATGGGTTTACTAAACAAAATGCGAGCAATTTTCTACTGTAGAGGTATAGGCGCATGGCTTTTCTGTTTTGTTGGCTATTGAAAGCTATATTAAAGCCTTTCTTTATTTTGTTATTTTGCAAATGAAACAATTCGATATATTTACCAAGTTGAAAAAATCCTTTATGGTAAGACTGCAGAAGCAGACAGGGATGACTACAACGACAAAAAAAGAATCATAAAGAATAAAAGTCTCGAAACTTTGCGAATTGATAATTCTTCCCACTTCAAAACGAGCCTAATTCATTGCAATTACGTTTCTCTTGGCAGTTTTCTACAACTATTTTGGAAAAACAATCACTGCTAGTTTAAATGAGAGTCAAATACTCCAGTAAATCACACAATAACCGCGCAAGTCACTAATTGCTTGCCAACTTACGATGATTATTATATCGAAACGTCACGGAAAATTGCAAATCTGTGTCACCGCCAATGATCATAACTTGGAAATAACACAAGCTCTACACTCATTGAAAACTTGCTGTATTATAAAAGCCGCAACAAAATCGACTATACTTCATTATTTTGTTTTTTGCTACAATTTACATATTTCTTGCAGAACAGCGCAATAAAAAAAAATTTTCACCTCTAAATATGCGTAAAATCTCTTAACATTTGGTACCGTGTCGTGTGTTCGCGACCGACGGGTTAGCAGTTCCCACCATGTTTTTCATGCAGCAATAATGTTCCCACACTATAGTTTTGCACAGATGTGTACATTAACGACGTATATTTCGATGCTAAAAGTGCATCGTTGTTCAAAAACTGCAAGAAAAGCAGACCCGTTTGTAAACTTGCGAGTCTATGGATTTGTTCAATTAAATTACTGTATTTTTTAATAATTCGCTCTAGAAAGCGTCCGTTTTGGGGAAGTTTCCACAGTTTAACAATTATCTAAAAAAATGTCTATCAACTCTACCCTCTTTTAACACTACATGTACGGGTGGATATCGTGAATATCGCTCACACATATACCTAATTTTTTTATAATAATACATTAGTACGTTTATACTTAAAGATCCTCTAAAATGCAATAAAGGTATTTTTTCTATTCTTAACGTCCCCCTTCTCAAACAATTTTTGAATAACTAAGGTAAGGCAATTTTGAAATTATATTGAACAGAAAACACGTCAGTAGTTGAGGGAGACTGCGAAGTGAGCTTATCCTCTTCGAGTCAGCAGCCACCCGGTGAGTATAACAAATACAATCGGCCCCAGCCGTGAACTGAGCCCGTTACGTAGGATTTGTAATTTGTGTCACGCAGTACCGCCAGGCCGTGTCTAGATCCCCTCAGAAGGTCTCTCTTTCCACCATCGCTAGATGTTGCACGGTATAGATCAAAAGCTAGCAGTGATATTGCTTAGCAAACTTGCGTATCGTTATCCAGAACGTTTCGTTGCGTTCTACTGTAGTATAACATGAAACCAAGAGCAACTGCATCGAACTCCGAACCCTTCGTGAGTAGGTTTTGACTATACTGGCCACTACGCCGCGCCTCTCGTGCCATTGTTGATAATTGTGCAATTTTTTTATTTATTGTTTCAACTAAGCGCAATCTTCTCCTGCAGAATTTTTTAAAACATGCGTCACGAAGGCTTCCGCGACTGGAGTTCATTCAAAACCCGGCTTGCAGTAACTGTTTGCAAAACAGTGGAGCAACTTACATTTGCCATCTCCCTTTGTAGCCCAAACACGTTTCAAAAATCAAAATGTAACGGGGAATAGGCCTTACTAAAGTGAGTTGTCCCATCAAAGTTTATGAATTTTTAAAACAACAAATAACTAGTCTTCACTTGCATAGATAAATGTTAGCGAAAAAAATTGCTTTTTTTCAGTAGAAAATAACTTTATCGCCACTGTTCTTCATCAATCATAAAATCACATTAGGTTGTTATGCAATTTGTTTTGGGCTGAAGGTTGTGACAGAAAAATATTTTCTTTTTAAGCTACAAGATAAAACTTGAGTCATCCTGTTTCGGGATTACGTCCTTCATCAGTGATAACAATTAGGGAGGACCATATCAAAAACCATACAACAAAATAACAAAATTACTCAATCGGGCGTTTGGGAATTCGTTACAGTGAAAAGGAAAGCAGTTGCACAAGAGAAGTAAAGAACAGACAAATGGAGTTTGCTGGATTAACTCAACGAAGCACAAAGACAACATTATAAATAATACTGCTGCGGATAGAAATAGCAATCCACGACCGTTTTCGCTCTCATTATGAGCTCGTGATGTGAATATAGCTAATAGAAAATTCAGCAAAAAATACAGAAACAGAGTAAATTCATACGTCCAAATGAACTGAATAAGAGAAAACAAAAGAAATGGATGAATAGTACCAGGTAGAAAATATCAGATGGCCACGACAGCAACTGATGGCATTTTGGATGCAATTAAAGCTATAAGTCCAAATGAACTGAATAAGATAAAATAAATCTTATCCAAAATCAGTGTGCTGCCTGCTGAAAATGAAGGAAACATTATCCTCAGATGTCCATAGAATCCAACCAATCAATTTGTAATCAACCAATCAAGTTGCAATTAGCAATACAGGTATTTTTTAAGCTATACAATTGCAGGTTTAGCTTTTGTATTAGTGATGTATAATTGTATATGCATCATAGAAAAAGTTTTACTTGCAAATCGAACTCGCGAAGTTAGTTCCGGAGCCCAATGATCGCAGCAATATAAGCATGCGCAGTTAATCGATGATGCTATTAGTGGTTCTACTAAAGGCCCAGGAGCGTACGCATGGGGGCGCTAATGCCAACGTTAATACCTGTTAAAAGACATTACTCACATTCTTTTAAAAATATTTTGCTTAATTGTGAGAAAGCTCCGTTACGTCCCCGCCTCAATAGAAAGTATCTTCATTTGTTTCTGGCCTGTTCTGCACATTTTATTTATTTACATTCCAATGTTTATTAAAGCAAATTCTGCTTTGTCCAATCCAGGTTATCAACCTCATTTAAAAAGTATTAAAAGGAAGGGAAATGAAGCAAACACCTACCCAAGATCTTTAATCACTCGCAAAATACCGGTATTCCCAACAAAATTTTCAAATATATGATACGAGTTATAGATATTAAAATCAATTCTGTTTACAGCATTATTAAATGAACATACACTACTCTATTATATCAAATAGAAAACCTCCATGAGTGTTCGGGGCGGAACCACTAAAACAATCGCTCGCTTCAACATTACTGTGTTGTCCCAAATATAGCACCTGTGGTACAACCGACAGCAAGGGCGTTGGAAGGTGGAAGCTGAGGGGGGCTGAAGCCCCACTATATTTTTTTCAGCCCCCTATAAAATTTTCAGCCCCCTTCAGCCCCCCTTTTAAAAATTTATAACTACAGTACACCTTATTGCACTTCTACGATGGCTTATGGCGTCACTTGTCATCCGTTTCTTTTCTTGATTGTTACTTTCAAACCAACGTACTAACTTTTGCAACTTAGTGACAAAAGTGAACAAAATCGCAAAAACTGATAGATTTCCTGGTACCTTCGCGTACAAAGCTCTTAGAGCTTTATTATGATGTCACAGTTAATTTTCTCCAATTTTAAAAGAAACTTCAGGGCAAATAACAGCGAAACAACAAAATATCAAATAAGAATTACAGTAACTAACTTCTCCTAGAGTCACCATATATTCACTACGCAATGGGAGGACAGGTTCTTTGAGGGTCATCATGTCCGCGGAATGTTTAGTTTTTTGCCCCAAAACAAGCGAAGACCAAAAAAAAGATCATCACGTCCGCAGATGTCCATTCATCCGCCCAAAAGCAAGTGAAGACCAAATAAATAAAAAAAAGCAAAGCTCATCACGTTCGCAGGCCGTTAGTTTGCTCTGAAACTTCCCAAACTATTTTTCGTGGAAGAATGATTTGACATGTTTTCACTGTTCATAATGCCCAAAAGGATTACATTTGGGGATTTTTTGGCGTCCTCGGAGGATAAATTTTTTTGGTCAAAAAGGAGGACGTGTGCTCCAAAAGGAGGACGTATGGTAAGCCTAGTAGTTTATCCTTGAATCAGTACCGTAGCGAAAGTTTTTAAAACGGGAGGGGGGCATAATTTCCACATGTTTTTTCAAGCGTTCTTTTTTTCCGGCATAATAGATTTGAAGCTGATTGAAAAACAAGAAAAGCTCCAGGGGGATCCAGGGTCATGCTTCCCAGAAAAAATTTGAAAATTTCTGTGCTGCGAATGGCTGTTTTAGTGCTTTTCAAACAGTTTTCAGGCAAATTTTGTTTAAATTTTTGACCCTAATTTTGAGTGCTTCGCAAAATTGTTATCCTAAGCGAGCTCGTACTATCCTAAACAAGTTCGTACAGCGCATTGATCGCTTTCCCGTGACAGGAGAATAAATATGCATCTAAATACAAAAAAATATGATGCATTCAATTTGTTCGCACATTTTCGATTATGCATGCCTAAGGCGTAAGGTTAATCGCTATCGAATAGGTTCGAAACTGCGGAAAGATTGTGTACATCAAAAACATTTTTGAAAATAACTGGTTGGTGAATGCATACCCCTCATCCTACCCCACTGGATCCGCCCCTGGCCATAAGCTACAGAAACCATCAAAAGAGTTTGGCATATTTCAGTCACTTGGCACCATTAGTTTTGTTCTTTTTTGCTAAAAGGCAGAGTCAAAAGGGGGCAGCCATGGCACAATGCCCCCCTCCCTAAATACGCTCCTGCCTAAGAGCTTGTGAACGGATAATAAGTTCATTTAAAGGAAGTGAACACGTTTACAAACGTCGATCTGGCCACTGTGTGTTATGCTACCTAGAGGAAAGTTTGAGTTTATCAAGCTCTCTCTAAGTAACTTTTACTGAAGTTAAAGTGCATGGTACGCATGACGTATGCAGCGATAACAAGGAGGGGGTCTGGGGGGCGAAGTCCCCTGACGTTGGTATGGTAACACAAATTTCTGCCCCCTTTACTTAAAAGTGTTTCCAACGCCATTGACCGACAGTAAAACAATTTCAATGACATTCTGGTTGCAGTGTCATTTCAAGTTCTGTTGTGTTACGAGAATCGAACCAGGTTTTATAGCATATTTGTGTCTACTTTAAGTTACAGTGTTTTGTCCCTCGATTTCGCAGCTGATTGGACGTGGATTTGCTCACAGCTAAATTACTTCAACTTTGTAAGTTTTTTGCGCCGCATCTTACCAGCTGTTAGCCTTTTGGGCAGGTTAAGAGCGTTCGCCTTGGAAGCTGGTAGACTGGGTTCTATTCTCAGTCAAGTCACACCAAAAACTTTAAAACTGGTATCTGCTGTTACATTTGCTAAATGCTCAGCAATTGAGTGGAGCGCTGAGGATGAAATGAAGAGAGAATAAAAATACGTTAGTGAATTCTTGACAAAATTTAGTCCTGGCGCTAAAGGACTTTAGCTGTTATAAAGCGCCATAAAACCACACAACATTTCATTTCAGATGAAATGAGTTGTCGTTAAAGACAGACGTTATAAATTCTTACAGTAGGGAAAGAATTGAGCGAAATTTCTGGAAGTTTGGGTAGCAATTATGCGAAGCAATTCAGACCATTTACTTGTAATATCAGGACCCTTTGATTGTCCTTTTTTTCTCATTATCTTTGGACTATTGTCCGTAAAGTAGACCGTTGTCTACAGAGCTATTGCTCATTTGTTCCTGGGACCCATTTCCCGCTTGCAGTAGTCTGTTGACCGCCGCTTCTCCAAACTACCTTAGTTGATATTACGGAATTATTTCCTGGGGCTCATTATGAAATAAGGGCTCGCCTAAACTCTGTTTGAACTCGAACTTAGTTTGACAGTTCGAGTGAGTGAGAGATATTTCTTCTGTCCGCTGCCTAAAGGAAAATCGTCGGTAAATCGCATTGTTTAATCTGTTGTATTTAAGTTTGATTTGTAGTTTAACGTTAGCATGAAGATTCGAACGCGTATCTGAATTTTTTGTAATTCGTTGGTAATGAACTGTATGTATAGATCATTAAATTTGTTCAGCTTTTTGTTTATGCGTGTGTTTAAATTTTTAGAAACCGTTGGCGAATTTTGGCGAATAATATACTATCCTAACTTCACTTAATTGGTCGTCGACGCGTAAATATCTGTAAGGACGGTAGAAAAAGGGCAGGCGGATTACTACGTCGTTACACTAGTTTTTACTTATCTACGAATCTGCTGTGACGTGCGGTTGCTTAGTGCTGTAGGTAAAATTTTCGAATCAAAACTTACAATTTAAAGAGATAAAAACCGGCCATCAGCTAGGTTGTTAAGCACACACGCTATAGGTGCGGAAGGTCTGGGGTTCGCATCTTGGACCGGTCAAATCGACTCAGTGTCGCCAACGGCTCGCCACCGCTGCGACGTTTCTTCGGAGCTTGTATAGCCCAGGCGCTAAGCCGCGGAGATGGGCTGTGCCACTCGTTACACGCTTCGGCGTAACAACAAAAAATACTGAATATTTTATTTTATGTTTTAAATTTAAAGAGATAGAGATATTTTCGATCTTTATTTAGAAGGAGTGAGTGTCGCGAAATAGGAAATGGTATTACTTCGCTGACAGGACGATTGATAAGAATTGTATGACAAACCGTAGGAATTAATTCGTTCTTAGATCTGACCACACGAAAAAACCACAACCTTCTTTATCAAACGAATATAAGTATCGACCCAACTTAACTCGCTTAGCTACGGTACTCACCGTAGTACTTTTCAATAAACACAAGCACCACTGCTCACGTCAGCAACACCATACAGCAAGGGCTACACCCTTCAGCATACAACAATATTACTTACTCTACGCTCACTAAATCTACACTCGAATAATAACGCTCGAAAATTCACGCCTATTTATACTCTAAACTCACTTTCGAGAACGTTCTACGACATTCTCAAAAAGAAACAAAAAGGGAAATCACATGACATGCAAAACTCACACCAAACCACAGCAAACACGATTGTGACGTCAAAGAGAAATCATATGACATGCAAAAACTCACTCCAAACTAGAGTAAATACGACTGTGACGTCACAAGCGCAAAATTTGATCCAGTGAAATTACGTATGGAGAAATCTGTCCAGAGCATTCACGAAAAAATTACGTCAGTAGAAATTATGACTTCATAATGCAACCTTACGAAACAATCTCACGAACAAAATTTCGGAAAACAACGCATCGGTCCAGAACCCACCACAGCATACAAAGCATCCAAAACAAAACATATTAAACAGTTAGATCGTTACAGTGAGCTTATGGGTCTTCCAGCATACTTGCAAAATTTTACAAACAATAACAAAACAAACACACAATAACACGACATACTGCAAAGAAATTTGTCAAATTTATTAGTTAAAATTGTAATCTTCACAGCTTTTTTTAAAGTGCAAGTAATACGATGAATACTTAATTGTTTGCATTGCGCCTTTGCAAGGTATAAAACACCAGTCTAAAGTTTTGTGCTATAAATTGCAGGAAAGCAAACTGACGAGCAGTTGAGTGTAAGATCGAGTTTATTAAAAGTTTACTTGCCGAGCTCGAGTTCGAGTTCTTCATTTCTAATTTTGCGAGTTCACGTTCGGTTTCATCAATTTTTACCGAGTTGATGCTTAGTTCAAGTAGCTTTTTTTAATTGAGCGGAACAGCGCTGTTTCGGACTATTAATCCTCATTAGCCGCACTCAGGTAAAAGGTGCATTCACGCTTCAAAATGATTGACCTTATATAAGCCAATCACCTCTCCAGATCTATATACCCAAAGGAAAAGTACCCAAATTAGGTATTTTGAAAATTAATGAACTTTTCAAATTTGAAATTGGTAAATTAATGCACCAACACTCTCATAACCTTCTTCCTCCTGGCATATCCTCTCTATTCACCGATCTCTCCACAATCCATAGTAGACAAACAAGATCCCAAACCCAAAAAAGTCTTTACTTACCCAAATTTTCAACTCAACGTTGTCAAAGGTTTATTAAGTTTCAGGACACTAAAATCTGGAATTCATTTTCCCCTGAATTTAAAATCCTCTCGTTTAGAAAATTTAAATCTAAATTTAAAAATCAACTTATAGCTACTTATCACGTGGTCAATTAATCTAAGAAACTAACATCTATACAACTTTCAAAACGCTTATTCCTATAAGTGGATTGTAGGAGCTAATTAAAATTTTAGGATACCATAAATTTTTATCGCGTAATTTTTAAGCGATCGCACAAAGTCTTGAGTGGCTGCTTGACTCGAAGACCTTCCATGGTCACTTCGCAGCCTCCCGTCTCGGCAATATTGTAGCAACTTATTGTTTGTTCATTTGTTAAATTTGAAGTTAAACTGTGATTTTTCGATTTGTGTAACTTGTGTTCTGTTTTTTATGTGCCTGGTAAATAAATAAATAAATTACTATAATTACTATTACTACCAAAGGACATGATGAATGTATCTTTTACCTGAATGCGGCTGATGAGAGCTAAGAGTCCGAAAGAGCGCTGTTCCGCTCTGTGGTAGGCCTACCCTATTGCTGGAGTAGTTTTGCAACTGTTGGTGATGGAGAATGTTCTATCCTACCATTCAGCACGTGGAAGTCGTGATGAATTCCCATTCAGCAGGCCAAAAACAACGAGGTCGTTTTATTAGTTTTTGTAAACTTCAAGCCACATTCAAGCAATTTTTATTAGACATAGCTGGAGAATCACGACACAATTTTTATTCAGAGCTGCGAACTCGAACTCGGTCTTTATTGCTGAACTCGAACTCAAACTTGAACTCAATCTTGAAAAATGTTGACTGAGTGTTTGAGTTCAAGTTCAGCAATAAAGACCGAGTTCGAGTTTGCTGCCCTAAATAAAAATTGTGTCGTGACCCTACAGCTATGTCCATGCTGTTAATTGTATAAGAGAATTGAGTGAGCGTTTGCGTGGGATGGGTCAATAGATTTTTTTCTGGCGCCCCTAGTGGCGAAAATTTGTTGCTACGGTGGACAAACTACCAGGCTTCGCTATGTGGAAAGCATAGCTTTTATGATAGGTTGGTGGGAAAATTACAGCAGAGAGGTTAATTGAAGATATCTGCTTGGTATTTCAATTGTGCACATCGAGTTAATGAAAGCATAAGTTGAAAAGTGGACGACTAGTTGGAATTTGTAGAAAATAATTTTTAATTTGGGACCCAGACTAGTGGGTTTCATTGAACCAATAACCAGTACCGGAACAAACCTGCACGAGGCTGTACTTTGTGTATGTACAGCAGCTGTACAACACTGGTTGTGATATCAGCTTATGCTATAGCCTAGATGAGATATTTTCCTCTGGACTGTCGTAATAGCAGACTGATGTGCAGTCAATGCTGAGCTGCCTTCCTCATACCAGTATTCTAACACCTAGGCTCTGCATGCTTGCATATGGGCACCAGGGCAAATGGGCACTAGGACTTTTTGGGGAAAGGGGTACCTTAAGTGCCCTAACGGGGTATCACAAGTGCTCTGTGCTCATTTTCCCTAAATTTTTTCAAATAGGCAGTGGGGAAAATGAGCATTTGGAGCAAACAAACATTTGGGGGAAAGGGGTACCCCAAGTGGTCTAAAAGAGCACCCCAAGTGCCCTGTGCCTATTCTCCCCAAATTTTTGCAAATGGACACCGGGCAAATGGACAATTGAGTAAAGGGGTCATCCAAGTGCCCTGTGCCCATATCTCCCAAATGACACTAGGGCAAAATGGGCACTGGGGCAAATGGGCACTTGGGCCCCCAAGGCCCATTTTCTCCACTGCCCATTTAAAAAATTTGGGGGAAATGGGTACAGGACACTTGGGGTGCTCTTTTCCCCAAATGTCCATTTGCCCCAGTGCCCATTTGTAAACATTTGGGATAAATGGGCATAGGGCACTTGGGGTACCCTTTTCCCCCAAATGTGCATTTACCCCAAGTGCCCATTTGCCCCAGTGACCATTGACATACATTTGGGGAAATGGGCATAGGGAACTTGGGGTACCTTTTCAGGGCACGTGTGGCACCCCTTTCCCCCAAATGTACCTTTGTCCCAAGTGCCCATTTGCCCCAGTGTCCATTTGTAAACATCTGAGGTAAAGGGCATAGGGAACTTGGGGGTACCCTTTTAGGGCACGTGGGGTACCCCTTTCTCCCAAATGTACATTTGCCCCAAGTGCACATTTGCCCCAGTGTCCATTTGTAAACATTTGAGATAAATGGGCATAGGGCACTTGGGGGTACCCTTTTAGGGCATGATTTACCCCTTTCCCCCAAATGTACATTTGCCTTGGTGCCTATTTGCACCAGTGCCCAGTTCCCCCGGTGCCCAATTCCCCCAAATATATATTTTCCCCAAATACTCATTTCCCCAGATACCCATTTGCCCCAAATCTTCATTTCCCCTAGTGCCAATTTGCTCCAAGCCCCCATTATCTGACCCCGCCTCCATTTGCTCGGGACCCATTTGTCTTGGTACCCAATTGTCCGGGACCCATTTGTCCTAGAATCGTCCAACCTGCATTTATTTGCATTGCTTTCATAGATCCAAAAGCAAAAAGTGTTTGGCTATCGCCAGGCGGCGCAATTAAAGTTGCTCCGACACTGCCTCGCACCGAAATTTCATTAAGCTTCCAGACTAGGTATTGTAGAGACTGTGTTCGGATAAACAGAAAAAAAGGTCAAAATGATAATGCCTTAATACTCGGCTGAGTACCTATTAATACTCGGACTCGGCCGAGTCCGAGTAATGCCTTAATACTCGGCCGAGTACTCGGACTCGACTCGGCACATTCCTAGTCTGCGGTTCGTGGTTCTACTTTCTGCGTCATAATCAAATTCTTGAGGTCATAATCACTTTTTTTAAGTATGACATCAAAAAATTGATTATGATGCAGAAAAGAACCAAAAACCGCGGGCCTAAAGCCCAATAAAATTGGACATGTGGACAAGGCATGTAAGCGCTCAAAACAACAATGACCAAAACTTTATTACCTTTTATACTTGAAAATGATTAGGTAGCGGGGTATTTATCCCTTTTGCCCCCTGAAGATTGATTATGGGGAAATTATATCAGTGTCAAGATGATTAGGTATAGACCAGGAGTCGGCAACCTGCGGCTCCGGAGCCGTATGCGCTTTTTCCTCCTTACACTGCGACTCAGAGAATTTTTAATTCAATTTAGAAAATTTAATTTTTTCTGTAGCACTTCGTGGACTTCATAAGCAATGCGCTAAGGTTGTTTGCACAAAGTGCAAAGGTAGGTCAAAAAAGCAATATACAGTATTTTGTTTATAGCCAATCTTCAAAAGGGTAGTCAAATCCCTGATAACATCATGTGTTTTTTTTTAACAAATGCGTCTTTTCCCCATTTTAGATGTCAAAAATTATTTACGGCTCCCAGTAAGCTTTTTTTTTGTGTAAACCGGATTCAAATGGCTCTTTCGGTGTTAAAGGTTGCCGACCCCTGCTATAGATCTACAGCAGTAAAAGCACCAACATATTTGCGTAGAATTAATTTCCAAAAAAGGGAAGGGGCAATTGCAAATGGAAGGCAGACATATAAAGGGCGACTGTCCTCTTCAAAAAGCATTTTTCAATAATAGTGCGACCAGAGAACATATTTAGGCCTGATTGCGCCCTTCATAATGAGGGAAAAATAAACATATGGACGTAAATGCCTCTACTAGCACCGGTTGTGGCAAATATTTAAAGTAGAAGCAATTGCTCCCTCCCCAGCTATACGCCCCAGCATACGATTAACCTTTAAATTTTACATCAGCCCAGTGTTTTTTTATTTCTTGCAGCACAAAATCAGCTCGATCGCTGAGATCTTTTGTTTCAATGTAAATGAATGGAATATTCAGTGACGTCATTAGTTTTCTCATCGCTTCGTCATATGCAACGCACTCAGAAAAATCAAAGGTATCCACTCGGACTCCATCAAGTTTAAAGAAACTTGAGTATGGCTTTGTCACAAAAACAATGCAATCGTCTTCGTCCCGTAATCTAAAAAAAAGTGATATAGCTGGTAACTGAGCAAGTATTCTTGCTTTTTAGTGTGACGCATATAATCTGTTCTGGTTTCGGTAACCACCTACCGGTACATCACGCGCTGCACCATTCGTTTGACAATGGCGCCACATTCAGGCAGTAGGAACCTTAGTTTTGCACCCTAATCCCTATTCTTAACAATGTTAAAGTACTTTAACATAGGCTCAGTTCTATCTAATGAGTAGGTTTATCATACGTCTCGGTTTGGCCGAGGCAGTCCCGGAAAACACGCTTCTCCAATATCCAGGCGTCCTGTCCCCGTTAGAAAAATGCCCCAGAAACTCACTCGCAAAAGTAACGACCTTTTTTCTTAAAGAACACCCACTACTTTTGCAGCTGAATTTGGGGCTGGTGCAAAATAGATATAGGCAATTTTGTTTTGGGTGAAGGAGGGAGCACTGGCTATCCCAGCAGAATTTGGAGCTAGCAAAAAGTGATGACTTTTTTGGTATTTTTAGACATACCCCGGTGGGAATGATAAAAATTATGAGTAAGTCTGCTTATGAGTGAGATAGGGTTTGTTGCTGGTTATACCTCGCCCTGAAAAGTTTTGTACCAACCCTCGTGGTCCAGAGTGATGTTAATTTATTGATTCACGGTTACTTACCCCTGCAATATCTTTGAAATGTGTGGTTCCTCCAGCAAACCTTGAACAAAATCAGCGCCAACTCGCAGTTGAAGGTAAACAAGTGCATCGATGCAACCACGATCAAAAACCAACATCACGTTTCTTTTGCTTTCTTCTAAACATGTGAATATAGAATAATCACCTTATACCTTAAAACTATTGCGATAAAAAACTTTATTCATTTAAACTGCTTTAGAGCAGGGGTTTTCAACCCTGGCCCTCGGCCTCCCAAGGGAGCCACAGAGTGTTCCCTGGGGAACCACGTGCGTAGGAATAAATATATTTTTGTTTCTAGACCGGGACTTTTAAAGACACTCTCCAGGGGCTACGGTCTTTCAGTGTCACAGCCTCTGGGGCCACGACTCAACAAAGGTTGAGAATCACTGCTTAAAAATGATGCATATTAGTACTTAAAACGTACGGGGGAAAACTAAATGTTTGTTCAAAATTGCTTAATTTCGGTATTCCGCTTTGCAAATCAAATTACATTAAATTGAATGTATTCTGTATTTAGTTACATATTTATCCTCCTATCACGAGAAAGCGATCTGTTTGTGAGCTCATTGTTTGAGATCGAGAAAACGCTGGGGATTGCGAGTCTCAATCTCAAGGTCAGGACATCTCGAAACCAGAAGCAGAAGAGCTTTATTTCAGCGAGAGCATGCATATTTAAACGATCACACAAGAAAGGCACAGATTAGGTTTTGGCGATTCCAATTTATGCAAACCCAAGCAGAATTTAGCTCAATTTGGTTCTCATGTGAAACGTAACAAACAATTCAATAACTGTGAGATTTCTAGCAAGCGAAGGAAGATAGCGTTTCTAATAAGCGCAAGTAGGTAAAATAAGCAAACATAGAATTGCAATGTTGGGAACAGGAAATATTATGGGAACACGAAATTAAGATTGTTGGCCATAATTTGGCTAGACACAATTGAAAGCTGCAAGGCGTTCTGCAATATTGCTTGACTTAGAAATTTGGCTGCAAAGTAAACAGAAGAGAACAGAAATTTATCACGTAATCGCCACAGATCAATGCTCTACAACCAGCTCGCCTAAGAGTTGCCGGCCACTTGTCTACCACACCAAGATGGGGTAATCCTGCTAAGTGCCTTTCCCAACGGCACAACAAGTAAGCTTGCAGGCTTGTTCTCCACACAGTCCCTTTAATTCTCAGCATCAAGCAGAAAAGCTGTGAATACCAATTTCAAAGTAACCCCAGACCCGCAGCCAGAAGAAAATGCTAAAGGGGGCAAGTCTTTTTGCAAGGGGGCGAGAAATTTTAAGGTGAAGCTGACTTAAAAGAACTATATTCACTCTGTTCCAGATGTTTACACTTCCATCATGCTTTGCTGTACTAGTTTCAAAAGGGAAGAGCACCGGTAGCAAAGTACTTTACAACCTAACAGAAAGATTTGACTGCGTATGGCTTTGTTGAAGGCTATTACGCTATAAATTAATTAAATTTACATGCAATTCGAAAAAGTGACTGGCAAAGTTTTAGTGCAAAAGCAATAGATAATAGGCCTACATCATCGACTTGTGGGTTTGGCGGTTTCTTTTTGACTACATATGTTCTGCACTAGAGCCAATCAGATGTAGCGTATTCTTACTTTGTATAGCACAACATGCACCGACACCCTAGTTGGCCTAATAAATCGCGAATTTGGCCTGGAAGGAGCGTCTTCTTGCAGATCATCTGGTAAACGATCCTGATGCCTTTGCGAAGAAAAAATCGATGTCGCTGAGGTCGAGCTATGGTTCGGTGTGCTTTGCGATGACAAAGGAAAGCACGAAGCCGCGTTGGAGGAAGATCTTGCAGAGGAAGGAATTCTGGTGACAAACTTGTCTATTTGGTTGTCCAATCCAGCAGTAATCCAAGAAAATAGACCTTGCCCGGCAGGGTCATGGCTAGGGACGAAGATTTTGCAATGTCGGATTTTGACACATAGTTAAAATCCACAAGAAAACTTTTTTCTTTTCTTGTTCAAAACTGAGGTTAATTGATACAAAACCATTCGGCAGAAATTTAATTCAACTTTGGCGCATTGCTGCGAAGTTTCCGGGAAGTGGAAGTCCGCACACTTTGCTGTTGTTCACCGAGAAAGTAGGATTTTCTGCCGAACCGCAGAAGCACTGATTACAGTGATCAGTAGCTACCCGTATAAGTTCTCTTTTTCGTATCTTCATTATGCACAAGTTCTTCATTAAAAAAACAACAACGGAGAATGGAAATGAAGCACCGGCGTAGGACAATGCCAACATAAACAGAGGTAGCATAATTATGCAGCAACGGTGAAGGGCATCGAACTCTTAACCTAACGACCAAGAACAGAATGTTTTACTGCTACGCCACACAGAATCCACTTTTTCTTTTACAATACTTCGGTCACTCGCAAACAAGAGTGCAATGAATGCAAAGCAAATTCATTTTCTACGTTAAATTATTATATTGGTGACTGTGGTGATACCTAAACTGAGCAGACATACAGCCTACAGATCTACAGGCGATTAATTGTAATTTAAGCAGCTCTCATTGGTTTATGTATCAAGATGTGAAAAAAATGCAGTACCATGTTAAACTAGGCGAGCTTGTAGGTAGTCTAATGCAACTTTTTCTAAGAACTGCGAGTTCGCTTTTATCAGTATATAATATCTTATACAAACAACATGAATTATATCGTATCACACTTTAACTAGTCATAAGCTGAGCAAAAAAACTGGGCAAAAGTTTTTTCGCGGCCCTAGTGATTGCGGGTCTTGAAGATAGTAATACGCAAAAGTGGAATAAATTTTTGATGCAACTTGTTTTTGATAAAAAAGAAGATTTAATACCCCAGTTTCAGGTTATACAAAGAGTTTCTTTGAATAATTTTCTATCGCGCATTTAATAGATATTTACCAATTTTGGCCGAGTTTAATACGTAATGAACACAAATATATGCACGTATAAATAGCTGATTTTCCTAATGGGGCGAAAAATTTTCCAGGGAGGGCGGAGTCCCCCCGCGCCCCCTCGCTGCGGCCCTGCATTGGTTTGACGCGACTCGAAATTAAACCCGAATCTACAGCTCTACAGGCGAAGGCGCTTAGTAGCACTCGGCCA
This sequence comes from Trididemnum miniatum, assembly GCA_964006365.1. NCBI lineage: Eukaryota > Metazoa > Chordata > Ascidiacea > Aplousobranchia > Didemnidae > Trididemnum > Trididemnum miniatum. The sequence goes on along the minus strand of OZ023240.1, from coordinate 9,469,991 downwards.
TCTGAGCTGTAAAATAACAAGAATGAAATAAGTTGAGCCGATGTAAGTGCATGTGGCCTACATACAAACACTAAAACTTTTTAACGCCTTCAATAACGTCTTTTCCTAAAATTTGGTACAACATGTAAACTGCAGCAAGTTAATTACTGCAGAAACTAAAAGAAGAACTGAATAGTGAGTTTGACCGATTTCCAATTGGAAACGAGTGGCAACCTCGCACCACAAGAATCATCAGAAATAAAAAAAAACAGTAGGTCTAATAATACCTCGTAATTTTTCTATCTTTCCTTCTTCATCGTAAAGCCGCTTCAAAATTGTGAGGTTTAGCTCTTTAAAACATTCCACGTCTCGCAGATCTTCCTGAGGCATAATCGTACATCAAAAATTCAGACCTACTGCTGATAAACATGTTAACGTAATTTTTATGGTTTCTTCAACAGCCCGCTCCATAATGGCGTAATTACTTGACCTTTGGATAAGTGGTCATTGCGGGTAAATACGGTAGACTACTTTATTGGGTTGAGGGCAAAGAAAAATACTGTCTCTTTAGAATGATTTTTTTTTATCGTCCGGCGAAAGTGACGGAGGCGATATTACGATCCATAGGACGAATCTACACTTGCATTGGAATTGCTTTTGTTTCCCATTTTCTGCTTTTGGTTGAGTAATTCGGGAGCAAATCATAACGCTGTAACTTTAAAATGAGTTTTTATAATTTTATCCTCCTGTTAAAATGACGGAGGCACCACAGTATTTCGACAATAAGGACAATCCAGACTCGCATAGGAGTTGCCTAGGTTTCCCAATTTCTGGTTAAGTTTTACTTCTGATTCGCTGCTTGTTAATTTTACCAATTAGGAATACTTTTAGTGAAGGAACAACTAAACTTAGGCGGGAGTTAAACCATCAACGTTGCGACCATGTTGTCTTACACATGACACTACGAACCTTTAAGCCGCGTTGCTGCCGCTACGTGCAAGCGAAAAATGGTGTTTATTTAAAGACTCAAACCAATGAATATATCAAAGAAGGAGTGTATATTCATTTTGGTTTTTGGTTAGCTTGGCATTATCAGTTAGATCGTATTATCAGTTTGTTTAAAAACCAGGACTTGCTGGTTAGTCTAGCTATATATAGCGTATTATCATCATTTTCAATTGCATGAGGCAAGTCCGCTCCAGTGTCTGAGTCATTGATGGTACAAACCAATCCTGACCGTTGAAAATGGTTTTGCTAAAATACTCCAATATATTTTGATAATATAAGAGCTAGATTTTGCAGGCCGGCTGGCGTAGTGGTTCAACACGTCGCCATAGATGCGGGGAATCTGGGATTCAATTCCAGGGGCGGTCAAATCGGACACATCAATAGCTCGCCACCGCTGCAACGTTTCTTCGAAGCTGTGTTGCCCAGGCGTTAAATCGAGGAGATAAACCCGCCTCTCGTTACACGCTTCGACATCATACCTCTCGGGTAGGCCTATAATGAAGGTTTGATTTTTTTGTTTTGAGTTTGCTTTGCTTTGAACGTGTAGAAGAAACAAAAAACCGTAGGGTAGGTTTTTCTGTGGAGCAGAGATTTTACTACGCGACATAATTTTTTTGGTGGTTTTTAAGTTCCAGTTTTAAGTTTTTGGTGGTTTGTATAAGCATCTAAGGACGCCAATTTTTATTGCCTCACTGACCCTCGCGTTTTAAGCCTAAACTGATGCATTTTGGTTTCAGAGAAATTTTAGAAGACCCAAAACACAACATTATCCGGAGGTGCGGTAGCGGCGTAACATTCATTCTAATAATAGAATGCATATTGGAGAGCCATAATTTAACAACAAAAATAATTTAGCAGCTCAGATGGCCGAGTGGTAAGATCAGAGCGTCCGCCTTTGGAGCTGTAGACTCGAGTTGCCTCCGAGTCGGGTCAAATCAATGACTTTAAAACAAGTATTCACAGCTTCCCTGCTGATGGTGTTTGTTTCGAACAGCAATTATTACGTCCGCTACTAACTGTTGCGGATGTAAGCGTGTTGGAGGTACGAAGAGTAACGAAAAAAGAACTGTTTGGTGGAACCAAGAAGTTAAAGAAGCTCTTTGTGCGAAAAAAGTGGCCTATAAGGCCTGGCTTGGAAATAAGTCATCACTTGAACTTCGTTCGCAGTACTCTGAAGCTCGTATTCACGTATAAAGGCGGCAGCCACAAAAGTTAAACTGTCTAAAGAAAGGGCCTGGAAGGAATTTGGAGAAATGTTAGACTATGATTTCAAAACGGCAAACAAAGTGTTCTGGCAGACGATTCACCGTTTGCGAGGAAAAAGGTATCAAACCGCTTTCTTCATATAGTTAGAAAATTCAAATGATGTCACTCTGAAAGATTAAGATGCTATTTTGAATCGGTTGAGCGAATACTTTAGTGATCTTTTATACCCAGTCAGGGCCGGTGCTAGGAACTGCGGGGCCCAATTAGAAATCTAACGGCGGGGCCCCTCTTTTCATAATAAAATGTATAGACGTTTGTGTCTCATGAAAAAAAAACAAGTAAACGAACCAAAAAAATAGACGTGTAATACCTGCTATAAAACAAATTTAAGAGCCGGCGCCAGAGCAGTTGTCTTAGGGGGGCCAAGCTTTTATCAAGAGGGGTCAAACATTTAATCAATTCTGTAAACTACAAAAAAAGCTTTCACGCCACAGTCTTCTTTATCAACGAGAACTTTGCAGCAAGCTGACATTGACTTGAACTTTAAGATGCCGTTTCTGCGCAAGTGTTATATGTCGCAGTAATCTCATGTTGTTTTACGAGTTTGAAGATAAAAGAAAAGCAAAAGAACACGCTCATAGTTGCTTGTTGTGTTGTTAACAAACGCAATTTCCATATTTGATATTCTTAATTCGAACGAAACGCAAAACAGTTCCGGCGAAGCTGTTTCAGCAATACATAAAATGTTTAAAATTATGCTTAAAAGCCGCTGTCTTCAAAAAAATAAGATTGTCGATTGGAGGTTAAGAGTGGGGGTGGGTGGGGGGCAAGCTTGCTGTATGTGGGGACCAGGCCACCCTTTGCGCCGACTCTGCTTTTATTGATTACTGTACTTTTAACATCAAGAAAGCCGGCCAATTAGTTAAATAATTTTAAATTTCAGACAAGCATTATTTTATGGAAATATATCAGGGTAATATATCTTGAAAATTATGCCATAACGCTATAATTTGCGATTATATTTTTTTGAATTTGGAACTCCTTCAAATAAGCCTAAATATGCCAACAAACAAACAACCAACAAACAAAAACTACCGGCAAGATTTTTCAAAATGCACTAAAATTGTACTAGTTAATCGAAAAATTTTAATAAATTTCCGAGAACGCATGGCCGCTGACTTCCTAAAGATGGTTTTGTCCACAAATTGCTTCTAATTAACTCGACCTGATGTTGCCACTGTGCAATTGACTTTGTTCCTATAAATCTTGAAGGTTTTTCACAGCTTTTGCTTTTATTAAACAGAGTATACTTTACAAATTAACTTAAGTGTCAATTGCTTTGGTGGAGAGCGTGCATCCTTAAACAGACACTAAAAAGCAGCAACTGAATTTAACATGAAACCCCCCCAAGACTACCTTCAGGCGTTTACTTGTGAACAGCAAACCCACGTGACCAAACAACTGCGTGACTTTTTTCCTTAACAAAGCTTGGTTTCAGAGCCGGATTTAGAGAATGAGAGGCCTTAGGCTTAGGTTATGTTGATATCAGGTAGGACGCTAGTGATCATAGGTCGCTGATCAGACTCATCTCTTAGGTGGCCTTGGTTGATCTCGAAAACAAAAAGGTCGCTCCGCAATCGCGTCTAGCCCTTTTGCTTGTGACGAGGTCCCTTGTTTCTCCGAGGCCTTAGGCTTAATTCAGCCTGCTTTGCCTATTGGTAAATCCGACCCTGCTTGGTTTGACCAGCTACCGAATTGCCGATTTTTTCTATTTAACGTAACCCTAATTAAAAAGAAAATAGAAATGATTCAGAGATATTATGCGCCGCTTCAACTTTTGGCGCTTTCACCTATTTTGTATCTCACAGTACAGAAAGGGACTCCCGCTAGCGCGGGGCCCCTTAAGGTGCGGGGCCCAATTTGGTCTAATCGGTCAAATCGGCCTAAAACCGGCTCTGTACCCAGTTGATGCTACTGTTGCTGCACGCACACCAACTCACGAGGAACAGGTTGTGGAAGATACTCAGATAACCAAAGCAGATGCGAATGCAGTTATCAAATCGTTGAAAACTGGAAAAGCACCTGGTGAGGATGATGTCAGACCTGAAATGTTGAAAGCAATGAACAAGATGTTGTTTGTTGGTTGACTAGTGTTTGTAAGGTGGCATGTAGTACTGGGCAAGCACCAAAGCAAAGGCAAACCAGTGTGATAATACCTATCCACAAGAAAGGAGACAAGAGAAAATTCATCAATTATAAGGGCATATTTCTCATCAATGTCTCGGATAAAATCCATGCCTCTGTGTCCAGGGTAGGGTCTATGCACAAATATATTTCAAATGCTTTGAAAAGATATGCCGTGAAATAGTCGAGTTTAAACTTGCGGATGCTCAGTGTGCCTTTTTTCCTGGCCGAAGCACAATGGATCAGATCTTTGCCTTGCCCCGAATCTTTTAAAAGTCGTGGGAATATCCAAAAGAGGTCAATGCATGTTTTGTTGATTTTGAAAAAGCACATGATCGCATTTCTAGAGACAAGTTTTGGGCGGTGCTGTTGCAGTATGGCATTGGTGGCCAGTTACTAACTGCTATTAAATCGCTGTACATGCATTCCGAGGTCTGTGTTCGTGTCAACAGCGCAACGACGAAACTTTTCAGTAAGTGTGGGACTACGGCAAGGCTGCTCTCTTTTACCTATTCTGTTCCATATTTATATGGATAGAATAGTTGGGAAAAGTGAGTCTTGTGGTGGTGTAACGATCGATGAATGCACTGCACAACGTCTGTTATTTGCAGATGATCTTGCGCTACTCGACTCTACCCAAAATGGTCTATAGCAAGCTCTTGACTGGTTTTTGGATGCATGCTTTGTTGCTGGAATGAAAAATAGTACGACAAAAACAGAAACCATGATCCTGTCCAGACAATCAAAGCAATGCTCTCTCCAAATTGGGAGAGTACCACTAAAACAGTCAGGAAAATTCAAGTACCTCGGCGTCTCATTCACAAATGATTGCTGACAAAATAGCGAATTGGATATCCGCATCGGAAAAGCAAGTGCAGAAATGCGCCAGCTCCTTCGATCTGTGGTATTGAAACTGGAGCTTTGCACCAAAGCAAAGCTATCCATTTTCAGATCAGTCTATGTTCCTATTCTGACTTATGGCCATGAGTGTTGGACCATGAATGAGAAAGTGAGATCTCGAGTTTATGCAGCCGAAATGGGACCCTTGCGAAGAATTAGTGGTTTGACCATGTTGGACATGGTTAAAAGTGCAGATATTCGTGAATGTCTAAACATTGAATTGCTGCTTCTCCGACCAGAAAGATCGCAACTGCGTTGGTATGGACACGTGACACTAATGTCCCAGGAAAAAACAGCCAAAAAACTGCTCTGTTCATCACCGATTGGTCAAAGGCCTGAGGCCGTCCCAGAACTCGATGGCGAGATTACGTTGAAAATCTTAGTTAGTCTCGCCTTGGCATCCCAGCAGAGCATCTGTCCTTTGTTTCAGAAGATCGAGATGTGTGGAGGCTCCAACTGGAGCTGCTGCCCCCGCAACCCCCCAAGGATAAGCGGGTTCAAAAAAGTAATTAAGTAAGCTTTTCTGCTTGACGCTTAGCATTAAAGGGACTGAGCGGAGAACAAGCCGGCAAATTTACTTGTTGTGCCGTTTGGAAAGACACTTAGCGCAATTTCCCCATCTTGGTGTGGTAGACAGGAGGCCGGCAACTCCTGAGCGAGCTCGTTATAGCCCATTGGTCGCTTTCTCGTGATAGGAGGATAAATATGCAACTAAAAACCAAATCAAATCTTCATTATACTCGCGGTATTACGCCGAAGCGAGTTACGAGTGGCGGGGCTCAACTCCGCAGCTTAGCGCCTGGACTACACAGCTCCGAAAAAACGTCGCTACGGTGACGAGCCGTTGGCAACACTGTGCCGATTTGACCGACCCGGGAATCGAGCCCCAGACCTCCCGCATCGATAGCGTGCGCTTAGCAAGTGAGCTAACCGGCCGGTAATATGCAACTAAACATAGAAAAATAAATAAATAAAACGACAAATGGTTGAAAGTCTTTCGCCTGAAGTCACTAATTCTTATTTCGAGTCAAGTCAGTTTGCGCTGTTAACGTGAGTCAAGTCTTCCGTCGTTTATTGCCCTGAGTTAGGCATTTATAAGATTATTATGAGTAACTCAATCTACCTACCATCGTCATGCCTTGTTCCTTCATGATGTTTCTCGCAAGCTCTGAGCAATACTGCACAATCGCATTTTCAAAACAAAGCTTAGGTTTTAAGGAGTTAATCAAAGTGGTTTTACCAGATGAATGCACTCCACAAATGTAAATTTTTTTCAACATGTTGCTGCAATCAAACTAAAAAATTTTAAGAAATCTGCGAATTAATCGTTTGACAAAAAAAAATAAACTTACAAGCAAAAATGGCTAGGATAGGCCTACGTAAAAGCTGTTATCAGAAGTAAATAACTGAGGGTAGTTTCAAATTTTGTTATGCTGAAAATTCAACAGTAATTGAAGGAGACGTGGAAGTGAGCTTGCGCTCCTCGAGTCAGCAGCCACCCGTTCAACGCGATCGGCTCCAGCCGCAAATTGAACCCCGTCACGTAGAATCTGTCACCTGCGCCAGGTACCGTTAGGCCATGTCGCTCATAAACAAAAAGGAGCAATGAATTCATAAGCTTACTTAAATTGCCACTTTCAAAACAGTACAGTGTGTAAACAAATAAAAATCGTTACTTATGTGGTTTATCAGTAAACCTTTTATGGTCTCGGATTTTTGTAGGCTCCAAATTGAAAAGGTGGTGCGACTTAAAAAAAAACGACGATTGAAGCTTTCCCCCATCCCCACACAAACTAGCTGGCACTGTCAGAAAGCTATAGTAGTTTTTGATTTTTTTATTAGGATGTCACAGGTCAGAACATGCAAGTGAAAGCTGATATTTACGTATTTTGTTTTTCAGGGCGTTTACCTCGCAAAAAACTGCATTCCCAAATGAGCCGAGCTATCTTATCGGTGAGGATGCTTCCCATTGTCATGTCTGCAGACCACGTACGAGACAATTAATTAAGCAATATCAAATGTAAAACGACGTCGTCCTTCCTGGCCTGCTGGGTGGAAAGTCATCGCGACTTCCATCTGCGAGGTCGGAAGATAGAACTTCCTCCATAACCAACAGTTACAAAACAAATCTAGCAATAAAGTACCACAGAGCACTGTCCAGCTCTATGGTACAATAACCAATATATTAAGGCGAAGATGCACGACAGTGGATGATTTTAAACACACATTATGTAGGTCATTCTTAAATGACGGCCCATTACAAATATCAATCATATGTAGCCAAATCGAAAGCTGTTAATGGTCATGCAAGACCAACCACACACATAGCCTACGCTAAATCAGAAGTTCTCGATCGAAAGTCATAAGCGCAAGATTTAGTACCTTATTAATGATGATACATAATTAACCGTTTGTGACCAGCGAACAGGGTAGCCACTACGAACAAAATATCTACAGAAGACTTTTTAGCTGAATGCACGCCAAGACTTTTTGGTGTTGAGAATCTTTAAAAGGGGGCTACAAATCATAAAAAATTGAGAACCACTGCACTAAATCCTTGGCACTTGTAGCTTTGGTAAAGCGCTGGCGAAAAAATCGTGAAGGCTATTTTTAAAGTCTTTAACATGGTCCGACTGAGAATGAAACCCAGTCTCTCGGCTACTAAGCGGACGCTCATCACAGACACACCAAGCGTGCGCAGGTTGAATGATAAATGTGTGACACAATCAGTCTCATGCGCTTCAGTTGAGAACCGAACTCGCCGCAAAATATCTGCATTCCATGCTCTTTATTGCTCGATCATTTCGCTAACTGCATTCCTGTTTTACATGTATTTGAAAATCTACAAACATCCTAAATGCCTGCTCTGTTAGATTTGTTTCTAATTTCTGGACTTTTCTCTAAATCTACTCACCTGTTATCTAGCGCGCATGCGCTCCAAAAGTTTCATGCACGTTTATATTAGGAATAAATTAGTTTGATTTGGACCATTATTTTCGCTTGAACGCGCTTTTTATTTTCTAATGTGGAAGTCCTCGCATGCACGCGTATGTAAGGCAAGAAACGTATAGGGCGTGGTTCTTTGTTTGCTGTTGACACGGTTGTTCGAATACTGTGAGATTTGATCGTAGATTGGATTTATTAGAACGGCGTCTTTTAAGCTAAACTTCTCCGATTGTATATGTGGTTTGAAATCAAATTGGTAAGTGTGTTAATGGTTTGATTTAAGCAAAGCCAATATTGTCGTAATGGAAACCTCAGTTATAATTTACCGCCTCTTGTTTTTGATTTATTAATTATGCCATAAGCTCGTGTATAGCGCTCGAATAAGTTTAAGTTGTTTTGCGTTACTTTATCATAATTTATGTTAGCCGTTTAGAATACCACTACTTTTCCATCATTGCTCGCAGTCTACAACTATAATATCAACATTGTGAAGACAAACCATTGGTGTGGTGATTTGCGCAGTTGTACGCCAGTAATCAGAACCATCAGCTTTGCACTAAACCAACATGCTCTATTATAAGCTATTTAATTTGATGAATTTTAATTAGCCTTTCGGTCCAGTATTTTTCATTTTTCGAGAAAAAGTGTCCGCCAAAATCTTTGGAACAATAGCTAAATGCTCTACTAAATTTTGTAACGCACGCCATCCGTTAAGGAAATGTACTGTACGCAGAGATCTGCATTTATCGAGGTAATTTATCGGCGATAGTTATCGGCAATAATTCGTTACTGATTATTGCTATCGCTCAAAATAATTTTGATTTATCGATTACCGATATCGCTTCAGTGGTATATTTTGTTACCGCCGTTAAATCATCGCGATAAACGATTCTTTATGCATACACAGTGCTTAAAAGTGAGTGAGTTGACGCTATGGAAAAAATACACGGTGTCCATAAAGGCTTGTTGCAATTTAAAAAAATCTCTCTTTGTTTTGTTTCATTATAGTCCGTGCATTTTATATGACTATGGTTTAATGCCACGGCAGAGTTCGTGAGATGCTCTTCAGGGGCGTAACTAGGATGACCCTGAGCATAGCCCAACAGGAACCGTTTTCCGCCCAAAATCAAATGAAGAGCAAAAAAAGGTCATCACATCCGCAGATCTCCACTTTTCCGCCCCAAGTCAAGTGAAGAGCAAAAAAAAGGTCATCACATCCGCAGATGTCCACTTTTCCGCCCAAAGTCAAGTGAAGAATAAAAAAAAAAACGCAACACCTGGAAAAATACCTTGGACATTTTGAAAAAGACCCTCGGCATTTGCCCCCTAAAAAAGGCCAGGCCTAGTTACGCCACTGCTGTTCTCCCTTTCCTGAAAAATCCAGAAAAACATTTTTGCAAATTGACTTGAAAAAAATCTTCGTCAAACACATCGAAAAATTAGTGAAATGTTTATCGGAAAAATTTATCGATTTTTAATATCGCTTTAGGAAATTGAGATTTATCGTTTATCGGTATCGTCCAGGTTTTTTTTTTGAAATTATCGATTATCGTTATCGCTTTAGTACAGAAAGGTTTATCGTGCGCATCACTGACTGCACGTACAATCTAATAGGGCGAGTTTTGCCACGGCCCTTTGATTAATAACAAAGTTTTTGACGCGGGTAGAATTCACCCATCGAGAAATAAACCTGTTGCTTTCAACTCATCTTTTTATCTTGGCCTCTTGCTGTCTTGGGAGCATATTTCTTAACTTGTTTTTAGCCTTCATTTACTTGAAACAAACTGGTAAACTTATTTCGTCTTGATGGAGAAACATAGGACAATATGCTTCATTGCTACCTGGTTCGATCTGTAAGCACTGTTTTTTTCTCATGAATTATTTATTGTTAAAGGATTTTTTATATTGTTATTTAGGGAAGTAGTTTTGTTTACCTTTATGGCTGATTGAGCCCCTATTGCCACTTGATCACCGAATAACCTATTTGCTTAAGAGCAAACTTCTGCAATCTGAATGAACGTTCCACTCCACGAAAACTTTATCAGTTCTGAATATAAAATAAAATATTCTAAAACTCCAACTACCGTTTGCTGCGTGGGTGAATTAGTTCACGTCCGGCGAGGCTAAAAGCCTGAATTAAAAAGCTAAAACTATCAGCTGCGTTTATGGTAAGCAAGATCACAGTTTAACCAACGTTTCCATTTACAATTCATTAATAGTGATCTGGCGACACGTTCACTCTCGATATTGGCATCATTGCGGCTGAACATCCACTCTGGAGAAGAGACATTTGCGGGTCCAAGGAGGGCAGTGGTGTAGTGTAGTGCAGTGGGAACGCATAAGAATGGCGTGCACTCACTCTTTTTTATGTTAGCAGCGCTACCACACTACCTAGTTTTGCACAGGTTCGCAAACCGTCCTATATTTCGATGCTAAAGCGCACCGCGGCTTATAAAGCTCTGCATTGTGTGCAACAAAAGTATATGCCGTAAGACAATTATTGTAAACTTGCTCAATTGCGATCCTAATTTGTTACACCAATTGTTGAAAACTTTGCCCTTCTAGAAGTGCAATTTGGTAGACTTCTACAATTAACAATTATTTATAAAATATGCGTTCCTAAACTGCTTTGTTAGCTCTACATCTCTAGTTACAGTTTATAACAGTTTTGTGCCAAAACGTGAATCACTGCAAAATATTTATTGGGAAGCGATCTGTATTTTAGCCTAGTCAAAATCTATGAAAGTTAACCGGAACATTTTTTATGAAATACATGTTGTTACAGATAAAAAATAAATTAAGGGCAGACATGTTGTATTCCTTCCTCGATGTTGCATATCAATTTTGCTCCATATTTTTGCCCTCTCTGCTTGAACTTCGATTGTTACCGCGCTGAATCAATTGATAAATTACGGACGTCGGTGTACGTCGAAGAAAATGCCTCGAAGCTAGTCATTTTAAATTACCTACCCATTTCTTAATTCAAAATGGTGCAATGAAAATAAGATGTCACAGTGGTATTTCCACTTTTAATTATCGCATTTCTGATCGTTATCATCTCTTTAGTGAAGCCAAGCGGAATCTTTTTAACTGCTGTTACCTGTCAGAGCAAGAATTTGGAAGCAATTCATCTACATTTCATAAATAATAATATAGGCCTAATTACATCTTTAAAATTTTAAAATCGATATATACTGCTGCTATGCCCACTGCTGCGTAATTTTGGCGTCCATTAAAAATACCCTTAACGGTTATTCAAATTCACTGTTTCTCTTGAAATCTCAATCTTGCTCGAAGAATGAGCCAATAAAGGATTGCCAGCTGTTAGTTAGTTGCATATTTATCCTCCTATCACGAGAAAGCGATCAATGCGCTATACGAGCTCGCTTAGGAGTTGCCGGCCATCTGTCTGCCACACCAAGATGGGGGAATCCCGCTAAGTGTCTTTCCCAACGGCACAACAAGTATACTTTGCCGGCTTGTTCTCCACACTGTCCCTTTAATGCTGAGCGTCAAGCAGGGAAGCTGTCAATGCCAATTTTAAAGTCATTGGTTTGACCCGACTCGGAATCAAACCAGAGTCTACAGCTCAAGAGACAGACGCTCCATACCACTCGGCCATCTGAGCTGTTAATATCGCAATTGCTACACAACTCAACTGTCACAATCTGACTGGCCGTGTGACGTTGCAAGCTTTTTGTCTATTATCATAATATCACTGCTCTAAATCTCGGGTATGAATACAAAAAACTTTTTACATGGCGCTTAAAATAAAAACTTCTTATTTTGTAGTTTTGTGAAGAACCGGAATTAAAGCTAATGCATTTTACGTAGAGCTACAGTTTAACCAAAAATTTAGGGAAGATTGAGAAAGCTCAGACCCCGGGATCTGCAAACACTCTACTCTAACTTTAACTTCATTTGGAGAGCCAAACAAAAGAATGAAACAACAATATCAGCATCGAACTAAAATCCCTATAACTTGTGGTTCGGAGTATTGTTCTGGCACCAGCACATAATTACTACATAGGTTTCAAGCAGGTGAAATAACATGTATGTTAAAAAAAGACGTTTAAGTCCCATAGCGCTCTATGCTTAAACTACTCGATAAATTCTAATTGTTTTCCTTAAATTGCTGATGCAATGAAACAAATCATACAATAAGCAAACAGCACACAACTCAACACAAAATTAGAATTTAGTTCTACACAATATTAAATCATACATAAAATCAGGGCGTCAAACCGAACCGGAACGTAAACCGAAAACCCATATGAACCGCTTCCTTTTATTGAACTCGAACCGAACCGCAACCTTTATAATTTAATAGACGCAAACCTAACCTGAACCTGAACCCAAAGTCATCAAAATTCTTGAACCTTAACCGGATTTAAATTTGAACTGTTAAAATAATTTTTGTCTAAGCTATAAACCCAGACCGGTGTGCAAGCTTGGACTAAAAAAGCATTCGTTACGTTAAATCGTGTGTGTTCTTATATGAATATCTTTCCTAAGACTGATTGCTATGGTGGCTATAACAGCGGTTAACCACATCTGAAGTTGATCTGAGGTTATTTCTGCAGCTGAGGACATCCTTTATGAGCTTCAGTAGCATCTTAAGAAGAAGCCTACAATCAGCTTAAATACAATAAGTATAATTGAAAAAAATGCGCACGTAGCCGTGTACCAGAACATAATTAAGTCGAATAAACGGTTTCAAATTCTAGAACCCAAACCGAATTCAAACCTTTAAATTTTTGCTTCTGCGAACCTGAACCCGATGATTCAAAGTATTTTTAATTTTAACCGGAACTAAACCTACAAAACCAAACGACGAAAAACCTGAACCGGAGATAAACCGCTAAAAATAAATTTAACCGCCCGGACCGAACTTCAAGCGGTTCGATGCCCTGCATAAAATTACATTTCTACACAATTCAACAGTTTAGTCATAATGAAATGGTAAAAATGACTATTTTCTTGTATGTGACCTATTCTTTACATCTTTTTGATTTAAGATACGCCGATGCTCTCATTAAATTAAGAATATTGAAATATTACGCTTTGTTGGGTTTTGTTTTGAAATGTTTACGACTGTAAAATTAAAATCTTGTGCATAAAAGTAATCCATTTATAGAGTAAAATTTCTTTTCCTTTTTCTGAAATCCAAACAGTCTATATGTCTACAGCATTATCACAAATCAAATCATTATTACGTTTACCAAAATATAACCAAACGCATTGTTCCAAAATTTATCCGCAATTTACCATCTGCAAACAAATGAAGTAAAGTTTCGGTTTCTTTCCAAAAAATACACAAAGATAGCTATCAATTATTTTACACCCAGCATGTTGTTTCTTACTTTAGGCCTTGAATTTAATCTATTTTGAAAAAATGCTTTGTCATTTTTAAGCCGGATAGGACTAAGGTCGTTATTTTCAAGCTCGAAATTATGTCTCCAAAGGTTAGTGGTGATAGTGCTCTCGATTTAATTTTTAAAAAACTGCATGAAGTCTTGATTGATTTACTAGATGCTAAGTCGTTTTGTTTTTTCAAAGACGAGAAATTATGCAAAGTTTTTTTTCCAAGACACTTAACTGCTGCTTAGGTTTTTATGCTAGTGAAGAATGCGTATCATGGAAAATGATTTGGTTGCGCATCGAACCCACAAAGCCAGTTCCGGAGCCCAATGCACCAACCATTAGACCGACTCCATGTGTAAATCACGCGAAGTTAACCAATTCCAATTTGATGTTACTCAATCCAAATTTATGGAAACCTCCATGGGAATAATGTCTTAAAAGTATTTTTCCGCAAGTCGACGCTAGTAGGCTTTGAATTCAAGTCTGAAATTTATGAGAAAAAAAAGGCTTGATTGCGCCAGAAACGCAAGAACTTGCATTCAGTTGTGTTGCGTAAGCTTGTCAAGCGAAGCAAGGTACACGAGTAATCAACTTAATTTTAATGAGGACTTTAAAATGGTATTAACTAAGACGTATAGTTCGTCGTTGCTTCTTTTTTATGTTATCCTTCTACATTTCAACAAAGCGTTGTCAGCAGGTAAGAGTTTGTAGCTGCTAATTAGTAATCAAATTTAAAGTGCTGCGTGTTTTATAAAACTGAATGCATTGCGGTTAGCACGTGCTATAAAAGTGCATGGAGTGTTGTTTGTATGGTACAGTATACTAGTTTATAAACTGAGGTTCAATGTAAGCAGAAGTAAACAATGTATAACTCATAAAGAGTAGAAACAGAAATACTCATCAAGCCCAATATTAAATCTTCACCGTTGAAGCACTTTGTTCGATAAAAGCCCAACCGTTCTCTATTAAAATTTTGCGACAAGTATTTTTTAGGTGCCTTCAAAAATAGGGAATATTAGTCTTGAAATGTCAAAGTCAGCGCAGTAGAATAAATAAAATGTGGAGTAGTATAAATCTCTAAAAAAATTGTCTACACAATAATCGATCATCTTGTTGTATACCGCTCTTTAACCATGCTTTAGTCATGTTGCAATTTTTAAAACATGTCTAACTGTCTAAAGTGCCGTAGACAAATTTTACATCAGCAATGACTTTGGCAATATTGAGTGGGAGAAAATGAATCCTATAAGGCTGTGGGACGTAAGGCTCTGGATATCTTCACCCCGTAGGACTTGAGGCTAAATTTAACGCCTATATATTTATCTACATCATTCTACGAAAATCTTGGGTGGTAACACAATTTGCGGCAAAGCATTTAGGTTAAAGTTGGAGGGTTGTAAAAATAACAGCAACTTAATTTCTGTCATCGCATTTTGTTACTTTCCACAAATAACCAAATGATACTCTCATCTCGAGCGAGTCTGGTGGTCTGGGTCATAACAAAAATTAAAAAAATAAAGGGCGAACAGCACCCACAAATTTTACTAGGAATTCCATCATCTCTTGAAAGCAGCAGCCTTTATTCAATCACTAGGTTCCCTATTCGTAAGTAAGCCTGTATTGGTTTAGGAACCCTTCTCTGCGCAAACAGTAAACTGGTAAAGGAAGTGTACATTTAATACAATTTGACATTTCTACTGCGGGCCCCGTGGGGTTTTTCACTGGAGACCCCGTTTGGAAACAGCTACTATTAAGTCGCCATTCTGTTTTAACAGCTCAGATGGCCGAGTGGTATGGAGCGTCTGTCTCTTGAGCTGTAGACTCGGGTTTGATTCCGAGTCGGGTCAAACCAATGACTTTAAAATTGGCATTGACAGCTTCCCTGCTTGACGCTCAGCATTAAAGGGACAGTGTGGAGAACAAGCCGGCAAGTTTACTTGTTGTGCCGTTGGGAAAGGCGCTTAGCGGGATTCCCCCATCTTGGTGTGGTAGACAGATGGCCGGCAACTCCTAAACGAGCTCGTATAGCGCATTGATCGCTTTCTCGCGATAGGAGGATAAATATGCATTTAAACTAAAAAACTAAAAAAAACTAAGCATTTTAAAGGTTAGCGGCTTAGTACGAAATCAAGTAGCAGCATTATCTTTGTTTCAACCAACTTATAGCATGCTCTACCGGTTTTAACGCTAAATCCTACTTGTCCATGAGAAACGTTCGACATACAGCGTTACGCATGAATAATTTATGACGTAATTTTCTCAAGGTGTGAAATAAATTCTTGACTAATCGAAAATATTGATTGCTGTATTTTGTATTTACAACCAACTGCGTTTGTTAACACTCTTTTAAATGCTCAATGACTGTTTAATTGCGAGCGAGATTTTTTTAAGGTAAAAAGGAGCATTGATTAAGTTTGCCTGACGTCATCGTTTTGCGTTGTTCATTCTCTTTTTGTTTAGAAAAAAATGCAAGTACGATGTTGTAAATAATTTCCACTTTTCAGAAAATATTTGTGTTTATATTAGTTTTTAATGTAGCGCACTCATTCCATTTCAGATTTCTTCTCTGTCCTATTCTTGAAATGAAATCAGAAAATGCACTCATATTCACATGTTTCTATTGAAAGGGACGGTGATTGAATTATTTGCGTTGCACAGTTACATGTACGCCACTAATTCAACTTGTCTCTTTGAAAAACATATTTCAGTGCATGCATGCTTTATCAATATAAGTCAATTTCATAAAAAGCAAGTTTATTTCCGATAAAAAGCTATTGAAATTACTTTAATGCTGAGAAAGTCAAACGGGAATTTACTTGTGAAACAGGAAACTGATTTACGTACAGTACAAGTGCCGCCATTTAGTCTTAAATTCCTTTTATGGAGGATATTTTTTGCCGCAAAGGTTGAATGATGCAGACTTGAATAGTAGTTTGCCCTATGTTTTCTTCTGTAATTATTCACTAATTATAATTCCTGGCCAAAAGCACTTGTTAATGTATTAATGCTTACACCAATAAATACCATTTTGAAAGAAAAAATGAATATGTAAGTTCTTATCCATTTCATTTAGTACTGCAGAACGCTGTTTCTGGTTATATAGCGACCAAAATTTTGATGTTTTTGAAATCATTGCGTGGTCAAAACCCAAGGCTTCATAGTAAATTAACTTACTGGCCGCTGGAAATAAATTTAAACTTACAGGCCAGGATGGCATTGGTCTTTAAAGTTCAGTTTGGTTAAAAGTTACATTTTTATGAGGCAACATGGCAAGTCGTAGCAAACTTGTTCCCACCGACTTGTCAAACGGTCAACTTGTTGCGAAATGTTGCTTGCACTCTCTGCAAACAAATTCAGAAGCCCATTTGTCGCAACCTATCAAAAACTTCCACTCTGTCAAAACTTCTTCCGTCTATTTCTAAACTTAACGTTTTCAAGTTCGTCATATGACACCATTTTGATGTGAATTGTGCGGTAGTTCAAGCATGTAACGGAACTTTGAAATCAAAAAAATTAAACCCAACATACGGAAAATTTTTTTCATGACGTTTTGGCACCAAATATTGAAGGGAAAAAATCAATAGCTGCTGTCGTCGTACAGCTGAATCAGTCAAGACGCATCTCCGGATTTAGCAGCTGTCTTGCTTCTAATTCGTCATTATTGCTTGCACAATTTATTTTACGCACAGAGCAGAAAAACACTGTGTTACTCAAGGTACAAAATGTAAAGGCTTTTAATTAAATTAACATTTTTCTCTCAAGAGATTTGTTCAACTTGCATGACGAATTGTTAGACGGCATATGGCTGGATTTATTTTCTACGTTTTCAATCACAGGATCCGTGAATTTATTTTTGCCACAATAGAATATTATATTTTTTATGTATTGATTTTTATCTTACGTGAACGCCATGGATGATAAAAGCGTTGCTTGCATTTGGGCTAACCATGCAGCAAATGCACTTACACGTCGTAAAGGTGACATCACGCCGATATGAAGTTAGTTTTAAAAAGCAAAGTTGCTCATAGATCAAAAATCATTAAAAATTAATATTTTTTTCAATTTTTTTATATTCCTACTTCATTCAAGCTAGAGTAGATACACAATAACAATTTCAATGTCTACCTCAATTTCTGAACTATACGGTATACGAAAGATGAAGCGCTTTCGAAATACGGTATACTTACAACTGAGAATCAATACACTGTATTGCTGGTGTCAAGTAGTGTTACACAGTCAGACTGTATTCTCAAGGCACTGTCTGGTTTCACATAGACAGAGTTGGGCAGTACCGCGGTACAAAAATACCGTGGTACTGTAACGCGGTACTTTCTTAGTACCGTTATCGGTACCGTCGATACTTCTTAAAAAATGTACCGTTTTTGGGACCGTCGTTACTTTTTAGACTGTTTTACTCGATGTTTTGGTAACTTTTTTTGAGTAAAGTTGAAAGAGCAAAAGCGGAAAACTTTCCGAGTTTTTCCGCGAAAAGCATCTTTGAAAAGAACCCCGAAACCAGGTTGTTGTATAGATGAGTGGTCGGCAACCACCGGGTTGCGGCCCCGTGAGAAGTTTGTTACCGGTTCTTATGCGTTTTTGGAATAAATCCTTTGAATTTGAAACATTTTTATAACGTTGGACGCAATTTCAGTCGCCAACGAATTTTTGCGGTTTTCACATAAAAAACACTCATTTTAGCACACTTTTTTATCGAAAAAGTGGATGCAGTAAGTGCAGTCACTATGGACAATGCAAAAATATTTTTGCAGCTTATGTCTAAAAGCAGAAGCTTGGCTAAAATAAGTGAAAGGAGGCTGCAACCGTTATTAGTTGAGAAATTATGGAGTAAAAGTTGTGTTTTAGCACCTTATTACAGGGCCAATAGTGGGGGGGGGCATAGCACCGTAGCCTCCCCCTGCGTGCGCCTATGACGTCAATTCGCCTGTACGGCAGTTTTTTTTTAAATCCCCTAGAGGTGCCGTTATAGACGAATTCTACTACCAATATTGTTAACAATTGATTTCTGAATATAAATAAATTCAATAACAATGCGAATCAGTGTTTCAAACAGAGCAGGATAACTGAGTTCAGTTAGAGCAAATATACAAATTCACTCACCACAGTTTAATAACATCTATTTAAAACCCTACAGTCTGTTTCACTTAAGAGGGATCATCAGAAATATCTTAAAAAACTTTTACAAATGTGTTGCAAATAACAAAATTTTATAAAAATTCCAAAAAAGTTCCTCAACGCCAGAGCTGGGCAAACTGCGAGCCGCATGCAGATCGTTTTTTTGCTCTTCACCGATTTTCAGTGGAAAAAATAGTGGATCTGCGGACGTGTAGACTTTTTCTATGTTTGCTCATCAATGCTTTGTGGGGGCATTTTGGACTCACACTTTCCAAAAAAAGGGGGATTGTAAAAAAGGTTGAATACCACTGGTCTAGAGTATACGGAAAAATCTATTTCTGTGTCATTGAATCAACGTAAAACTATAGACCTGCAAATTTTGAGAAAATGTAGATTTTGATTCATTTAAAAGTTCGGAGTATGCTGCTACTGATACACCTGCGCGAATCTTGATCTTGCAGTATCAAGATTCGCCCGAGACTACAACTCATATCTTACACTAGCACCAGATGCGACAAAAGGCTTTAATTTCGTTGCTTTGCAAGACAAAAACCAAAACAAAAATTAATTTTTAAGAAAAAAATTTTCGTTTGAAAAGTACCAAAAATCGATACCGAGTTACAATATCGTCGTTACTTTTTTAAAAATGACCGTTACCGGTACCGACGGTACTTTTTTAGAAAAGTATCGGTACCGATATCGTCGTTACTTATAAAGTACCGAGTGTCCAGCTCTACACATAGGTTAAGACCGCGAACATTGGCATTTCTATGACCTCAACTTAATAGAATAACTAAACTTTGCATGGCTGTTTAAAAAAATAGTTCGTGTGATTACTATTAATTATAATCAGTAACTTCAAATATTTTGAAGATCATGCGACTTAAAAACAAAGTAGATTAAGCCTTGGCACAGTTGGTGGTAGTAATTACGGCACAAACCAACAGCCCAGTTGTCCGCTGTCGTGAAGGTCCAAATCAAAACCGAAAGAAGTTTTTTTTCCGTTTTGGGAATAGGTACTAACGAAGTGTCTGAGCTGCTTTACCACCAAGAATTTCTAGGTTTTTTTTTTTTATTTAGTTGCATATTTATCCTCCTATCACGAGAAAGCGATCAATGCGCTATACGAGCTCGCTTAGGAGTTTACAGCCATCTGTCTATCACACCAAGATGGGGGAATCCCGCTAAGCGCCTTTCCCAACGGCACAACAAGTATACTTTGCCGGCTTGTTCTCCACACTGTCCCTTTGATGCTGAGCGTCAAACAGGGAAGCTGTCAATGCCAATTTTAAAGTCATTGGTTTGACCCGACTCGGAATCAAACCCGAGTCTACAGCTCAAGAGACAGACGCTCCATACCACTCGGCCATCTGAGCTGTTTTAGCACACAATTTTGCAAGACATCTTCTCTATGGTACCGAAATATTGAACTACTCATTGCGGCTAGTCATCTGCTATTAGAACAGATAAAAAACTCACAGCAGAGATGAAGTACATACTCGTTTTAATTTTTACGTATGGTTAAAAAGTCAACTCCTTGGGAAAATGCGCTACTTCGTTGAGAAGAATTAAATAAAACTGAGGTTTTTCTCAGAACATTGAGCAGAAGAATAAGCAGTGAGTTCAAGGAGACTGAAATGAAGTAGCCTTCGAGTCGACATCTATTTGAAATACACATCACATGCGATCGGCTCCAGCCGTGAATCGAACCCATCACGTAGGATTTGTAAAGCACGAGCAGTATCACTGGCCCAAGACGCTGCTGATATGTTATTCATTGCTAGTAATACCTGAGTAGAAAAATAAAGCAGCCAGTGTGTGTTAAATCTATCGCATGCCGCGGGCTAACTTTGTTTAAAACCAGATCATTCGCGGATTTAGAGCTATAACTTTACTACCTTATCAGTTAACATATTGTCTTCTGTCAGCTTCCAAACTTGGTCTACAACTTGACTAAACAGTGAACTTGATATTGAACCGTTAAAGGTGATCACATGATTTACCCCTGAACGCAGATCATCAAAACGATTGGTTGAAAATTGACTCGTAACTCGATCAAATGTAAACCGACCGAGTATCGTATTTTTTATTTATTAATACAGGAAGTGTTAACCGCGGTCATGCTTTAAGTGCAGACAGCGGTCAACCGAAATCGGAATAGAAATTAATTCGGAATTTTTTTGTGGTATATTTGCATAGTGAAATAACCAAAGAAACATTTAATGGCAAATTAATTATCGAAATGCTTATAGTTAATGACCAAACAACAATATGTTTCATCTCTGATATAAAATGTGATTGCTATTGTGTGAACCTGATATTTTCGATATAATGCTCGTACCTATTCCAATTAGGCGCGAACTCTTTGACGCGATTCATTTGGGCAAACATTTTTTCCTTGAAGAGATGAAAAATGTCATAATTTATGACCAAAATTGTTAATAATTTTATACACCGGTACTTAACCCGTACTCCCGCCATCCTTAACCCGGATGAGTAAAGTTATGTTGATGGACTCTGCAGTCTGCACTTGAAAATACTCCACCATTGCTAATTTAGCCATAACTTTTCTCCGAAAAGAGGGGATCCCGCCAGCATTGATTAGCTAACAAATAATACTAAAGTATTAAGTCCTGTATAGAAGTAACTTGACCCAAGAACCAAAGCCACAACTGCAGCTTAGTCATGTCAACGCGTTGAAATCATAAATATTCTAATCAATAAAAGCCTTGCGACTTGATGACAGGCTGCAATGCATCGGTCAGCTTTCATGCTAGGAAGAAGTAAGATTGATCACCGGTTATTGATTTTATTGCTTTACTGCCCAATGGGTGCAATATCAATTAGACTTGCCAAAATAAATTGCTTCGACAAATTAGAAACACTGGCGAAATGTTTAGAATGTTTTGTGATCAATTTCGCTGCTTTGGTATTGTGAAACTTTCACTTATGCCTATGCCTGCGCAGTATAGCCTGTGCGGCTCTTAAATTTATCTTGCGGAATCGTGGGGAGTTCATAAAGTTTTCTTGTATTAAAATGCGAATCATAAACACATTTAAGGAAAAAGAACATGCAGCATTGATACAGCAAGTAAAATACTTGTTTGGTAACCGCACAATGATTTAACGGCTAATAATTAGTATCAGAATTGTGTGTAATTTTGTTTAAGTAAACTCTTTTTCTATCTCAAACCGAAAGCTCCTAATTTTATGCAAGAATTTCCAAAACTGAATATTTTTCTCACAAATGTGGTTCGGAATACGTGTTTGATATTCAAAAACTTGCAAAATGTAGTGGGAATGAAGGAGATCACCCCCCTTGATCAATTTTTTTGACATATAAAGCAACGGCTGCAGCAGCTGTTCAAGTTTGTACAAACATACTGAAAAATTTAGATGGCATTTTGCAGCGCTCTATTCATAGAATTAAAAGCACCAACAGTTGGTATTCCGTCGATACATCTTGTTAAAATTTAATGAGATTGAAGATGAAAATGAAATAAAAACGAGTTTTTCGATTGACTCTATGACACTTTTTTCGACAACAATCAGCATAGAGAAATACTGTAGTTGTAAAAAACTTGGATGTTTCTATTACACTAAAATCAAAAAAATACCAAATCATCGTTATACTCGCGATATCACGCCGAAACGTGCAACGAGTAGCGGTGTCCATTCTCTGCGGCTTAGCGACTGGGCAACATAATCCAAAGAAGCATCGCAACGTAGTGACACTGTATCCAATTTGACCGGCCCGGGAATCAAACCCCAGACCTCCCGCACAGAAGCGATGTCTTCAACAATTCATGCGCTGAAAGGCCGGTCTTCACTTATAAACTAGCCTCTTTTCTTTAACCATGTCGTTGTGTTGATGCTTTCAAAACGCCTTTGGAAAGAAACTCATTGATACTGTTTACATTATGCAATAAGTTATTACTTATTCGATTAGGTTCAGCAGAATTTACGCAATAAATTGACAAAAGAAGATAAATCTAAATTTTTCAAATCTTCGGAGGTATAGCGCTAAATTATTATTTTCTACGAAATCAAAAGCGAAAGTTAGCTCAGTTGCTGGACATATCGCTTTCGGTACGGGACGTCTGGGTTCAATTCCTGGACCGGTCTAATCGAACACATTGTCGCCAACGGCTCGCCACCGCTGCGACGTTTCTCCGAAGCTGTGTTGTCTAACCGCTACATCGCGGAGATGGGTCCCGCCAACCGCTGGATGCTTTGGCATAATACCGCGAGTATGCAGTAATGAAGATTTGATTTTTTTTTGATAAGTGACATCATCTTGTTTTGCTTTCTACAGTGACGTCATGCCGGTCAAGGTTGACGGGAATATCCGGGACTTTTACTTCACCCAATTACCCTCGAGAATATGTACGCCCTGACGGATTGGAAGAGTTTGTTATTTCGCGTCCTGGACAGGAGAAATTCATAAAATGCCAATGGGAGATCGAAGTGCCCCAGGACAAAGGAATCCAATTAAAATTCGGACACTTTGACCTTAATGCTCCCCTTGATGAATGCGATAAGGGCGAAGTAGACGTATTTTCAGGAGTAGGAAAACAAAAATCAAGATTGGGTGAGTGAATTGTGCGGTTACTGCCAGGTATGTGAGAGATGTCATGAAGTAATTAATTTCATCAACATGTTGTATAATTATGTTGGATGTTATGATCGCTTTTTTGAATTAGATATTTTTGTTTCACCCTTTAACCAAGCTGATGAGAGACCGTTTATCACTGATAAGAGACGTAATCCCGAAACAGGATGGCTCAGGTCTTATGTTTGTAAAAGTCATGAATTATGATTGAATAAATCTTTAGCTCTTATGAGTTGTGGTGTATTAAAGTTTTTTTCATCAGCCTAGGTTGTTTGTTAATTTTCTTTTCACCCCTAGCAGCACCGAAGCAAGTAGTTGCAAAAATGTTATTTTTAGTTTGACGTAATTATCTAGCAAAAGCAAGTATGATTACGTCATAAAAAATAACTTAAGACCTAGCTTGGTGTACTTAAATCTTAAATGTTCGAAATGACAGCAGTTTTTTCCGTAATTGATATTTCAGCTACTGAAACTTAAAGCTTTTAAGGGGAGAATTTTCAGCCGGTTTAGCTGGATCGTCGCTCGAAAAAGTTTTGGGGCAAAACAAAGTTTTTTTTTACGCTTAGGACATGGTTTGTTTACGTTAAGCTCAACGTTCTGCGTGCTATTTGTTTGGGTTAGAGGTTGAAACCTTGAAAATCCTTTTTGGCTTGTTGCACACTTAAATATCACGATGTGAAATGAGTTTACGGCTTTGAAATATTGAAAAGCTGAACTAATTAAATAAAAAGGTTGAACTTTCACTGAAATTTATGCCTCATTACTTTCCATTTTGCGAGCTTGACGATTTTAAGCCCTGTAATCGCTTCAGAAGTTTTAGCGTTGCTGCGGCTGATTAATCTGTAGAGACGTAGAGGTGAAATAACAATGCAAAAACGAATCGACATTTTTTGGGGGGAAGGGCTGCAATTGAAAAACGCTTATTTCGCGTCTTTGGGCATCATAAAATGCTAATACATGAATAGCTGTATTTAGAAATTTAGAGGGGCTTTTCCTCCCCCGTTTTGAGCCCGCTAATAGTATATTGGGCAATTCCACACCAGGTTAAATTTTCCCCCAAGTATGCTTGAAATCATAAACAATTTGAGTTCAGCGCCAACAAATCAGCGGAAGTTAACAAATGCAAAAAATACACGCCGTTTCGACCTTACGCACTTCATCATTGCGGTTGGTATGGACAACATTTAGGCTCATCTAAGCAACTACACTTTTAAAGCACTTTTGAAGCACTGGCTGGCGGAATTCAAATTTTGAGCTTTTGATGTTATACTCTTCTCTCCTCTTGACTAATGCATTGTCTTTTTTGCATGGTAAATGTGTCACCATTAGTGTCTGGTGCTACATTATGCTTGTTGGTCAAACAAAGTTCTACAAGCGTTGTTTTGATCTTAAAAAGGCATGAAGAGAGCGAATAAATTGTCAAGTTGTCACTTAGTGCACCCTCCTTGGAGCTTGCATCTGCCATTCCAATTACTGAATGGTTACTATTCGGCAACTTTGGTTACAAAACGTGTTTGATCAACATAAGCCATTAAACTGATAAACTGGCCTACTCTTGAAATTTATCGAAACTAGCTTCATTCCCCACTAGGTCAAATTTACTTCTGCTTAAGTAAATCATAGCTTGCAATAAGCAGCTTTGCTTCACCATTAAGTCGAACAGCGCGTAGCTGACTAATAATGGCAAAATAGCTTTTTTATCGTGGCCTTGAACGATCAAAATTGAATCAGCAATTGCGTTTAAACATATAAGATCTGCTGCTTGAGTTCTGTTTCTCCCGGAAAATTTGTGGGTCCGCATGAAAGTGATTGGGTACGGGATACCGATTAAGAAAGCCCAGGTATAAAGCATTGTCGATTTGCTGCTTGAAAGTTTCAGTTGTTGACTGAGTTTTGATTTTTGACCTGACAAAGCTGGTCGAAAATGAGAAGTACGACTTTCCCAGCTTTGCTTGATTGCCTTGACTGATATCAACGTAAATAAGTTTGGAGTAGTCAATGTCAGTAGATTGGAAGCAGCTGTGATCACGTATTGCAGGTGGCCCGAGTAGAGTCCGGTAACTTAATATAAGATTACCAACTACTGAAATGTACGTGGTACATCTAGCACCACGTTGCTAAAGTAACAACAGCAAACAGCAGCTGCTTTGGCGGTAAAACAGTTCACTTGGGAGATTTACAGAAATTAAATAGTACAATTAAATAGAATCCAGAGTGACTGCATATCGTTATATTATCACAAAAATTATCACGTTTGTTTTGCAGTTTGGGCTAAGCAATTAGACACTGCCCTATAATGTTTAGAATTGGTTTGTTGCACCCTGAAACCCACAGTTTGTGGTATTGTTGTAAGAACACTAGCAATTCGGTATGCTTTCCAGTTTTACCTCTGCAGTAATTGTAGAAGTTGTTTGATAATATAGACCATTAAAATTGTGACTTCACAACGAGAAAGGAGAAAGATTTTCAACATGTTAAGAAGCTAAATTTATCGCATTTTAAGCTCATCCGTCAACTGACTTATCGCTTGACTCATAACGAACAGCTCATTTTTCAAAAAACATTTGGAGTTGGACCAAAGCAACGCTTTTTCTAAACTTGATCGAAGTTCTTTGAAATCGGTGCATGCCTCAGTGATTCAGGGTTATGGAGCTGAGGAAGCTCTAAACGCAAACGCTTTTTGGAATTTCAATTAGCTTGCTCTCATTTTACTTGGCGTATTAATTTAAAACTTTTTCAACGTAATTTTTACATCCCATAGATAAATTCTTTGCTGACTTACGAATTATATCCATATTGAGCCAATTCAATGTTAACAATTTCATTTTTTTTGTGCGCTGAAATGTCTGATGATTTTGATTTATTTGGGCGCAACGTAAAGTTTGCTACCTGCGCGATATTGATTCTGGCATAAAATACTAACTGCTTGCTTTATTATTGTTGTTGTTCTTTGAAAATTCAAGCATGCTACAGCACCACCGTTTTGAATTTTTGAAAAATGGGTTGTCTACTTTCAGTATCTTTTTTTAGTTTTTGTCAGTTTTAGCGTTTATACACGTTTTGATCCTACAAGATGAAACATCTTTTAGTGCAGTTTTAACGCGAATAAAAGAATAAGTTTTTAGCATTGATAGACGTTGCATCAAACCTACATGTTTACGTTTCAAATCTTTTATTTGCTTTTATAGAAACTGAGCTATGTTTATTCCAATATTGTTTGCCAGGATGATTAGTTATTCAGTCATCATGAGCTGATGTTGTATCAAGCGCGAATCATTTATTTGGAATGAATCAGCCATCGCATACGGCCCATGAAATTTCTTGTTTTATATTTGCTAAGCCTAATCTAAATAGAGAGAAGAGAATATGCGTACTGCAGGCCCATCTATCTACAGGTTCGCCTGATGACTATTATGTTAAAGCGAGTTCAATTAGGAGAATTAAGATGGGTTTTGGAACTCAACTTCAATGAAAAAATTAGAGCCAGTATATTTGCGATCATTTTACAAACGTTTTGGTAGAAACTTGTACTATCATCAGTGTAAAACTACTGAGGCACTAGGCTAGAATGCATTGTGTAGCGTATAGTAGGCTTACCGTATAGCATAGTGCCTCTGCAGTTTACAGCGATGATGGTATAAGTTTTTACCGAAGCGTTTGTGAAATGATTACCAGTACACTGACTGTAATGTTTCTATTATAGTTCAATTTTTGGTCTGTTTCTTTCATTTGTGGTTCAACATTCCGATCTTGCTGTTATTGCTTTGCTACTCAAAGCGGTATGAAGGTCTTAAACTTTGAAATCATCAACAATGTTTTATGAAAAGCTGAAAATATAATTATAGTTCTTGATCGTTTGTCATAAACATGGTGATAACTCATAACATTGTAAAACTGGTGCCCACGTCCTCCATATTTTTCACCAGGGTTTTCGCTCTAATGGTTATAGTTTAATTTTGATCGATGGTGCAAACCTTAAATATTTTCTATATAACCTTGATGGTCTGACAAGCGTCTAGCGTGTGTCTGCATTTTTGTCTGTTAGTGGCAGTTTTAGTGTGGGGTGAATATTTGCCAGAGGGTTGACACTGTTCTTTTTTTAATCATTTTTGTAGATAAGTTCCTTAATTTTTATTTTTGGAGTCGCACTGTAGTATATCATAATAGGTAAGATATAGCGAAGGTACAGGTGTAATGTAAGGTATAGGTCTGAGTAGAGCCCTTAGACTTGTTCTCGCAAAATATAAATTGTGGTTGTACTAGTAGTACGTGTCGCCATATGGAGGCAGGATAATGTCATACTGGATTCCAGTATAACTTTTGATATTTAAAAAGTGATTGTAAATTTTGTAATGAAGCATTTGATTTAGTTTCGTAGAAGCTATGAGTAAATCGCTATGATCACAGAGCTTAGCGATCATGTCAGTCAACAGTGGGAAGTGGGTGGTGCTGTGACATATGAGGTATACATGTACTACATGTTGATATCATGTCTTCTAGGTAAGCGTCAGCATTTTTCTTTTAATGTATTACTCTTCATGTCAGAAAACTGCCAGTTGTAAAGTTAAACTCCTTTTTGCGGGACTGAAAAATGATTCTATTGATGAGATTAATGAGAAACTAAGTAGGTAAGCAAAACATCAAACCGAGATGATTGATTTTCATAAGATTATATGTTGTATAAACCAAAGCACATTGGACTGAAAGCTTTGAATTGGGAAAAAAGCATTATTTTTTGGCTGTGAGCTGAGTTCGCACCTCGTTCTGGGGAATGGGCTTAAAGTCGGATATCAATACTACGTCCGCTAGACCTCTGGGGTAGTTGGGATAATTGACCTTTTGGTTAGCATAAACGCAAAAAGTGCTTTTTGACATTTGGTTGTTGGACTTAGGCGGGATGGTACTGCAACTGCACTATTACACTACCTATCGCTGTTTTCCATTTTATAGAGTAGACCCTTATTTCCCGCACATTTTCTTTTCATGTCTCTCCTTCATGAAGTGGTTTCTGATGCATCTTCTTCATTTATTATTCTGATTTAAAAGGTTAGACTTCCTCATCAAAATACATCACGAGATTTTCCATGCCATATTCATCTGTCTTGATAATTTGTTTTTTACGGTTTAAAACCTGATCTTCTATTTAGTTAAAAATAAAGACGCTTTTGCGAACTGTTTGCTCAGTTAATTCTCTTAATTCGTCATTCCCAAATCGGACAAATTATCATCGGAGTTGAACGGAGTGACTGATAGACCACCCATAATGTCTTACAATTCGTAAAACAAATGTCAATTGCGAAAGTAAATATCAGTGCTAGTCTTGTTTGAAGTTGATATGCCCAGATTTTGGGTGATGATGCATGAACTCAAACTTTGAAAGAGAAGAGTTGCTTTTTTATTTGTTTTAATATGGCTACCTTGTTCTTGGTTTATGAGTTCTGCGCCAAAGAAGCAATGAAGCATGAAATTACCAAAGAATAAACAAAAGACAGCTCAGCTTCACCTGTGTAGCCAGTGCGTGCTTTTTGGGCTTGAAGTGCATTTTCTCGCCAGAAAATGTTTGTTCTTTTTCTGGTTTCTTTTACTAATGCACTTTTTGTACCGAGTTTTCCCATATCTTATGGATCCAAGAGTTTCATTCTTGAAGTTTTTCTGAAAGCCAGTTTTCAAGGGGCTATAAAATATGGCTTTCCAACATGAGATGCAATGCCATCAGTTTACAGAAACCGTTTATCTACCAGCCCTTCATCTTTCAAGAACTCACTGAAGCACTCGATTAATTCAAAGAGCTGAGATAAAGCTTCCTTTTCAAGGACTTCAAGTGCCATTAAATGCTCAATATTACGGTGAAGACGATCAAATTGCTTCTCAAAATAGTAAAAATTTATAAAATTTACCCAACTTTATTGCGGAAGTACCTGTAAGATCATTTACGCCACAATAATTTTTGTAAAGTTTCATTTTCCAAGTCAAGTTTTTGAATGCAAAAGTATTTGTTTTTAAAAAATCGAATGAACAAACTGTTAGTTTTAGCATGCGTTACTACATCTGTTTTTATTTTTATTTTTTTGTGCGGCAGTGGTATGTTATTATTATCTTTTTTTCTTTTTTGGGCAATGCATAACTGTAGTTACACAACTATGTTGCGGTGTTAAAATACCGGTAATAAACCTCACAGGCCTACACGATATTGCGCACCATCCACGTAAATTTAAATGAACGTTTTAGGGAGGTTATAATGCATTTTCTATGTACTAATATTTCAAGATAGCGCAGTTTAAACTGCTGTCCATGCGTCAAGTCCAGAACTAATGATAAAAAACTACAGATTTTTGATAAACGTTAAATTTTCAAAACGTAGCGAAGTTTTTTCTCCCGCAAAATTTTTTAGGCACTTTATATCTGACCTCTTGTTCTGAAATATTTTTGGGGGGTGGGTGAAAAGACCGGTGCGGGATCAACCCCACGTGCTATGTTAAATTCCGCCACTCATTAGAAGTTAAATAGATTCAAATCTTCAAATTCCTACGCGTCATAAATGTGACGTTTTTGCTAGGAAATTATGATTTCAATAAGAAAGTAAAATGTGTTATTTATAATTGCCGCTATAAATGAGGCAGCGGCTCATGCAAGAGCATGTTCTAAAATTTAAAATGCAGTTTTAGTGTCCACAAATCATTCAAAAGAACTAACGGGTCATTTGTTTTATCATCGAGTGTTGCCGATTGTATAAATTTAAAAATCTGTCTGTCATCAAACGTATCTTGCAGCCTTCTCCTACAACTAGATTAGCTCTTTAATCTTCTTTTGTCTTACAGTCATTCTTCTCAGACTCCGAACGTGTGATTAATCACACTATAGCTGGAGGCAGTCCTAGCAGTCAGCAGCCTGTTTGCTGCTTCAGAATCCGCTTAAACCTGAGTTACCTCAGTGATTTAAGTCTTGATAAAGGTTTAGCCATTTTGAATTTTCTTATCTTTTCAGCAATGATAAATTGGTAATTTAAAGCGTAAATCTTTACTGATAAATCAGCAAACACCAACAGTCTACTTACTCTGAAAGTTGCAACAATCTCTCATTATGAATACTTCGAAATGAAAATCTTTGTATTGTGTTGGCGGTTATATTTTTGTACGCTCATCATGTTTTTTTAATGGTTCCCAGCCACCGGCCGGTTAGCTCAGTTCTCAAGCCCACGCTATCGGTGCGGGAGGTCTAGGGTTTAATTCCCGGGTCGGTAAAATCGGTTTAGTGTCGCCACCGGCTCGCCACCGCTGCAAGTAACGTTTCTTCAAAGCTGTGTTGCCCAGACGCTTAGCCGCGTAGATGGGCCCCGCCATTCGTTGCACGCTTGGGCGTAATACCGCGAGTATAATGAAGATTTGATTTTCATTTTTTGGTTCCAAGCCAACGAGCCAAAGATGTAGTATTCTGCAACATGGTCAAGAAGTGGTCGAATCCAACATCCTTTATGATGGATTCGACTTGTGGCAGAAATGACTTGCATTTTTCGCATTTCGGGTTAGCGCTTACTCGAAAAGCGTTGTCGAAAACTGTTTAGGTTGAAATTTTATGAAGAAGGAAAATGGGATGCTTTTTTTACATTTTAAAACAAATAATAAAAACTAACAATTAATTAATTAAAATGAAAAATTAATTGAAACAAATTTTTACTTCATTTAATAAGTAAAGCTATTTTTTAATTACATTGTACAAAAAATTCAACCACATTAGATAATTAAATGCTAATGTATTGCACCATCGTGCATTAAGTATCCAGCGTTAGAGCTGTTAGTTTAAGATTAAACTCTTCTCAATTTATCAATTTTTAAATTTTTATCAAGGGATTTTTTTAAACATGATACAGTTGACAAACTATTAACTGCAGCCGTTGTTATTTATGGCTTCTACCTGCAAATTAAATTTAGCATCAATTGAACACAAAGGTAGTAATTCAAAAAATGTGACACGGTGGAGTTATGCCAATCTTTTAATTTTTATTGAAGCAAAGTGCTTGTTTTCAGATGATGCTTCTCATCCTATAATTTGCCATTAAATTTTCAAGTGCAATGTTATGTTGTAAATTTGATTTTTTTAGCTTGAAGTTTACTTTGGTTTAAAATTATGTCTAGGCCAATTATTGCGAAAGAATTTTGCAATTAAATTACACGTTTGGTACCGTATTGATTAATGGCTCACTCTTCTCGTCTTTTAAAATTGAGTCGCTCGATGAATTTTGTATAAGTAATTTGCAAAAAACATCAAATCTTGATTGTACTTGCGATATTACGCAGCAGCGCGTAACGATTGGCGGGGGCCCATCTCCGCGGTTTTACGACTGCTCGGCAACACAGAAACAGCGCAGCGATGGTGAGCCGTTGGCGTCAGCGTCTGATTTGACCTGCCCGGAAATCGAACCTAATATTTTCTGCGCCAAAAGCGATGTCTGTAATCAAACAGCCGGTATATTTGTTGACCAAAATTATTTGCATACCTCTTAACAGGGCGGATCCCAGAATATTTTTTGGGTGTAGCAATCAAAAAACGCTTATTTTGCACTACAATAAATGTGGGACAAAAATAGCTTACGGAGAGAAAATAAAGCTGTAGCAGCTCCCTCAACTGGACGTTTCTATAACATAGGTTCAGCTGTCATCATCAGTAGTGTAAGCAAGGCAAAACTGAAAGAGTTTAAAGCTCTTTTTGAGGCTTATCTTGCAGTTTTGCATGTTTTAGAAGTATCGAATTATCTGTAGTATGCATCAAATTAGTATGTGTAACCAAAAGTTGAGAGGTTTGAGCCTCTTAAAACCTCCTCTCCTCCTATCCACTGATGTTTCAGTCTTCAATGACTTTACTGAAATTTTATTCATTTACAGCAATTAAGCTTAATTTCTGATGAAGTAATGATCTAAACAAAATAAGAAAAATACCATCCTTTTAAAAATCTTTGCCCAACTTCTGTATCCACTCATCTATTTTTCGCGGCTAAATTTCGTGGATTTTTTGTGCCTCAGTTCAAGTTTTTGAAATCATAATTAATCTATCTTTCTGTTCATGAAGTTGAAAATTTAATTATGATGCTAAATGGTCATTGGTTTCAGGCCTAGGAAAAATAGAGATGTGGACAGTGTAACTATTCTAATTCTTACTCTTTAGGTAATTAGGCCACTTTGCCAAAGTTTTAACATAAGTTAAAGCTTTCGAGATGATCCCAAAGTGGATTAAACTACTGACATAAGCTTTAAAAAATCTCTGGACTGCAGTACAGTATTTGGAGGGTGAAAGTTTTGTGTAAGTTCAACCTACGGTAATCTCTGCCAAGTTACGATGCATTGCAAAATTTGCGGATTTGTGGATATCTACAAGTGGCATATTTTCATGGGTGGCATTTCAGGGTCACCATTTTTGTATAGTTATTCGTTTACCGACAAAGATTTTTTCAATCCGGCGCTGCTTGGTTGAACGATTAGTTGCGGTTTTTCTGTTTGCAAAAGAACTTCCTTTAAAGGCAAGTTTAACTTAAAAAATTAAAATATCCAAATACAAGCTGGTAATCTCTAGCACGGAGGTCTCCAATGACCTTAACTATTTCTAAAGTCTTAAAATTTCAAAGATTGCTGTTCAAAGCTGACAACAATCATCTAATTTGTGAATAGAGTCCACGAGAAAAGTAAAGCTTGCTGGTGATTGGTGTTGCAAGATGAAAGACGATCACAACCACTCATTTTTTAGAAAAAGAATTTTTTTGAAGGGGTAAAAATTATGTAGTGGCCTCATCAACCACGTAGGCTAAATTTCAATTTTTTAGCGAGCATTTTACCTTAATGTAAGGCATGCAACTTATATCAGCATGCTTTCCGATACACAGACAAGTTTTGCTTGGTATTGCTAAACTTTTTATGGAACGAATTGCACATTGGTCCGCGAGTTTCTTGTGTAAGCCTTAAACCTGAGTTTATTTCTCAATCGGTTCATACGAAAAAGAAAGGTATTTGCACCTAATGCATATGGTCACATCCTGGTGCGGAGCAAAATAATGTTTCTTTCGCAGCATGGTCAGCCTTTAGGTGAAGCGGTTTTTCAGCGTATTCAGTCGCTGAAGGGCCGTTGCTAATTATAAATAGAATAATCAAAAGGGAACGTGTTACTTGTGTTACGTGTGATTCACCCTCGCCGAAGCAAACAAACTTAACAACTTGTAGCTTTTTGTATCAATCGAATTAGTGCAATTTATTAGCTAATCCGTATGTTTCGACAACTTTTTGTTAAGAGGTAATTGATATCTCCCGCACGCATGTGTCGGTTTCCGTTGGCTCCGAAGTTGGTCAAATTGTGAAAATGCTTTTGATGTGAAACATAATATCAGACGACGACTCGGTCATGGTCAATGGACTCTGATCAGTTTTAAGAAATTTGGGAAAAACAAACAGAGCTTCTGTACCCTCACAACAGTTTTGTTTTGTCAACAAAAACGAATGCAAAAATGGCCTAACTTTGTCAAAATTCACATGCTTTGAAGCGGTTGATAACAGCAAACCTCATCTGGTAATGAACAAGGTGGAATCGGCGCTATTTATCCGTTATATGCTAAATTGATCCACTGCTCACCACCATTTGGACTTCAGATTTTGTCGTTATATACAACTATACGATATATATGGGTCTGTTATATGCAAAGTTTACAAAACTTTAGACCTACTGAACCATGATATTCATTTTCACCAATTCTGAAGTTGACAGAGCTCGATCAATTGGAAATTTAAGTTCTCAAGCAATAGATTGCCTGCTCCAGGCTAAATACCTGAACTGGTCATTCCGAAGTGTTTTCGGGAAAATATTCAGCTTCCATTCCCCGCGACCGCGTAGAAACCACACTGCTTCTATCCAAATACATAAAATGGAAAAATTACATTACTGTAAAGCAGCGGCTGTTTTGAAAAGAGCCAGTTTAGGCGATTAAGATCTTAGTAGCCTAGTCGATTTCTTATTTTTGTAAACTTGGAATATAATGATAATTTGTGTTCAAACTATATAAATGAACAAGCGATGAGAAGTATCTGGCTGTTTAAAGTTTTCTCTTTTTTTTGCAGCTCTGTCATGCTCATGACATTCACTAAGTTAAACACTAACAAAAATATTTAAAAAGAATGTTAACGACGTTTAATCTTCTGAAGTCACTGAGGGCGCCATTTATACACCATGTCATCATTCACATCGTGACATCGATTCGGTCATTCGCGAAGATTCTGCATCAGTTTGTGGATAAAATCTATAGATGCTAATTTGGAGTGATCTAAAAAAGGAGTCAGCAAATGAAAGTCGACAAGGGTTTCACCTCATTGACCAACGCCCCGTGTATTGCATGTGACCCCATAAATTTAATGACAACACTGTTAGAACTATTTTAGTCGTTGCTTAGTTCAAAATTAAGTAGTAATTGCTGAAACTAGAAGCTACACGACCCACGCTTTTCTTAGTTCTTCTTACTGTAATGGATGATTTGCAAAATATATAATTTGTTGGCATAATGAGGCAGAGATGCATTTATGTGCTTAGTTTTAGCTTTTTAATTATTTACTAATTACTTTTTTTGTGTTTGACATCGAAACTTTTGTATTCGTGTAAGAGCAAAAATAGGGTTTGCTCTCTAAGTCGCTAAATCACCTTGTCGAAAATTTAAACAGAACTAGCAAGTAGAAGCCATCAAGTTTGAGCTGTTAGCAACCAATTAACCCACAGTTCAGCCACATATAGCGTGCTTGAAACACTGCGCTATTTTCAACCATGTGTTGTTTAAACAACTTCACGCTTGACTGACTTTCCTACGGATTATGAGGATTCATCAGAGATCGCTAGACCTGTTAACTTTTTTGTATTTTCTGCATCGTTAATCTTTTTTTTATCTCTAGTTAGTTTTTTGGCAACCCTGTTCAGAATGCACCTGGGAATAGTGAGCTCTTTCACATGCACGTTTCTTACGTCACGGTAAAATGCAATGATTCTTAAAGAATAAAAATAGGCGTGAGATCTGCTACTTGTAACGCAAGACTTTGAATTTAACCGGCAGGTTAGCTCAGCGGTTGAACACATCGCTATCGCTGCGGGATTGCAGGAGGCCGGGGTTCGAATCCCGGGTCGATCAAATCGGACACAGTGTCGCCAACGGCTCGCTATCGTTGCGACGTTTCTTCGAAGCTGTGCTGCCCAGGCGCTAAGCCGTGGAGATGGGCACGGCCTCTCTCTACACGCTCCGATGCAATAATTTGAGTATAATGGTATAATAGTTTTTTTTATGTTGGGTTTAACTTCAAATGACTCTGAAGAGTTCATTTGTGCGTTAACACGTTGGTCTGTTTCACAGTTATTTTGGTAAAAGAACACAGTACACTGGTTTATGTTACTTGATCGATTTGCGGTAGAACGGAGTGCCGTGAAAAACTGAAGGATAAAGTGTCAAATTTACATCTCTAGACTAATGCTGGCACGTGATTATGGTCGAGCCAACTCTTGCGGTCTTTCAGTTTGATAAAAAAATTTAAGTCGTGAAACAAGCTAGAAATTTATGATTCGAGTTTTAACTTGAAGCAAGAAAACTAAATAAAAATGCTTTTCTGAGACTTGATGTACAGTATGTCTGTATTCACATTAAAAATGGAAAGCGTTGTGAGCCAAATCAACGAATATCATCAGAGCTTTGAATTTAAATGACAGTTGTCAGCCTAGAAAACTATTGCGTCAAAAAATGTTGTCGGCACCAACTCTCATCTGTGTAGCATGTTCGTGGTTCTTGCTTCACAAAATTCACTTGAACTTGAGGATTTTGGAGGGGTCAAAAGTTTATCTTTCATAGTTAATTTCCAACACCATTATTGAAAGAGTAATTATGATATCAAAAATTTAGTTGCAACGGAAAAAACTTACATTCTTTTGCCCACCTACAGTGGCCC
Organism: Trididemnum miniatum; assembly: GCA_964006365.1. Classification (NCBI taxonomy): domain Eukaryota; kingdom Metazoa; phylum Chordata; class Ascidiacea; order Aplousobranchia; family Didemnidae; genus Trididemnum; species Trididemnum miniatum. Next base: position 9,433,709 of record OZ023240.1, on the reverse strand, counting down.
AGTGGATGGCCTAGATGTTAATTTGTTCTTATTGGGAATTTAAGACACTTACTGCAGTACAAGGCAGGTGCTAGACAGAGGTCGTTTGCAAATATTCAGTGAGCTCGGCGATGTGATCGAGTTCATTGATTTGACCCGGTTATTGTTTTCCATTGAAGCGTCAAAATGTCGGAAACGATTCACCGTAATCTTTCAAAACTTTTTATTTCTTTTTTAAAACCATACCTCAAGAATCTCAACTTTTTTTTTTGAAAAGCGTGAATTCACGAGCTCTTTCGCTGGATTTTTTTTTTAATAATACCAGAGAACGAAATACCTGCACAAAAATAAATTACAGTACAGTGATAAATTGTTTTTTTCTCGCGTATTGTGAGTGCATGCATTATATCTGTAACATTGCAACAAAAAACTAAAGCTTTACATAAAACAAGCAAGGGCATGCTGCTAAAAACAGAATAGCAGTAAAACGCATTGTTACAATAAATAGTCGTACATGGGCCGAATAGTTTTGGCCCGAACCCGAAAATGTAAGCTCAGATCAGACCCGTACAGTACAACTTGATTTGAAACCCTGAACGGACCCAAAACAATCTTGAAAGTTAAAGTTGTTTTAAAACTCTTATCTGATGATCGGTGTCGCTCCTAGCTGAGGTCGGTCCGACTTAGTGATGCGGTAAGAGCGGCTGCATTACTTCATATTCAAACTGAAGTTTGCGCTTATTCAAAATTACAGGTACAGCAGTACCAGTAAGTAAAGAATGTATTCCAAGCGACATTATGTGAAACGAAAATCTCTAAAACTATTGCAGTACCTTTTGTTCCGTAAACTCTAACACAACATCTCAAATTTATGAAATTAAACGGCTATGAGTTTTAGTTAATATTATTAAACACCTTAGTTTTTATCTTATTCGAAGGTGCTCAATGATTTTGATTGCATTTTTGGTGAATATAAGCTAGCGTTTGAGTGCCAGTAGTTTTTATAAACTGGCCCAATTTGGGGGGCACGACTCGGCGCGGAACCAAGCACGCACAAGCACAAAATCAAACCCCAGAACATCTTGTTTTCAAATTGAACTCTCGACTTAACCTTGTAAACTTCAATTTTACTTACTTTGAGCGTGGTGTCAAAAATGGCGGCGAAAGTTTGTCGCAGAGCTAGGTTGATAATACCTCAAGCTTTCTGCATTAGTTTGTGTTGGCACCAAAGAGAAACGACTGATTTCAAATTAAGTTATTTTAAATGCTAGTGGTTTTTAAATATACTTTCGGTTCATTTGTACGGAAAATATTCTGTTTTATTTTTTATTTGAATTGCAAGTGTAGGGTCGTAGCTTATATTTGGAAACAATGTTCATAATGCTTATATCTTACAGCCTTTTACTCGTTTTACAAAAACGTGATTTATCTCTTGCATTATTATTATTACGCATGACCGCCGTTTAGCTCATGTGATAAGTATATCGCTATCGGTGCGGGAGATATACGGTTGAATCGGACATAGTGTCCCCAACTGCTCGCCTCCGCTGCGACGTTTCTTCGGAGCTGTGGTCGTCCAGGCGCTTAGTCGCGGAGATGGCCCCCCACACGTTACACACTTCGACGTATGAAGATTGTTTTTTTTATGATTGCGCTGCAGCTGCACGTAACTCCTATCAAGAATAATGTTCAATCCGACAGATACACCTAGGATAGGTGAGTACATTACAGCAGTTGTATGCCTTTTAATTTCAAAAGCTGCTTTTTTAGATAAATACTGTCCTGGAAATCGCCCTGATACCGTTACTTCACACTACAACTCCATCACCGTTGTGTTCCGTAGACCCATTAACTTCTCTGGAACCGGTTTTTTAATTTCTTACATTGCAATCACTCCAGGAGAGACAATCACAGGCAAGTTTAAAGCAATGTTTCAACAATAAATGGCAACTCTCATGCGTGAAATTTCATAATAATCTGGACACTGGGTAGATCACCAATGTCTGGATAAGTGGAGTAGAGTCCCACTTTTTCCGAGGTTCCTAGGTCTGAATAATAATCCAGTGCATGGAATAACACGACAGCATACGTGTACTGCACATGTTACATCACTTAAACAGCAGCTTACTAAAGTTTTGGAGGCCCGAATATTCGAATTTCTTTTACAGAGTCGTCTCAAGTCTGTGTCAAACCGATTGTTACTCGTCGGGCTCATTGTCTTCAAATATTTAACCTGTAAAAAATAGGTCGGATGAGCGCAAATTTTTTGACAAAAAAGTACTTTCGGTCTTGGCTTAGCTAGTTCAACGTCTGTAATCGCAAGCTGGTGTTGTATGCAAAGTTATTTATTCGAAGAAGCATAGCAGAGAACGCAAACGTGCTAACTAATCATTGCGTGGTTCAAAACTCGATATAATCAAGTTTTAGCGGTGCTAATCCTTGTCTCCAGCGTTGGCTTTGACAAAAACGTAATCAGCAAACGCTTGCTTCTCTACTCTCTGAGTTGGGTGTCAAAAATGATAATAACAAAAAATCAAATCTTCATTATACTCGCCGTATTACGCCGAAGCGTGTAACGAGTGGAGTGGCTCATCTCCGCGGCTTAGCCTAACGCCTGGGCAAATCGAAGAAACGTCACAAAGGTGGAGAGCCGTTGGCAGCACTGTGCCGATTTGGCCGACCCGGGGATCGAACCATAGACCTCCCGAACCAATAGCGTGCGCGTAACAACTGAGCTTACCAGCCAAAGGAGTTGGATGTAAGCTTTAAAAAGCGTATGATTTGAAAATACCTGGCAACACCAAAAACTTTGATCTCATCTGGTTATGCATGACTGACATCGACAAAACAGTGTTTTTTGTGTTCCTTATTTTAGGAATTAGTTCACGCCAAATTCTTAAAAATGTGCTGGGTGATAAACGCTCAGTTCACAGTAAATTAACTTACATTGGACTAAAATTAGGATAAGCTTATATGGACGGGCAATTCGCGCTCCACATCGTTGACGTGGTGAAAGTATTTAGAGGGGTTAGGTTAGAATATGCCGGGCGGTTAACTCTGTCGTTAGGCACATCGCTATCGGTGCAGTAGGTCTGGGTTTGATTCCCAGGTCCGTCCAATCGCACACAGTGTCGCCCATAGCTCGCAAGCGCTGCGATGTTTCTTCAAAGCTGTGTTGCCCAGGCGCTAAACCGCTGAGATGGGCCTCGCCACTCGCTACACGCTCCGGTGTAATATCGCGAGTATGATGAAGATTTTATTTTTTTAGGTTAAAATATTGCCGCATTAATACAAGGTCACAAGTTTTAGATTTGAATTCGATTCCATGCTTAAGAACTTTCTTTATGTTGTGTGATGGATCCTTAGTACAGTATATATAGGAAAATGAAAAAGTTTGAAGCAGAACAATCAATGAAGAAAACGCTTCTTTTTTTTTGCGAGATGAACGATTGCTGTCCTTGAAATTTGACTAAACCCTTCGAAAGTGTTGGGATGGTAAATAACAAAACTTCTTAATAAAATTACTGCAGCTCCTCACTGTTATGGTTGGGATAGACAAATATTTACTGATTTGAATTATGGAAGATCATGATTTTATTTGTTTTATGCACTTTGGGTTAGAAAAGCTCATAGTGACCATGATAATCAGAATTGTCTTAAATTTTATGGATAGAAAATGGTTTACTTGTCTCAGCAATGAGAAGTATTTTCCACTCGATTTGAATCCGTTTGTTTTATTAAATCAAAATGATCAATGACTTCTTTTACTCGCTATCACCTGGTAAATTTTTGTCTAGAGCAACGTCCTACTGCTTCAATTGATATTGCTTGGTTCCATTTGACCCCTTTTGTGATGAGTTACCCCTAATCTTCGTAATGCTCTTGATGTAAGCCTCTTTGTGGTTGCCTATTGCGTGTTTGTCAATGCAGTTACGTCAACAGATGACGTTAAGAACGTAACTTAATTCAACCGTGACGTGACGCAATCAGCAACTCAGTTTTAATTGGTCCATAGCCTTTTCATATTGTCTTTACATGGTATTAAAATCAAGTGGGTCATCCCAATGATTATAAAGATGAACAGTGAACATTAGCACCAACTGATGGTGATCTTCCGGGTATAGTGTTCAAGAAAGAGAAACGAGTGGTTGAACTTCTCCAGTAGCAGTTATTTTAATCCTATTCGAATTTTGTCCTTTCGTTTTTCACTCTTAATTACTGCGTCATATTGACCCTGTTCACATGTCCAATTTTCGTGGAGTTCAGGTCCACAGTTCTTGGTTCTTGTTTCTGCATCATAATCAATTTTTTGAGGTCATAATCATGTTTTTTAATTATGACATCAAAAATTTATTATGATGCAGAAATTAGAACCAAGAACCGCAGGCGTAAAGCCCAGGAAACTTGGACATGTGGACAGGGTAATAGTCAGAATCGATGTCAGCACCTTCATAACAAGATCGTCTCTTTGCACATACAGTATTTCCACCATACAGTATCTAGACAAAACATTTTTATTGTTTAAAAAGTTTTCTGTCTCTCATTTTTGAAAAAGTGACCCAGTACGCTTCACCTATCCATATGTCTTGTTCAAGTGGTTTGAAAGGTCCACGGGCTAAACGATTAATCTATATGGAAATGAAACCTAATTTGTTTTCACTAACGAAATGACGTGCATTGCCATTCACTTTTGTGGGTTATCCCAAACTGATATGCAGAGATATTGAACAAAAACACTTCGTTCAGCAATGGAGTTTTTAAAATCTGATAAAGAAATATAAATTTATCTTTTGCGTAAAAGATGTTAAAAAAGATACTTTATCCGCGATGTCTCCAAACGGACGTGGCATGAATTATTTGATTTGCTGTATCGAGTTTCATTACGAACTTGGAAAATAAAGAGAAAGAACAATCGTCACAGAGTGCATTTGATATATGTTCGTTGTGAACTTACTGGAGTAACTGGTTTAAAGCTACAAGGTGCAGAAGTGAATGACTTCTCACTTTTTTTGTATAGACGTTCATTGATCAGTTTTTAGCAATTAAAATTGTCGATTCTGTTATCAGTTTCGTTTTAACACATTACAAAATGAACGGTTGCTTAGTAGCTAGGGGCCATACTTTGAAAATCGGTCAAGTCGAACCAAAGAATTGGCAAATGGTGATCACTGTGTGCTGCTAAGTGACTTATCTTTGTTGTAGCAGTTTTCTGCGCAGGTATCTGAGCAGCTTGGTGCCACGTTGCGTTGATGAGTACCAAGATTTAGACGCAGGGAGCATTGTGCCATGCCCCCCTCATTTTGACTTTGCCTTTTAATGAAAAAAGACCAAATGTTGATAAATGACTGAAATATATCAGGCTTTTAAAGTTAATGTCACCGTATTAAAGTTTCTCGCTGCGCCACTGATGGGAACCACTATTTCGTTACATGCAGTGAATGCAATGAGCATGAATGAACAAATGCGGCAATTTTTTCAACATCAAATTTACTTGTCTAGCTGAGGCTTAGTTTAGCTTAAAAATCAAATTTTTTCTCTGTTCAGCGTCTGTTAGATGATCACTGGCGCTAAAGCTTAAAAAGTGATTGCGTGAAAGCGCCTTAGATTTAAATCAGCGATCAAAGAAGACATATGTCAACATTGAATCAACAAGCGTCTAGCTTAAATCTCTAAGGCACTAATCGGCGAGGAACAGAGCTGACTGAGTATTTATTTGATTGCTATTGATCGTGTACCTTGTTGATAGTTGCCTGCATTGATTTCCCACTGGGTTTACTTCGCACTTTCGAACTGGCGTTACGTCACCTCGCTCGGGCCGTGGGTTGCGTAGACTATTAATTACGTAATTATCCACTGGATGTTAATCAAAAGTTACAGAGCTAAACCATAAGGAATTGCATGCGCGTATCCAGTCGCATACAACGACAGAAAATAATCGTGAGGTTGGCAGTGATTGGTTCAAAAATTGGATTCCTTTCCAAGTTAACCCCAACATCTTTTAGGAAATTTTTATGCTGCGATTTTAAGCAGCTTCATTTCTCTTTGTACAGTAATTAGGCTACACTGCGTCATGGGTATCTCTTCCGCAGGGATCTAACCCTTACTTTTCTTTTTGAAAAATGAATGGAAAACACACAATAAGGTTATAACTGTAGTATTCCTTAAGTGATGCTATGTTACTGTATTTGTATTGGTATTCTGCAGATTTCATTCTTTTTAGTGATTTTATGTTACTGTTTCTGTATTTGTATTTTGCAGATTTTATTACATGTTCAGATGCTGGCAGTGACTACACTCGGGTGGAATCTTACAGGTAAATTTATTACAAAGAATTTTTTTGATAATGCTTAAAGATAACGGCTTCTTAAAAAACTACTTGACTAAAACTCATCGAACGAGTTATTACACGCCTCCTGCTGGTTCGGCGTCAGCAGTTAATCGTAATCTGTGCCCGAAATATCACAGGAAATATTTCTCATAATCCGCCGTGATTAGTTACCGCTTCGCATGGCTTTTTTGGCGTTATGAGGACACGTTATGTTTTGAGCATAAATTTTATATCTCATTAAATTTAGCTTAAATTTGATTGCCAAAGATAAAAGCTTTTATCAACGTTAAATCTTTCGTAAGCAAGTTTGTCTTCACACAAGCTTAATGGATTTGCAATTTAATACAATTACGTTTTCAATGGGCGGTAAAAATCGCCTGAATTTATTTCAGCACTCAAATTTTTGCTCGGTGCATCTTTGAATAATCACTTTTTAAGCAGTTTTTTTTAGAAATTCTAAAGGTGTTTTCTTTTTTTGTGGTGTTACAAGTTATGAAGAGTTACTGATACTCCGCAGCAGGAGCGTTTACTTAAGCGGGGGGGAGGGGGTCATTGTGCAATGCCTCCCTTGAGTTTCTTTTTTAGTCAAAAAAGATCAAATATTGCTAAGTGAGTGAATACTGGAGATGTCCATTTCAGAATAATTAAGTATTCTGTAATAATTCCGAATCTTTTTTTTCGAATCCAGATTTTGGAATCTTTAACCGAATCCTAAATCTATAAAATGGCCGTTAGTTTCTATTTTGATATCACTTCAGCACGCAACCACTCGACTACCGCAAAACAAAAAAAAAATCAACCATTTCATTTTTAATGACTTTATGGTCAGTACAAGGATTACAACGCAATGAATTCGAAGCATATGTACACGCAGTGGCGTAGTCATAAAGCTAACTGCGGGCATGCTTAAATTTTAGAAACACATGAAAAAATGCGGCTCCAGTATATATACAAGTGCTGCATACTGCACTCATGGCCTCCCACAAGCGTTTCACGGCTCCGACGAACACCGCATGATCACACACACGAGGCCCAGCGCGCACTTGCGTTTATGCGCAACGTTGAAAAAATTTATCACGCGCAATTTTTCTTTTCAATTAAACCGAATCCTAAAAACGAAAAACGGAACCGGTTCCTAGGATTCGATATTCTGAAATGGACATCCGTAGTGAATACACCAGCCTTTTTTAGTCGTTTTTGCTGTTTATGCTTCTATGTCAAAATTTTTCGCTACGCCACTGCCACGCAGTAAAAATTTTTGCAATAAATGGAGAACATGAAACAAACTATGACGGGAACAGTTTGAAAATGACTTTGAATGCGAAGGCTTAGTACGCTACCATATCACTGATTTTTGTCAATAAGGCTTTTTCATATCAACGGTTTTCTTTTTTTGAAAAATTGCTTGCAATATTCAAAGTACTTTATCTCCAAAGAATTGATTCTTAAATCTCTGTTATGTAAATGATTAAGCATTTTTGTCAAATTGTTTGGAAAATAAATTCCAAAATGTCTTTGGTTTTCAAATGCTTGTCTCGCTTGAGCAGATTTTCGAGTATTACTAAGATTTAACTGACTTCATCTTCATTCTGCGGGTGGTTTTACGCAGTTACTTTACTCACTTAACAGCGTATGACCGGCTAAGCTTATTTAAAAATTTAAGGCGAACTGATATTTGAAATAGGTTCGTAAACAGTTTCTGTCGTTTTTATCCGGCTGAACGTTTCTACTCAACAACAGTTGCTATCATCAACGATTGACTCTATTTTTAAATGTTTCACGAAAATACAGTATACCAACCGCATTTCTTTCAATTTGCTTTTATTATCATTGCGGTTTGTTTATTGTTGCATATCATGTTTTATGTTTTGTATTTTTGCTTAAAAAGCAAAGAATTTTATTATTTCCACGGGCTGGCTATGACTTAATATTAATTTTTGTATGTTGATTTCCGGTATTTGATTTGAAGTTAAGTTTGCAATGACGTTAGGTAGTGATGACGTCAAAAAATCATCGTATTCGAACTTTCCGTTTAACGATGACGCAATGTTTTTCAGCATCACTTGCCCCAGCGGATGTGCCAACATCACCCGTCACCCAGTCATAGGAAATCTCCCTTATAGAGAAGTAAGAAGTGTGATTTTTGATCAGTTTAATACTTCGATTCAGATTTTTTTTTTTTCTAATCAATAAGAGAGTAAAGCAGTCTAAATAAGAGAGTAATGCACACAATCGACTACATATATGTATGTTCATTGACAATTAACATTCAAAGTAAAATGAAAACAGCATAGAAAGATTATAGCCAATATATAATCATTTTCGAAGCGTTTCGGTTAGAACTTATACCATTATCAGTGCAAAACCACAGAGGCACTAGGCTAATATACTGGCTGTAATCATTCTATTAAAAAAATAGTTTGACCGCAGTGTAATGGCAGCGACATGGTTGCTGCGAAGGAACCGCAAGATCTTCGAGTCAACAGCCACCTCTCTCACAATAGTCATGAGCTTGGTAATACCACGACAAAGTTGATTGGGGGAACACCTTTAGTGTAAACTTAAAGGAAAAGTCTTTTGTGTCACTTTTTATGGGTATATTTTTGTCTTTTAGTTCAATTAAAAAATGGCTCCTAAATGTTTGCTCGGAAATTCCCTGACTCGTGACGTCAGTGGTTCAGGGCTTCTTTAAATCATATGATTTTCTGCTTTAGCTTTACTGTTTACTAATGTTAAATTTTTAATCTGGTTGTAAATATCTATGAGATTAGGTTATAATAACAGAGATGTAAGAAAATTATCGGGTTTAATCTGCTTGTGTCAGAATTAAGATATCTCAAAATTTTAATTACGACTCATAGTCCTTTTCATCTTCTCATAATCGTGTTATTTTTTATCGCATTTTCAACAGTTCTTGTCTCAGTATGATTTATGTAAAAACCACTACATTTATTATTGGGATTTACACGAAAATAAATATACGGCCAGTCAGCTCAGTTGTTAAGCCCAACGCTCTCGGTGCCAGAGGTCTGGGGTTTGATTCACAGGCCGGTCAAATCGCGGACACAGTGTCGACATCGTTCCGACGTTTCTTCGGAACTGTGTTGCCCAAGCGCTATGCTGCGAAGATGGACCCCGCCTCTCTTTACACGCTTCGGCTTAATACCCCGAATATAATGACAATTTTTAATCTAACTTGTGAAATAATGGTTTAACCTAATCTATAAGATGGTTTGACCAATATAATCTTTGAAGCATTATTAAGAGGCTGGAGAAGTTCGATTAAAAGCAGTCTAAACTAAGGCTGATTAAAGTCAATTTTACGGAAATAAAATTGCATCCCAACTTATGATACAGTTTAGTTCTTAACAATGTTTGCTAAGCTTGTGTGTTTGATATGACGTCATTTTTTCACTTTTTTCGAAGATGAGTTATCAGTATAGAGTTGCATTTGTCTTCACACCTGTTGAGGATTATGAGCATATTAGCGCTTGACACCTTATAATCTGTCGACGTCATATGTTAGAAATATGTACTAATGCTATAAACACTGAAAAATCTCTAGCTCGGTGGTTGGCTATGTCTTTTACTATGCAAATATCCCTTGGCCATTTTGTGCTATTTCTACACTTACTCATTCATTCCCAATGATTTAACAAATAAATCCCATGTACTTTTGCATGTAGAACATGTAAATGCCATTTTCAAAATTTCTTATCTATTTCACCATGAAATATTGCGACATTTTCGCTTCTTTTGATGGCACCACCATATAGCTCGCTTATTTATACGCTTATTATTAGGAAACCAAGCTTTGGTGACATCAGAGATAAAAATCATAGAGAATCAAGATTGGGATTTTGACTAATCACTTTCACATTCATTCTTTAAGGCCGAAATATAATCTTTCCCAATAAGGTAAAATGAGAATTTCACCCTGGCACTTTGTTAGTGAACCCAAACCAGTTAAACCTCTAAAATGGCTACACAACTTCATTACGAACGAACTTAGTGTTCATCAACACGAAAAACTGCTTTGCACCAAAGTCGATTAAATGTCAAAACTGCTTCCTTTATTTCTGAAGAGTTCTTTAGCGGCGAAACAGCTTGTTTGCAGTACGTATCACGAAATATAAACTAAGCGGTTGCTGTTAGTGACGTTAGTTGCTGTATGTAAAATATTTCGGCTAAAAGCAAACTTTTTACATTTTTTAAAAAATTGTGAAAAACTGAAATTTATAGCCTACTCTACTTTTTCAGCATTATAGCAACTTGAAAAGCAACATTAGAATGTTTTACTGAATAATGCATAACTGGGATAATGTTTTGCTTCTACACATAAATACGCCAAGAAAACCTAGAGAATAAAGTTATTATCAATACAACAAAGCATAAATCTACTTTTTTTGCGACAAATAACTGTATAAATAAGCTTTTATGCATAAAACTGTTAGTCTCTGTCGCTATTCACTAATGTTTGAGATAATCATTTCTTTTTTATAATATTCTTTTTCTTGTTTACTTTGGTAAATTTCAAGTGTTTTGTTTTTTTCTGTGCTTAACAAAAACATTAAAATAAATATTTTTATGGTAAGATTTGGAAAAGTGTAAAAGTTCTTTTTCAAACAGTTAAACATTTTCACTGAGGAAAGTAGGCCTTCCTTTAAACTTTTTGTACAATATGAGTGCGCTATAAAAGACCGCTGCTTTGCTGCATTTCAGGCGTCTTCCAAATACTTTGGAAGCTTGCGATTTTGAGATTTACTCAGGCGGATGACAGCGCTACCCTCATTATCTCAAAGATGAAAAAAAAAAAAACAGTTTAAAAAAGGAACACACGTTAAAACAAAATATTCTGTCCGCACAATCGAGCAGTAACATAAGGATTACAACACTACTATTTGGGGAATAAGCGTACATCAGCGGTTTTTCAAAAATCGAAATAAAACGTGAAGAAATAAAAAACACTTGTCGGAAGATGAAAGTTGATACTCCTTCCATGTTTTACTTTATTTTTATCTTCAGGATTCTCATATCTGTCGTGCTGCTGTTCACGCGGGGGTGATATCTGATGCACTCGGGGGTAGAGTCAAGGTAAAAAGAGAGACCGGAGTATCCTTATATCATGGATCCACTGCAAACAACGTCTCCGCCACGACGTGAGTTTCAAATTTTTAACCTGCTCATTCTTGTAGAATAGGCCCGTGAAAATGATAAATATTGATTTCATCGTTTTTATGTTTATGCTAAACAATAAGCATATCACTGTTGGTGTGGTAGGTCTGGGATTCGATTCCCGGGCCGGTCAAAACCCCAACGGTTCGCTACCGCTGCTACGTTTCTTCTGAGCTGAGATTCCCAGGCGCTATGCTACGCAGAGGCCCCGCTGCTCGTTATGCACTTCAAATTTAATACTACGAGTAAGACAAAAATTGGACTTTTTGGATTTGATCTGTCGCCATGAAGTGACTTAAGAGTTGTATTGTACAAGACCCTCTGTACTACGAAATCATGATCGAATTTCTCCAAAAAGCAAAATTGCGTTGGTAATACGTTTGATATTGATAAAGAAGAAAGTCGATGGATTTGATGGTTTAAAACCTCTTGTCGAATCTTTTTTATAAAACCTATTATATACATGTAGTTTATACTTTATTTCTTGAAATCGATATTGTTTATATTTTGGCAGAGGTCCTATGGCAGATTTTCAGATGACTTTTCCGAGCGTTAAAACGTGCCACAGTCGAATAGACTTGCGTGGCAGCCAGTTTTCAGCGTCATCCTATCTGAATGAAACCGATTTTTACGGAAGGTAATCATCAAACCACTGGGTTAGAAATTATTGGTTGTAATCTAAATATTGCTTTATTTAGTTCGCTTCGATTAATCGATAAATCCAAGATGCTTATGAGCTTTTCATACTGCAATGTAAAAAATGATTATTATTTTGCACAATCACCTGAAGCATAAAAAACATTTTTAGCGACATTGTTGGTCAAGATGATGCTATTTCGCAGTCGAGAGATGAGTAAAGTGCAGTGTGTGCTGTACACAGTGTACAGTGCAGCAGCTAGCAACTGACCATTGCTAGAATTTTATTTTAGATCCATATCTGTGGTGCATGGGTGCTAACTTTTAAGCTGTGGGCAGCAGCCCTCTCAATTTCGGGACACTCGTCAGCGCGCTAAGCAAATACAAAAGATCAATATTTGATTCGTTAAATTTTTCTCTGTTAGCCAATGCGAGTTCTAGTTCGGTGAGGATTTTTTGCTATCACCCGTCCAGATATTGTGGTACCTAGCAGCATCATGATCATTATAGTCGGCCCGCAACTCGAATTTAAATCCCGTGGTTTTAAATCAAATAAAGCTCTCGGCATGTTTTAATTTCTTTAATAGGATTGAATCCTGGTTTCCTAGCAAGGGACTTCTCTCTTACCCCGACGGGGCTTGGTCCCCGGGTGACGTCACGAAGCCCCAATGGCTGCAAGTTGATTTGAAGAAAATGATGAACGTAACAGGTGAAAGAGATCTTTTGCTTTAATGTTACTTGATAGGGCGCTGTAGTGCTCGCGAGTGGAATGACCCTTCAGATAAAATTGCTGCTTGTTAGTGATATAGCCGCACTTTGTATACCGCTACCTCAAAGCTGCGGGTCCTCGAATCAACTTCTACTGGAACTGCTTGGAAATTTATGGTAGCCTACAATGATTTAGTGCTGTATTCAGAGCTCAAACGAAATCAAGGCACAAAAATACAAAAAAGACCGCGTGCAGTATAACGATATCGTGGTCAGTGTTTTTTAAGGCGTTTTGAGGAACTGAAATGGTCTCTCAAAATTGTCCAGCAGTCCCTTAAAATCTTCTTCTACAATTATAGTGTAAAAAGCTTTGTTTCACGTTATTAAGAATTGACGGTCTTTCTAAATTGCTTAACGATTCTTCAAGCCAAAGCTTAAAAAAAGCCCTGATCGTGGTAACAATGGACATCAGCTACAGACCTAAGGAACTATCCAGGTGCCATGGTTGCTGCTAGTGTTAACTTTCAACTTGCGTTTACATTGATTTCGTCATCAACAAAAAAATACCGTAGTTGATTGTTGAAACAATTTATACCTTCTTATTGGTTTTTACGATTTTTGTATTTTAGGAATCATCACTCGGGGCTCGACCAATTTTTATACATTCACTAAAAGTTTCAGTGTCAAATACAGCAACAATAGTATCACGTGGTGGTGGTATAAAGAAGAAGGACAATCGAAAGCTAAGGTAAACCAAAACTAAAAATTTCTCTACCAAACCGGAGCGTATTTAGGGAAGGGGGGGTCATTGTGCCATGCCCCCCTTTCTGGCTTTGCCTTTTCGTAAAATTAATATTAATGTTGCTGAGTGACTGAAACATACCAGACTCGTTTGATGGCTTTGCAGTATGTGACCCCCTTCTCCCCCTTTCGAAATTTCTCGCTGCGCCACTGTTTCCAATCAAGCAATAATATGAGCCACAAGTCTATAAACTGATAATTTTTTGAATATGATCCCGTATTGGCAGACAGACCTAACCCGACACGTTTATAAATTTCCGTTGTTTCTAGATTTTTTTGGCCAAGTTCTTCAATTTTTCTTTTTTCGATTTACTTCGTCCTTTTTTGTTTGTCCGCTAACCACGCAGAGAAAAGATGTTATCGAAAGGCTATTGCCATTTTCTGATTAAGCAGCTTAGATGGCTGAGTGGTAAGAGCGTCCGCCTCCGTAGCTGTACACACGGCTTTGATTCCGAGTCGGGTAAAACCAATGACTTTAAAATTGGTATTCACAGCTTCCCTGCTTGACGCTCAGCATTAAACGAACAGTGTGGAGAACAAGCCGGCAAGTTTACTTGTTGATAGGAAGATAAATATGCGACTAAATACATATGCAGTTTAAAACCATGATTAACTGGCAATTACGGCGTGTTAAAATCTCTTGCATGTCAAAAATTTTATTCAACTTTCTAGATTTTTGGAGGGAACAAAAATTCATTTTCAGAAGTTCGTAATAACTTTGTGAGGCCAACAATTTTGGCTCGATATGTTCGAGTTTATCCAACTATTTTAGTTGATAAAGATTTGCCAAAACAAGCGATGAAGCTAACTCTAACTGGATGCCAAGTGCTTGAAGGTAAAATCGATAGATGGTAGATAATTATTTTGCAGAAGATTTTGAAAATGAAGATTTAGAGTATTCACTGAATTTTTATGCTTCCTTTTATACTGTAGCTAAAGTTTCAGGTGTAAAAAGTTTGTTGTCTGTTGCAAGTCGAAACTGGCAAAAATGACAACTGAGACAAGATAACAGCATTTGTTTCTGATTTCATGTGCAACTATAGCACTGTTGACAAAAGCAAATAGCATGATTGGTTTAGCGACGCCGAGAAATATTGAAAAAATGAAGAGCTTTGTCATTACTCTATCTACTGCTCATTAAACTAGGACGCTTTTACTATTTTTTCATTTTTGACTTGAAAGTTTGTAAGCTGCAACAGTAATTTAACCCTTGTTCCAATATTATTAACCCAAGCCTATATCAGCGATTTGCCTTATGAAACCAAACTCATATCTACCGTATACTTCAGCAAAACTGAGCCATTATTTCATAAATCACTGCGAGTATTAATCATATTGCGAAATTACTCTCTAAATGGGCTATTAGTTTCATAAATGCTACAGACACAAAGCATATTGTTATCTCGTACTCTGATGATGAATGTTGTACCGAAACTGACTTATAGTTAGCTGAAAAATAGACAATGGCACCGAAAATGGGCCGAAACGTTCGCCCAATTTAGCTGTTTCCTGACTGTGATATTTATAATTTGTAAAATTATAATTGTTTTTACATTAATATTGTTTACGACAGATGATTACGATATTGACGATATCCCTCCACCCCCTCCTCCTCCAATAACCACTACCACCACTACTCCAAGCACTACCACCACTTCTGTACCGTTTTCACCAACAACATTGGAGAATATAATTGCAAACAACACCACTGCAGGTCAGTTGAGTTCATAGTATTTTCAAAGAATGCAAATGGTTGCTTATGCTCGATTTCATGCGCTACTATTTATCGCAGGTTTAGATTAGTTATTCTTGCAATAACTTCATTACCTCATCGTCAATGTGGGCATGCCGCACAGTGCACACACTACTTAACTAGTGCTGCAATGGCTTGTGATTGACAGCACTTTGCGTTTTGACTACCGATATCACTAAATCCAAAACACTTTCTCCAAATATACCAATTATAAGAGTCAACCGTGAGCACTGGTTCATCACTATGCTGTTAAGACTCTCGCTCGTGATATAATTTTTATCAGCATTAAAAGAAAAAACTTATAGGTGTGGCAGATGAGGAGGAAAGTGAAAAGATTGCCACCACAAATGCAACCATTTTAATCGATGAAAGTTTTCCTGGGGTAAGAAAAATAGGCTGCAACAGTATATTTTAAAGTTTATGAATATAGTTGAGACTATTGGTGTATGACCAGTTAAAACGTGCTCTTAAGCTTAATTTCACGTTTTTGACCAGCGTAAATTTTTGTTATATCGATACTCGCGGTAATTCTATCATACGACGAAGCGCATAACGAATGGCGTCTACGCGTTAACGCCAAACAAACGCATCTCCAAAGAAACATAGCAGAGGTGGCAAGCCGTTAACAACACTGTGTTCTATTTGTCCAGGCCCAGAATCGAACCCCAGACCTTAGGCAGCAAAAACAATGTCTTTGTCCCTTAACTTTATATTTTTTGCAATATTTTAAAACAACTATCGTAATGCTATTTAACCTGCTCATCTCAAAGAAGGTAGTATTGTCGTCATACGGATTGCCAAGTCGTTTTTCACTTTTCCACCTAGAGTTGATGACTCATGTTATTTTACCAACAACTTATGTCTTTTCGTCAAGTGGTTTGTGCATATGTACAAGTGGTTGTAACGCAGTTGTTCTTCTAAAGAGAAAAGCTTCTTGACTAATCTGCCTGTTTATGTAATTAGAATATTGACGAAACAGCGGACAAACCTCCTGGTGTAAATGGTACTGATTTAAACGGTAAGTTTGTTCATTCAGTAATCAAACATAACCTATTGAATTTTGATAAAACTGGATGTTTCGACAACATAGATTCAGCAGCTGTTTCCATCAGCAGTCTACGCATGACAGTATCAATCTGAAATTATACAGCCTTGCATGTTCTGCTGTCTGCTGATGATGACAACAGTGTGTGTTGCCGAACCGTCCAGTTTCACCATTGTTTTTGGCATTGCTTTTCCTCGAGCTATTTTTGTCTCATATTTGTTGTATTCCGAAGTCTGATGCATTTTGTTTTGCTCAGCATTATTGAAGTGATTTTCTCTTTTTTTAAGCGATTGTTTCCGTTTGTCTGTTTTGGGTTGAACTTAACGAGGTGAAAGTTTAGAATTCGTGGAATGGAAGCAGTCAAGGGTATTAAGATTATGCGCTCAATAACTTAAATTTCACCCAGCTTAGGTTACTGTCACGCAACACTGTTATAGCCTTAGCAGCTTGCTCTTTCTATTGCCATTTGATATGGATTATAACTTATGATTCAGAATACAAGAAAAAATGGGATTAGAATAACGTTACACTTAATTGTTGTTTGTCTAAAAAGTGTATATGTCGCACTACCAGAAAAGTTGCATATTTATCTTATCACGAGAAAGCAAGCAAAACGCTATAACGAGCTCGCTTAGAAGTTGCCAGCCATCTGCTTACCACACCCAGAGGGGGAAATCCCGCGAAGTGCCTTTTCCAACGGCACTACAAGTAGGCTAAACTTGGCTGAGTGAATACCAATTTTAAAGTCATAGGTTTAACCCGACTCGTAATCAAACCTTTATCTACTGCTCCAGAGGTGGACGCTCCTACCACTCGGCCATTTGAGCTGCTAAAGCATTTTATTAAAGTCAATATCGTTTCTTATTTATGAGGATTTCAACACTGTACCTGACACATTATATTTGATTTTGGAATTTTTTTGCAGAGAGAAGCATCATCATTATAGGAATAGTCGCAGCGTTGGCTGTAACATCGATATTATTGGCAACACTGGTGCTATTCCTTGTGCGCAAAAGGTAATTTTTTTTTGTCAAACCTTAGCAAATTGCTTAACGAGGAAAAGTAAGCCGAAGTATCTCAAAACTGGACGTTTTGACAACGTAGATTCAGCTCTTGTCGTCAGCAGTGTAAGCATGGCAGCACAAAACTGAAAGAACTACAATTTACCAACTAGACTTGTACTGTAGTTAGAATTGGTAAGTTCAAATTCGTTCAGTTTTGCACTGCCTTTCTTACACTGCTGATGATCACTGCTGAATCTATGATGTCGAAACATCCAATTTTGAGAATTAGGCTACCGTAGTCTTATTTTCCTCTTTAAGCTATTTTTGTCCAATGTTTATTGTATTCTTTAGCAATTTTGTTTTCCATTCAACAACACCATGTTTCTTTGCAGGAAGAAAGAACCTAAGCATGACACAAGCATTCCGAAACCGACCTCGCAAAATAATGCTACATATCACGCCACCATTGGCAGTAAGTATTTCTGTTGTTTTTTCCACGAAAACTAAAAGTTGGAATTGAAATAGCAATTTTAGTGATTTTCTTTCATTTTTGGGGAAGCAAAATTTCAATCTGTCTCTACTTCTTGAGCAATATGCCTGCTAAATGTTTCGAAAAATTTTTTCTAGAAGTTATTCAAATTTGTATTTTTTACAAATCATTTAACTTTTGTATGACATTTCCGCTTTGATTTAATTTTTATTTGCTAAATTTTTGTAATATCGAAATTTCTGGAAACAGAAACAAAATTGAAAACGCAGACGTAGGGCAACATTGCTTTTAAAATATGCCGGTGTTTCAAAAATTCAAATTTTAAACCAACAACTTTTTTCAGTGCCTTATGCCCCAAACAACAATAACAACAAAAAAGAACGGAAACAAAATAAGAAAAAGGGGAAAAGCCGGACAGACAACAGAAATGATAGCCTGCCACTTACTGGAATGGCGTTAGAAAATTCTTTTGCGCGAGGTAGTGTGACACTACCTTATGATCAGCTACGTCAACCTTTGGTGAATAAAGTTGAAAAGGAACAAAGCGGATCCGCAACTTCACTTCAACCCTCAAACTCAAAAAATGCAGCAGGTACTAGCAAGTTGTTGCCATCCAATCATGAAGCTTGCGGTTTTAATTCAGGTAAGTTTATCGCTTTATAAGCCTTGTTGACACAAAATGCACTGCCAAGCATCAGGGGAGCCTGCTGAGCAAGTCGTCAATTTTTAGTCAGAAAGCAGCCCAAGAAGTAATCCAGGCAATATTTCAGTTAGTGAACTTTCTCAATGCAGTGCAAATTTACTGTGAAAGTATGAAGACTGATGTAGACGTTTGTCAACATGATATCCTCCGTAGGTAAACTGGCGATGTTGCAGCAGATTTACAGGGTATGTGACTACAATTCCCTTTAGAAAATAGAACCGTATCTTTGCGATTTAAAGGAAGCAACTTATCTCAGTAATTACGTAGGATATAACACATCTTGTCCGATTAGTATTTGATGTTTTTCGGGCATTTATTAATTGAAGAGTAACTTTGTTTGCGAAATATTTTAATCTTGACCAACCACCTTATGAAATCAGCTAAGATGAATCCTCATAACGTAAACAGGGCGGTATCGTTTGTTAAATTAACGAAATCGCCGTCTTTGTCTCCAACTTTAGATAAATGCAATCTGTCTTGCTTTGCTAACAAAACAATCTTAAGCGGTCCTACTAAACACCGCAAAGGACGACAAAGGACCTCAAATTGTTGTACTAAACACCGCTAAGAACCACAAAGGACCTTAAATTGATCTACTAATCACCGCAAAGAGCAACAAAGGACTTGGAATCATACCTTAACAAAGAACTACAAAGGACTTTATATTAGGGTTAGGTTAGGGCTAGTAGGGTTAGGGTTTTAGGGTCCTTTGTAGTATATCGCGGTGTTTCGTACATCAGTTTGAGGTCCTTTGTTGTCCTTTGCGATGTTTCAATCCTTTGCGGTGTTTAGCAGGACCCATCCCATCTTAAGTAAGATCATTTTTGTTTTTAGACGACGGAGATCATGAGTACCAAGTAATACTTGATCCTGTCTGTGACTACAACGAACAACTTCTTAGTTCAAAAGCTTCAACCGGATCCAGTTTTGAAACTCACTGTAAAACTTCTGAATCTGGTCCATGTCAGCAAGAAACAGTTTGGGGCAAAGCAGGAGACGCCTGGAGTAAAGACTCCACCCCAGAAAAACGACAACTCACTTCATTTGTCCCTTCTCAAAATTCCAGTTCACCCTCGTTAGTTCATTCTGGAAGTTTTTCGCGACGAAATCACTTCTCCATCAACGAAAGCGACCCCAACTCCGTTTTTGCTAAAGCAAACCCAAAGCAATATTTGCGTTCCAATAGCAGAGGACATCCTTCAGCGCAAAATTCGTCTTCTTTTCCTTACGGACCTTCCTATCAGCGATTTTCATCTTCCTCAACAGGATCATCAGCTCATTCAAAATCCGACGGATCTTCAAACCTCCGTAGGAATCCATCATCCAGTCCGTCAACTGCTTATTATCCTTCCGTTTCTCCAGACTCAAAAACATCGTATTCTAATCGTGAATCGGAATTTGTATTTGCACAGTCCAATTCCCAACCTCAGTTGGGTGAAAAATACCCTCCAAAGTTGTCTAACAACAACCACATCTACCCTTCAGTGTTCTCTCCCGTTTCAAACGGAAGCTTTCTAAACAGACAACAAAATCCAAATTTTCCTCTCGGTAAGGTTTGTTTCTATAATGATTTACCGACCTACTGTATTTCAATAACAATTAACCTTGAATTACAAATGTTTAACAGTGATGACGGTCCCACTAAACACCACAAAAGAACGACCAAGGATTTCAAATTGATCTACTAAACACCGCAAAAAACGACAATGTACTTGGAACCATACCATAACAAAGAACGACAAAGGATTTTACATTAGGGTTGGGTTAGGGTTAGATTAGGGTTAGAATTAGGATTATCAAGTCCTTTGTCGCTCTTTGCGGTGTTTAGTACATCAATTTGCCGTCCTTTGCAGTGTTTCAGTCCTTTGCGGTGTTTCGTAGGACCCTGGGAAATTCGAGGGCTCCTTTAAGTGGGATGGAAAAAAGAAGCCATCTTGTGTGGCATTTTAATAATTTACCCAAAAACATTAGGCCTACTGGCACAACCGCACGAATGCCTAAGATACACAAAGAGGTAATATTTTATTGTCCCCTAGTGGCATTTTTGGTATGGTTGTAGATTACAGTAGTTGTGAATATATCTCGTATATTTAACTGCGCCAAACAACTTTTAAAGATATGCATTTGTTGATTTTTATGCTGTCATCCATGAAATACAGAAAGTTATGTAGTCTAAGTCAACTCCGTCAAGCTTTGCACATCTTCCATAGATATTTGTGTATGTTTTTCTCTCTGTCAATGTCTATATATGTCGACTTCGAGCCACGAAAAAAGCAATCCTCACGTTTCACGAATGTATTCATCTTTTTACAGATGGCGTGAATGCAGCAGAATCTTCATGTTTGCCGGTGAACAATTCACAATCTCGCAATGATTATGATCAACTTTATCGGAAAAAGACAACGTTAGATCCGAAGAAAACTTTAGTTACTGCCGCTTCGAACAATTACGATCAGTTAAACTTAAACACTTCCCTATAAAATTTTGCGAATACACTCTTCTTACAGCTGTCTCGAAAGTTTTGTGAACTTCAACCAAAATTAGGCCTATACAAACTGTTGTATGCTTCATGTTTTTAATTTCCAGTGAGTTTATTAGTGTTTATCGGTTAATTGCTTGCAAATGTTGCTTTCTTTTTAAATTGTAATCAAAAATGTTTATTGATTCCTTGTTTTTCAAAACGCCACAACAACTTGCTGTTATTCCTGTGTTATATTGAACATTCTGGTGATAGATTTTATTGTTATTGTCATGTACAATACCCTGTCCACATGTCCAATTTTATTGGGCGTCAGGCTCACGGTTTTTGGTTCTATTTTCTACATCATAATCAATTTCTTGATGTCATGTCGCTTTTTTAAATAAAACATCAAAAAAATGATTATGTATGAGGCGCCCTTTGGAAAAAAATAATTTAGGTTTTTCCATATGTTTTTTCAACCAATTTAAGCTACATTTTGTCCAATATATTATATAGAAAATTTCCTATTTATATTTAGGACAATATATTATATAGGAAATTTCCTATTTATATATAGGTTTAATATAGCCAAAATCACTGACGCAAAATATAAAGGAAATTTTCTATATATTAATAAGACAAATTATTGCACAAATTAGCCAAAAAATGCAGCGCAAAACAAATAGGAAATTTTCTATATATTATATAAGACAAATTATTGCACAAATTAGCCAAAAAATGCAGCGCGAAACAAATAGGAAATTTCCTATGTATTAAATTATACAAATTATTGCACAAATTAGCCAAAAAACGCAGCGCAAAGCATAATTTGTCTTATATATTATATAGGAAATTTCCTATATGTTTTGCGCTGTTTTTTTGGCTAATTTGAGCAATAATTTGTTTTATATAGGAAATTTCGTATTTGTTTTGCACTCTATTTTTTGGCAAATTTGTGCAATCATTTGTCTTATATAATGTATAGAAAACTTCCTATATATTTTGCGTCAGTGTTTTTGGCTCGCCGTTTGGAAAAAAATAATTTAGGTTTTTCCACATGTTTTTTCAACCAATTTAAGCCACATTTGTCCTATACATAGGAAATTTCCTATATGATATATTGGACAAATGTGGCTTAAATTGGTTGAAAAAACATGTGGAAAAACCTAAATTATTTTGTTCCAAACGGCGCCTTATAATTATGATGCAGAAACTGGAACCAAGAACCGTGGGCCTAACGCCCACCAAAATTGAACATGTGAACAGGGTAATTACGTCATTGCTAACGGTAAATACAATAAAATTCTCGTTGCAAAATCGTTTAATGTTAATGAATTTGTTCCATGAAATCAATACTTTTTTGCAATCTCAAATAATACAACAATGTTCAAATTTTTTGCTTCCAATCAAATGTTGTCACCAGTGTCTGGCAAAACTAGATTCCCATTCGTCGAAAGTAGTTTATTGTACACAGGTTGTGTTAGGTTTAGGAAGTTTGTGCATGCGTTGATATTCTATCATCTATTTATTATTCCAGTGTTTTCTTTTTGTCAGTTAGTATTTTTGGTAGAGATATCGATGTTGCAAAATTTGTCCAATATGTTTAATGTTAGTTTGTATTCAAATAATAATCCAGCTTTGAATTCCGCAGACATATTTAAGTCTGATAGCACGCTGATATGAAACAAAATTCTAGCAAAACAAAGTTTTGTCGATAAATTTGGGAATGAATAAGCTACGTGCATGCTGTGATACAGTATAGTAGAATATGGTCGTAATAACCTATGTTTTGCGTCGTGAAAAATGTGCTTAAAAACCGCAGCTGAAGTGTGCAGCTCTGCCTTTACTTCTTTTGCCATATTTTGAAAATGTCTGGCCCATTCCCAACACCGTGCTTGATGGCAAAAGATTTTCAATTGATCTTGTAGTTTGTTTTCACCTTTCACATGCGCCAACTTTATTTGTCTTGCAAATGTTTCAACGATGACTGAGTGAATGAGTTTTAATTACTATCAGGCTAACAAGACGTTTTTCAATGCACATCGCTAAAACCTATTTTGCAGCAGCTGCCTGTGTAGCCAAGTGCTATGGTACAGTGTTGCAAAATGAAACACTTCTCTTAACCATTCATCGCAGTTTTCTTGTAAGAAACATTTTTTTAAAAGTAGCCAATAATTAAAAAAATCGCCAAAACTTCCTCGCAAGTAGCCCAAAAAGTCGCAAGTCGCCAATCTAAAATTTCAGTCGCCAATCATGATTAAAAGTAGCCCAATTGGCGATAAGCAGCCCAATCTGGCAACTCTGCTATAGTATAGCATTTGCATTTGGAAAGCGATTGATTCTCTACCAAGTCATACCAGACTTTAAAATGGTACCCGCACCTGGATGTATTGTTTGCAACGAAACAGAAAAACAATTGCAAATATTTTTGAAATTGCTCACCTAACTTAACTAGATACTTAGTCCTCGGCGATGTGGAACTTTCATCATTGATAGGCGTTAAAGCATTTTAGCAGATAGTCGACTCAATAGCATAGAAATCTGAATTTTATTTACAAAATAACTTCTTAGCTTTTGATATCGCAACTTCTCCGATCAAAGTGATTAATATTTTACTCGGAAATGAGAGTTTTCAAAAACAATTCTGCATATTTTGTTACAGTGTTGTAGGTTTATTTTTATTTTTGACCTCGTTAGAATACTGTAGAATGGAGGTTGCAATAAGCAACACATGATTTCGTCCCATTTCTAAAACTGCGTCTAAAAACGAGCTGCCAGTGTTCAATTTCGTATTGCAATAATTGGAAACGGCTTAAACGGAGGTTATCGCTAACTGTACGTTAAGTGTCTATTAAGGACAAAACAACGTATTTCCAGGTCGATTTAGCACAGCTAGCGGCAATTTCGAACTAGCTCTGTTGTTATGCTACTAAGTTTGAGCTTAAAGTTGGTGATAATTTTGTTTTTAATTTGTGTTCAAATTTAGTGTGTTTTTTTTTTTCAGCACAGTTCAAGTCTTGTATTTTAAACTCTCGGTATATGTTCAGTGAAATGTTTAACAGTGTCCGAATCACCCTCCTTCGCTGCTTTTTTGCTTTATTGACTATAAAATTGCTGGTTCTGCAATAACAGTAGCCATAGAAATAACTTATTGCTTGCAAAAACATAGTTTGCTACTAATAGTTTTTTTACCGTGTAAATTCAAACTTTGTCCGATATCATTTAACCATCATCATTTTTATCCTTCTAGGTTTTATCTAAATTTTCTTGTAATTTTTTCGCTTTCAACTGCATAATATTAGGCCTATATAACTACTACTTTGGTTGAACATGTCAAACGTGATTCAACGTAGTTTAAACACATTAAATTTTTGAAGAGTAATAGAAAATTTTGAGAACTCCACAATAGACCGGGACGTTTTAAATTAGTTTCGCGGTTCTGATGCTTGTGTGCGTTATCTTAGTGATATTGCAGTTTCTTCATGTTTTTGGCAATATTTTTGCGTTGTAAGCTAGTTTTTATTTAGTGTTTTTTTGTTTGTTTTTAAGAGGAAAAAAACTTGAAAAATTGTGAAAAAGGTATGTATTTTTATGACTGAATTTTTTAAATTGTCAAAGAGGTTTCAGAACGAGTGAAATGTTTTTTGATTAGCAAACTCAAACGATCTGGGTTCACCTCTACGGAAAATTACATCCGATGACTAACCAAGAGGATGAAAGAGAGTAAACATGAAATACAAAAACAGACCGTTGTAACAACAACGCAACGGTATTAGGCCCAATGCATCAGTGGCCACAAGATTTAACATCGTTTTTATATTCAGAGAGCTATTCGAAGCAGTTAAGGTGGTTAATGGTGAAGTCAGGCAGTTTGTTAATACTGGCTGATCAAAACTCTTATTTTTAGTAGGCCAAGGATTGCAGGCCTAATATTATTTAAAAGTACAGCCAATATAATACATGATAAAGGTAGCCTTATTCCCGTTTCTTAACAGAATGTTTTATCAGGTAGTTTGGGGTCAGGCAGCACATTCCGATCAAACGCCACGAATCGGGTTACCATCTGAGACACAGTTTGCGAGGGTTAGATTTTTTGGACAAAAACCATCACATTCTTGTGGGTAAATTTTGTGGCATAATGCACTTACAGTGCAACGTTAGTAAAATATTATTAAAGACAAGTCTTACGATTGAATGTAGTAACTGCAGATGTTACTGAATCCGCAGTTTCTTTCAAAACAGGTTATATTTAAATGACTAAACATCTTCCAAAGTTATTGAAGCACGCTAAGCTGTAACATGATTTACAAAATTAAATTTTACAAAAAGATATACTGGTAAATCACAAACACTCAGCTCCGGCTTTTCCTTTCCGAGGCAGGTACAAGCATTCAGAACTTCTTTTTCCAAAACACTCATTCTCCCATGCATGTAGATGACCTAGTTTTCTTCCAGCAAATTTCTTGCAGCTGACAACACCACCTTCTAATCCTTTGCTACAAGGACGTTCTCGATACACAATGAAAAAGCATGTACCGGTAGGCCTACTGTATGTATGTACAGTAGTTAGGCTACATATTCATCCTCCTATTACGAGAAAGTGATCAAAGCGCTGTAACTAGCTCGCTGAGGAGGTACTGGTCATCTGTCTAACACACCAAGAAGTGGTAATCCCGCTAAGTGCTTTTCCCATCGTTACAAGAAGTGAACTTGCAGGTTCATTCTCACACTGTCCCTTTAATGCTTGGCGTCAAGCAGAGAAGCTGTGAAAACCAATCTTAAAGTTTTTGGTTTGACCCGACTCGGAATCAAACCAGAGTCAACAGCTCCAGAGGCGGACACTCTTGCCACTCGGTCATCTGAGTTGTTTATCAATAACTTGAAAATGCTAAGGAGGCTGGGAACTTCGATGTGCAGACTGAAGTCAGGAGTGACGATATGTTATTGCGGTATCATTATGGTTGCGTAACTGAGCAGTGGGAATAGATATCCAGAATTTTCTGTCTCAACTGCCGACAATCTTCGTTGCAACATCCTTGGAAAAAATGCTTGACGATAGTTATCTCTGCTTGGTGGAATCTAACAAGCAGCAATGGAAAACAACCTGAAGAAAAACTCATCCAAAAAAATTGAGAAACAAAGGCAAACCCTAAGCGAGTCCGAATTCGCCTGATGTATAACGCCTTCGTCGCTTTCTCGTGACGGGAGAATTAATAGAAAAATAAAGAAAACTTTTAAAACGGGTTTAAGATCTTTTTCACAATCAAGGTCAAAGTGTATGTAGCACCAGTAAATGGAAGGTTTTGAAACGTTCAGAGGCAGACTATGGTGATGGTGTACAGAATATTATACCGGCACAGTAAATTTAAAATACGGGGCATTTTCACAGTTTTAAGTCGTCGTGTCTGTGCTAACAAGAGGGACTTGTCATGCTGCTTTATGCTGCTATGTTAAATTTAAGATTTAAAAAGAAATTTTCATTATACTAGCAGTATTACTTCAAAGCGTGTAACGAGTGGCAGGGCTCAACTCCACGAGCTAAGCGCCTGGGCAACACAGCTCCGAAGAAACGTCGCAGCATTGCGAGCCATTGGTGACACTGTGTTCGATTTGACGGGGAATCGAACCCCAGACTTCCTGCTCCGATAGTGATGAGCTTAACAACTAAGCTAAACGGCCAGTCTAAAGTTAAGGTTAAATATTATCTTAAGTAGAGAATTGTAAACGATAGTAGATCGAAATGATGTTGTCACGCCGATCTGTGTAAGTTAAGCTTTGTATTTGTGCTGATTTCTTAAATTAACTTGATACGCCATAATTCTTTTTCTTGGATCGTATTTTGCAAAGATTCTGTAGATTCAGAACTAACAGTTATGTCACGTCCATAAACCACCATCCTTTAAAAACATGCGTCCATTGCAGCAGTCGCTTGTTTAAAGGGAGGCGCATTGTGCCATGCCCATCTCCTTTTGACTTTGCTTTGTAGTAAAAAAGAACAGATGTTGCTAAATGACTGAACACGATGACTTACTAAATGCCAGACTTTTTTGATGGTTTTTGTAGTGTTTATCCCCCCCCCCCCACACACACACACCTCTTTTACTGTACAATTTACCACTACGGCACTGCATTGCAGAGCCGTTTCTAAAAATAGACTCATTGCATGAATTACGCTCATCAAATCTATATACCATCTCTGAGACATTACAGTCGTGTGCAAAAGTTTAACACCACATAGATAAAAGTTGAAGTTTTATTAGAAAATAATAAAACTTGCGCTAATGTTATGTCCCATCAGCCTTTTATGTTCCATGTAGGCCTTACATTAAATGATACTTGTGAAGCCTAAATGATAAGATTTTTTGTGCATTTCTGGTTTTGGAAGCAAAAAACATTCAGTTTTACTCAAGCTTAAGTACGGGAAATATGGGCAAAAAAAGGGGATTATCAGTAGCAGAAAAGGGAAAAAGTGTTGCTTTGAATGAAGAGAGGTACTCAGAACGACAAATTTCAAAAAGACTAAAATTTAGCAAAACAGCGATCCATCAGGCAACTGTGAAATTTTGGGAGTTTTCAGGACTTGCACAGGTCTAGAAGATCCAAGGTTACCTCCCAAAGGGAAGATCACCTCATAAAATGGATGGTAGTGCGTTCACCTGCCAATTTAAGCAAGAAAATTTGGTCGTCCTTGCAGCAACTGTACCGCTGCCTTTGAGCAACAACAACACCAACCAATTTTCTTGCTTAAACTGGTAGGTAAACGCACTACCATCCTTTTTATCACGTGTACATCCCTTTGGGAGTTAGCCTTGGATCTTCCAGACCTGTGCAAGTCCTGAAAACTCCCTAGATTTCGAAATTTTACAATTGCCTGCTGATAGATCACTGTTTTGCTAAATTTTAGTTGTTTTGAAATTTGTCATTCTGAGTAGGCAATCTCTCTTCATTTAAAGTAACAATTTTTGCCGTTTTAGCGACTGATAATCCCCTCTTTTGCCCATATTTCCAGCACTAAAATTTGGGTAAAACTGATTATTTTTTGCTTCAAAAAGCAGAAATGCGCTAACAATCTTTCATTTAGGCTTCACAAGTATCATTTACTGTTCATGGAACATCAAAGGCAAATGTGACATAACATTAGAGCGGGTTTTATTATTTTTCAACAAACCTTCAACTTTTATCTATGTATGTGGTCTTAAAATTTTGCTCACGACTGTGCTTACCCAAATCTACCAGCGTTGTCCATGGCACAGCTGCACAATGTAGTTAAAATAAAACCTAAGCAATGATTGGCAACGTTTTTGTACTTCGAACAATCTGACGGAGATGTCCAGGAATCTATAAAAATCTTACTATTGCAAGTGCATCTGTGTGCCAGTGTGCCATGCCCATGCGCAAGTACATCGCGATACGTGAAAGTATTGTAACAAGGGCGTTTGGAAAAATTGGAAAGAGGGTCTGCTTCTTGTGCAACAGACTCGGGTTTGATTCCACGTCGGGTCAAACCAATGACTATAAAATTGGTATTCACAGCTATCCTATATGACGCTCAGCATGAAAATGACAGTGTGAAAAAGAAGCCAGCAAGTTTACTCGCTGTGCCATTGGAAAAAGCATGTTCCCAAGATTCCCTCATTTGAAAGTGGAGGACAGATGGTCAGCAACTCTTAAGCTAGCTCGTTATAGCGCTTTGATTGCTTTTTAGTGACAAGAAGATGCATATGAAACTACATACAATACTTGCTACTGTCATTTTTTGCACTAATATCACAATTAATCAAATATTGCTCCTGAGCAAGAGCAAGCTTTTCATCGTACTGACATTTCGGGTTTCCCTTTCGAGATTTCGAGACGGGAAATTTCCCGGGAAATTTAAAACTTTTCAATCTTTTACTCATTCTTTTTTTCTGCTGTCATAAATACCCACCACAAAACAATTTGCATTGCTGTTTGCATATTACCCGTTTCCCGGGAAATTTATGTCGGGAAGCCGGGAAATGTTTTTACATTAATAAGGGTTTCAGTGGTACTGATATCTATCATTCCGACATAAAAAATGCATTTCTGCAAATTCAAATTTTTTTTGTTTACTAAAAAATTTTTTTCAAAATTTGCAAAATTTCAAAATTCGCAAAACTAATAATATTGTCAAGTAGGCCAAGGCTGATAACACCAATGCTCGGTCGAATATTGTTCATACTTCGTTGAGTCCAAGTAACAAAAATATGGTAAGCATAGCCTTAATACTCGAGCTCCATTTGGCATATATAGGCCTAACTACATGTACAGATGTAGTTCTTGGACAGCTTTAGAAAATTTGTTCAATCGTTGAATGACTTGTTTCGAAACTACAGGCTATGTTATTGGTGCGTTGCAGAATAATTACGGACATAGGCCTACGCAATTTTTTTTATTTGCAACACACCTACCGATAGTAGTGGTAACAATAACAGGTCAGATATAGAAAACCAATACCGAAGAGGTAACGCAACCTCTGGAAGTTACTAAGCTATGCCACAGAAATTTTTGAACGTGAGCCACCACAGACGTGATTGTCAGATTGCTATCTTTCTGGCTCTGATTTTCGCTGCATCTGGTAGCGAACGCTTTGGGTCATCAATTCTTTTCATTAGGCCTACTTAAATGAAGTTACACTCTCACTCATACACTCGATGTGGTCAGTAGAGTTAAGGTTTGCAGAGCTTTTTTGTTTCACTTTTTTACGAAACTCGGACGTTAAAAGGTGTCAATCGACGCAATCAAATTGATCACATCATTTTGTTGCTGACTACCAAAAACGCATGTAATCTCCCTGCAATATTTCATATTTTACTATAGCCATGGGTGCATTTCTAGGGGGGATGGGGGGATGTATCGCCCCCAATAATTCGGCTGCATCGCTTCCAATATTTTCATGCCCCACATCAGCGAACTAGATGACCTTTTTTTTCCTTTGGTCTTCACTACATGTTGGGTAAGAAATTGGTCATCTGGGAAGTGATGACCTTAGGCAAAAATTTGGGCAACCGCGCGGGGTGTCAAATTTGCTAAATCATTCCCCCCAATCTCAAAAAATGGTCAACTTTGCAGAATCATCCCCCGCAATGCTCAACATAGATTTGCACCCCTGACCACGGCTCATTGCTGGTGCTTCGCCATTGAGCAAATGGGCAATGCCCAGGGTCTCAGCTAACTCTAGTTGCGCCTCTGCGGGTGAGATGGCCATGCTTTTTACAAACCTTCGTGGTTTGCTTCCTACTTACTTGAAACGTGCGTAAAAGGGTGGGGTTGATACTGTTAAGGACCAGATTTGCCTTTCTGTGTCTCATCAGTTTAAATTTGTCATACACAAAATAAAAATTTCATCTTTTAAGAATGACGTCATTGACCATCTCACCTTAGAAGTGTAGGTGAGATGGCCAATATGATTGCATCACAAAATGAGAAAGATGTATCGTAAAATAAACGAAAATAGACATGTATATAACGCTCAGTCTATCATGACATTGTTATATTTTTGCGCAGCTACAAAAATGGAACCTGAATGGAGTAGAAATTTCTTCTATTTCGGAACGTTTATAGGCTATTAGTTAGTCGTGCAAGTCTTATAGGCTTGCTGACACTCCACTGTAACATTAAACTTGTTTAGGCCTACTTTTTGCCATGATATCATATGTGAAGTTTGCACACAGAATTTGTCCCACAGCTTAAGGAGAGATGGCCACTCACGTGATTATACGATAACTAGCTTTTAGGAGGTACCTGCTTTGTGATTGCATTCTTGCGAACTGTAAATTCTCTAATCCGAAGACTATAGAAAAAACACACGCCCACAAAAATATTACTGCTTGCTATCTATATCCAGCTGAAAATTTTCACCAAACCTTGAAAATTATTTTGGCTATAGCTCACAAAATTTTGCAAATTTCGACACCAATTTGAGACATGTTGCTGCACCATGTGCTGATTCGAAACTGACTAAGTCAATCTTGCGTAGCATGTAAAACCAAGAAAATAGCGGTTGATGGCCATCTTCCCTCGAGATGGCCATCTCTCCCGGAGTTACCCTACACTAAACAGTGAGTTAACATAAAGGTTTATTTGATAGTGTATGCTTGTTGTCGAGCTAGAAACATCATCAAGAATTATGGTTGACCAACAGAAACTACAGTAATTTAAAAAAAAAATAAGACATAGGCCGCGTTCACACGTAGTGGTTTTCGCAACTAGGCGCGAAACGTCATTTCGATACGGTGGACGCATTTTTTAAGATTTTAAAACCTATTTTAGCAATTCGAAAAGGTAACCAATTCGGTTTTTGAACTGCTGAAACAAGTTCAAAAAGAGTTAAAATTGCGTGCACAATAACACAATGAAGGTTTGTGCCTGGTAGCGAAAACCACTATGCGTGAACGCGGCCATAGTCAAAAGTATTGGGATATTTCGACAAGTTACAATCAACCTCATGTCAGCTCTTATGTTGGGTAGCAAGGCAAGTCAAAATTGTCCGATGAGAAAGTATACAGCTTTGCGCCGCATGGACGCACAGTTGATAATGTCACCAAAAGATATGCAGTTGAAACGTTTAAAACGTCTATTACCTGAATAAAATAATAATGTGTTTCGTGATGCAGCACTACTACCACAGGAACCATAATTATCATTAAATGATCGCGTGGTAAATGGTTTATATCTCTCGTTTAGGTAATAAAATGAAGTTTCGCTAAATACCGCATTACATGGATTTTATGTCACCCTCTTCTGCCCATAAATTAAGACATGGGCGATGATGAGAACGAAAAAACAAACTTAGAAGTCTGAAATGAAACGGCTAGCTCAATTTAAATCAAAAATTGTATAATTTTAGCACATGTAGTTTATGGTCTAATTGTTGTACTTTAATTAAATAAACAATTAATAATCGGTTTAGAACACGCTGGTTGGGTAAACTGTTTCCCAAAGATATGATCATTTACCTCAGATGTGACCAATCAGGTTTCTGTTTCGCTTTTGATTTTTATACAAACGGGTGGTTCGGAACATTCTGAGCCAAATACTCACCCCATTTTTCCGCAAAAGACGTAAGATCTTCGCGTAACGGTGGCGTAAGTAGAGGACTGCCATCAATGTTTCTGCAATATTTTAAAATAAAGTGAATTTTTCCATTCCTTTATGGTTTGATTAAAAACTTTCTTTGAGGGTCTTTTGATAAAAGTTTACATCTGGCACATGCAACTCTAGGCCTACTGTACATCTACAGTACAAAGTAATCAAACCATTTTCTGCTAATTCCAGGCCGATCAAACAATAGCCTCAGTGTTTATAAACTGATGGGCTATATCACCACACGGATGCATGTTTTTGGCTTTGCTCAAACTGATACAACATTTATTCGAACTGAGCACAGCGAATGACGATCTGTTTCAAAATTCTGCTTTCGCTCTCATTTGCAGCTGCATTAAGGAGTATGGGGCGACGTAGCGAAAAATTTTGTACGAGCATCATTTATACAGTTACACAGCTGTGAAGTGAACTGTAGCTGAAACGCTTCGAAAAATACAATAACAGCCAAAGTGTAACGACATTTGATAAATAGCAGCGATATTTTTTAAATAGCGGCTATAGTTAATAAATAACGCAACATTCATCAGTGTTGTAGTAAGGCCAAGGACCTTAAGGTCGAGGCCAAGGCCAAGGACTTTAAAATTTTTGCGAGGCCAAGGACACACAAGCCAAAGCCAAGGACATGCAAGTCGAGGCCAAGGCATGGATCCAGGACAACGGGCATTTTTCCGATTTCAGTATGAAATCTCAAAATGTGGGTCATTTGGTCATGAAATAATGGTTTGCAAACAATTTATAGCTTAATATTGCATACCTACAACGACAATCGTTTTCGAAAGTTACGGGGTTAACAAAAATATTATAATTGATAACAATTCAAGGTCAGGTCAACTAGGCGCAGGGTATAAAGCTATAAATTGATATAAGATGCCCCAGATGAAACTCGCCACAAAACTAAAACTAACCCCGACGAATCAAGCATAAAGTTCCTTGTTGTTATTTAACGGTAAGATGTTTATTGCATATAGAAAAAACCCATGCACTAATCCAGTTACAGGCAAACTTATGAGAGTTAAGCAAAAACCTTTAGGTGTTTTTTTGATTAATATCTGCATGGAAACAAATATTAATGATGGTTGAAATCTTTACTACTTTGGTCGACACTGTTCTGCTTACTGCATACCAAATTGTGCAACCATTTTTGGATTTTGTGCTTACAAGCTATAGTAGGTAACCTATAGCCGCATTTTCTACGTCTGTACTCTATCCGCAGTTCGCTTCCCCATAGGTGTAGCCGCATTCTTCGGTACAACATCGTACATTTCCATTTCTACCTACAACCTTTGGTGAGCCAGATTTAGTTTAAGGAGGTTCTGCCACCCAGGCCGCCACTGTCTTATACATTAACCATTATAACTAAAAAACCAATTTACCAAAAAAACAACAAATCAACGAAAATGCAAGCAATCATAATAGAATCAAAATCACAAAACGAAGCAAAACAAAAAGTGAAAAGCACTCACGTGTCACTTTCACACTCAAAGAACTACCCCACAACGTGTTAATAAGACTTAAGAAAAATCAATGGCGAAAGCGCAGACCCCGAAATGCAAGCTCGATGAGGTCACATAATAAATCCCCCTTTGCTAAAATCTCTTTCGACTAGGGCTGATGATGCTAGAACAATTAGCACCCGATGGGCTAAACAGCTCAGTTTGGGCAGAAAATTCATTATTTTACTCACAATCTAAAGCTGCAACGTTAAAAGCTATCGATTTTGTCATCAACTAATGATGGAGTCAAGTTTTGATGGTCGAGAGTCGAGACTTCAAGAAAAAAAAAAGACAAACTCGAGACCAAGACCCTATAAACTTGAAAATATTTTTGAGCCCGAGCAGAGGCGTCGTGCAGCCAAAACGTTTGAAGGGGCCCGAGTAACAACTTAAACAGATGTTGATCGTTTACAACCTTCATAAAAGCCACATTCAGCACTGAGTAACATCACGAAAAAAGGAAATTAGGAAAAGATACCAAAATATGTTGTGATACCCCAATTTTTGGATAATAAATCGAAATTTATTGTGATACCCCAAACCGCTTCTTAATTACGGACAGCATGCGCAATCAGTGTGGCCCCGCGATTTAACAAAGGTGGAGGACATTACAGTAGAGTTGGGGGAAAGCCGCTGCCGCCGTAGGCAAGGTAAGTCTGGGGGCTTAGCCCCCAGTCGCCAACGGGTTTTTACGGTTTTCACGTAAAAAACACTCGTTTCAGCACACTTTCTTGTCGAAAAAGAACATATCAGTACCTGCAGTGATGTGCAGCAACGACTATAGTGTCAGAAAATACAAAAATGTTTCAATAGCCCATGTCTTAAAACAGAAGCTGGGTTAAAATAAATAAAAGCAGGTTGCAATCATTATTAGTTTTGACCCATTTGGTGGGATGACGTGTATAGGGGGTGTGTTCTAGGCCAGGACTTCCCAAACTTTTTCGCTCGCGACCCCTTTTTATCTCCTAAAATTATTCGCGACCCTTCATGGTTAAAATGACAAACAGTGCGAAATATGCGTTTGTGATAATTATTGAAAGACGAAAACTAAAATCAAGTTACCGTTACTCAATTATTTTATTTTATTTTTTTTGTAGCATATTTATCCACCTTTGACGAGAAAGCGGTCAATGCGCTGTACGAACAGGCTTAGGAGTTGTCAGCAAGGGTGGAAACCTGGCTACTTGGCGTTAGGGTGTCAGTTTCGATGTGTTGAATCCCAGATGTCAGGTTTCAGTTTTGGTTTGATTTCACGGCTGTTGAAAAATCGGTTCCAATTTTGGTTTCAGTTTTGCTTACGCGCAGCTTCGGTTTCCGGGTTTCAGCTTCGGTTTTCATCCAAGAAAGTTAGTTTACAGTGAATAAGTATTATTTACATCCTCTACTTCTTGGCGTTTTTGTTTCATTACGATGATAAGTAGCAGCTCAGATGGCCGAGTGAGGAAGCAATTGTTTCAGAAGTTGTCAACTTGGGTATAATTTCGAGTTCGGTAAAACCAAAGACTCAAAAATTAGTATTCATAGCTTCTCTACTTGACGCTCAGCATTAAAGGAACTGTACTGGTAATGATGGTGACGACAATTTTTAAAACCCAAAACCTTAGAAAATTTTGAACAAGTTTTAGTTTCAGTTTCGGTTTTGACGTTTCAAGAAAAAACGGTTTTGGTTTAAGTTTAGGTTTTCAAAGATTTGGCTAAGTAGGTGCCAGTTTCAGTTTGGGTATCCAAAATTCTTTTTAAAACCGGGTTTTCAGGTTTAGGTTCAGGTTTGAGTTTCCACCCTTGGTTGCCAGCCATGTGTCTACTCTACCACACCAAGATAGGAGAATCCCGCTCAAAGATGGAATTGGGCCGTGTTGGTTCAGCCCGAACCCGAAGAAGTAAGCCCGAACCCGAGGCCTCATAAGGAAGCCCGATTCGGCCCGACAGTAGTTTTTCCGGTTCATTAAGTAGGCTATGCTACATAATTGAATGGTAATGTGCTGCAAAGCAGTTTTATTGTTTAGAAAAAAACAAAACAAAAACACTAATAAATCAATGATTGATTTATTTATTGATAAGCAGAATTCAGTAGTTCTATTGCCTCCACGGTTTCTGG
Source organism: Trididemnum miniatum (assembly GCA_964006365.1). Classification (NCBI taxonomy): domain Eukaryota; kingdom Metazoa; phylum Chordata; class Ascidiacea; order Aplousobranchia; family Didemnidae; genus Trididemnum; species Trididemnum miniatum. The sequence continues at coordinate 9,397,911 of OZ023240.1, read as the reverse complement.
AGATAGCAATGTCCGCCTTGCTGTTATGGTCAGTCCGCAGGAGGAAAAGTTGCGCTCCGACTGAGCGCTAGAGCACTTATTAGCAATGCATAACGCAGTGTCTTTTGTTAATGATCTTAGTGCAGAAGAGCTTCTAATTATTACTAAATCTGTAGTACACTACCAGCTAGTCACTTCGGCCGCTCGGCGCACAAAAATCTAGTTTTGAGAAATATCCTAATGTAAAAAAATTATTTGCTAGTGTGCCCTCAATTGAACCTGATTTCTCTTATGAAAATTAGGCCCGAACCCGACCCGACCTGAACCCGATCCGACTTCCATCTCTGATCCCGCTAAGTGTCTTTACCAACGGCACAACAAAACTTGCCGGCTTGCTCTCCACACTGTCCCTTTTAATGCTGAGCGTCAGGCAGGGAAGCTGTGAATACCATGTGAAAGTCATTGGTTTGACTCGACTCAAAATCAAACTCAAGTTTACAGCTCCCGAAATGGACGCTCTTACCGCCTGGTCATCTGAGCTGTTAATGCCTGCAATGCCTACTAGTTTATACTTAAGAAGCGTATTAGAAACAAAAACAAAAAAGCAAACACATTTAAGTAATGTAATGGCCGATGGGTGTTAATGCTTTCTCCTACAAACCAAATCCAGTCGCTGCTCAATATTTGGTAATGCCGGTCCCAAGACGGTTTCAATGTTGCTTATGCAGGAACGATGTTTTGCCGTCAACGTTGAACATGCAGACCCGCACAGACACGTCGAAACAAACGGCCGTAGTGCGGTTACTGCCGAGTCCGATAATGATGGATATTCGACTTTAATGCTAGCCATTGATCAACCTCCACCCGTTGCTTAAAATAGTTTTTAGTTACCGGTGCTAGCCTCTTGCCAGCAGAGTTCTACGTATGGAGTCGCAAACCGAAGAGATGACTCAAAAAAGATGCATCCAGCTGTGTCACGTGATACCGAAGTGACGAAACAAAACAGTTTATACATAACTACAGCATTCATCCACTGCCTCACTATTTCGTACTAGCCTAGAGATAGACCAGAATCTACAGCTAAGTTAAGAATGATGTTTGCGAAATTGCACCAGTTTTAAAAGTCTAAAAAGCACAACAGCATACTATGCAATTGCATAATACGCAATACTTTGCGTAAAAGTTGTGTACTCCCAGCGACCCCTGAAGTTTGTTGAGCGACCCCTTGCGGGGTCGCGACCCCCAGTTTGGGAAGCCCTGTTCTAGGCTCTAATCTTTAACAACGCATGCAAAATGTTTTTTAAATTCTTACCACAGATCAACAAACTAACTTTACTCCTGAATCGAAGTGATTGATTGAAGCAAAAATTAAAAAACAAAACAATGGAATTTATAGTATAAGAAAGGGGGGTGGGGGTATGGGGTTAATTTGAAAGATGAAAACAAAATAACTCTGGCTGTTAGTTTATTTTTTTAATTTTCAATTTTTTAATTATAAAAAGTAAAACATCTCACTCCTCGAGCCCCAATGACACGACGCCACTGAGCCCGAGATCAAAACTCAGTGAATTTGTTCGAGACCCAAGTTTTACTAACAAAGCTTGTCTGACCAAGTGGCCGGCGCATTGGGCTGGGGAGCTGGTTTCGCGAGTTCGATGTCCGGCTGGGCCATCTACCATGATGCACATACTTCACTCCGATAAAAACCTTAGCTCTGCATGTGTGGCTTCGTAAAAATAGTATTAACGCTCTTCGTTTTATAAGCAAACCTGCATACGCAATAAAATGTTCATAAAAATTCAAGCTTAGGCCACAATTTTTATTTGCTACACTGGTCGTACTTTAAGCTATTCCAATCTTCACTGGCCTTATAGTTGTCACTCTTAAGCGTTTTATAAAAACGTTATTATTTTCAAAGAAGGTATATGTTCAAGTTAATCATTCTGAGTCTGCAGTCTTTGTTGTACCGGTACTCTAGTCTAGTAGATCTGTAAGATAATATGTAAAAACAATTACCAAGAGCCTGGCTAGAATGACTTCCCATGATAAAAAGCTCATCGTACTGCCATGCTAAACCTCAAGCTCAGTCCACATGCAAGCGCTCTAAACGTAAAATTCAGAACATCGAGAAACAGCAAAACAAAAAAAACAGACAGCTGCAATTAGTACCTCTAACAAAGATATACTGTAACATCAAATAACATCGCCGGCGCTGCATTCTCTTTTACAGACTGCTTTACATCACTGCTTTACTTCAGACTGCTTTGTATCGCTATTGCAAATTATAAAGAAAATAAAGAACAGTTGATTGAAACTTTGAAGAAAAGTGTAAAAGAGCGTTCTCCCGTCATTCTACCCGAGTTTTCGAACCTCAAGGATCTCCCGCTGAGAATCCAATTATCATAGATTAAATTTTCTATTAAAAGTTTGTTGCTCACAATTTTAATTTAAAAACCTTAAGGAGAGATTGAGAAACAAAATCTTGAATTATCAAAATTTTGCTTTTCACAATGTAACTTTATGGTTTTCTCATCACGCGTTGTCTACTTTTATTTCTTCGCCGCGCGAGCATACCAAATACCGATGCTTATCGTTATTTGGACTATTTTTTCTTAAAACAGCTTGCGTTTTGTGAAAACAATCGCAAAGTTGAATTTCTAAAAATATCGAGTCCTCTAGCCGAGGACAGCACAAAATCCAAGGCCTAGGAGAGCCGAGGCCAAGGCCAAGGACAACACGGTCGAGGCCAAGGACTTCACAAACCTGTCCTCGAGGACGTCCTTGAGGCCGAGGACATCCTCGAGAACTACATCACTAACATTCATTAACCTGCGGCGATATTTAATAAACAGTAGCACCATTTAATTTGTAGCAGTGATGTTTAATAAACAGCAGCGACAGTTAATAAATAGCTGCGACGTTTAATAAATAGCAGCGACATTTAGCTGAAGTGCAGCGAAAAATTAAAGTGCTGCGGTAATATGCTAATAAGATCAACAGTGTTTCCACTTATAGTGTAATCTTGAAATCGATTTTGAAAAGTTTAATATTTATTTATCCAAATTTGAATTACTGTCGGCACAGCGTATCCATATTACTAATAGTGGAACCACTCTCTGTGCCAGTGGTCGGCAACCTGTGGGCCACGGCCCAACTGTGGGCCTTTTAGCAATTTTTTGTGGCCGCCGGGCTATTCGGTTTTACAAAGTTTTTGTGGGCCGCATGCTAGCTGCAAATAAAAAGTAAGCCCATACAAATAAAAACAAAAACCTTCCCTTAGATGCTTTGCGCGTAAAACAATCCAAATTTTTTTCTCCCGGCAATAAGGAGAGATGTGGGACCTTTGATCAGGGTGGGACCAAGGATCATATTTGATTTCTCGCGAAGTTCTTGGCGGATTTTCTTTCTCTTTTAGGAATTGATTCAAAATAGTTTCAAAGTTTTACATCCGGGTTTTGATCGAGTTATGATCATCCACACGCGTGCAAGCAAGGATAACCTTCTTTAATGGCTCAAAAGTTTTTTTTGTTGCTGATTGTATTTTTCATCTGTGAACTTTAAGTTAAACGGAAGGTAGCACAGTATTGCTTGTTTTTGAAGTTTATTTTATGTAGAAAAAGATTTTGCCAAGCTCGGAGGCATATACCCTGTCAGGTAACGGCCAGTAGGTAAAATGTTGTGCCTACACAGTTGTGGGACCTTTGAGCCAGTGCAAAGAGGGACCAATGAGCCAATGGCAGTTTGGTATGCACCGGATGTGGACATAGTTAAGGCAGGTCTCTACGTCATTGTTTAAGTGTTTTCTGTAGTTGGGAGCTTCAGACATTTTGTTAGACTGCTACTTAATGGTCCTGATGACGAAGATGATTATGAAATTGAAATCTTAAAACGGTCTAAGCAGATTAACCATGGTTTCGTCTTCCCTGACGTTGATCATCTGGCTACTGCTAAGAATAGTGAATTTCAAAAATTTTCACCGTCATTTTCAGCAGCTGCTACTAAGCGTTTAGTTAATGTGTTAAAATTTAATATTACTTTGGCTCGTTATGGCATCTAATTGTTAAGTGTGATTGATAGATCTTTTTGTGTGATTTTTGCGTGGTTAGTTTTGTTAATCAATCTGTTTCTTTAATCTATTTATTGTGCTGTGATTTTGACAACAAAAAGATTGCAGCTATGTAAAAGACAAAGACGTAGCGTAAATTGAAAAAAAAAAAGCGTGAACTAAAAAAAAGGGAATGGCGTTGATATATAGTGTAGAGCCCTTTTCATTGACTACCAGTGTTGTAGTCGAGACCACATGCTTCGAGACCGAGACCAAGACCGAGACCGGATAATTTTTTCGAGACCAAGACCGAGACCAAGACCGGGTGTTTTTCGAGACCCATGGTTCGAGACCGAGACCAGCAAGAATCGAGACCGAGACCAAGACCGAGACCGGCAATTATTCGGCTTACTAAAACAGATCTAAAACACCAACAATAAACTGTATAGCAAATTTTTATTTTTCTAGAAATTGCGAATTACACTTCAAATAAACAAGCATCTCCAACATGTCCGACGAGAGCCTTGCTCGGTGTGGCCGCATCATTAACCCACCCGCACTAAAAATTCGCTCAACGGGAGCTGATGAAGCGGGTACACAAAATGCATGGTTAGCAAGTTTTAACAACGCAGGAAATTCATTGCTCTTTTTTTGCCAAAAGTCAAAGATGTTTGAAGGCCCTGCAGTCATGGTTGCCACTTCGCTCAAATACTTCGTGAGTTGTGATCTTGGGTTCGCAGTTTGATTTACGGTCTCTGCAGTTCAATTTCTATTCTGTAACCCGAGGTCTATTCTACCTAGCTACCGCGTAAGCCATTGACTATATGCAGCTAACAAATGTTCACGTTTGCACTATAAATTGTCTAGAAGTAGAATGCCTACCTTCCGTCAGAAAAGAAAGCATCGGAAGGTTGTCATTACATTATTTTGTAACCTAAAATAAATCGTTCCTGCTATTAACTAGTTTCGCTGTATACGAAATCAAATTAATGTGGCGTGAGCGTGGGATATAAAAATTCTGTTTTGAACTTTTGAGTTATGTCGAGTGAGCGTGCTGGGATTTAGAGCATTCTGTATTGAGCTATGAGTTGCGAGCGTGAGATTTAAAAATTTTGTTTTGAATTTTTGAGTTGTGTCGTGGTAGCGTGCTGGGATTTAGAGCATTCTGTATTGAGCTATGAGTTGTGCGCGTGGGATTTCGAGAATTTAGCTTAAGTCGCGACACGAAACAACTTTCGCACCTCACAATCACGAGTTAAACCAGAGTCTACTGCGTCCGAGAGGGGCAACAATAGTACTTGTTTTAAAAAAACAGCCAAAAGGTTTGCATGGTGTATCAAAAAACAAGCCGGTCTCGAGACCAGTTTTGACCGTACGAGACCAAGACCACAACACCTCGAGACCAAGACCAAGACCACGAAAATATGTTCGAGACCAAGACCAAGACCGCTAAAAATCGGTCTCGAGACCGGTCTCGAGACCGAGACCGGTCTCGAGACCTTCATCACTGTTGACTACGCACTGCTAGATAAGCATGAGAACGCGTAGTTGCAATTTCATTCTCAAATGATTTTAATTATTACCACACTGATTTTACTTTTTAGTTTTACTACTGCGACAAAATTTCATTTCATCGTAGATCTAACTGTTTCTGTAGCTTTCTTCTTGTGGTTCATAGATCCCACACCGTGTCTCATTGCTCCCACACCGTGTCTCATTGCTCCCACACCGTGTCTCATTGCTCCCACACCGTGTCTCATTGCTCCCACACCGTGTCTCATTGCTCCCACACCGTGTCTCATTGCTCCCACACCGTGTCTCATTGCTCCCACACCGTGTCTCATTGCTCCCACACCGTGTCTCATTGCTCCCACACCATGTTTCATTGCTCCCACACCGTGTCTCATTGCTCCCACACCGTGTCTCATTGCTCCCACAAACTAAGAGGACCGATGAGCCATTTCTAAAAAAATTAGATTTTTAATAACTCAGCTAAAACATGTTTGTTCTTGCCCAACTTCAGTTTGGGGTTGCATCGCCTGCTGGTGTACTCAAATATACAATTTTGTTTGTTAACTCCCACAAATTTAGGAGTTGGAAAACAAAAAGTGAAAAATGGCTCATTGGTCCCACATCTCCCTTATGGCTACAAGAGCAAAACTCGTTGCACCATGCACAAAAACGGGTGCCGTGTGTCTGCATCTCTTTCATGCAATGCTCGCTTTGTTTCTTCTGTGCTGTGAATGTGAGCGAGTGAGTATAGATAAAAAAGCACGCGCTTTGTATTTTCTCTGCTTTCAAAGCAAAGCACCGTTTTTTCATTTTGTAGTTTGTAGTCGTTAGAGGTGGGCACGGTACTTTTTAAAGTACCGGCGGTATCGGTACTCGGTACTTTGTTAAAAGTACCGACGGTACCGGTACTTGAAAATCAAAAGTAACGCAGGCAGTACCGCGGTACTTTTGTCGGTACTTTTGAAAAAAAATTCCAGAAAGAAAGTACTGCCCTATATTTTGTTGATTTATAAGTAAAACTGTACAGTTTCATAATAATTAGGCCTATAGCTACAGTATTAGCTAGATAAATACTAAATTACTCAATAGTGTAGTGTTACCGGTAGTACTTGGTACGGCACAATTCACGAATTGCAAACCATGCACCAACCATCAAAAAACGGTTCAAAACTAGCTATAGTTAGTGCCAGTGGTTAGCGCAACAAAAATCGGAAAAAATGCAACAATTTCCCTCGCCCATAGAAATGTGATGCCACGCATAAAGCGAAAACTTTTTTTTATTTCAGACCACTTTTTGCGCAGAATGCGACAAAAAGATTGTTTAAGAATTTTGAATGAATGGGGACCCCATAACCAGAAGTGGCCTACGCTGGAGTTTTCAATGAAAGGAGTTCGTCATAAATCATAATGACGTCGATCGATCAAACCTTTTTCGTAAAGTCAATAAAATAAAAACAGAATTTTTAACATCGAAGCGTGTAGAGAAGGGGTAGACCTACCCAATTTTTTTTTTTTTTCAGAAGCACTGGATTTGATAATGTAAAAGTGCTTGAGGAGTTGAGGGCCAATAATATTTTAAAGTATATACTTCGCTATTTTTTAAAATTTGTTGCACTCCGGATCTTCACGTAGGATAAATCGTTCTAACTTTTTCATGGCGCTTAATTTTTGTGTCTGTGATTATCAGAAAGCACTCAAAGCTGCAAGTTAGATTCATGTGATCATAATAATAGACAATACTTCGTGCGACCACGGACGAAGACAATATGAAAACTCATGATAGCGAGACTGGAGACCCTGGGTGTAAAGCAGTGATTCTCAAACATTTTTGTTCTACCTCTTCCTTTTGGAAGTTGAAGACTTTCATCACCCCCTTATTAGGAAACAAGTTTTAAGAGGGGCGTACGTCGTACGTAGGCATTTTCTAAGATGGGGTTGCGTAAGTGCAAAGACGTTTTGCTTTGTGAGTTAAGTATCTTATGAATTAAGACGTAGCAAGCGATTAAGTTGGTTGGAGCAAAAATGCATATGCGCGTTAGGAGTTGGGAATGAATCTCATAACAGAACTGACAGATGGCGAATAAGCTACAAAGTAAGATGGGAAGAGCTGCTGCAATAGACTGTCATAATCAGCAACGATTAGTTTGAAACATCATAAATACTCGTCGAGTTGACACGAGAAAATGTAATACAAAATATAGTATCCTACTTTATGAGGGTAGGCACGTCGATCAAATACCATCGGATTCAGAAGAAAAAGTACACAATTATTTTATATTTTTGCATCTTTTTAAGGAGATTCACTCAAGAAACATTATTGGCGAGAGTTGTAAGTCGGTGGAATGTCTGTCGGCAGCGTGGCCGAGTGGTTCGGAGGGTCGTTTTTACGACGGTCAAGTTCGCAAGATTGACGGTTCAACTCCCACCCAAGCCTCGTTGTGGCGTCCTTGGACAAGATGCTTCACAACAATTATCTCTGCTAGGTGGAATCTAACAAGCAGCAAATTGAAGAAGTCAGAAGCAAAATTCAAGCGGAAAATTCGGAAACATAGGCAACTCCTAAGCGAGTCTGGATTCGTCCTACGCATAGCGCCTACGTCGCTTTCTCGTGACAGAAGGATAAAAATGAAGAAGAAATCACATCAAAAAAAAATCAAAAGTCCAGAAAAAGCATATTTGCGAAATTACGAGTCAAATCTGCAAAACTAAATTTTGAAATCTTCAAAAAAGATGTCTTAAAACTACTTGAAATTTTTTGTCGTCCTTGTTCTCAAAATTAAGCTTAGGTTTTAAGTTGTATGGAAATACGCAAAAATCAACCGATCAAACCCTAAGCCAGCTGAGACAAAGAAATACGAAGTTATACGGACATTGAATTAAACATCCCGGAATCGTATCGAACAAAAAGAAAAATATTTCGGAGGGCGCAATGGCGCATCGATTTCACTAGGGCTGCTCATTGCGCAACTCTGTTTAACCTTACGTAAACTACGTAGTATGCAGGCTGTTAAAAAATCTACCCAGGTCTTGAGACTTTCTCTTACAGTAACAACCTTATCAACAAACGGTGACGCAAAAAAGAACCGACGAAACGAAACTATTGAAAAACTTTTACTCTGAATTGTCTTTCAAAAACAAGACCATTTGGGAAAGGTCGTCTAACTCTAAAAGACCACTCCTCTTTGGCTTCAAAATATCTTTTCTTGTGAAAAAGAATCTTTCTATTGCCGCCCTTGACGGGATGGCAGTATTGCATTTTAAAAACAAATCATTCAAACGATTGCTGCGGAAGGTGTAGCTGTGCAAACTTCTCCTTTTTTTATTGTAAAAGATTTTGCAAAAGCATCAAGTACCGCCTAAAAATTGAGAAGTAAAAGTACCGGCACTGCGGTACCGGTACTTTTTTTCCGAAGTACCGAAGGTACCGGTACTAAAAAAGTACCGCGGTACTAAAGTACTGCGGTACTCTTCACCTATGGTAGTCGCGCAGTACATTCGTTTTGTAGTCGTGGTTTCAAATGTAGTGGGCCTTCAATAGCTTTGGAACGAATGATCTGGGCCGCATTAAAAAAAGGTTGCCTACCACTGCTCTGTGCTCAGCGTCCGGAACAAAAGTCAGAGCTTAGATGTTGTGTTGTTATTTTTTATTTTTGTTTTCAAATTTTTTGATGAAATTTACAAGGAGTTTCTAGTCTACTTATTTGTTAGACTAATTAGGCAATAAATAAGAAACGTGAAAAATTTTGGTATGGGGTAAATGATAAAGTATGGGAAAGTGTTGGAGGAGGTGTGGGGCTTGTGGGGAAGTGCGGGAGTGAGTGTGGGGGAGGGGTGTAAGGGAAGGTGAAGGAAAATATAGGGAAAGGTGTAAGGGGTGTGGGGAAGTGGGAAAGTGTGTAGAGGTGTGAGATGAGTGTGGCAAAGTGGTGAGAGACGTCTCAGGTGAGTGTGGGGAAAGGTGTTGGATCAGAGTGGGGAAAGGTGTCGAGTGATTGTGGAGGGTGTGTGTAGAAGAGTGTGTGGGCTCTAGCCACACTTTATACCACACTTCCCCACACCTCCCCTCATCCCAACACACTTTCCCCCACTTCCCCAAAACCTCCACACTCACCCCATACACTCTTCAACAATTCCTCATACTTCCCCACATTCCCGACACCTCCCCCACACCCCAAAACACTTACCCATTCCTCCCCCACAATTCCCAATCCTTTCATATTCCCCTCATACTTGGCCCAACTGCTTAAACTACCCAAAGTTCCCCAATTCCTCACCATTTGTACTCTCCCAAATTCTCTATACTCCCCTATTCTCCCCTGATTCTTTTTCATACTCCGCCATACTTACTAATTATCATTAATCCCATACCAAAATTTCTCACTTTGCTCATTCATTGCCAAATTTAGTCTAGCAATCAAGTACACTAAAAACTCCTTGTAAATTTCATTAAAAAAATTTGAAAACAAAAATGAAAATAGGCAACACAACACCTAAGCTTCTTAGAAAGTTTAGCGTTTTTGTGGACAAACGTAACTAAGTTTTTTCGCTGAGTGGGCCCACTGAAAAAATTTTTTGTACACTGCGGCTGTATCTAGACACCACCGCGATTTGATTATACGAAAAAAAAAGAAATGAAAACACTGTTGATCTCATTAGCTTATTACCGCAGCACTTCAATTTTCTGCTGCACTTTAGCTAAACGTCGCTGCTATTTAGTAAACGTCGCTGCTATTCATTAAATATCCCTGCTATTTATTAAATGTCATTGTTATATATTAAATGTCACTGCTATATATTAAATGTTGCTGCTGTTTATTAAATATCGCCGATGTTTAGTGAATGTTGCGTTACTTATTAAATTAAGCCGCTATTTAAAACACATCGCTGCTATTTATCAAATGTTGATACACTTTGGCCGTTATTGTATTTTTTGGGGCGTTTTAGCGGTAGTTCATTTCACTTCAACTGAATAGCTGTGAAACTGTGTAAATGTTGCTGAAAAATCGTACAAAACTTGCTAAATCGCTTTTTTCACAACGTCGCCCCATACTCGTAAATGCAGCTGCAAAGGTGAAAGCTTTGGCGCAGCTCGAAATTTTGCTTGGATTATGCTCGGCAGAACGTGGGCGCAGTTGGAAATTTTGCTTGGATTATGCTCGGCAGAACGTTGGCGCAGTTCAAAAATTTGCCTGGGTTATGCTGGGCAGAACGTTGGCGCAGTTGGAAATTTCGCTTGGATTATGCTGGGCAGAACGTTGGCGCAGTTGGAAATTTTGCTTGGATTATGCTGGGCAGAACGTTGGCGCAGTTAGAAATTTTGCTTGGATTATGCTCGGCAGAACGTTGGCGCAGTTGGTAATTTTGCTTCGATTATGCTCGGCAGAACGTTGGCGCAGTTGGAAATTTTGCTTGGATTATGCTCGGCAGAACGTTGGCGCATTTCAACATTTTGCTTGGATTATGCTCGGCAGAACGTTGGCGCAGTTAGAAATTTTGCTTGGATTATACTGGGCAGAACGTTGGCGCAGTTCCAAATTTTGTCTGGAACTATGCTCGGCAGAACGTCGGTGCATTTCGAATTTTGCTTGAATTATACTCGGGAGAACGTTGGTGCAGTTCGAAATTTTGCTTGGATTATGCTCGGCAGAACGTTGGCGCAGTTGGTAATTTTGCTTGGATTATGCTCGGCAGAACGTTGGCGCAGTTAGAAATTTTGCTTGGATTATGCTCGGCAGAACGTTGGCGCATTTCGAATTTTGCTTGGATTATGCTCGGCAGAACGTTGGCACAGTTGGTAATTTTGCTTGGATTATGCTCGGCAGAACGTTGGCGCAGTTGGAAATTTTGCCTGGATTATGATCGGCAGAACGTTGGCGCAGTTCGAAATTTTGTCTGGAATTATGCTCGGCAGAACGTTGGCGTAGTTGGAAATTTCGCTTGGATTATACTGGGCAGAACGTTGGCGCAGTTGGAAATTTCGCTTGGATTATGTGCATCAGAACGTTGGCGCGGTTCGGTTTTGCTGCAGCACAGCAAATAGAACTTAGTGCCAAATATAGGCAATTTTGTTTTTAAAGATGTATTTTTTACCTGCAACATGTGCAGTCACTCCACGGAGATTCCTGACTGCCTTCCAAATATTATGTTCTCGACGTTTCAATAGAACGTGGTCGTAAGGCCACTCCTACTCGTCGTACCGAATTTGATATCTTCGAATATGCCAAGTATGTTTGTTTGTTTTTTGTTACCCTCCAGTATGTATTGTTTATCTACTTCTGAATACGCAATGAGATGCCATGGTAAAAAATATTCTGATTTGCAGCATGTTAGTCATGCTTTGGGAAAATCTTACACATCCTACCTTTATATCATTTTACACTGCGAACTACCAAGCAGAAATTCTGCATTCCGCCTGCTTGACAACTGTCTTGCAAAGCAAACTTCGCCTCCTTTTTTTATTGCAGCCTGCAGTTTACAGCATCTTAATTTTTGGATCACCAGAAAGTAAATAAACAATGAATTTTTAAGGTTGATAGTGCTTGTGAAAATGCAAGTTTTGTTGGCTTTGAACTAATATTTTTTCAGGGGATTCGACCATGGTCGGATCTAGGGGGGATGTGGAGGATGCATCTACCCCAACCAGCCATTTTTAACAATATTTTTGAAGAATACTGGTACAATTTTTTCATAATTTGGAATTCCTTTAATGACAATGATCTATACGACTTAAGCATCCATAAATAGAAAATGTGCGAACAAAATGCATCATTTTTGGTGAGGGACTTTGAGTTACAGGGGCAAAAAAATTTAAACAAAACTTGCCTTAAAAATTGTTCAAAAAGCAACAAAATGGCCGTTACAGTCTATAAAATTTCACAAAATTTTTTTGTTTATTTTATTATCACCGCGCTATCTCATCCCGAAATAGACATAAGAGAAGGCACAGAAAGATAACCTAGAGCAGCATTGAACCCCATCCTTTGCGTCGCAATCCAGCATACTAACCGCTACACTACGCCGCTGTTGCAAAAATCAGTGCATTTTTTCTATTTATGCTCATTTCGATGGAACCCTATGTTTTTCTGTAGAATCATTTCGAAATATGCGCCTCGGACCCCCTAAAGCTAAATTTGTTTCTCATTTTGCTTCAAATTAACCACAAATTTGGTGCCTTCCCCCCGGAAAAAATATTTTAAATACCTCTGTCTCTGGCATGAAACATTTTTGAAGGGCTTATTTACGCCCCTTTCCGGGTGTGAACGTCTAACGCCTTTGTATTCAGTTAACATTCAATCTAATTCAGAACTGCATCCCCCCACGAAACTTTTTTGGATCCGCACCTGGATTCGGCCCAAGTTATACGCTGCTACAGCATCTTAGATTTTTCTTTGCTGCATTCCTCAGTATAATAGCTAGGTCAGCCTCAGCTCAGTTATCTTGTAATGAATAAGACCAATCAAAAAAATTGACAAAATAGTTTTCATCTTTTCTCGATGATTCGTTTTGAAATTGTTGCTTATTTCGCGAATTCTGCAGCATTCTAAAACTACAAGACGTGTCTTCACTTTTTAACTTTTAAGCTCATAGCTGGCTTATGTTTTAACAGGTTTATGCAATCTCATACCAAGCAACTTCAGCGTTATGCAAATATTATAGCGATCGAACAGAGCAACTTGGTGTAACGATATACCTGTTTCATATTTTTTTGTTTTAAATGCTTTGTCTAGTGTAGAAGGTTTTAGGCCAGGGGTAGGCAAGCTTTTCACACGAAGGGCCAGATTTGGAAAAACTGTTGAAGCCGCGGGCCGCACGCTGATTGGAAAACAAGGTGAAAACTTTTTTTTCAGAGATCACAGTCCACTTATGAATGTGTTCTCCAAAATGAAAGGTTTTCACCTCGTTTTTTATTCCAATTTTGCACCGTTGAGGCTTATTTTGTTGAAAATCACTGCCATCCATGATCTCTAAAGAAAAAAAGGTCTTCCGCTCAATTCACGGTGGGAGTTTAAGTTTTTGTAAGTGCCGACGGGCAATTCACGGTGGGAGTTTAAGTTTTTGTAATTGCATGCGCGATGCAAGTGCCACGTAGAAGTGACGCAAAAGAAGCCGGATTGGGGATGGAAACGCTAGGACTGAAGACTGAAGAAAAGATCAAGGTGCTTAATGGTGCGTGTGTGGCGGAAATTAAAGATAACTTACCTGTGTTGTCGGGCAAGGTCAGAAATAAGAAAGTGGAGGTATCGCGAGATACTGGGTGCAGTAGAATAATTACTAGAAGGGAGTTGGTGGATGAAACCGATTTTACCGGAGAGATGGGACATATCATGACGGTTGATCGCACGATTAAGTGGGCTCCCATGGCTAAAGTAGAAGTGGACTTACCATTCTACGTTGGAAATGTTGAAGCCTTGTGCTTGCAGGACCCCCTCTTTGACTTAATCATTGGGAAAGTGCCTGGAGCTAGAAGATCAGACGTTTCAAATCCAGAATGGGAAGTGGTGACGGCGGTGGCTACAAGAGCGCAAGCACGGAGTGGCAAGGACCCCAAACCACTTAAGATGAAAGAAGTGACGGATAAGATGTCGATTAACAAGAAAAATCTCATCAAGATGCAGGAGGAAGACCCCACCTTGCTGAAGTTAAAACAATTGAAAGGAACTGAGACCAGGAACGGATATGTGGTCTCGTATGAGAAGCGAGGAGGAATTTGGTACCGGATACAGGAAAGGAAGGATGACGTCGGAGACCCCCGTAGGCAGATCTCGGTTCCAAAATCTTTAAGAGAAAGAGTAATGGGAGTGGCTGATGACTCTCTTTTTGGGGGACACCTGGGGGTGAAGAAGACGAATGATCGAATTTGGACCAATTTCTTTTGGCCAGGTTTGCACGAGGATGTTACCAGTTTCTGTCGGTATTGTAATGTTTGCCAGAAGACTGTCGCCAGAGGCTCAGTGCCACGGGCACCTTTAGGAGACATGCCATTGATTGATCAGCCTTTCAAGAGAGTGGCAATAGATCTAGTGGGACCTATATCGCCGGCTAGCGACAAAGGGCACAGGTACATTCTGACCTTAGTGGACTATGCGACAAGGTACCTAGAAGCTGTTCTGCTGAAGAACATCGATACAGAGACGGTAGCAGAAGCGTTGTTAGACATGTACAGTCGGGTGGGAGTACCGGAGGAAGTTCTGAGCGACCTTGGAACCCAGTTTATATCGGACTGCATGAAGGAGGCATCTAAGTTACTGTCCATGGGAGACTTATGACTTCCTCTTACCATCCCGCTTGCAACGGATTAGTGGAGAAATTCAATGGAACCTTGAAACGGATGTTGAGGAGGTTATGCCACGAGCAACCACGTCAGTTGCATCGTTTCATCAACCCCTTCTTGTTCGCTTAAAGAGAGGCACGGCAAGAAGCCACAGGGTTTTCACCTTTTGAGCTGCTGTATGGAAGGACGGTAAGAGGCCCTGTCCAGATTTTGAAGGAGTTATGGTCTGAGGAAGAAGAGGTTTTTGGAATTTACAACAAGTTATCAGTATGTCCTCGAACTGCGGGAAAGGTTGGACGAGACAATGAAGTTGGCTCAAGCCGAACTAGAAAAGAACCAAGGAAGAAACAAAAGCTTGTACAATCGGAAAGCAAAGAAACGGAGTTTCCAGGTGGGAGATAAAATCTTGGTGTTACTTCCCACTGACCAAAACAAGCTTCTTATGCAATGGAAAGGTCCGTTTGAGATCAAGGGAACCAAATGGGGAAGCAATTACCAGGTCGAAGTCAACAAGAAGGTGAAGACGTACCACATTAACATGTTGAAGGTTTATGTGGAGAGAGGTAGGATTGAAGAGACTGCAACGCCTGGGCGGAGGGATATCCCAAGGGAGCCTTGGGGAAAACCCAGGTGGGCTGCGGTGGTGTCCAGGGGGGCCATCCTCAGACGGCTGCAGTTGGGCAAGTAGGAACAAATTTGGTAAGAGTAAAGAGCGATGTTGCAGAGGAGGTCAGTGTTAATGAGGAGGACTTGCTGGGGATGGTGACGTTCCAATCGAAGGAAAGCATCCAAGATGTGTGCGTTGGGGCAGAGTTATGAACAGCGCAACGAAGTTATGGAAGTTCTAAGAAGATATGAAGAAATCTTTACGGAAATTCCAGGAAAGGCCAGCGTTGTTGAGCATAAGATTGATCTTACTGACGATCGCCCAATTAGGTGCAAGCCTTATCCTTTGCATTATGCCAAGAGAGGTAAGATTTGGAAGGAGATAAAGAACATGATGGATAGCAGAATTGTGAGGTAATCCAGCTCGCCCTATGCTTCTCCGCTGTTTGTTGTCAAGAAGAAAGATGGTTCTAACAGGATATGCGTCGAACTGTGGACTTGGGGCTGCGCTTATGCAGGAATGCGAAGGAAGATTCTTTCCAATCACGTACGGAAGCAAGGAGCTGATATCTGCAGAGAAGATGTATTCCACCATCGAGAAAAAGTGTTTGGCCATTGTGTGGAGGGTATCGAAATTTCGTCTGTGTCTGGCCGGTAAGCCGTTCGTTTTACACACTGATCATCAACCCCTTGCTTTTCTAAAGGATGCCAACTTTCGAAACGATCGAGTTATGCGATGGGCATTGGCACTACAGGAGTACGACTATACCGTGAAGGACATTCCTGGCAAAGAAAATGTTGTAGCGGACTATTTAAGCCGCTTGGTGGTTGATTCTGAAAATTGTTAATTTGTGCCGTGTTTGAAATTTGTTGTGTGAAGTAATTATGCAAGTAAGTGATATCGTTTTTTTGTGTGTGTACTATATTTTCCGTTGGATAATATTCTTAACAAGGGGGGAGTGTAACGATATAACTGTTTAACATGTCTTTGTTTTAAATGCTTTGTCTACTGTAGAAGGTTCTAGACCGATGCGTAGTTTTCCGAAGTTTTATTCGTGGGATTGTTTCGTAAGGTTGCATCATGAAGTCATAATTTTCTACTGACGTATTTTTTCTTCGTGAATATTCTAGACAGATTTCTCCATTACGAAATTTCACTGGATCAAAACGTGTGGTTGTGACGTCACAATCGTGTTTACTATGGTTTGGTAAATTTTTGCATGTCATATGATTTCTCTCCGACTTCACAATCGTGTTTATTATGGTTTGGTGTGAATTTTTGCATGTCATGTAATTTCTCTTCTTGTTTCTTTTTGAGAATGTTATAGAAGTTCTCGAACTTAAATTTAGACTATAAATAGGCGTGAATTTTCGAGCGTATTTTCGAGCGTATTCGAGTGTGAATTTAGTGTGCGTAGAGTAAGCAATATTGTTGTATGCTGAAGGGTATAGCCCTTGTTGTATATGGTGTTACTGAAGTGAGCAGTGGTGCTTGTGTCTATTGAAAAGTAGTACGGTGAGTACCGTAGCTAAGTGAGTTAAGTTGGGTCGATTATTATGTTCGTTTGGTCAAGAAGGTCTTGGTTTTTGCGTGTGGTCAGATCTAAGAACGAATTAATTCCTACGGTTTGTCATACAATTCTTATCAATCGTCCTGTCAGCGAAGTAATACCCATTCCTATTTCGCGACAATGATGCAGAAACTAGAACTAAGAACCATGGGTCGAAAGCCCACGTAAATTGGTCATGTGGACAGGGTAATTGTGAAGCTAAAGTTTGTTGTTTTAGCAAAACCAACAGCTACTGTAAATACCATGACCGTCCGTAAAACCTTTCTTTGAGCACCACTATAGGGGAAGGATTGAAAAATAGAGCGCCACTCTCTACTTGAACACCACGTGCAATGCCACTACAGGGGAAGGTGTCGAAAATGACGAGGGCGGCTACACGAGGACGTGTCACCTGATTTTCCGCATTGACTTTTTGATTACTTATCAGTAACTGTGTTACAGTAGATGTTTTTTTTCTTTTCTTTAAAGGTTAAATGTTAACTTTGTTGAAAGTTTTTTCTTTTCATTAATTAATCTTATCTTCCCCAAATTCTGACCAGCTAGTTAAAAAATATGGTATCATCCTCTAACGGAACACCACCTATGATAGAGCGCCAGCCACAATAGAAGAGAAGGGTTGAAAAATAGAGCGCTGAGGCCGTGTGCCGCTCAAACGGAGGTTACGCGGTATGTCACGTATGCCGTCATGAAAACGAGAGCAGTAAGCTTTTGGGGAGCATACGAAAACAAAAAGTTGGGATGATCAAAAGTAGGCTAACTCAACTTCAATTAACGTTATCTCCTACACCGATAAGGTGATGCGCAGAAAAATAGTACGGTAGCCTAGAACTGCATAAATCGCATCGCCACGGGTAAAACTAGAATCGAAACGTTTTAGAATCAAAACGTTTTCTCTGACTAGAAAAAGCGATTTTGTTGGCAAAGAAATTGCTAGGGTTAGCACTGTGCAGCAAAACAAAGGAAATCAAAAGCAAAACACAGCAAAACTAGGGCAAAACAAATGTAGCACACCATCTGACTACAAAAGTGTGAGTCGGTTACCAAATGTAGCAGTCGGGTATAGTTAACGAACAACTTACGGTACTCTGACTCGAAACAGATATATTGGTTTATCGGTTTTATTACTATGCAGCATACATCGTTACCAACATGTGAAGTACGTACATAAAGATATGATATATATATAATCAAGTTAACAAAGATCCATACAAATATATTAGCTTATTTCCTACTCAACATGCAAGAGCGGTAAAAGAAATAGTTATCAAAGGTGCGGTATTAAATAACACGAATAATGTATAGCCATCTAATGGAGTTATCATCATTGTGCAGCAAACGAATCATACGATGCAAACGAATGCAATAGACGAATGCAATAGTTACGGACAGAGCTGGGCACAGCGGCGCTACTCAGCAGCGGCGCTACTAGCGCCGCTACTTTTTCGCTAGCGGTAGCGGCAGCGCCGCTGTTTTTTTCGGTCACCAGCGAAAAGCGGTAGCGCCGCTGTTATTTTAGCCGAGTAGCGGCAGTGCTTCATCGTCCCATTTAATGCAACTAGTTTCCCGCTGGCGCTGATTAAACTCCTTCGAAGACAGCAACTAAAAGTTTTGTTTCTCACAATTTCACTTTAAATTTTTTAAACTGAGATTGTGAAAACAAACTTCTTGGTAAAGAAATTCAGTCTCCGAGAATTGGCTTCTCAGCGGGAGATATGTGAGGTAGCCTAGGAAGAAAATTCCAGCAGAATGATGGAAGAGAGAGCTGCTTGATAGTTTTCTCTAAAGTTTCAAATTTTCTTTGTTATTTGCTTATAGGCCTCTAAGGTGTGATGTAAAGCAGTCTGGGGATGAGAATGCCGCGCCCGCGATGTTATTTGATGCTTATCTTTGTTAGAGGCGCTAATTGCAGCTGTCTACTTTCTTGCTTTGATGACAGGCGACGCTCTAAATTTTTCGTTGGGGACCTTTACATGTGGATTGAGCTTGAGGTGTAACATGGCAGTACGATAAGCTTTTGTAATGGGAGTCAATCAGGCCAGACCCAGGGTGATTGTTTTTAGTCCTTGCTTTCCGCGATTGTAGCAGGAATTAAACGGAGGTTTAAATCATTTAAACTTACTTGGCTTCCCTTTCTGGTTTATGCTGGAATGGGCAATAAGGGCATTGAATTGGTGCGAAACAAAAACAAAATGGTGCATTTAGTCATAGGCGCACGCAGGGAAGGCATGGTGCCATGCCCCCCCACTTTGGCCCTGTAATAAGGTGCTAAAACCTAGTTTTCAGTCTATAATTTCTCAGACTAATAATGGGTGAAGCCTCGATCCTTTCATGTATTTTAGCCAAGCTTCTACTTTTAGACACAAACTGCGAAAATATTTTTGTATTGTCTCTAGTGACTGCGGAGACCATTTTTTTCAAGAGCTTACATGTAATTTCGAACCCCAAAGTCAAGCTTCAGTTAGGCATGTGGTGGAAGGGTTTTTGAATGAAGCTGCATTTCATCGTGAACGACCTTCGCCGGAACTTTTTAAAAACAAAATATTGAGGGACTTCTTCAATGTTCATTGACTCAAATACAGCGATTCTCTCAAGCGCGGCGATTAAACAACTTTTTTCCGTGGGAAAAGACGTGCTAAAGCCTAAGCGCAGTGGTTTAGCGGACCAGAATTTTGAAATGCTAGTTTTTTTAAAAGGAGCATGCTACCAATCAATGGAGTTTTAATTTTTTAACGCCGGTTGCGACATGCCTTTATTTTTTAACTTGTTTTTATTATATTTTCAATCTGTGTTTTATTTTCAACATGTTCTGATTATTTCTTATCAACCTGGTTTTTGTTATTCACTAAAAACCTGACCATCGGTTTCTTTTTACATTCAATTCAGATTTCAAAATTAACTTTTCCCCCAAAAGCCCTATATTTTATTGGATGAAATGAAAGCCGATTGTCGGCTTTTTTGTCACTTGTTTTAATTTTTATTACTCGCATTGCCATGCTACTTTCGTCAACAAAGTTGCAATTTCACCAGTAAGCTTACAATATTAAAATGCCTTTGTGCTTCTGACTTTTTTTTTTCTTTAAAATAGCGGCAGCACCCGCTGTTTTGCACTCACTAGCGGCAGCGGTAGCGGTGCTGCTTTCGTAAACAAGCAGCGGTAAGCGGCAGCGCCGCTGCTTTTTTGGTCAAAAAGCGGTAGCGGCAGCGGCGCTACTTTTCAAGTAGCGGTTGCCCAGCTTTGGTTACGGAATGGTTGGCCAACATCGGCAGTGAATAATTAGGCTGCTAGCGAAATGTTGCAATTATACAAATAAAGCATTTTTGCAAAGGTACACCAATATCATTACATTCTCACCCGGTTAGCGAAAAAATTTTTCAAGATCTTCACGACAGACAAACAATACAAAGATTATCCGTGAAATGGCTACATACAGTACTTGCCTACAAATGGCTATTCATCATGATTACACGTTGTAAGTATAATATCTAATTGATTATACAGTAATGCACAGCATTGTGAGTAATTAATTACAATCGAAGTACCGTGAATTATTATTATGCAAATTTTAACGTTGCTAGAAAAAAAAAAATGGTTTGGAAAAAAACTATGGCATGATGGAAAGAATTGACAATTGATAACAATGTCGCCAAACTAGCACTCAATTTAGATCAGCATATAAATTATAAATTTTGTTCCTGTATTCAAAAAATTCAAGAATTGATACAATGAATGCAAGGCATGAAATTGATTATTCAGATTACGATTGTATATTATGGAATCAGCAGAAAAATATGGGTGGTTTTAGGAACCATCGGTTTGAAAATAAAATAGTTAGCAAGGGACATGCAATTGCTTATACTTAAGGCCATTTTTTTTACCTAAAAAAATATATTGTTGACTTTATTTTAGTAAACTTTTGACTTTATTTTGACTTAACCGCTTACGCGTATTATTTATGTCTTGTTGCACTTTTTTAATTAAATATGCTTTATAATCTGCAATTTACATAAGTTTTTAAAGAAAAAGGTAGCCTACTTCGAACATTTTCTCAATTACTCAGTGTTGAAGCTAATGCAACAAAGCGACGCATGACGTTGAAACCTAGGATAACGAGCCATTGTGTGTACCGGCATCAATTAGTGTGTAATACAAAAATTGCGTTGCTATCGCAACTGTACTGTACACTAACAGTATGTCTATGATTTTTTTAACGAAAGCCACGCAGCATAATTACAAGGACGTTTTATTGTAATACAGCATCATATATTTTTTTACGTTCTTAACATTAAAATTTCTGTCTTTTCTCAGTAATTTATTGAGCATAGAAAACGACCTCTCAACAGCAGCAGAGGTTGGCTGGGCTTTTTGCAATAGTGCGTAGCTTGTTGGGTCAATTGTCAAGTTGGTACAGTTTATTATTGTTTCTAAATCAGAGTTGGATAGTCGTTTGTTCATGTAGTCATTAATTGCGCAAGGATCATCATCGAATTGCATATTCTTCAGCAGTCCGTATGCTTTGGTTATTGTGCAGGCACTTCCTTCTAAGAACTCGACGTTGGCTGCTAGAGTCCGGTATTGATTTATTTTTACCAAGTCCGACACCAAACCTTCCACAATGATAGCGTCTTTTGCTCTGCTGACTAAGAGCCCTGCACTTGTCCGATTGTTGACAATGGTACGAACAGCTGGAAGGTTCTCACTATAATATAAGGCAGCTCTAAGCCAAGTTGCCCATCTTGTAATTACAGGGTCAGGAGGAGATAGTAGACTTGCATCATGAACATCTTTCTTGCGATCTTTGTTATTGATTGTTGCTGCCTTGATCGTTGCTATTACTTCATCAATATTTTTAAAATGAGCACGCACACGCATAGCGCAGTTATGTAGTAAGTGCGCAACGCAGGTGACATGCATCTTAGAAGGGTATCATTCCTCTAATGTCTTTCCAGCCGAAGACATGTACCGAGAGGCATCGGTCAAGAACAATGAAAAATTCTCGCGTTTTATTTCAAGTTGTGGCAATATATCATCCACAGTGTGCAGAATAATACTGCTATTAACATTGCGACCGCTGTC
This sequence comes from Trididemnum miniatum, assembly GCA_964006365.1. Lineage (NCBI taxonomy): Eukaryota > Metazoa > Chordata > Ascidiacea > Aplousobranchia > Didemnidae > Trididemnum > Trididemnum miniatum. Next base: position 9,375,853 of record OZ023240.1, on the reverse strand, counting down.
AAGTGGATGGCAAATAACGAGGAATATCTGATTTGGAGCATCTAAGCTGCCCACAAGCACACTAATATACTTTTGTTTAGCAACCTCTGCTTCATCCACAATCAAAAAAATTTTTTTGTCACGAAGAAATTCTTGAATTTGTTCCTCTTTTTGGGATGCCAATTTAGCAACACATGCCCGGGCTGCAGTCTCCGAAGGCAATACTTTTCCCATTCTAGCACACAGAGACTTTAAAGAAGGATGGTTCAGTTTATGAAGTGGGATATCTGCAGCTAAGAACGAAGAAACAACGTGTTCCTTGAAGTTTACTTGATCGAAATGTAAAAAGGTTTGCTTACTTTGAGATTTGCTCTTCGTCTCCAATATTCTTTCGTGTTGCTTACTTTTTCGGTGGCTTTCCACAAAAAACTTTTAGTCGCATTTGACTAACACGTCGCAAAGGCTGCATTGCAAGTCGCCGGCAGGAGTTGCCGCCCAGGAACTAACAGACTAAGCGGTGGACTGTGGATTTGGGCCTCAACCACTTGTTTTATGCTTTGGGGTAATACTGCAAGTACTGAGTACAATGAAGATTTGGTTTTGATTTTTTAATGTGTGAAACTTTTGTTACACCATACTTTGACGACGCCAACCAGACTCCCTGGTGTTTCTTGTTGTATCTCGGACATACTTTTTAATCAATTCCGATGTAGGGGGACATGGAGGGAAAGTGTGGGGTATGTGTGGGAGGGTGTATAGGGTGAATGTGGAAGGTGAGATGTGGGGAGAGGTCAGAGGTGTGGGGAAGTGTAGAGGGAGGTGTGGGAAAGTGTGGGGATGGGTGTAAGGAATGCGTTAGGGTGCAGGGGGAGGTGAAGGGAGATGTGGGGAAGTGTAGAGGGAGGTGTGTGAAAGTGACAAAGTGTGTTAGGATTTAGGGTAAGATGTGGGAAAGTGTGAAAAGAAGTGTTGGGGTTCTCCATATCTCCCCCCACACTTCCCCACATCTTCCTTCACACCCCAGCGCACTTCCATGTCCCTACACCCACCCCCACATCTCCCCTTACACCCAACACACTTTTCCACACATCCAATAGTGTGACGAAAGTTTTGCGTGATGAATGTCGATGTATGCAATAGTGTGACAAAGTTCGACGTGATGATCGGATTCGACCTAAGAATATAACCGGAATGCAAAAGCAAAACTACTGGCATACATCGCAGGACTTGTTGATGTATAGTGTGACAAAAGTTTCGTGTCGAGAGTTTTGGCCAGAGGTGGGCATTCCGCAATTTGAAGCGCAAAGCGCTAGTTGCGCAACTTCCGCACGTGCCGCACGTGCGGAAGTTGCGAAGCGCTTTAACAAATTATTTTTAGCCATTGCGCAAGTTGCGCTGCGCTTCAAGGAAAATAAATCCTTCTTGCGCTTTATTGCGTTGCGAACTGAAAAAATATATAATAATGTGCGCATTATTGCGCTGCGAACTGAAAAGAATCTGGTTGCTTGCGCTTTGTTGCGTTGCGCACTGTCGGAAGTTGAAATACTGCGTTGCGCTTTGTCGGATTAATTAAAGCGCAATGTGCTGGAGTAAGCAGTTTTTTGTAACTGTTTTTAGTAGAATAGCAGTTTGTTTCTTGATGCGTATACCAGGCCTATAGGTCAATTTATTGTAGCAGAAATTTTCAGCTCATCAGAAATGTGGTACACTAAAGTCTTTTGCTTTTCAAAAATAATTGCAAGTGCTTAAAGAGATGATTGAGGGTTGAATAAATTGTATTTACTTGTGAAGAACTTCGCCGCATATGCAAATTATGATTTACCGCGATGAGGTGCTTTTAACGGCACGCGACAATGCAACGTGGCGCAGTGGTTTGGAGCGTCGTTTTTACGACGACCATGATCGCAAGGTTGATGGCTCAACTCCCAACCTAGTCTCGTTGTTGCGTCCTTGGATAAGATGCTTCACGTTGATTATCTCTGCTTGGTGAAATCTGGCAAGCGGCAAATTAAATAAGTCAGAAGCAAAATTCAACCGGAAAACTCGGAAACAAAGGCAACTCCTAAGCGAGTCTGGATTCGTCCTAAGCAGCGCCTCCTTCGCTTTCTCGAGATAAGAGGATGAAGATGAAGAAAGCAATCATCAGCAACGCATCTTTTTTCGCTTCTTATTTAATTTTCCTGTTCATTGACCACGCAAAATCCTGTTACAGTCACTTGCATTAAAATAGTTGTCGCGTTGTAGACAATTAACTACGTGCTGTTAAAAGCAGCTATAAAAATAACTCAAGAAAAAATTGCATTGCTTATACATCTACTCGTTGCGTTTTATTAAATTTTTCATTGCGAAAGTTGCGTTGCGCTTTTTCTTTTCTATAAACCTCATTGCGGAAGTTGCGTTGCGCTTTAATGCAAAAAAATGATTGATTGCAGAAGTTGCGTTGCGCTTTAATGTGAAAAAATAATTGATTGCAAAAGTTGCGCTGCGCTTCAGTCAATTTAAAAATTAGGTTGCGCTAGTTGCGTTGCGTTTCATGACTTAACAAAACTTTTGCGCTTTGTTGCGCTGCGCTTCAACCAATTTTTAAAAAATGCCCACCTCTGGTTTTGGCAACCCATTAGATTACCTACCACCCGGTACCAGAGTTGCCAGATTGGGCTACTTGTCGCCAATTGGGCTACTTTTAATCATGATTGGCGACTAAAATTTTAGATTGGCGACTTGCGACTTTTTGGGCTACTTGCGAGGAAGTTTTGGCGATTTTTTTAATTATTGGCTACTTTTAAAAAAATGTTTCTTAAAAGAAAACTGCGATGAATGGTAAGAGAAGTGTTTCATTTTGCAACACTGCGTCTGCGTATGAGGTTTTCGTACCACTAGTTCGTTATTAGGTGACGATGGGACGGGATAATTGGATGCTTTTTTGCAAGCTGCTGAGGTCACGTGAGGTTTTTGAGCCAATCAGCCTAGTCTTACCAGCGCATTAGATGATTAGAAATGATTCTTGGTTGATATACGGTATTAAAGTGTACCGGTAGACAATAGTTAGTCATACCGTAATAATGATAAGGGCTTTTCAGTCTGTTGTAATACAGTACGAAAGATTGTTTTATGGGTAGCAAATGGAAAATCAGTTTAATAGTGAATCTTTAATTTTTTTTTTGTTTAAGCTGTGGCACTAGTTGATTAGAGCAAATTAAAGAAAAACACAGTTTAAAATATTCTGTATTTAACAGGTTAAACTTAGACTAGATTAATACTAAAGCTGCTGTTTTATCTTTAACTTACATGAGTAAACAGTATGCTGCATGGGCTATCGGTACCCAGTTGCACATCCTTTTGCTTTGATCAGTTTCTCATTGCTACTTCTAGTGGCTTAGCCACGGGGGGAGGGGTTGGGGGTTACAACCCCCCCCCATTGAGCCTCAAATGACGTCATACTTACTTCTTTTTCTGATATTTATTTCGAAGTGCTACAAGATAAGACCTGAGCCATTTCGAAGAGCTATAGGCTACTTTGTCATTGATAATCTGGTTTTGCAATTGTCATAATAACAAGAATTACCTAGCGTTGTTTCCTGAATTTTGTTGTTTGCCGTTATGCTTATGAAGCAGTGACGCAATTTTATTAGCAGGACAGTGCCCCTCCTGTACACGCAACTGCCCTCAGCCCCTCAAACCTTCCGCAGAAAAAAGGCTAAGCGATTTCAAACAAAAATGATGTATGTAGCTCAAAAAAGAACTAAATCACTAACATTTGAATATCGTTTTACCAGTTCCACAAGGAAGCATTCCTTTGACTTTCTTACAACAATCGTGCCTTAACTGCCTTCGGTATTTTTAGTTTAAAACATCTCTGTTAAATTTGAGGCCATCTTTTGTTATTTATTATACAACCAGTGGCGGATCCTGGGGGGATGTGGCGTATGCATTCCCTCCTCACCAGCCATTTTCAACAATGTTTTGGATGAATAAAAATTTTTCATAATTTCGAGCTTCTTCCTAACAATATGCCTTTGTCGCCTTAAGCACGCATAATCGAAACTGTGCGAACAAAATGCATCATTGGTGAAGCATTCCAAGTCAAGGGTCAAAAATATGACAACTTTTCCTTAAAAAATTGTTTAAAAAGCATTAAAATGGCCATTACAGTATGCAAATTTTCAAAAATTTTCCGATGGAGCATGCTATCGGACTCTCCTGGAGTCGATTTTGGTACTTAAGTTGCTTAAAATTGACTCTGTCGAAAAAAACTACGCTTGAAAAAGTGACGAAAATTGGTGCCCTCTCCCTGAAAAAATGCTGAATAGGCCCTTGACATTCTGAAACATTTTCGAAGGCTTATTTACGACCGTTTCCGTGTCTAAACGTCTTTGCATTTAGTTCACACTCAACCTAATTCAACATTCCATCCCCCCCACCAAAACTTTCTGGATCTGCTCCTGTATACAGCCTATGGTCAAATGTGACGTCATTCTCAACCTCTCCCATTGCAAAATTCTGGCTACGTTATAGTGGCTAACTCCTTAGTCAGTCAGTTCTGTTCTGCTTTCAACAAATCATGCTTGACCTTGTATTATTGTGCCATTTATTGTTATTTTAATGGGAAAATGGACCCGGTATGACAAATAATATAACGCAAATTGGACAAGGGATCCACGACCACAATTTAAAAACTGGATAGCAAAAAAGAAAGGAAAAAAGCACATTGTACAATGTGTAAAGTTGATTTAAGAGCTCACAAATCAGATCTACTAAAGCATGCAAGTACATCTGAGCATAAAGCAGCTGTGGGAGCGGCAGCTGCAAGAAAAAAATTCAACATTTCAAGTTTTTTTGAGCCAAATTGTAGTCACGTGGCTGAACTTGAATTAATTAACTTATCATGAATTTTCGTTTTCAAGACAAATAACAAGACTGAGAACATTTTAATGCCTTTTAAAAAGCTTGGCTTACGATATATCTGCATGATTTGCAAAAATGTTAAATGTTACAAAAAATTATGCTGTTTTTCTGAACTTCGTGGTTACTAAAAATTTTGGGCTACTTTTAAATGGAATTGGCTACTTTTTGGCTACTTGAAGTAAAAAATCTGGCAACCCTGCCCAGTATCTGACCATCTGAACGGCGGTATGGGTATTAGTGTTACAGTTTATTTCTAATTAGGTTAGTATAAGTTGATGAAGTTTGTTACCAGGTACCAATTATGAGTTATTGTAAATTACTGTATTTCAGTTAAGTGTAATAGCCTACTGGTCAGTGTTCCCTTTAGAGTGAGAAATTTAAGAAAAATGCGAAATTTTTGGGCAAATTTTACTGATTTTGAACCAAAAATTAATACTATAAAATGCAAAACTTAAACAAAAAACTTGAGTATTTTAATGCAAGACTGTAGCTTGTATCTTGAAATAGCAAATTTAACGCAAAAAATTTGTAAAAGTGGTCCTCAAAGTAGTCAAATCTTTGGGCAAAGATTTCAATGAATTTATCATTTGGGCAAATTCGCACTAGTCTAATTCCCAGAGGGAACACTGGTACCGGTAGTTGGTAAATTTTAGGATTTTGAATAAGGAAGTGTCTAAAGCACCGGCAGCATTTTATAGAAACAAACAAGCAGTCTGCTGCAGCACAGGAAAATTGGACACCACGTGACAGCGACGTCACCTGGTCACTAGAGAAAGAAACCAAGCTGCCTGTGCAGCAGCCATTTAGGCTAGTTAGGAAAATCGGGTCGGTGCTCTAGACCAGGGGTGGGCAACTTCTTTAGTCGGCGGGTCACATGTGGGAAGACGAAGTCCTTCCCGGGCCAGATTATTAAATGGATCGAGTTCAATATCTTCAACAACTACTTGTACTATTGTCAAGGTTGCTCTGATTCGAAAGCAAAAAAAAGATTTACACATCCTCAGATGTCCTGTATTTCTATGAAAAAGAGCAAAAAAAGGTCTACACATCTTCAGATGTCCTGTTTTGTACCGAAAATATTGATGAAGCAGTGCCGTAGCAAAAAATTTTAAAAGGGGGGCCATAATTTCCTTATTTTTTAATCTTTATTCGGCATAATTACTTTAAAGCTGATTGAAAAACAAGAAAGACTCTGGGTCTGGCATACTCCCCCGGAAAAATTTGGAACATTTGCATGCTGTAATGGCTGTTTTGGTGCTTTTTAAACAATTCTCCTGCAAATTTTGTTTTAATTTTTTGACCCTAATTCTGAGCGCTTTGCCAAATATGATGCATTTTGTTCGCACATTTTCGATTATGTCTGCTTAAGATGTGAGACTTATCGCTGTTGAAGAGGTTCAAAATTATGGAAAACTATACATCAAAAGCATTTTTGAAAATGACTGATGGGAGGATGCATACTCCTCATCCTACCCCCTGGATCCGCCCCTGGCCATAAGCTACAGAAACCATCAAAAGAGTGTGGCATTTTCAGTCACTTGGCACCGTTAATTTTGTTCTTTTTTACTAAAAGGCGGAGTCAAAGAGGGTGGGGGCATGGCACAATGCCCCCCCTGAATATGCTCCTGCGGTGAAGAGCAAAAAGGTCTACTTGTCCTCTGATGTCCTTTAAAAAAATGAAAGGTCTTCGGCTTGATTCGTGATCGAAGCTTATATTTCTGTAAGTGCCGGCGGGCCACGTAAAATGGTCTGGCGGGCCGGATCCAGCCCATGAGCCGTATGTTGCCCATGCCTGCTCTAGACACTGCCTTTGAATAAACTTTATTCTCAGTTCTTAAACTGTGAATGAAGTTAAAATACTGGTACTGCTCTGGTAATATTGCTAAGGAAGCGTCTACTTCAGTGTTTCACCAGAAATTTTGGTTACCAAACTTTGAAAATCGTTGTTGCTTAACCATTTTTTGGTTCCTTCGTTGCCGTTCTCACAGTAGGGGAACCATGGAAGAAGGTAACGGTTACGCAGCCACGATTTTCAAATTTCAGTGACTGGAAATTTCTGCTGAAATAGAAGCTTCCTATTGTTAAATGTGTTTCAAGCAATTTACCAGTAGCTTACAAAAGCTCAATGATATTTTTTACTGTTCTTTTATCTATGTACGAAAATCCTTTTCTAAAATTGCTGTTTTTTATTTTGAAAAACCTGTGATATCAAAGTTAACAAATACTACCGTACTGGTGCCAGTATGTAGCTTGGTTATAAGTATAGACACTTAAGTTATCGGTAGCAGCTGAGCTAGCACAAATTAGGGTCTCATCTAGAGTAAGCCGTCCGCGTCTTTTGTCGCCTTACCTGGACGGGTTTTTCCAGATGTGGATGGCTTTTTCTAGATGATCAAGAGTGCCCATGATTATCTAGATGCGGACAGGTTGTTCTAGATGCAGGCGGCTTTCTCTAGATGATTATCAAGATATTTTAATATTGTTTTATCAAGAGTGCCCAATGTGCAGTTGGTTACATTTTGATATTTTTTAAACAAAACGAATTTAGTAGGTCAGGACTGACTGATAAAAAATTCTTACCAGCTGCATTATCCAGTACACATATTGTTAATTTAACAAATTGGTGGCAAGTTTTTTTTCGGCAACTTGAAGTGTTTTATGATACCATCACACAATTTTGATGATTGGACGTGTCCAAATATAAAAATTGTTCTATGATGCTTGGATGTTCACTGATATTTTGATTGTGGAGTTGCAAACTTGCCAGTCAGTTCTTCAATGCTTAATAGAATGCAGATTTATGTTAGAACTAGAAAGTTTTTTGTTGTGGCTGCTTTTCTTGTTTTGTTTTTATTTTTATTTTTGAAGTGTCTATTTTGCTGTTAACGACAACATCCTGATTGGCTAATTTCCTTAAAACCAGTGTTGAGTATAGACACAAGCCAATCAACAGTCATGCATATAGATGCTAGCCAATCAGTTGACACTGCCTTTTTATGTTTTGCCCTGATTTTTAGAATTATAGTCAGTTGAGGTAATGCGCCTGCATTTTCTAAAAAAAAACAGTGTAGCTTCGCTTACACTAGAGAAAAAAAAGCGAAAACGCACCTACAAATACATCATTGCATAGACCTCCTTTTCCAAAAAAAATTGGATTGCTAACTCCCAGCGGTTACTTACGCGGCATTTATACGCACAATCCGCGCATTTGACGGGTTTTGGCTAAAGCGCAGCAAGCGCATTGTAACGATGGTGCGTGCATTCCAAGGCGTGTTATGTGTTAATAAGCCCATTTACGTGGTCTGTTATAAAGCGCTTTGTGACGTGGGCCAATTCTATTTGCTTTTCAATTCGCTGCGACTACTTGTTTACACGCAGTTTGCAGTCCGCAAATGAATGATAGGACTAATAGGCATAAAAGCAGTAATGGGGAAGAATGGGGGAGTATAGAGAATTTGAGGGAGTATAGATGGTGGGGAATGGGGTAATTTTTGAGAAGTTGAGTCAAGTATGGGTGAAATATGGAAGAAGTGGGGAAATGTGTTGGGACAGTGAAGGGAGGTAAGGGAAGGTGTGGAAGATGTGTTGGGGGTGTGGGGAGTGTGGGAAAGTATGGATAGGTATGGGGAGTAGGTGTGTGGAAGTATGTTTGAGGAGTGGGAAAATGTGTTTGGGGTGTGGGGAGAGGTGTGGAAAGGGTGTTGGGGTGGGGGCAAAGGATGTGGGAAAGTATGGGGAGGTGTGGGGTACGGGGAATAGGTGTGTGGGAAAGTGTGTTTAGGATGTGGGAAGAGGTGTGGAAAGGGTGTTGGGGTGGGGGCAAAGGGTGTGGGGAGTAGGTGTGTGGAAGTGTGTTTGGGGTGTGGGAAAATGTGCGTGGGGGAGTAGAAGTGTGGAAAGGATGTTGGGTTGGGGTTGGGAAAAGGGGAGGTGGGGGGTGCGGGAAAGTGTGGGAAGAAAGATGGTGTCACGACCTAGGACCCCAACTCTCCTGACCCCACCCCAAACCCTCCCCATCCCACCCCCCCCCCCGATCCAACCTTCCCGACCAAACCCCACGACCCCGACCCCCCAACCTCAATTTCCCCGACCTCAACCCCCCCGACCCCAACCCTCCCGACTCCGACTCCCCCAACCCCAACTCCCCCGACCCCATTGACCCCAATCCCCCCGACCCAAACTCCCCGGACCTGCGTTTTCTGGCCGCAACGCGCATTTTCGCTGTTAGTAAATTGCGGGTTGAATGCACGCTTTGTAGAATATCTGGAAGAAACTAAATTGGAATTTTTCCAAACTTGATCGCAATCCAATGCGTCTTAAACTACACCTACTGCACAAAAGAACGTTCGGTTTTTGTCGTCTGTGACGAAATAATAGCAAAGTTACGAAACTCACTAACAAACTTGATTTTCCCGCATATTTTGGTGTTTCCCGCCAAACTAATGGCACTGCCAAACGCGCTTAAAAATTTTGTTCATATTCTGTTAAGTTGGTGAGAAATGAATTTTCTAGAAGATAAAAAAGGAAAGAGCATTGAAAGTAATGTCGTTCAAAAGTTATGTAATGAAACGCGCAATACAATGAATTTAAGTTTTGCGCGCATCACCTCAATTGACTATACTCTGTTACAGTGCCTTCATGATTGATGTTTTTAAAAATAAAAAAATCACTGCAAATGATTGACTAAGTGGTCGTCAGTTTGGCATAGAGTATATCTTCAATACAAACTTTACCAAGCTAAGCATTAATCAGCAGTAATCTTGGCATGAGTAACTTAAAAACATTTTGCAGTAATTTAGACAAGTAAATATCAGTGCTTGCAATTGATTGCATTTTAGCTTACCACCGAACGCCAAAGACAGCGGAACAAAAAAGTTTCCAAAAAACTTTTTAGAAAACTAAAGATACAAAGTTTTATGAATGCATTTTTTTCTTGTAGTGTAGTGGGGTACTTGCATTGGCGATCAATAACAATATTATTTTCTCTCCATTAAACGCTTCTTCAGAGTATTGAGAATCGGTATTGATTTACTCTTTTTGCAAGGATTGTGCATTTGTATCAATTAAACCATAACTGTTAGTAATTCCCATTTATTTCCAAAATCTGCAAATGAAATAGCTAGTTATGTATTGAGAAATGTAGTTTTGCTAATAGATAATATCTCATTTTGTGTTCAGCGGTTATTAGTACCCGTGAAGCACATAATCATTTGAAACAATTAGCTTGGCTCAGTTATCATTTCTTGTTTGAAATTAAATACAACATCTGCATTTTCTTCTGTTGGGTCAGAAAAATATTTGGCGGCGGGTCCAACGTGTGCAACAAATTTTTGAAGTATATATCTGGTTTCAAAAAGATATTTCATCCATTTTTATAATCTTTGTTCTCTGTCTTCTAGCCTTAGGTTTGTTCTTACGATTTTGTAAGTGTTTCTTTCAGTTGTTTGTAATGTCCCAGCTCAATAGCAGTGAAGAAAACCCCAAAGCTTTTCGAGCACCTCTGCCTCCTCCGTCTGCACTATCAGCGGCTAGTCTTATCAAATCTATTCGATCTTCCAAGTTCACATCAGAGTCTGCTTCCAGTACAGGAACAACACCAAGTAATGGATCCCAAAGAAGTGGAAGAAAATCAAAATTTTCTGATTTGCCACCCGCATCTGTTCCTCCACCAGGTGTCGTTGCTGCCCAATCATTAAAAGTTGATCCTGTTGCTGCTGCAGCAGCAGCTGCTGCTAAAATCAATGCAAATCTTAAAGCTAAAGGAAAATTATCAGATCAAACACTTATGAAACCAATGATTAACTCTGGTATGACTGCTACTCCATTAAGTCTTATTAAAATATCAGAAACGAAAAAAATATTTAGTAGCTACATCACCAAAATAGACATTAATGATTTGCCTTTGAGTTCCAGGAATTACTTTACTCAAGTTGGTATTCAAGAAAGCATTAACAAAGAAACTGGAGTTGCTATATCAACCAAAGGGCATTACATTCCTCCTGATGAACAAAAGCTTTTAGATGGTATTGACAAACAATTACATTTGTATATTCAATCTCCTTCAAAAGAAAAAAATGATCTGGCTGTTGCTAAGTTAAAAGAAATGATTTCAAAGCAAAAAATACCTGCACCACCTAGTACTGTTACTTTACCTAGTGTTGTGGCATTGCCACCTATCAAACCTATACCGCCAGGGCAGCCTGCTCTTCCCACTGGAAACTTTGTACAAGAAAAAGTGTTTGTTGGAATGGATTTCTGTGCTCCAGAATTTGATCTTAAAACAAAACTTATTGGTGTTAATTATGCCAATTTTAATTTTGTTGCCAATGCTACGGGGGCTAAAGTAATTTTACGTGGAAAAGGGTCCGGCTTTATTGAACCTACTTCTGGTCGGGAAGCTTTTGAATCTATGTATGTTTTCATTAGTCATTTAAACCAAGTTGGAGTTGACGCAGCCAAAAAACTAGTATATAATTTGATATCTACTGTTAATAGTGAGTACAATACCTACCGAGCAAAAAAATCAGCAGCGGGTTCAACTAAATATGTTCCTCCTACAAACAGCTTTCCTCAATATCCTGTTCCAATGCCAGCTCCTTCAAATCCTTATGGAAATGTACCTCCTCCTACCAGTGCTTATGCTTCAAATCTTTATGCAACTCCTCCACCACCGGTTCCTGCTAATCCTTATTCCGCACCTCCACCTGCCCCTAATACATTTTATCCATCACCAGCTCCTGTTGCAAACCCATATAATGCTGTTGCACCTCCTTCATCAATGCCATTCAACATCCCTTTGCCAAAACCTGCTGATAATGTATCTGCTACGCCCAAAGTGCCTTCAGACTCATCCAAAAAAGATACCATTCCATCTCAGTATAATAATATAGTTGAACCAAAAGGCAAAAAACGTCGATTTCAGGAAGAACAGCCCGATGATTCTAATGTGCTGGGATACAAACAATATTCAGCTCAAATTGCAGACAATGAAAATGGAAAAAAAGCGAAGAAAAAATTAGAAAAAGAAATAAATAACGACGATACAGCAAAACATGAAGAAAAACAAGTGACCAATTTGCCATTTTGGATGTCACATAACTGAAGTCTGGCACAAATTTTAGGCTGTTTGCTATGTCGTGGACTGATCCAAGGTTGTAATGATGCGAAAAGATCTTATCTGTGAACTAAGCCTTGTGCATGGCAGCATAAAACAAACCAGCGATAACTGCTACTATAGCTTGATTCGATACATTTTAATGCTAGCAATTTTTATTTTTGCATCAAATTTGAGAAATTGTTATTGGTATAAAGATGCGTTTACCAATACGTGGCAGGCGGCAACACGACAAATTTTTACACCTGGTTTTCCTATTCCCGGATCACGCAAATTCATGCTACATTTGCTTGCATGATAATTTCGCCTGTCGCGTTTCGGCAAACGGACCTTGATATTGGTACTTTGTTTGGAGGAATTTTTTTCTCAAGCAGTGATACAAATCTTGTGAATGTTACACTACACCAAGTACACCCTGTTTCAGTTGTGTTATGAATGACTCTGCATTTTTTTGGAAACCATCGCAAACTTTGACTTAGTTTTCAGTTTTCTGGCCCTCATATTTTTTTACAGTTTTTGGTTATTAGTTTTTCGTAAGCATTCCTAATTTCTTGTTTGGTCTTGTTGGTTAAAAATAGATGTATTATTTGCCATGTTTTGAGCGAAAATGCGTCGGATGAAGTATGTTTCTAACAAACCTAGACGTAAACAAACATTGCGTTTTGTCGTTAGCTAATTTATTTAGAAAGTTCATTTATGGTATTTTTTACAACCTAACTTAAACGAGTATGATAACTTTTTGCAAATGTTTTTTATGAAAAAAGATTCGAACGTTTATAAATTAAGAATTTATGAAATGATTTGTGTTTTTCGGTTATTACAGTTTGTAATTATAATGCGAGTAAAAATGTAAGTCAGATATAGGATTTTGTAAAGGTTAGTTTGAAGTCAATTTTTACGAATTAATTTTCTTTTGGAACGTAGATATCAATTTTAGTTTAACCTAACGTATGCGTAATGGTTGCAATAATTTGGTATTTCTCATGCCTACTGCCTTTGCTTTATTGTGTTATTGTATTTCGACGTAATATTCATCTTCATTTTCAACGTAGCGGTAGAAGATAAGATGAACCATAAACGAGTCTGTGGAGTCTGTTTGGAAACAGATGATGTGTAAAGCTAACTCGTAAAAGTTAGTCCGACTTTTGCCTCTTGACTTCTACAGCATAGTCATTTTTTTGACTCAGCTTGAAACATTAGTGTTTTCGCCAAGTTGCTAATCTCTTGTGATGGTGTATTTGTAATACTATGATTATGCCATTGTGGACTACGGAGGTTAAGGGCTTGGCATTTCTGAATTCTTGTCCATGAATTTAACAAACTTCAAAGATTTAGTTAAATCCAGACTAATGCCGGAAAGTATGCAAAATAATTCAGTTTTTCTGTCTAGATGCTTATGATCCTTTTCGTTTTAACTCATTGGTATTATATCAAGAATTTAACTTCGAAATTTTGTTAATGATGAGCAAATTGAGCGCAGCTTTGTTTTGGATTCCAGATTATCAATTTTCTATTATCTGGGTCAGGTTGTGTTAAAATTGCAAGTTTAATGTGCGCTCAACTCTTAGGGCAATTTTGTATACTGTGTCACGTGATATTTTTTATTTCAATACGATGATGGAATCATTAATGTTGAAATTGAATTTTATGTTCATTAAAATAGGTTCTAGTGGTTATCAGTTACATATCTCGCGTTCGGCTGCTATGCTCTTGAAATGTGACTTTCTTTTTTAAGTTTTTAAGGAGCCATGACGTCATATTTCTAGAAGTAATTTTACAAAGTTAATTTTCATGGCGATAGCGACTCCTCCAGGATTTATCGAAGAGATTGATTACGATGATCTCGACATCAAAGATGTAAGTCGATTATGCTACGGCTGCATTTTTTGCTTTTAGATTTTTGATGTTGATCATTTAGGCCAGAGGTTTTTGACCAATGGGCCATGGCCCGGTAGTGGGCCATAGCGCTGTTTTCAGACGGCAGCAGAGCTTGGCTAGAAAGCAAAATCAGCATTCCCTAATCGTGCTATTACGCTCGCTGACTTAGTACACTGTACTTTTTTTTTATAAAAGTTAATGGGCACTGCCATATTTAGCCATGATAGTAGGCTTTGAAAAAATTAAGGCTGAAAACCCTTATTTAGGCGATTTATTAAATTGCAGAGTATGGATAAAGGTTTTATGTATTTTATCCTCATCTAGGAAAACTCTGTACTATTTCGAAGGAGAAAAATAAGCCTCGGTGCCTATTAAAATTGGACATTTCGACAACACAATTCAGCTGTCGGTATCAGCAATATATGCAAGGCAGAATGAAACTTCTTGACTCTATACTTTGCATATACCTTAAGGCTGATAATGGCCCATTAATCTACATTGTGGAATGGCCCAGTGTTTTAAGAATGACTGCGGCGCTATTTCCCTCCTTAAGCTATTTTCATCGTATATGATGTTATCTTAATGGTGAATATCAAATACCAGTGCGTTTAACTTGGCATTTTATTGCAGCCTGTGGGGAAAGGATCGTTTGGTGTGGTGTACATGGCTATATGGCAGGATGTGCGAGTTGCAGTTAAAATGATTGAATCGGAGTCTGAGAAAATATCTTTCACCACAGAACTTCGTCAATTATCTCGTGTTTCTCACCCGAATATAATTTGCTTGTACGGAGCATGTAGAAATCCTGTTTGTCTGGTGATGGAGTTTGCAGAATGTGGCTCTCTATACACCTGTAAGTGTCTGCATGGTGTGTGCGCTCGTTCTATATAGTGTGACCTGCAGGAATTACTGTAAATTACTGAATTCATTTGTAATTAAAAAATTTTACAGTTATTGAGATAGACTGCGAAATGGGCTAGCGTTGCTTGAATCAACTACCAATCAGTACATAGTATTAATTACATATACACAAACGTGAAAAGGGATGTTAGCATAACCAAAAAAGTGCTCAATGTACCCTCTAGGTCGAGAGCTAATTAACAAATAAATAAACAATTGACAAAATAACCCTACAGACTATTTCGCGCTAAGCACTCTTCAGGGGTTCTTATTCGAATAGATTGTATGTACTGTATTTTCATTGACATGTGCTGTAATCAAGCTTATTTATCCCCTGCGACGAGTTGCTTAACCATTACCGTTACACTCCTGTTTTATATGTTTTTTGTTTAGTAAAATTGGTACTTAGTTTTTCCGACTTAAACATTTTCAGCTCAAGGTAAGCGATTTTAAAGCTACCGGCAATCGTGGTTGACTAGGATAAATTATCAAATGCAGTGACATTAGATTGGGTGCACGTTCAGGGGGTTTGCCTCAACCGTTTTTGCAATCAGTTCGTGTAGAGCAGGGATTCCCAACCTTTTGCTTTCTGCGTACCACTTCTGGACCTTTTCTGTAGCTGCGTACCACCTGCTTTTGATGAATACTTTTCGACCATAACAACATATAAAAGCTGTCCTGAAAGGTTTACTTTACATACTGAAACGAATAAGTAATTAAATCCTATGTTCAATATACTCGCGGTATTACGCTGAAGCACATGAATAGCAAGTAACACTGCGGCTTAGCATCTGGGCAACAGAGCTGCGAATTTCGAAAAAATCTCACTATGTGCGAGTCATTATTGTGAATCCAGCTTTTGGTAGTCTTAAGGGTGGGCAAAATTTTCATTGAAAGAGCCACTTGTTGAAAAGTAAAACAATCGAAGAGTTGCCACCGGTGAGTCAAACAGCAAGAAAAAGTTTTCGACCACACAAGAGCTGGAAATGGGGGGTGTAAGCGCAATTGCAAAATAAAACAAAAAGTTTTCAGTGTTCCTCATAAAGAGCTGAAGAGCCACGTCTCGAGAGTCAAAAAGCCACATTTGGCTTGCGAGCCGCACTTTGCACACCCCTGATTGCAAACTTAGTTAATTTGATTGCAAAATTAACGATGTTGCTCCCAGGCCCCTGAAGATAACGCGTACGGTACAGTGATTCATTACTTCCAAAATGTCTCACTAATAAGATAGGTAAAAAATGAATTTTATGCCTTCTAAAATCTGAATTTTGTGATCTTTTGTTTGGAAATACTGAAGCAGCTTCTTTTGCAACACAAAAAGACGCATCCAAAGGGGTATTCTCTCGAGACCTCACTTTCGTATAGCATAACAACGACGTGTATTCTGATCTATGTGTTGCAGCTTCGTATTAAGCTCTGCGAGGTCGTTGCTTCTGAGATATCCAAGGGTGTAAGTAAAGTTTAAAAAGTAAAATGGCAACTGGCAAAACCTCCCCATAATGGGCGCTTTTAACTGCAAAATGTTGGGGAGGTTTTTGCTTTAGCCTGAATGATAAATCAATAAATGCATAAACGCACAAGTTTACGAAAATTTTTCACACCCGGTCTACGTTTATTGCTACTTTTGTTTGAAATACAAAACGTTTTGCAAAACCAGTGCGAAACGCAGTTTGTATGCGTTCCTACTTCACTACACCCAGGGATATGTAGGCTAGAACTGTGAAACTCAAGTAAGGAGTAATTTTAAGCCATGAGTTCGCTATTTCGATGAAGATAAATGAACACAGAATCGTTTCTGTTAATAATTCTTTTACCAATGAGGTTGATCCATAGATTCACCTCACCATTTCAATAACGCCTGCTACCAATATTCGATGGTGTTGCAGCTTGCTGCAGCAGAAAGAGAAAAACGCCCTCAAACAAGCGAGCCATTGGCAATCCCCTTATAAGAGTATACTACGTCATACCACAGTCTCCGCACATGATTATGCACATATCTCTGGCTACCCTGTTTTCATGCGACTAATTTCAGTTGTATAGCAAAAAAAGTTTTTGCGAGGATTCCGTGAAAACAAATTCTTTTTGTATTTTTGGAAAATATCTCGCGTACCACTTGAAAAGCTTCCTCGTACCACCAGTGGTACGCGTACCACAGGTTGGGAACCCCTGGTGTAGAGGGTCGATTTTTCATTTTAGTACATTTTGCAGTGCATTTTTGAAAATAAGACAAAATTTTGAAATCACGTTGAAATGTGTAGCCCGCGCCAGCTTGGTCGTGTTGTGTGTCATATTTGCTATTTCTTTTGTTAATAGCTCAGTTATTAAGCGCGTCGCTAGCGGTTGGGAGGTCTAGGGATCGATTCGCGGGCACAGTGTCGCCATTGGCTCGGCGCCGTTGCGACTTTCTTCGGGGCTGTGTTGCCCTGGCCTTAAGCTGTGTAGTTGGATCCCGCCACTCATTACACGCTTCAACGTAATACCGTGAGTAAAATGAAGATTTGATTTTATTTTTTGATGATTTAGTCTAATTTCTTGACCCTCTTTTGCTATTCTGTTGTTCGCAGTGCTGCATGGACCTGGACCCCAACCTCATTATAACTCCGGCCATAGCATGAGCTGGTGTCTTCAATGCGCCACTGGTGTAGCTTACTTACATGGTATGAAGCCCAAAGCTCTGATTCATCGTGATCTTAAACCTCCCAAGTATGTTTCGAGCCACGTTGTGGTTATTTATTTGAATTGAGATTGTATTAATAACGGTTTTTGAATTGAGTATTAATAACGGTTTTTGAATAGCCACGTTGTGGTTATTTATTTGAATTGAGATTGTATTAATAACCACGTTGTGGTTATTTATTTGAATTGAGATTTATTTGAATTGAGATTGTGAATGATTGCATCAAGTTTTCCAAAGCGTTTTAGGGGTAGAGATTAAATGACTATGTCCCTTCCTACCCCTTCATCACATAGACAGTTTCAATGTATGTAAATACTTTAGTGATGTGTCCTTTTTTTATGCGCGGTGTTGTGCGCTTCTGTTCTGTTCTGTAACTGTAATTTACTTATTCTATCTTGTCCTTCATGCAAATTTGGCTAGTACCGGTACATAAAGGTTTTCTGACTATGATGCTTGGTTTTTAATCCTCTATTTTTTGCTGATAGCCATGGATGCTTTCGCTTTGTATCACAAATGCAGAAGCATAAAACAATTTAAAACTATGGCCTCTGCGTTTCAGTAAGCTCACTTTCCAGCTTTGTACATTTTGCTGCAAGAAACAAAAAAATGATTTTGGAGTTCATTGACTAAAATTTCGAATTACATGTAGTCTTTACACGGAGAATGTGTTTCTTAGCTTGAATTTTTGCGAATAAAATGTTTATAGCTTTTTTATACTTTATCAATCAAGTTAAACGATTATTGTTTGTAGCTTACTACTTACCAATCATGGAGTTGTGCTAAAAATATGTGACTTCGGAACTGCTTGTGATCAGCATACACACATGACTAACAATAAGGTAAGTGCTGACACGCAATAAAGTATTACAGCGTTTCTACTCTCCTGTCACGAGAAAGCGACGGAGTATGGGGCGCCGTTTGGAAAAAAACGATTTTGTCCGACTTATTTTGCGCGTGTATTTTGGTCCGACTTAGAGTACATTTTGTCCGATATATAAGTAGGACATTTCCAATATACATATCGGACAAACTATGGTCTAAATATGCTCAAAAAACATGGTTCACAAAACGAATAGTTTTTTTCCAAACGGCGCCCCATAACGGAGGCGTTGTGCGAGCTCGCTTAAGAATCGCCAGCCACGTGTTTCCACTTAAAAGATAGAAGAATCCCCGTGGCTTTCCCAACGGCGCAGTAAGCAAACGTGTCAACTTGTTCTCCAAACTTCCCCTTTAATGTTGAACGTTGAGAAGTTTACTCGAAAATACTAATTTTTAACTACTGATTCGACCCGACTAGCAATCAAGTTCTGATACTGGAGCTCCTGAAGCGTACGCTTTATTGAATCGGCCATTCGGTTGGTATTGTGTGGGTTGCATCTGAACGCTAAATTTGGTTTTCTGCTGAAACAGCAAGGCAACTTTAAGACTTTTCCTGGAATGAGAGCAGCTAGTTGAAAAAATATTTCTGATGCAACTTTTGTTATAAACGGAGTTTTAGTTTTCTTAGATCGATTGATTTCGATGCTTGGTGATTTGTCTTTGATTTGAGTAAAATTATATTACTATTAACACTGTTGACAAATCTTAATAATTATTAAAAAACAAAGATTCAGCTTACATTTTACGTTGTAAAGCAGTGGTTCTTAAACTGAGTTCGACCGAACCCCAGGGGTTCGGTGAGGCTGTAGCAGGGGTTCGGCTAAGATCAGAATAAGTTTTTGTAAAAAGGCATACAGTTGTAGTAAATGACTATCTCTGCGTGGAATGATGCATCTCCCCACCATACTCTTTCAACGCTGTTTTTGATGAATACAATTTTTCCATAATTTCAAACCTATTTGATAACAATCATCTTTACGCCTTAAGCACGCATAAATCGAAAATGTGCGAACAAAATGTATCATATTTGGTGAAGGACTTAGAGTTAGAGGCAAAAAAATTAAACAGAATTTGCCATAAAAATTGTTCAAAAAGCGCTAAAATGGCCATTACAGTGTCTAAATTTTTGAAAACTTTCTGGGGAAGCATACCCCCGGACCCCCCTAGAACCATATTTTTGTTCCTCAATTTGCTTCAAATTAACTTTCCGGAAAAAAAATACGCTTAAAAAATGTAAAAATTTTATGCCACCCTCCACCGCCTTAAGAATATTCTGAATACGTCCCTGACGTGAAACATTTTCAAAGAGTTTTTCTGGTTTAGACGTCTAACGTCTTTGCACTCATTTAACATTCAACCTAATTCAAAACTGCATCCCCCCTCTAAAATTTTCTGGATCTGCTCCTGGTTATAATTATAAAGGGTTCGATGTATGCTTGCATGACACCTGTTGGGTTCGATACTTCCGACAAGTTTGAGAACCACTGCTGTAAAGTTCATTGAACATGAATGCGCATTTTACTTATCTTGATCATTATGACACCCAAGATAATTTGGTAGGGTTCTGCTGCTTGGATGGCGCCAGAAGTGTTCGAAGGCTGCCAATATAGTGAGAAATGCGACGTTTTCAGTTGGGGAATCATCCTGTGGGAGGTAAACTTGGTTTATATTTGTTGGAATTAATTTTTTCAACGTGTCTGTTTCGAATTATTGAGCAGAAGGTTTGACAGTAATTAAAAGGGACTGCAAAGTGAGCTAGAGAGTCAGCAGTGATGAATGCGTTCAGCTTCAACCCTGAATCGATACTGTCACTTAGGATCTGTAGCTTGCAGTACTCCTAGACCATGTTGAGAATGAGTAAAAAGTAGAAGGTTTTTTTATGACAGTTGGTGCGAAAATTATATTCCATACTTCTAGTCAGTTCGGAAATTCAAGCGTAAATAGAAGCACGTCGAGCAAAAATAGGACTGGCCGATTTGGAATCTAGATGATAATGTATCAACCATTTGAACATGCAATTAGATTTGGCGTGCAGTGTAAACCAATTGTGATTGTGTGGTTCATAACAACTTGTGGTTTCAGGTCTTGACTCGAAGAAAACCGTTTGATGAACTTGGTGGTCCGGCGTTTCGTATTATGTGGGCAGTACATACCGGAGCTAGACCTAATTTGATACAAGGATGCCCAAAACCTATTGAAGAACTCATGACGCGGTAAGATTGATTGCGACTGATTTGCTTTTAAAAATCTCGCATTGTGAAGTTAGCAACAGTGTGTTATCAAACTTGCTGCGATTAATCTTGCTATTTTCTTCAACTTTTTCAGTTGTTGGTCCCGGAAACCGAACGAGCGACCCAGCATGGATGAGATCGTTGATGCAATGAAGGATCTGATGACTTTCTTCCCTGGAGG
Organism: Trididemnum miniatum; assembly: GCA_964006365.1. Classification (NCBI taxonomy): domain Eukaryota; kingdom Metazoa; phylum Chordata; class Ascidiacea; order Aplousobranchia; family Didemnidae; genus Trididemnum; species Trididemnum miniatum. Next base: position 9,355,109 of record OZ023240.1, on the reverse strand, counting down.
ACAGGAGAAACTCACTTTTCCTTCCTATGATGTGGAGAGCAGCTCAGATGGATCGGCATATGAAACCAGCTTCACTGACAGGTAGCAAAATGTTGATGTGATTATCTCATTTTTCAAATTTAAGCCGCAGATTTGGAAGAATAGCTCGATCCGAGTTAATTTAAAATGTAAACAAACAATTTTGTGACTTAAAGATGGCTACGTATTGATTACATGTGCCACCGGACTTGTGTACGACCTGTCCTAGAGCAGCAGTTCCCAATCGGGGGTGCGGGAAGAGACTTCTGGGGGTGCGAGAAGAACTTGTGAATTTTACCGCTGGTGAAAGGTGTCGTTGATTCTCTCTAGCTGTGTGTTTGTGAGATCTAAAATGTGCCTGTGTGCGATTGAATATGTTCATTGTCTAAGTTTGTGACGTTGCTTAACATCTGTCCTGTCATAGTCTTTTCCCTGTGTTTTGTTATTCATGCCTGTATCTTATTCAGTTTAAAATTGGAAGAGAGCGGGTGATGTGTGAGTTGCTTGTTGGGCTGAATTTAGGAAGTAGTTCGGGATAGTGAGTCTATCCTTAGCCAGGTATGTGAGAGTAGTTAATTTAACAGCTGTTTTTTGTTTTCTACTTGAATAAGGGGTATGCTATACGGTAAGCTGAGTTGAATTGGTAAAATATTGTAGTAACCGGCTTTGTTAGCCTAATCTGGATTTAATTCGCCTTGGTGGCAAGGTTGGGTGTAGATTCCTTTTGGTGAGTCAATTTATACAGCGGTAGTTATGGTATAGCCCAGAAGTGGCGAACCTATGGCACGCGTGCCAGATGTGGCACGCCGCAGATTTTTTCTGGCACGCCACTTGTTATTTCAATCTTATTTCGTTTAACTCAAGGGTCTTCAAGCTTTTTTACACAATCGCCTCTTTTCGGAAAGTGTGCATCCTAATTGCCCCCACTAAGCCTTAACGTTCGTAGAGCTATTATTTTCCCACTGAAAAGAGACTGGTAAAGACCCCCCCCCCCCCCAAAAAAAAAATGTCTCCACGTCCGTAGGGTTACTGTGTTTTCCTACTAAAATCGGGTGAAGACCAAAACAAAAGTTTTCACGTGCGCTGAACCATTTCATTGAATATGCTTCCACTAAATCTAAATTCGGCCCAGTTGAAGAACCATGCGATAACGTCTCATTGATATTCGCTTTATGACAATAAATTCATTATGTTTTTGTTTTGTTTGATGTAATGGCACGGCATTAACTTGCTAAGCTTTATTTCTAATATTTTGGCACGTTCGCAAAAAAAGGTTCGCCACTACTGGTATAGCCTATCTCTTTTTGTCTAGTTCTCTGCTAATTTTGTTTTACGGTAATTCATGTACTGGTGATTATTTTTTTCATTAAAACTTGCGTGGATTTTGCACCAGTTGTTATTAGTAGTATGAAATCAGGGATTATTATAATTTAGTTTCTACAAGGGGTGCGAGAATGATTTTTCCTTGCCGAAGGAATGCGGGCTTTGAAACGAATTAGGAACCACTGTCCTAGAGACTAGGGATTTGTTCTCAGTCAGGTCGTAGATAGTGTTACGCTAACAGCTTTTTCGCTTGATCGTTGATGCAAGCGGGAAAGATGAACGGTTGAATAATCAACATGCGTTTTTTATGCTCTTAGTCTGTTACGTTCAATCATGCGATCTAATCGCAAAATGATTGATGCAAGTTTAACTGCTTTTGCTTCAGTGTGACCACGTTGCCCGTATAAGCGTCATTAACGTTTTTATTAATCATCTTTATTTAGTTGTATTAAGGAGGCTATTTAAACTCGATCAAAGACTTGTTTTTTCACTTGGCTCTCTTATGTTCTCATCTTTCGCCCTCTTTCAGCCTATTTTTTTATCTTAGTATGAAGGAAAGTCACCCTGATACTATCAGCGATACCGTGAAACGATCTTTTGCTAAAAATCGTACTGGTGCCTCTTACTCTCCTCGTGGAAAACAATGGGGAGCAACTAATTCACCTGGTGTTGGTGTTTCAAGAACTCAGGTAGCTCGTTTGTAAAATTTCTTCTGTTGAGCAATAAACGTGTTACCTGTATCTGCTTAAATTACAGATTTTGAGTGTAATGACGATTGTTAATATATGGTATGAGATTTTTCATTTTTAATTTTTACGACCTAACTTTAGTGTCAAACGTTGAAAAAAATTTTATTAATTATCTTATGTGGACGTAAAAAAAAATAAGCAAATTAATGTTTGAATGATAACCAAATTGAAACTGTGAAGTTGATGCTGGAGTAGAATAGAGATGTCGCTTGCTTCAGTGTCTTTTTGTTGATGTATCCCTTTTAAAACGTTTGGTGTACTTTAATTTCGTACAGCATTTTCTGACGATAAACGCTCTCCTTGTTCTAGTTTACCTGTTGGCTGATTCCAAGGTTACATCGAAAATCGAATAAAAAATAGCTTGTAAATTATCTTTTGCCGCTTTTCCTTCTTGTCAGAAGTAGTAAACCATAACTAAGTGGCTTTAGTTCACGACCATTACCAATCGAGTGCAGATTGTGCACGTTTTCCGTGGCAGCCTTTTCCTCATCCTACATCTTTTGCACCTTTCCAGTACAGCGTTTCATGTCTCCTTCCAACATATTGGTTTATGCTTTCTGGAGCCTTCTTCTTCGCTTGTCTCTAAATTGCTGAATCTATCCGTGTTTCAAACCAGTCATTCGTTTTCTTACTATTTTTGTCATCTCAGTGAAGTTTTTGTTAGCGTAACGACAATCACATTTTATAATTCCTATTTTCTCCCACCTCGTCGCTTGCGCAGTGATTATTTTGTAAGTCTGTTGTGATATCTTGCCTTTTCAGAATTTTATAATTTTTGTACAGGATATTGTATTCGAGGCGAGAAATCGTTCTCGTTCTCACACACCCGATCCTCAGAAACCAGCTCCTGAACCCACGGGTAAGTATTTGCATCTGTGTAAGCCTGGGCAAAATATGGCTCTTCATTCCTCTTATGTTAAGAGTGATTACGAATGGTTATGCCTCAATACTTTATTTTGGATCAAATCTGACAATTCCATTATAAAGCAAAAGTGGCCGCATTAGTTGTTTCGTTACTGAAAAAGCGCTGATTACTTCTGCAAGATGTCATTCAATTTTTGACTTCAAAACTGATTTTTTTCTGTTCTCAGCAAAATCCTCCTCTGTCCTTACTATGGTGGTAAAGGATTTGCATGTATTGTTATTATTAAATCTAAGGTTTTCTGCAGCAGCTGCAGACTCTCTTAGGAATCGAACCTGTAAAGTGGTGCAGCTCGCCGCTTCACAGATTAATTAAAATAATACTGATTATGCGAATTAAGGTGAAGTGTTTAAGAAAGGTCATCGAAGGGCGTCGTCATTTGGAAACACGCTCGAAGTGCCCAGTGATGTGCTGAGAGTGAAAGGTACAAATCGTGGTGTGCTGTAATTCCAGCAACAAATAATGCACATGTGATAGTGACGTAATTTTCAAACATTTTCCCCGTGTTAACCGCTTAACATAGCACAGTATATAGAGTAGTATGGTAGCTATAATAGATAAGTGGTAGTAGAGTTGTAGCAGCATAAAACTAACACTTGGCCTAAAACTTTGTTGTATCGCACGTTTTAAGTTGTTTGATCTTCATTTATTACTTTTTTGTTTTCTCATTATCTTTTTCTTTATTTATTTTAATTTTTGGAGTGTTTAACTGCTTGTGTATCAACTCAGATGTAGACAGATATATTGGAGGGGCAAAAGTGATCACTAAGTTTAGGGGACGGGGCAAATAATGCAGAATTTTATTCTTGTGAAGGGTTTCCAAGTATTGGGGAATGTTGCTCTCCCTGCCCCCGTAATTGCAACCTCGAACAAGGGTTGGCCATTTCAAAAGTTTGATTCTTAAAGGTCCGGTTTCTATTTGGAAACGGTTTTTTCATTCCGTTATGCAACCCAGGTTGCAGCGAAATTAAGTCTTCTACGAGTTAGTAGAATCTTCATAAGAGAGTGATTTTGACGTAAATATTTTTTGCTGCTCTTGATGTTACGTTTTTGCTTTCGAGTTTGATTTTTTGGTTTAAACGTTTGCTTTTGATTTTAATTCAATTATACAATGGGTGTTTGTTTGATGATTTGTGCAATATTAACTTTTTCTGGAGTTCCAATGTACCGCTAAATATTTTAATCATTTGGTCAAATTGTGGTGAGAAACTAAGGATGTTAACAAAATTGAAATTTCGACTCGTTCTCATAGCCGAAATTCTGGAATCGAAAAGCGATTCGAAATTATAAAACACTCACTCATTCTAAAATCGCCATCCCTACTTCGAACTGTTGGACTACAATAAAAGTTATAGATAAGGTAGGCCAAGCCTTGGGTTAAGACGACAAGCAAACTTTTTTGTTTTTTAAATTAATTATTTTAGTTAAGGCAAATATATACTTTTTTGCAAAGAATGTATGTAAAAAACTCCGGCGTAATCATTCTTCACATAACTATGTTTATTTACTTCGTAGCGCTCGTTAAATAAACTGCTCTTTTATAATTCATCGAGGCTCGTCTACGATCGTTTGCAGTCGTTCGTTCCGTGGTTTTATCTCTTGCCCTGGCTTTGTCAAAACTGTGTTCTGGAAAATTTTGCTATTGAGGATGGATTAGAGCTGGATTGCTTATTTTTTTATAGTTCTTAATACCACGGCTGGTTCTTCACGTTTCAGAACGCTTTAGAAATGTTTACAAATCATAGATGAATGGCTGTGATACCCACCCTGCGTTAGATGTTGTCCAGGATTTAGAGCAGTGATTCTAAGTTCCGTTTCTGAGAGGTGGCCCACTTAACTGTTACACTAAGAGGCCACGCCTCCTTAAGTGTAATTTTAAAAGTCACGGTCTTGAAATAAAAATGTACCAGGGTTGAAAACTTCGATTTGGAGTTGTGGTAATAATTTGTTGATCACAAGTTGTCGTTATTTTTCCATCTTTCTTCGAGCTTGTTTGCTATACCTTCTTTTTTAAAGCGGCCGCATCGACATAGTGGTTTTATTTGTGTTTTGTGTGGAGGGTGTTACGTATACATGTACGTACCAAATTTGACATTCTTATGGAAAGTTGCACATACTCCGGTACTTGCTGCTACGAGGCTAATAAAATCTCTGGTGTGTGTAGGGTGAAACGACTTGACAATTGCATGTTGTGTTACTGTAAAGCACTGTTATTTTTGGTTATTATGTTTGACGAATTAGGGCAGTCCAATTTTGATTATGCACAATGATTGTTTTAGTAATTTTTTTTGATTTATGTCTGTTGTCTGCTTGTTTTGTCTCAGGTGGCAAATTAGCATCTAAGCCACATTTGTTGAGGAACGTAGGTTATTTGAATATTCTATTTGAATAAGGTTAGCAGCTAGGCTAAAATGGGATGCTGTTAGTTAATCAAAAGAAGAAAGCAAGAAGAGTGTTGTAGAGGTGAGTAGTGCCCTACAGTATATGGCGACCTCGCCCTACAATATATGCGCGCCCTACAACATTTGCGGTAATATATTTGCTCGAATTAGAATCAAACCCTGTCTATCAATTACAAAGTTCTAAGCCAAGCACCTGGCCTGATCATCTGCTATTCACAAACTCTTATCTGAATGAATTTCTAGGGGAATAAAATTTAGCTTCTGGTTCAGAGAGTAGTTTGCTTGATGCTTGTTATGGTAAACAAATTTTGTTTTACAAAATGAAGTTAATTTGGAGCGATTTTCATCACCGCAATGATAAACATGATTTTCCCATAAATTTTAATCGTGTTCAATGTAATCTTTTTGTCGAATCTGTTGTGCGGCCTAGTTCTTGTACAGTGGTTTTTAGCCTATAGGTAATTAGCATTTGAAAATGGGTAATGCAAATTTCGTATAAAGAAACAGCTTCTTCGTCAAATGTTCTGTGGGGTTGCTAAAGCTTACTGTAAAACTTTCATCGTGCATCAGTGTCACAATACTTTCTGTGACTTTGTAGTTTAGTACTATTAAGTCAAATCTATATGGCCTTGTTTCGTGAATAATTTGTACATTATAGTCGACAGTTAGAAATAGGCGTGAGGAGAGCATTTCGTTTCTGAGTTGCAGTAGCATGGCTAATATCGTATCTTTAATCTTTGGTTTTATAATTGTTATTGAACATTCTATAGAAAAGCGGCAGTGTGCGATTTGTTTTGACTCGGTAAAGTATGAAACCAAGCAAATTGAAGCAACACTTTGAACTGCTGTGGCGAAGTAGTTGGAAAGCCGATAGACTATTTTGGTCAAAAAAGTATGAGCAAATAAAAAATCGCCGCCTTGATTCTGTGTTTTTCGGAGTTAATGTGAGCAAATTTTCATCACCGCAATGATTGCAAGCTGTTATGAAGACTTTTGATAAAGGGCTAATTGATATACACCAAATACCGGTAAGCAAATATTTTCCGGGGCAATACCGTAAAACAGGTTGAGAACCACTATTCTAATATACACTCCTGCTAATGACAGCTGAATCCACGTAATTAAAAACTCAAATTGTTGCGCTTTGCGCTTAGTTTATGAACTACTTCAAATTGTTTAGCAAGTTGTGAGTGGTGACCAACCCTTCTTGTGTCCGACAGCTTTTCGTTATGTATTTGGGATTCGTTATGACATATTAGTGATAATGTCACTGTATTTATCGATTGAAAACGAGTTACTTTGATTCAAATTTTCCTGTTTTCAGCTAACTATTATTTTATTTTCTCAACCACTGTCTAATTCGTTGTTCATTGATCATCCGCTTGAATTCGTAACTACACTTAAGGACATCCTTTTCCTCTTCTTAGAAGCTTGTCCGGACCATCTCGTTTCCATTCTTTAACTTTCACAGTGTTGCTTAATCCCCAGATTCATGTTTATTGTTTTGTGCCTTCCTGTTTGTCCTAGTCAAGAAAGCTAATTGTGTTCAACAGCTTGCTTGTGAAACAAGAAAACACTAAAAACTTTGCCCCTAGTTTTCTCTTTATTAGACCTTCAGTTAATATAATGAATCGTTTTGTGTTATCTCGCTATGTGTTGCATGCTCGTATCTCAATTATTGCGATGACAAAAAAAAATAAGGGAGTAGTGTAGTTGGTTAATGTTGTTGTGATGATTGTATTAATTTGCGTATTGAATCAGTTATGCCAATCAATCAAGTGGTGTTACTCTGATTTGCCTGATGGTTTGTGTAACTATATTTTACAAAACAATGGATCTTAACTTTTTGAGGCGTGAAGGCCATTAGTTGTAAAGATCTTAATGCACCGAACCCTAGATTGGGAGATTTACAATGAAGGTGCTTTATATTAATTCGATCTGTCATACCTTAAATTTCAATAAGGTCGCCGTAAAGAATTCTCTGCTATAATGGTTAATGGTGTGTTTAACGAGCTTACTTGTTCAAAGCTAAACGCTGCTCAAGCGCTTGCCGCTCTGGGCCGATTTGGCCATCCTCACAATTAAAAAGGACTATGATCTGCCCGCTTTGCTGCCAAATGGCTGTGTCACCCTGTAATAAAAACAACTAGTAAAGTGCAATTATAAAACGCCGATTGGAAAAATGCAATTATTACATCATTTGCGTTTGTTGTTTTCGCATTCTTTGTGATTTGTGAACTACACTAGATCTGGTTTATTAAATTAGAGCAAGAGGTGCAGTGTGCTCTTAACATGCTCAAAATAATTGCAAAATTTGAAGAAGGTTTTATGTGATTTATTAAATCAAATTTTTTCGATTTACGCAGACCGTAGCGGTTGCTGAGGAGATATTTTTACCGATATATTTAAATCTATCTTTTTATTTTTTCGATGTGCTTTTTTGATTGCACATTTTTATAACGTTAAAGTTACGTTAAAGTTTCCAAAACATAATATGCAAGTGGTTGAATAACATTTTTTCTAACCGGCGTTTCATACTTGTAACATCACTAATTTATTGAAATTGATGACTTTTTTGCATCAGACTAACTTTTTTGCATTTACCATTCGTGTAGATTGGATAAAGATTTTTGACGTGGCTTAATGATTTTGTTTTAATGTCATAAAAAACTAATATTTTCAGCGTTAGCGGAGAGCAGTAAAGGGGGTACGCGACGCCGATCTTCGACTGATTTAATTGCGGAGATCGAACAACAAACGATAGAACCGCTCAGAACACCAGGGAGTTCTCGATCAGCCAGCCCTGCACCAGTGAGGTAATATACTCGTTTTGACGCTTTCTGCTCCGTCATCGACAAAAAGAATATTTTTTCAGTCCATATCCTAGCTCATGCATTTAGTTACGAAGTGGCAAGCGCTTACGTCTTGCATATGCGGTATTTGATTCATGGGTTAAGACTTAAGAGCACCATTTGATTGCCCGTATATTAAATTTTTCTCCCAATCTGCTCGCATTAATGATGATCTTAAAACAGCATTCGTAACTTTCTCTCTAGGCATTCAGCACCAGCGATAAGAATTTGACTTGACTTCGTATTGCTCACAGCCTTTAATTGCGTTGTCAGCGCTGTGATGTTTTGTACAATTAGTAATTGCGTACATTGTTTTTAGCAAAGCAGCTAGAGACCACATATCCAACTTTGCTGTACAGTGTACAAACCTTTCATTACTGGGTGCTCTGGTTGGAATGTCTTTCCCCAATAGGTTGCGATAATTGCTGCTTGCGCAGCGGTAAGCACCATCGTTTTTTTATTTTCAAACAGTTCCAAACTTGTAATTGAATGCGCGATAAAATTGTGATTATTGTATTGCGCATTTCAACAATGATTTTGCGTTTATTTTACAGGCAAGTTTCCCGCAGAGTTGCTACCGGTGTAAATTCTCCTCTACCTCCTTCAACATATTATCCCACACCTGCTGCCCAGAGTAACTCTATATTCTCCCCCGTTCCTCAGTCGGTATCGCATCCTCTGCACCCACAAGTCTACGATTCGAGACAGCAGCAATTAACAACTTCAGGTAAGAAGAAAGGATACTTTAAACCGAACTTTGCAAAAAAAACTCCAGTGCTTGTTAATCGATGAGATTTCTTTTTTAGTCGAGTTTAAAAAATGTGCCAATGCGGGAAATCTATCTTTTTTAAACTAAATCAAAAAGAAAAGACTTAAGCCATCGCTATCTGTATGGAAGGTTTGGGGCTCGATTTCCCGGCCAGTCACATCGACATAGTGTCGTCAATCTTCGTAGTTCGAAGCTGCACTGCCCCGGCACTGAGCCATGCGGTTGTCCCCACCGTTCGATGCATGCTTCGGCGTAATGCCGTGAGTATAGTGAAGAATTGATTTTTGGTTTTGAAGTAACTTGACATTAACAACTCGGTCATTATCTGATTTCCTTTTTTTTTCAGATGGGAATGCTCAGTGGTTGTCCCGTGCCTACATTACGTTGGAGTTACATCTTCAACCTCTCCCTCCTTCTACTTCGTCCGAAGAATCCTTAGAAATTTATAGAAATCATTGCAGACTTGCCGAAGATTACCTGAAAGTCAATGTTAGTAACTTTGTGATTGGACTAAAGATCATGCACTTTTTTTCAAGGATAATAAATAGCTTGTGGTCAGATATATTGTAAACGTAGGCTGCTTGTACTTTCCTAGTGCTTCACTTCAAGCTGCAACAAAAAGTTTATTTTTAGTTTTAAGCGTTGGTGCGCAGACACAAATAGTCAGACACGCTACCGAGTTAATTTTGCACTGAAATAGTTTTGTACTTGACTTTCCGATTTTTTCTAATTTCCATATTTTTCGTACCTACATTTTTATAAATACTTTGAATCAGGTTCGCGCCTCTCATTTAGGGGTGAGGGCAAGATCAATCGTATTTATTTGGCTATCTTGCAGTGCTGTTTCAAATGTAATCCAGTTTTTTCTCTTCGAATTCGCAGACGGAAATTGAAGTGTTAAAGCAACGAGCCCAGGAATTAAAGAACTTGCTTGAACAAGACGAGAAAGCTAAGCTAGAAGATGATCGGTTGATGATGGAATACCAACAGCTGGTTGCTGATAACACGTCCTTGCAAAAATGGTACGATAAAATGAAGAAAGACTTGGCCAATGTCCGCGAGAAAGGACAAAACAAAATGTGGTCCTGACATTTTTCTAATTTTTAATGTTAAGTTCCTTTTTTATTACATTCTGGTAACAGTTCTTTAAACTTAGAAGCACTTCAAACTGAAAAAGTGCTCTTGTTTTTTTGCTTTTATCTTGCTTTGTTTTTCATTAATCATGAGCAAATTTTTTTTGCTTCCTATAAAATACTACGTATTTTTTCCACTGTTTTTACGAATTTATGTGGTTTACAAAAAAACAGTAATGAACGTTGTGGCTCGAACAGCACAATCGTATAAATGAGTTGCACACTTTGCACAGTTGGGGCAACCGTAATTCCGTATTACGCATGGCCCGAATGGCCCCGTCCAATTATCTAAAAATGCAAGTATTGCGTTTGTGGAAAATCGTTGGTCGTTTAAACTAGGTATTGTAAAGAACTTGTCCAGAACTTCTGAGCATTTCTTGCCTTCTAAGGTGAGCAAACTAAGCATGTTAGCGCACCTTTTGCATCAATGACTAAGATCGCCTTTTTGCAATATAATTCTTGGCCAGCGGCTCGCCACCGCTGCTACGTCTCTTCTGAGCTGTGTTGCCCTGGCGCTAAGCAGCGGAGATGCGCCCCTACGGCCTCCACTCGTTATACGCTTCGGCGTGATATCGCCAGTGCAATGAAGATTTGATTTTTTTGATTTTTGATTCTTTACAAAATTTAATGTTGGTTTGCTATCTCCCTACACTTCGATTTGTGAAGAATGTGAGTTTGGCTTTGACCAATGGACAATTGGACATTCTATGGAACTACACTTTAATACTGCATTACTGCACTTGTGAATGTTTTAACGATTGCCATATTTTACTCATATAGCGTGTTAATGTGAGGTTTTATAAACCGGTATTGCAATTGTTCCATTAACGAACAATATATTAGCAGCTGCTGATGTTAGTACAACGTCAAAATAATTTTAGAGTGGTCAATTTCGAAATCTAATTAATTGTGCGGTTGTTGAATCATTTTCTGTTTTAATTTCTCCCTGGTCCTGTTGATCTGACAGATATAATCTAAACTTTTCTGTTGCATTGTTTCGAAATATCTTTGTGGAAGCTTTGCTCGTATCTTTTCAGGTTTTTAGTTACCCATTGCCCCCCAAAACTATGAAGAACATTTTATTGGCCTTGTTTTAATAATAATATCAGCCGATCAGCATTGTGAGTAAGCCACAGCAAGTTTTTGGTATGCGAATGCTAATTTGTCGATGTTATCCCCAAAACAGAACCTTGTGTATTATGTGTTGTCTCAATTGACTTGTCCAGTGTCCACATGTCCAATTTTAATGGGCTTTAGGCCCACGGTTCTTGATTCCAGTTTTTGCTTCATAATCAATTTTTTTTTAACTACGACATCAGAAAATTGATTATGATGCTGAAATTAGCATCAAGAACCGTAGGCCTAAGGCCCACTAAAATTGGACATGTGGGCAGGGTAAATTTGGCAAGAATTTCTAAGGTGCTTTAACCTCTTGTCCAACTAGGATTCTAGAAATCAACCGACAGCTGGATGTTCTCTTTTTATTGAAAAAGAATAATTATGTGTTTTGAATGTTAGTCAATTAGTGATGTTATCGCCTTATTTGTTGCAAGAAGTAGCTAACTAAACCCAGAACTACTGTAACTATCGTTTCATTGCGGAGTCCTTTATTCACTCGAGTTAGCGGATGTGCTGGAACTTGTGAGCTGGACAAGGTTCTGATTTTTGATATGTGAAAAATTCTAGCCGCAGTGTTGCTATCGAATCAAATGTTTTTTTGAGCTTAAAAGTAGCTTGCATGGCAATAGCTTTGCATTTTAGTTGTACGTGTATTACCTTGGAAATACCAAATAAAATGCCTGAACTACTCTACAAGCTTATCACAAATGCAAACGCGCAGTTGCTGGGAACTAATGATACTTGTGAGGTGAAACCAATGCTAATTGTCCTCAGTAATTTTCAACAATTCATAAGGCGTGCTTTGCCCTAAACTGTTGGGACTACAGCCCCAGGACTCCGGTCACGAACGTGTCATGCAAAAAAATTGTTGAATCGCAGAACCTTGTGAATGGGAAAATGTAGGCCTACTGAAAAATGTGAAACAGGTCTGCTGCTGACGTCAAAATCAGGTCAGCAAAAACGCTTAGGATCCCCCGAAAAATTAGCCCCGGAGTCTTCAAAGTCTTAATATGGCCCTGGTCAAAGGCCTACTTTTATCAAATGTAGGTAGTTAGACTACAGTGTCGGACCTTCAAATTAGTACTTTTATCAAATGTAGGTAGTTAGACTACAGTGTCGGACCTTCAAATTAGAATTTCGTAACTAATCATTTACACACATTTTCGGGTCATACTAAAGACTTTAAAAATAGTATTCGCGCCAGGCGCTCGGCACAAGCGGAAGTGCGAAGGGTTTTGTGTATGTGTTGTTCGTCATGTTATGTCCATTAACAGCGTTCAATCATTTGTTCGCTCAGGCTCAAATTAGAATTTCGTAACTAATCATTTACACACATTTTCGGGTCATACTAAACACTTTAAAAATAGTATTCGCAGCTTTCGCGCCAGGCGCTCGGCACAAGTGGAAGTGCGAAGGGTTTTGTGTATGTGTTGTTCGTCATGTTTAGTCCATTAACAGCGTTCAATCATTCGTGATTGAAAATTGTAATACGCCGACAATTGAAAATGGCCTAAACAATGTGTGCTTGCACCCGCTGTCCCGTACCTTTACCTTTACACACATTTTCACGTTTCACATCTAGTTGCAATCGTGTTGATAAATTGGCATTATAGGCAATAACACTGGCACAAGAAAAAACGTTTTATTTGCGTCTTCACTAGTGTGCTAAAGCCTACAGATCGCCATGAATACAAACAACAGTTGACTGGGCCACAACTGTGCACACGAGACAGAATTGATAGCTATATGGAGTGATAGACCACAGGTTCGACGTAGTTGAGATGCAGCGCAGCATTGGTAATTATTTTCATTGAAACTATTCTTAAACGTTAAACTATTTCAAAATTTCTTGCAGTCTACTTGATGCGGCATTTTCAACGAAAACCAGGGGCGGCAACGTCTGCTCCTACGCCACTGTTCTGAGGTGTTACCGGTCGGGTCTCCAAAGACCTAAAAACAGAATGCCCTGTCTGTTCTTCCGCGCAGGGGCTCCGAGAGCCACAAATGGGTCTGGGGCAAATTTTTGGTGGACCCCCTACCTTTTGCAGTCTCTGAGCACAATGACAACCTTTTGGTAAATTTAGTGAATTAGTTGGTTGCCTATTTATCCACTTCATAGCGAAAAAGCGATTAAGGTGATATAACGAGCTCACTTGTTTCGTCTTCGCGAAAATTTTGCGGATATTTTTGATTGCCACGTTGAATCGCGCTACGTGTAGAAGTAGAAGTAACTGAGGTTATTTTCAAATTATAGGAGAAATGTGGGACCTATCGGACATCAGCATATTTCTGTGATCACGTAATCAATTTGCGGTTTCGTTATAGTGAAGGAAGTAAAGTTTCACCAGTGGTAAAGTCACGTTTGTGTAAGGATGGAGCAGGAAGCGTGGTGGCTACAAAAATACTGTTTTTCTGGGTTCCTAGCAAAAAAATCAGGCAGGGTAATTTTGAGATTTTAGGAAGCTTGTACACAGTGTTAAGATCTCGTTTGCACTGGTAGCTAAGTGAGTCTTGTGCTTTCTAAAGGTAGTGGGTACAGCGCTGCAGTCGAGGGTAGGCTCAGCCTACCTGCTTTTTTTGTTAAAGTGGGCTCAGGTAGGCTCTATATGTTTCGGCTTTGCAGCTGCTACAACGTAAAAACAAAGGCCTATAACCCGAACAGAAGTGGGTGCCGTCCTACGCAGGGCTGCGAACTTAAACTCGAACTCGATCATTTTGCCGAACTTGAACTCGAAAAAATATTTTTCCTGAACTCGAACTCGCATAAAACTGTTCGAGTTCAGTAGAAAGATATTAAAATTGTTGAAAAGAAATAAAAGATCACTACGACGTATAGTTTGTGGTTCAGTAGTCACAATCCGTGTAAATTGAAGTTACCGGTATGATTTTACCAAAAGAAAAGCTGTATATCGTTTATTTGTTCATGCCATTGCGACCCACAAAGTCCAGAGCTTCGAACTTGAACTCGGTCATTTTTGCCGAACTCGAATTTGAACTCGAAAAAAAATTCTTAGAACTCGGACTTGCAAAAATCTCTCGAACTTAAACTCGGTTAAAAATTGATCGAGTTCGCAGCCCTGGTCCTACGTCCAAAAATCTTGAATACACTGCGCGCCTGTTTTGTCGAATTCACAACAGTGGATAGAAGATGTAAATGCTCCACTATTGCATGCAATTGCCATCAATCTTGAGCACCGAAATTGAACGTGGTTTTTCAATTATATCAAAAGCTAAACGTGGCTTTTTGAAAATGAACACAACTTGACCTCCAAATGCAACTCGCTAGCAATTGATGATGCATCACACTTGTATCAATAGTTCATTTCAGAGAAAGGACCACCAAGCTATTATAGTGATCATCAGTGCGCTCGCTAAATTCAGCGATGTCATAGATCGGCTACTGACGATATTGTTGGTTTCGTAAGGTTAGGGCTACCATGCGTCTTTTTTAAGAAAAGTCTTTTGTATCGAACAACCCCCCGACTCCACCCCTCAGATCCCAACTCCCCCGACCCCAACTCACTTGACCTCCCCAACTCCAATTTCCCGACCCCAATTCTCCAACCCCTCTGGCTCCAACCCCTCCGACCCCAACCTCCCTGACCCCGACCCCCCCAACTCCAACCCCCCTAGCCCCAACCACAACTCCCCCGATCCCAACCCCCTCGACCCAGCAACTCCCTTGACTCCAATCCCCCGACTCTAACCCCTCGGCCCCAACCTCCTGACTCCAATCCCCCCGAACCCAACTCCCCGACCCAAACCCCTGACCCCAATTGCCCCGACCCTAACCCCCCGATCCCAACCACCCCGACTCCAAATCCCCCCATCCCTATAACCCCTTGACCCCAACTCTTCCAACTCTAGCTCCCCGGCCCCAAACCCCCTGACCCCAACCTCTCTGACTCCTCCCAACTCCCCTGACCTCATTTTCCAACTCCTTCAAACCCAATTGTCCCACCTCAACACCCGACCCTCCCTAGTCCTAGTAGTCTTATTAGTGCTATCAGTCCCATTTTAGTGCCGTTAGTCCTATCAGTGCTATTAGTCCTATCAGTCGTCGTCGTGTGGTATAGGGCATCCTCTTCCGACGGTCTATATGTTGACGGCGTTGATTTTAAGCCAGCGTCGGGTGTCATCATCCAGGGCCAACAGAACTTGTATTCCTTTTGGTGCACGGTGTAGGGGGCATGTAGAAATGATGTGGTCTGCAGTTTGCTCAGAGGCACCACACTCACAATTCGGTGAAGGAGCAGCACCCCATTTGTACATGGATGAATGGAATCGCCCTACGCCAGTCCGCAGACGATTCAGTTTTACCCAAGATGTTCTGGGCAAACCCATTCCAACAGGCTTAGAACTGGCCCTGGGAATAAAAGCATGAAGCCTTGATGCACTTTTCAAGTACTCCATGTTCCATACATAATCCATCCATTGCGCAGCACAAATGTCTGATTCGGTTAGACTATCCAGTAGTTTCAGTGCAGCGGGTACAAACGGGCGTCTTGATTTGAGCCGTCCCTGGTGCTCATTTTGTTTCCCGACCAGCTGCTCATGTGGAATATGATCAGGGCTAAGGGTGGCGCGGTTAGCCAAGGAGAGTGTCGCTCCTCGACGGTGAAGCTCAGCTGGCTGGATGCCTGCGAGGATTGGCAAGTTGTCCGCTGGAGTGGGTCGCAGACATCCAGTGACAATGCGCAAGGCGTCATGTAAAACACTGATTGTCCATTAGCCGAGTGTGAGCACTACTACACCAAACAGGTGTGCAGTACTCAGCTGTGGAGTAGACCAGGGACAAGGCGGCTGTTCGCAATGTTTTGGCTCCTGCACCCTATTCCGAGCCTGCAAGTCGCCTCAACAGTGGAAAGTGAGCGACCTTTCCAGCTTTAGATCAAGGTAGGTTGGAGTTGGACAGTGTGGCAATAGTTTACCGTTGTTGAAGATTTTGAGCTCACGTTTCGCCTCTCGGTTGTTTAAACGAAAGGCCGTCGTCACCGTCTTAGTGTAGCTGAGCTTCAGTCTCCAAGTCTGGAGATACGTTGAAAGTGTTGTCATGTCTTGGCTTAGAGTGCCCTCCAAAGTCTTCCAGTCTTTCGAGGTATGCATCAATGCCAGGTCGTTGGCATACGCATACGTCCTATCAGTGCTATGAATCTTATTATTGCTGTTAGTCCTTGCAGTGCTATTAGTCCTAGCAGTGCTATTAGTCTTATTAGAGCTGTTAGTCCTATCAGTGCTAC
This sequence comes from Trididemnum miniatum, assembly GCA_964006365.1. Lineage (NCBI taxonomy): Eukaryota > Metazoa > Chordata > Ascidiacea > Aplousobranchia > Didemnidae > Trididemnum > Trididemnum miniatum. The sequence goes on along the minus strand of OZ023240.1, from coordinate 9,338,582 downwards.
AGGCTATTGATGGAAGATTATATAGAAGACATGGAAGATTATATAGTGGCACAAAGTTATTAGAGATCCGTGCATATATTAGCTTACTTCCTGCTCAGCATGCAAGAGCGTTAAAAAAAGGTAATCATCAAAACAACAATATTTAACTGAAGTGGATAATAACAAATCATCAACTACGAGAACAAATCATCAACTACGAGATTGCATAACGAATTGGCCTAAGCTCCAAAGTCGAATGTCGTAGTCATGAGCTGAATAATTATGCGATGAATAATTAGGCATTGCGACTACACAAAGTATTGCAACTATGCAAAGCATATTTTGCAATCACTACAAGTCCTATCAGGGCTATTAGTCCTATCATTGCTATTAGTCTTATTAGAGCTGTTAAGGTGCGTTTACACGTGCGTAGTTGTGATCGGGAAGTTTGTTTGTTTTATTTTGTTCAGATCGCGATCGGCGATTTCTACTACGCGCAACTTTGTGCAAAGTTGTGCGTGTGCGCACGTGCGATTCGATCTGCGCTACGCAGAAATCGCTCTAGGAGCGATTTGCGATTTCAACTACGCGCTAATGCAGATTCAAATGTATGAGCCCGGCTATTAACGTTCAATCAACGAAGCGGTTTTATCAAGAAGTTGCCATCAGCGATAAGCAGTCAATCTGGCGATTTGAGTTTCGCTACGCTGCGGCCCAAAAATTGCGATCTGTGTGTAAACGCGCCTTAAGTCCTATCAGTGCTACAGGCTATTAGTCCTATCAGGGCTATTAGTTCTATCAGTGCTATTAGTCCTAGCAGTGCTATTAGTCTAGTTTAGGGCTTCCCAAACTGGGGGTCGCGACCCCGCGAGGGGTCGCGTAACAAACTTCAGGGGTCGCAGGAAGTATACAAATTTTACACAAAGTATTGCGTACTATGCATAGTATGCTGTTGTGCTTTTTAAATTTTTAAAAGTGGTGTAATTGCGCAAACATCATTCTTAACTTAGCTGTAGATTCTGGCCTATCTCTAGGCTAGTACGAAATTGTGAGGCAGCAGATGAGTGCTGTAGTTCTATGTATAAACTGTTTCGTTTCGTCACATCGGTATCACGTGACACAGCTGGAAGCATCTTTTTGTTTCATCGCTTCGGTTTGCGATGCCACGCAAAACTCTGCTGGCGCGAGGCTATAGCACCGGTGTCTAAAAATTAATTTAAGCAATGGATAGCTGGTTAATCAAAGGTTAGCATTAAGCCGAATATCCATTAGTATGGGACTCGGTAGCAGTGTTCCCTCTAAGCTGTGCGCGTGTGCGCGCGCACACGGCTTTCAGAGGCTGCGCACACGCATAAATATACTGCGCACAAACATATCATGATGAAGCAATGTTCTCGGTTGGCAAGTTGAGGAAAATTGTTCTTGGACCTGCTAAAAGGATGCATTTCTCCGCAAATTGTACCGTCTACCGTGAGCGAAAAATGTACCAGCAGTAACATAACCAAGAGAAGTTGCGCTATTTGTTTTCAATAGCTGCCATATTCAATTTAATCATGGGTTTTTGCACAAACGTTGGTCATTTTTAAAAAGTGCGCACTCGCCATAGTTTGAGCGCACACAGACTACAAAAAATTAGAGGAAACATTGCTCGGTCGTAATCGCACTCCGGCCGTTTGTCTCGACGTGTGTGTCTGTGCGAGTCAGCATGTTCAACGTTGACGGCAAAACATCGTTCCTGCATAAGCAACATTGAAACCGTCTTGAGACCGGCATTAACAAATATTGAGCCGCGGCTGGATTTGGTTTGTAGGAGAAAGCAATTGCACCCATCACATTACATAAATGTGTTTGCTTTTTTGTTTTTAATAGGCTACTTAAGTGTAAACTAGTAGGCACTGCAGGCATGAACAGCTCAGGTGGCCTGGTGGTACGAGCGTCTGCTTTGATAGCTGTAGACTTGGGTTTTATTTCGAGTCGAGTCAAACCAATGACTTTAAATTTGGTATTCATAGCTTCCCTGCTTCACGCTCAGCATAAAAGCGACAGTATGTAGAGCAAGCCGGCAAGTTTACTTGTTGTGCCGTTGGGAAGGGCGCTTAGCGGAATCCCCAAATCTTATTAGTGTGATAGATAGATAGCTGGCGACTCCTAGGTGAGCTCGTATTGTGCATTGACCGCTTCTGGTGATAGGAGGATAAATATGCTACAAAAATAAATAAACAAAATAATTGAGTAACGGTAGCTTGTTTTTGATTTTCGCCTTTCAATAATCATCACAAACGCATATTTCGCAAATGGATATTACTTATTTTATCCGTGAAGGGTCGCGAATAATTTTAGGAGATTAATAGGGGTCGCGAGCGGAAAAGTTTGGGAAGTCCTGGTCTAGTTAGTGCTATAACTATGGTGCTATCAGAGTTTTCTCTATAAGAGTTGTCCGACTCTTTCTCATTTTTGTTTCTTTATTATAATGGTTACGCTTCAATACTAATAGATCAATTGTCTCACAGAAACGTCGCAGTGCATAAGATACAATAGCAGCAGTAGCATAAGAATGCAGCAATCCAGCAGCTCTGAAAGTCTGAATCCAGTCTTGTAGCTTGCAGCAGCATTATTTTTTTTATTTGCTTTGAAATCATAACATGAAATGCACGAGTTTGTTTTTAAAAACTTAGTGCCAACAACTAGCAATGCTCTGCTACTGCCCAAAGAAAAGCAAACTTATAGCCTACCCTGATATTTCGCCACTACTTTTCTTAGCATATTTAGCAAAAAATGCTTAACGCAGGTAGGCTAATACGCAGTGGTGTAAAAGAAAGTAACAGTAGACTTTTACACGACCGGTTTTTTCGATAACGAATAAGCCTAGCATTTTCGATAACGAGTATTTTCAGCATAAAGTAACGCTACCCGAGCAGTTTTTTCTGCACAAAGTAGGTTAGTTTCAAATTTTGAGCCTTAATGTCGATTTTTTTAGTTCAAAGAAAAAAAATTGCGCTGGATAATTTGAGATCTTTGGAAGCTTGCACAGCACACATTATTAATATTTGACGAGCGCGTCACAAAAAATTTCTGGTATACAACTCAAAAATTTCAAAGCTATCGAGAGCATTTATGATAGAGGTTTTTCCAAATCAAATGCGAAAACCAGGGAGTCGAACCGAAGTTTTATGAACCGGTTTTACGCTAATTTGGTCGAACCTGAACCGTATTTTTCAAAATTTCGAAGAGCGAACCGGAACTGAACCGAATAATTTGAGTACTTGCGAACCTTAATCGAACCGATTAAAAAAGCGGCTCGCTCCGTGAGGTCACACGCGTCACTTTGATTGGCGTAACCGACTGACACTTTGAAGGTGGCTTATATTTCAAGAAATACAGTACTTGCACAGCACTACAAGCTGTGCATTGGCCCGTCAATGTGAAGATATGTTTCTTTATCAAAGATTAGGCCGCCGGCGTCGGAGCATAGTAGCAATTTAATTATCTCGAAACTGGCTTTACTACTAGTATTTTATGCATTATAGTGGCCTGTCAATGCGAAGAAAAATTGCTTTGTACGTTTCATTTTTTAAAATATGTTACTAGAATTATACCATTTTTAACTGCGAACTTGAACCGGAACTTTATAAACCGATTTGAAATATTTTTTACTGGAGCGAACCCAAACCAGAGCACTTCAATTTATCTGAACCTTAACCAGAACTGAACCGAAATTTGAAACCGCTGTTGAACCCAAACCGATTCTGAACCGTACAAATTAAACGGTTCGAGTCTCTGGCGAAAACAGCTTTATTCAAAGCTATTCTGATGTTCCGTACTGATAACCTATTGTTCAAAATACTTGGCTAATTTTTCATTTGCACTGGCAGTGATGGGCACGATAGGCTAAAATTTTCTGTACTTAAGCAATAACGATAACCGATAATTTCAAAAAATCCTTGGGCGATACCGATTATAATCGGTAAATTTCAATTTCTTGAAGTGATATCGGTAATCGATAAATTCTTCCGATATATGTTGCATTAAATTTTCGATGTGTTTGACGAAGCTTTTTTGGAGTCAAATTGCAAAAATATTTTTCTAGATTTTTAAGAAAAGAAAGCAGTTCACGAACTCTGCCGTGGCAACAAAACAAAGAGACATTTTTTTAAATCGCTACAAGACTTTATGAACACTGCGTATTTTTCCACAGCACCACCTCACTAACTTTGAACACTGTGTGCATGAAGAATCGTTTATCTCGATAATTCATCGGCGATAACAAAATGTACTACAAAAGCGATATCGGTAATCAACAAATCAAAACTATATCACCGATAAATGCCCATCTCTGTGCACTGGTGGTTAAGCGAGTCTACTATTAAGATTTCAACATTCGTTTCATATGAATAAACATTCGTTCGTTTTCCGATTACAGCAACAATTTTTAAGAGACATTTGCAATTACTTTAAATCGCTTAATCATGTAGCGGTCGGAAGGTTACCACTTTATTGACAAAAGATCCTCGTGGGGACGTTTGAGTGACATTTTTGAACTGCAAATAAATTTACCGTGAGCATTTCGAATTTTTTCGTTTAGGTACAAAAGAGTTTCATCACAAAATAAAATCCAAAAACTCAAGCCGTCATTATACTCGCGGTATTCCGCCAAAGCGTGTAACAAGTAGCGGGACCCGTTTCCGCCGCTGATCGCCCAGGCAACTCAGCTTCAAAGTTCGAAGAAAACAGCGCGGTGACGAGTCCCTGGCGATACTTTGTCCGATTTGACCGGCCCAGGGCGCGAACCCCAGACCTCCCGCATCGATAGCGATGTCGTTACAACTAAGTCCAACAAACTAAAAAGCATTTGGCCTAATATATTGTCCAACCAGTTGGACAAAAAATTGAATTCAGTAAAACTTGTGCGATAGGTCCCCTACTTTCCCTGCTTTCAATAAGATCCATAAGCTTTAATGGTTATTTTTACAGCTAAGATCTAATAAAAAATCAAAAAACAATTAATGTAAAATATTTTGCATTCAGAAAAATGTCGAATTTAATTTGGATCAAATTCCTGAAAATATTACTCCAAAAGTTTTAATGATAGAAATCAATTTCGATTTGAAATGACATTTAGACTGGAATTCTAGTCTATCACTAAATGCAGTTTGTGTCCAACAAAGGGTGTCTTAGTAACCCATGCTAATGTACAGCTATAAATCAGTTTTTGCTAACTAGGCTACATATCACTAAAAATTCTCTTGCAAATGTCTGTAAAACTATCCTTCACGTAATTGAAATCAAATTTAGCTAATTCGTTAGCTTAACTCCGGCGTTTGAAGGCTTTAGTCACTTTTCACAATGCAAGCTGACTGTAGTCTGCTGAAATCGATTGATAAGTACTCATGCGTAAAAACGAAATCACGTGATAGAGTCGGATAACTCTAATAAAGAAAACTCTGGTGCTATCAGTGCTATTAGCCCTGTTAATCCTTTAGCAGTGTTGCCAGTTTAAAACCAACATACATAACAGTCCTATTAGTCCAATGCATACTGCTGCTATTAGTGCTATTAGTCCCATAATGCTGCAATTAGAGCTATTTGTCCAATAGCGCTGCTATCAGTCATATTAGTCCCATAATGCTGCTATTTGTGCTATTAGTCTTGTTAGTGCTATTAGTCCAATGCATATTGCTGCTATCAGTGCTATTAGTCCTATATTGCTGCTAGGCTTATTAGTCCTATTAGCAGATTAGTGCTATAGCGGTAGGTTTTAGCAATGTCCGTTTGTAGCATTTTATAACTTATTTTATATGAGTACGCAGTGTAGCCCATTAATTCTTTTGCGTGGTTGTACTTCTATGTGCTGTAGTCTGTAGCCTACGTGAATGAACAAAATTTAAGGTTCTGGTTTGCTTGATTAGTTTGATTTGTTCTGTTTAAGTTTTCCTGTCACTGGAAAGTGGCGCATGGTAGACCTACCTCATAGAGTAGATGGTTGATGTTGATAATAACCAAAAGTATGTGAATATTCTGATTAAATTTAGAACTATTTGTACCATTTACTACCGGTACTAGCCTAGTTAGAGTTCTATGGAGCTCGTTTGGCGTTCTACCAGAAGGAGGGTATAATTTTTCTCTGTTAAGTCTAACCTTAATCGGAAGTAATCAAATAGTTTCCAGGAAGTTTTATCCCTGGATTTAGATTCAAAATAATAACAAAACGTCAGACTATCTTCTGGAATTAAATTGAGAACTTGAGGTCTTGCAAAAGCTAGTTTTTAGAAGATTCTAAAATTGCCAGTCTAGACCAGTAGACACCTAGTTAAGACTTAAAAGCAGGTTGAAGCAGGGAAGGTAGCCATTTTTGTATTGTTGCGTCATAAGCCATTGAAATACAGCCTTAAGCAGTTGCTAGTCTACAATGCCTGGCCGAAACAACAAAAGGAATTCATTAGCACAATCTGTACAGGCACCCGAAATTACTGAGTCGAATAATAACATCAAAAAGTTAATATTTGAATTTCTGGCTCCCTTGCAAGACGAGATTGTGACATTAAAAGCTGAAATGTTGGAGGTTATAATAGAGTCAGGAATTCATTTGCAACAAATGTGAGAGTTTAAAGTCTGACTACAAACGGTTGTCTGCAGTTAACAAAAAACAAGATAAAATTATCAGGCTTACAAAGAAAGAAGATTTGCTGGAAGTAGCTTCAAAAGAAGCAGAAAAGGTTGACGCCCTCGAACAATATGGGCATCGCCAAAATCTTGAAATTATAGGAGTGCCTGTTACTGAAAAGGAAGACACAGCAGAGATTGTGATGGAGGTTGCAAAAGCACTTGACGTGCCAATATCTTGATCAGATATTTCAATTCCCCATCGACTACCGATGAAGCCATGTTGCAATGAAAATCAGTTACCTCAACCTCCAGCGATCATAGCTCGGTTTGTTAACTGAACCATTCGTAGTAATTTATACAGCCGACGTAAAAAAACTGACAAGATTGACTTCAGTAAATTTTCTGTCCCAGAAACTCGTTGATTATATATTTATCAATGAAAACCTCACTCAGTTGAGAAAAAAGCTATTTTGGAAAGCAAAACAAAGAGTTAAAGATGCCGACTTTAGATTCATCTGGACCAACAATGGGAACATCTACGTGAGAAAGTCAGAATCATCCAATTTGATTCCGATCCAAAATGAACAAGACATAGCGAAACTTTTGTAAAGTAAATACCGGTAGGCCTAATATCTTTTGCCATGGCGTAGTATTTTGACGTATTGTTAGTAATTGTCGTTTTTGATAAGAGAGACAATGAACTTTTTACTTCAAACATAACACACTGCGTTGATGATGATTGTACAGATGAACTTGTGGCTTCAGGTCAAGCAGCTATGCCTGTTTTTACTGATTTTACCAGCTCTTTTTGAAATTTTGACCTAAGTATGAAAACTTTTTCATCTTTTTTTTAAAACATTAAGCCCTGTAAATACTATGAAACGAACTCAGTTCCTCGCAATAGTGATAACAATTTATGCTTACTGCATCTCAATATACGTTCATTACAAAAGAATTACAATGACATGTATAAATATTTATCCAACTTTAATACCAAACCCCATATTATTTCATTAAGTGAAACAAAAATTAAAGGCAAGCCACTCACTAACATTTCACTCCCTGGCTATTCGTTTCTACATAACAACTCCCAAACTAATGCTGGTGGTGTAGGTGTGTATATTCATGAGTCTCTGAGATATGATGAGTTAGACTGCACTACAGATTTTGCTGGATGTGAAGATATTTGGATCAAAATTACCTGCCCCATTACGAATAATATTTTTATTATTGGAACCGTATACCGTCACCCAACCACTAATGTGCAAAATTTTCTGGATTGTTTGAATTTAATGCTTATGAAATTGAACGATACGAATAAGCACTTTTTTATTCTTGGGGATATAAATATTAACACATCTCCGCGACAAATATCTAGCTCTGGGTCTGATTATATAAACATGCTGCTTTCTTATGGTATTGCTTCAGTAATTGACAAACCCACTGGAATTACGCCTTCATCGGCAACGATTCTAGATCATATTGTGACAAATGAAGATCGATTTACAATTGTACCTGGAGTAATTGAGCATGACTTAACTGATCATTATTCAGTAATGGTTTCAATTTTTCTTATAAAATGGATAAAAATAAATATTGTTCTAATGCAAAGTTCACTCGGGACAAATCTACATTCTCTGTTAATAGTTTTAATGAAGATCTACATATAAAACTAGACGATTTTATACATAAGATACCAACTGCAACTGCCACCAACATTAATAGCATGTTTGAAGACTTTTATTCTTTGATCACTACAACGATTGAAAACCATGCACCACTAAAAAAATTAACTAGAAAACAAACTCGATTGTGGAATAAACCGTAGATCACAAAGGGCTTGCTGAAATCGATAAAAAGAAAACAAAAAATGCATAAAACTTATATAAATGGTTCAACTGATGAGCAAAAGTTTTATAAATCTTACTTTAACACTCTAACCAGAATAAAAATTCTGGCTAAAAAATTATTCTATAAGACCCAGTTTGATGTGCATAAGCATGATCCAAAGAAAACCTGGGACACTTTACGTACCCTTCTACCAGCAAAACCTAAAGCTCAAACACCAACAAGTATTAGTGTTAATACCGTAGTATGTCCCTATCTGATCCTATGCTTATTGCTGAAGCATTTAATAAACATTTTGCTAGGATTGGCAAAACTCTAATTAATAAATTTAATGCTGATTACGACAATGCATATCTATCCTATTTGAAGCACTCGTGTCCTTCTTCTTTGTACCTGTATCCCACAACACCAGCTGAAATATTCAGACTTATTACCCAACTCTAGATTAACAAAGCCAATAGTCATGATGATATACCTCCCTATTTTCTTCGAATTGCTGTCAATACGCTTGCTCTTCCTCTACCATCCATCCTCAATCAGTTTCTACTTCTGGGTATCTTTCCTGATAAATTATAAATTGCTAAGGTTGTACCCGTTTATAAAAATGGGATAGTAACCAGCTCGGTAACTATCGACCAATTTCACTTTTAACGTCTCTATCCAAAATACTTAAAAGAATAATATTTAACAGAATAACTTCCTTTCTAAAGCATAACAACACCATTACACCTAATCCTTGATCTGATCACCAGTTGCCTAGACAATATCCATAATAAACAATGCTCTGCCCTTGTGTTCTTGGATATCAAAAAAGCTTTCGATGCAGTTTCACATGAAAAACTTATCGAAAAATTAGATCATTATGGCATTCGTGGAATTGCAAATTCTATGCTGAGTTCATATTTGGATAATCGTAAGCAATATGTTTCTTTCAATAACATAAATTCTTCTACAGAAAACATTAAATGCGGAGTACCACAGGGATCTATTTTAGGTCCTCTTGTATTTCTGATTTACATAAACGATCTTCCAAATTGTTTAAAAACTGACCCCAGATTTTTTGCTGACGATACTGCGTTATGTGGTGGTGTTGATAAATGCCTATCAGTTAGGGATGTGCCGAGTCCGAGTCATAAGGCATTACTCTGCCGAGTTCAAGTATTAATTGATACTCGGCCGAGTTCGGTATTAAACCATTATCATTTTGACCTTTTTTTGCTTTGTATCCTAATACGAGTCAAAATTAGGACTTCTACGGACGTGGTGACCTTTTTTTTTGCTTTTCACCTGATTTTGAGTTCGTATTTTGACGTTGTAGAAACTCGGACTCGACTGAGTAGGCCTAATGCTGTGAATACTTGTTACTCGGCGAGTTTGAGTAATTTTCCTTGAGGCACATCCCTACTATCAATGTGCATCACGAAAAACCATAAAATTCTCTACCTTAGATAAACATTACTGGTATCAATTTTTTGTATCTAACAGGAAAATTTCTAGGCGTCCCCAGGAGCAGTGCTCTTGTACTAGTGGTTAGTTTCGTCAGTGCCATACAGCTTGATTGCCTTTTAACTTCTGCTATAAGTAGATCTGACCACTGCACCCAGCTGCTGCTACTCAAAAAATGGATGGTGCTATGTTGAACCAAGACATTGATCTAAACTCTGATTTGGTGTTGTTTTCTAAAATTTGTGAAGACATCAGGCAAACCATGTCAAATGTGGTTAGTTTGAAATGTACCAAAAGCTCTGCTGCCAAAAGTGAGGAAAGCAATCCTGATGTCACCGAGTTGAGAATGGAGGTAAAGTGTTAATCTTTGTTGATATAGTAGACTAACGTGGTTCTTTTATCAGTTTACAATGACGTTTTGTGAGGTTGCTGGTTTGGTGTTATCTATACCACAAAATAGGTACGGAATAATTATCCATGAAGGACAAAGAACTATTTCGCTGACAGGATGATCATTAAGTATTGGATGATAGACTGTAGGACGTAATCCGTACTCTGAACTGACCTCACAGAAGAAACCAAAAGACCTTTCTAAACAAATATAATAATATGACCCAGGCTTAACTCACTTAGCTACAGTACTGTACTCACCGTAACCTAAACTTTAACTACACAAGCTTCTCCACTCACTTCAAAACACTATTACGCCAAGGCTAAACCCTTCAGCATACAACACTAGCTCAACTCTACACACGACTAATTTTGCTGAAAAGAACTATGCTCGAATAAAGCTCGGATCCTCATAGTAAACTGTATTATCACATCACAATACCACTATATGCAGTGGCGCACCCAGTCCCAGGTTGGGGGTTTAAAATCAAACCCTTTTTTTTTTGAGTGAAGTGTCCAAATTGTACAAGTGCAGTACATGCTGTTATTTCAAAACAGCTGTGACAGAATTTGCCCCGCATCATACTGAAGCCAAATTGACTGGTTGGCGTAGTGGTAAGAGACATTGTTATCCGTTTGGGCTGGGGTGAATCCAAAAGGAATGTGGGGAATGCATCCCCCCACCAGCCATTTTTAAACATGTTTTTGATGAATAGGCTAGAGTTTTTCCTTAATTTAGAACCTTTTTGATAACAATAAGCCTAACGCCCTAACCATGTATAATTGAGAATGTTCAAACAAAATGCATCACATTTGGTAAAACACTCAGATTTAGGGGGCAAAAAATTTAACAAAATTTGCCTAAAAAGTGCTAAAATGGCCACTACAGTACGTAAAATTTCAAACAATTTTTGGGGGAGCATGCCCCCGTACCTCCTAGAGCCTTTTTTATTCTCAATATGCTTCAAATAAATTCTACCTGAATAAAAAACACTCTTGAAAATATGGCAAATTTGGGTGCCTCTTCCCTGAAAAAATTTCTTGAAAATGTCGCAGACATGATAACATTTTCAAAGGGCTGTTTACACCTTTTTTGGGTCTAACGTCTTTGTATTTAGTTAACACTCAACCTAATTCAAAATTTCTTCCCCCCCTTACTAAAACTTTCTGGATCCACTCCTGAATGGGGGTTGAGTTTTTTTAGAACCTTCCCTTTGAAATTTGCTGGGTGCGCCCCTGGCTATACGACACCATCTCACGAGTAATTTCAGTAAACCACATATTCTCTCTAGAACCTTCTAGAACAGTGCATTAAGAAACGAAAACACTGTGAATTGGTATATTGTTACATCTCTGTATCAATATTATTATAATTTGTTTTGTTTAGTTTCAATAAGGTGGTTGTAGCTGCACGATATTTTTTTAATTGTGCTATTATTAGTTGCTTGAATGCTTAATTTTTGAGGGAGTTTTAAAGACTACGTTGAGCTTGTCCAGGTGGTAGCTTATTTTAAATAGATTTTGACTCCTTGCGTTGACGCTCATAGGTTCGCGATGTTCGTAATTACTCAAGAGCGCACATAGTTAATTATGAAAGAACTGTCGGTATTTATGATACAAATAATGATGAATCATTTCGAGCTTATTAGCTCTCATCAGTATACCATAATAATCAACACGGCACTAGCCATATGGTTAGCCTAGCAACAGCACAACTATTATCGGACTCCGTAAGGTAATGTTCATTATGAAGTCATAAGAGTTGGATTATGCCAACATGATGTCACGTTTGCAGCAGTCTTTACCGACGGCAGATAGTTCACACTCCGGGGGATTCTAGAACAACTGCATAACTATGAACGTAATATGCATTGTTGTTTGTTTCCAGGGTTCTTTTAATTTTCTGAACTTGAAACAATTGAATCGAGCTGCACAAATAAGATGCAAAGTTGTGAAAGATCGTACGACAGAAGTAAGATGTTTTGCGAAAAACGTCATGAATGTTTGATAGAATTCACATTTTAACAGGTTTAGTTAAACACAGTCATAAGACTTTTTTTGTGATACTTTCTAAAGCAATGGTTTTCAACCTTTTTCAAGTCGCGGACCCCTAAGTTAAGCAATTTGTTGTTGCGGACCCCACACAAATAGGCACGATTTTACGATTGTTATTGAAAGTATTTTGAGTAAAACTCAAAGGTTACCTTCACCAGCGATGCCTTTTTGTTACCGCTTGCCAAAAGCTAACCATTTGAGGATATGATGGCTCGCACCAATTTTTTCAAGTAAAAATCTCTGACTGCGCTAAACACGACTCACTCGCTGCTTACGCAAAAACAGCTCAATTTTTGGCATTGGCTTTGATGACAAGTTGTAATACTTTGGAAAAGGACCAATATTGTTTATTTACTCATGATTAGGCTACCAATTATCTCGGAAACTTCATTAACATTGATAGCCTGCAAATAATCGCGTCATTGAGCTTCTTGATCTGGAGACTGTTGGTATCTAGCTATTGTAGAATAGAGCTTGGTGCTGAGACGTTGTAGATACGCGTATAACTTTTTTGATGCAAAAGTCTTACACGAAATTGGTATCCATAACTGCGCATGGAGATTGAAGGCGCGCGCACTAGTTGGATGTTTTGTGAAAAGCCCTCGCCAAAAAACATCCCAACCTCTCTGTAGTACTTCAAGCGTAACGGGAGTGTTTTTTCTTAAATCAAATATTTTTGCATTACTGGCCGGGGTTTCTACAAAAAATCGCGTTCTCTACTAACCTTCTTAAATCACGTTTAGATCATTTCATATTAGCGCATTATGATTATATGATTATATTTCATATAATATTATGCGCCACGCTGCCTACTGAACTTGTGATAAGAAACTAATGACGCATGTTGAGATCAAATAATAATGTAATTAATGGAACTTAATCAATACTGGTCTATTTCACACACTACTGGTCTAATACTGGTCTATTTCACACACTGTATTATTAGCACCAGAAATTTATAAACAAGTTTGAAAAAGTGGAGTACTGTATTGCAAAGTCCGTGTAATTTCGCAGTTTTACGGGTTTTATTGTATTGCAATCCGGAAAGAATAAATATTAGAATTTACTAACACTTAAACGTTTCTGCGTGCGATTTAACATAAAAATTTTAAAGAGGCCACTGGCTGAAAAATGTTAGGCCTATCTGGCTGGCTGGATTCAGGCCGCAGGCTGCCGACGCCTAACCTATAGCTCTGCAAATGTAGGCACAATGACTTAATATCTGGATCAAAGTTTGAGAATGCTAGGCCCACATCATTATATGAAGTGATAAACGATTTTTCGCTTTCGGTTTAATGTGTGTCGAAGCACTGAAAGCATTTTCAGCTAACTATCTCTTTGAAGCCAAAATTGTATTATTGCAGACGATAGTTCCAAGTGTGGGAGCATTTACCTGTCGTTTCCGTATCCAAAATTTGACATATCAGTAACCATTCTTAAGCAAGAAGGTTTCAGCCCCAACTGTGGCCTGTGGTTTGTAAAGTAAGCAGTGCCTCCTTATGTCTGACTTTGCAGAGTTTCAATACTTCAGTCTTCCTAAAAAAAGGTCGGAAGAAGTTGATTGGGCCCGAAAACTGCCGGTACCTATTTCATATTCTTATATCGTTCAAAAAAAGATTATTCTTTAAAATACATCAGTAATCAATTATTAAACACCGATACTTCAATAAACTGCTCGATTTTTATGAAACTTTCAATACTTCTGCGGACCCTTTAGCCCTTGCGGCCCCGTTAAGTCATTGGCGGACCACTTGGGGGTCCGCGGAGCCCAGGTTGAAAACCACTGTTCTAAAGTAAACTGTGACTAAGAATTTTGCTGGATGTTCACTGCTTTAGTTGCAGCTTTTTTTAAAATGAAATTATTTAGGCCAAGCAGAAACTAGATGGATACAATCTTCAATTGGAAAATCTGCAATACGAAATTTCTCACTTGAATAAAGAAATTGCGAAGTGCCTGGAGTTCAGGTGTGTAAACAATCAGTGTATAGCGTCTCATCAACTTTGACAAATTCGGCACATTATTGATTATTTGTTTCGACATTTAATTTTTTGCTATGGAATTAATTGAGTATTTGTGTGATGTGTTGAAAACCTCAAGGCACTGCTTTTCAAAAGTGTAACAATGCGGGAGAATTAACGCTGAGGTTTTTAGTAACTGCATAAACAGCAAAATCTGCTCCTTGTTTTAAGTAGGTTAATCCTGTGCAAATTTTTCAAGTGTAAAGTACTTTTCTTTCATTGCAAGTTTGGATAAGAATCACAACATTGCGCTTACCAACTTATGACTGTTTTGTAGTGAGTTAAGCTCATTAGTTTTGTTCTCCAAAAATAATGGGGTAAAGAACATTAGCACTTTCAGTTTGTTGCTAAAACAAAACCAAGGGCTAGCATTTCATTATAAAATAAACGACATTAAGAGAAATTTTTAACCAATGTTATTTCAGATCAAGGCATGAGGATATCCCACTTGTGCCGTTGCAAGAATTTTACGCAACTGCTCCAGCTGAAATTTCCAAGGCGGTAAGGAAATTAATATTCAGTTTTAGCAAGTTGCCCTTGTATTATGTAAATGCTATTCTATTATTCTGTTTTTGGTAGAAGGATGTGTATTCGCTTATGGTAATATTTCAAACGATTTAGTTAGCTGCATAAAAGCATTTTAAACTTGCTCTGAGAAAGGGGCTGTATGCAGTTGTTACACCAAATTGGAAAATATTTAGCGGTAAATAAATACTTGCGTTTGGCAGCTTTTCCTCCCGCTGCGCCACGCTGCCTATTGAACTTGTGATGAGAAACTAATGACGCATGGTGAGATCAAATAATAATGTAATTAATGGAACTTAATCAATCCACAAGATTACAATTTGATTTATACTCAGGAAAGTACAAAGTCTGATGTTCACAGACAAACTCTTGCTCGCCTGGATTTTGAATTAGAACAAAGAAAACAGTAAGACATGTTTGCGCTAGAAATATAATCGTGTTAGTTTACCAAATTGTTTACTTTGATATGCGGTAATAGCTATAGTTAAAAAAGTTAATTCGATTAATCAGTTGATGGTCAGAATTGGAACTCGAATGTCTTACGTGGGGTTAAATTTTTGTTGAAGTTGCAGCTGTTGTGGCCTACCTTTTGGGTTGGAAACTATGCTTTCCTGTCCGGCTCATAAAATTAACCACAGGACGGTCTTCTCTTCATCCTTACCGTAAGCTTTTTCCACCGCTGATGATTTTTGTGAAAAGTTGTGCAAACGCAGAGTGTCCCTGGAGTTTTAATACTCCTGCATTTTTCGGTAGAAATTGGGTGGGTCAACAGAATATCAACATGGTTTTGTTCCGCTTTGCCGATTGGTCGTTATGATATCGGTTTTCATTATAGCGCGCTTTAAAAGAATGGAAGCATTGTTGTGTTAATTTAATTCCACTTGGTGGTGTAGCGAGAGATTTTAAAGAGGTAAGGGGAATAAACTACAAAAAAAGTCGAAGGGGGGGGGGCATGGCACAATGACCCCCCAAATGCGCTACTGGTTCCACCGTGTACGCATCATTTTTCTTACCCATGATTGATATGTGCACTGCACTGTACAGGTTGGCTGATAACCTCGAGCGTTTGAAAAAAATAAGAGAAGATGTTACGGAGAAAATCAGCTCCAAGAAGCAGAACTTGCAGGTAAGCAATGCGTTATTTGCAACTAACTGGCTGACATCCAAAATAATTTTTTAAATTACATTGTAAGAGCATTTGTAGGCTGATATTGCCATAAAAGCTTTTCATTGGGAAGTAGCGTTTACGGATACGCGACGGGATCGCAACAACAGTTATTATAATTTAGGAAAATATAGCAGAGTTTGGCGTTGTCGGTGAACAGCAAAAGTGAACAGACAGGGCGCGATAAAAATTGCCTCGCGTCGCGTTACTGCCTGCCATGTATCGGTATCGTCAAAGCATCTTAGCTCATTGCTGTTTTATAATTTTCCGTTTGGAAATGCGAGAGTAAATTACTCTGTTTTCTTTTAAGGGATTTCTTGAGAAATTCAAATGCACTAACATCAGCAAACAACATTGCTTTTAGACTTTGGCTCCTGCTCTGGAAAGCTTGTTAAAAACCTCTCTCCCTCTGCAAGATGTTCTCAATCTACCATTTGATTACACGAAAAAACAGAATGAACTGGCTCGATTGTTACCTCGGCCATTGTTCGTTTTTTATCTGCAAGCTAAAGGATATCAAGAAGCCTGTGGTTAGTATGAAAAATGAGAAAAAATACAAAATTTGCAATTAGCTGTACAGTAGAAAGACTGCAAATTGTGCTTGCGTATATTGCCTGCTTTGAGGTTACAACCACACAAAATATGTGTGCAGATATAAATCGAACCTCCCATGCAGAATCTTTAACAAGCGGTATAGCTAAACCTGGTCGCTGAACAATTATGTGAGCAAGTCTGTTAGCTCAGGAATAAGTACATTAATTTGCGACTTTGATAGTTGGTTGATGCTATCAGTTACGTAACGTATATTTTATATCCTTTATTGCTCTGGTCTGAGGTTAGGTTTGTTGCAACTTAGTTGTACCAGTATGTGATTTTATTTATTTTTTTGTTCCTTGTTGACAATCGACTGGGATCTGCTAGTTCGAAATGTGCAGCATTTTGGCTGCCTTTCTGCTTAATTTTTGGAAGTGGCAAAACCAAAGAGTTTATGCATTACTTTGCTCATATGCAGTGGAGTGTTGCACGTATTATGATCCGACTTAGTATCGCGAATGGCTCGCCACCGCTGTGACGTTTCTTCGGAGCTGTGTAGCCCAGGCGCTACGCCGCAGAGATGGGCGCCGCTCCTTGTTACACGTTTCCGGGTAATACCGCAATTATAATGAAAGTTTGATTTTTTTGATACCTAACCCACATGCTTAGATTTTTCTGATTTTTTTTTAATATTGCAGTGCCACTTTTTAGGAATGAAGAAACGCATGACTTTAAATGAAAACGAAAGTTTGTCTTGATGATCAAATAATTTGACGAAAGATAAACGAAAAATTTTTTGAACTTGCTTGTGGAAAATTTAAATTGATTTCTCTATGTAATATTACCGACTGCTTTCATAAAATTCATAGTATTTAATGATTGCTAGCAGTAGTGAATTTAGTTTGAAAAACGGTGTTTTTACAATAAAGTGTCTTGCACTGGTAATTAACAATTCTTTCTTGGTATTTGAAATCTAAATTTTGTTTTCAGATTCTCAAACCACTGTTTCTATCGACGGTGACGCTGACCTCGCTCAGAAATACAAAGAAATTCGCGAAAGCTCATTTGTCGTCAAAGGAATTACTCAAGAAAATGATGATTCAGACTCAGAGCCTGAAGATGCAGACGATCAAGGTAAGATTTGGAACAGGTAGAAACATTTTCAACGAACTCTATTAAAACGTGGCTGATTGAGAGGCGAAGTGTCATGTCTTTGCTTTTAAACTGAAATTGTTTTCAGACAAGAGTGAACTAGTCGCTTACAAGCTTTTTCTTTTTACGCTACTTTGCTCTATATTTGTCACATCATAGAAACCATTTTCTACGTAGATTTTATGGATGCACTAAGCGCTAAGATCTGCTTTTAGATTCGCGTCATGGCCACAGAAGAAAGAAAGATAAACCTACTCCAATGGATCATGACGGAAGTGATAATTTTACTGGAGTGATGGCTTGCCATCCTCTGACTGTCAAACTAAACGTGATTGTTTTGAAAAATGGTCAGTTTTGCTTGATAGCTACTGTGTAGTTTAATGAAGTCTAGTTCAAAACTTTTTGATTTTTTAGATGGTGTAGTAGCGAATTTGTCCAACTAGCGCCTCGCCGAAGTTTTATTGTGGCCCACGATTTCTCGTGATGCATGGGGTTCAGACATGCCCACGATTTAGACTCAATTCACAAAACGTGTAGTTTTTTCCAAATGGCGCCCCATACATATCGGACAAATGATGGAAATGATGGTTTAAATAAGCTCAAAAAACATGGTTCACAAAACGTGTAGTTTTTTTCCAAACGGCGAATTTGTCCGATATATAAGTCGGAAATATCCGACTTGTTTTGCGTGTGTTTTTTGGTCCGACTTAGAGCACAATTTGTCCGATATACAAGTCGGATATTTCCGATGTATATATCGGACTAATTACAGTCCAAATAAGCTCGAAAAACAGGGGTCACAAAATCGTTTTTTACCAAAAGGCGTGTGGCGCGCCGTTTAAAAAAAAACGATTTTGTCCGACTTATTTTGCGCGTGTATTTTGGTCCGACTTAGAGTACATTTTGTCCGATATACAAGTAGGACATTTCCAATATACATATCGGGCAAACTATGGTCTAAATAAGCTCAAAAAACATGGTTCACAAAACGAATAGTTTTTTTCCAAACGGCGCCCCATATAAAACCAAAAAAATCTACCAACAATTCCGCAAGCTGACTAAAAGTAATCGAAATTGTAATCGCGATTACAATTGATATAATTGTAATTTTAATCAATTACAATAATTTTTTTTAGTAATCGTAATCGTAATTGTAATCAAATGATTAGGAGTAATCGTAATCGATTACATGAGTTCTGTAATTGCCCCAAGTCTGATGGGGTTATATTTTATTACAAAAAATTACAGCTACCTTTTATTATAATAGCCGTACCAAAATTATTGTAGGTTATAGGTAATATGCATAATGTTAAATAAAATTACTAAGCTAATTGCCAGCTATTTTTGAGGAAAAGCTGCGATTTCGGCACCGCTAACACTGTTTCCTTATCATTAAACACCTTAAGAACTCCAAATAATGAAATTTGTTGGCAGTTAGTAATTCTTCCGAAACAGCGATTTGTTGTTATTACAGTCTCAAGCATAAACAGTTTGTTCATTTCGGTATAAAAACAACTAACAGACTCGCCTTTTTTTTTTTCTATTTTTGCGTGATGATAATTGCTGGTGTTGCTGCTATTGCAATGATAATAATCCACAAGAAGCAACTGTTTCTATATGATGAATTTAAATAAAAATATTAATTTTTAAGTTTTAAAATTTCAAAATTTGCACACCGGCCGTTTAGCGTAGTTTTTAAAGCCATAGTTGTCGGTGTGGGAGGACTGAAGTTCACTTCCCGGGTCGGTCAAGTCGGTCGCCAACGGCTCGACACGCTGTGATGTTTCTTCGGAGCTGCGTTGCCTAGGCGCTAAGCCGCGGAGATGGATCCGCCACTCATTACACGCTTCAGCGTAATACCGCGAGTATAAGTAAGATATGATTTGCGCGACCTTACGGCTTACAGTGTATTAGGATTTTATTATTATTAGGACCAACCTTGTTGGTGACGTTTTCATATTTAACAACTCTGGACCTTGTTATGGTAAAAACACAATTGAAAATAGACGACGACTCCGTCAATAAAGATTTACAAAACAGGTAAAATTTTCTTCCTTGTTGTGTTTTACATTTTTATTGGAAATGACATGTGCTGTTGCAAAACTCATTTTTGCACATTTCATCTAGCAGGGATACGAACTCGAACTCGGTCTTTATTGCTGAACTCGAACTCAAACTTGAACCCAATCTCGAAAAAAGTTGATTAAGTTTCGAACTTGTCTTAAGCTGGACAAAAATTGCTTGAACTTAGCTTAAACCTGATAGATAGTACTTAAATGTAGCATAAACTCAGCGAAAATATATGAGCTGGAACTCGGCTTACAGAGTTTTAATGAACTCGATGAGAAATTCAGCTTGCGAGTTTACAGCCCTGGTTTCAGCAGCTGTTGATAGCCAGCTACAATCACTACTTTATCACAGTAAGGTAGAACTACGGTAACCCAGCAAACATGCTTCCATGCTCTCTGTATTATTTGCTGGGAGATCTTACGCCCAACCTTGAACTACAAATATTGAGAGCTTTTAAAACTTAAGCATGGCCCAACATGCGTTCCTTGACAATACAACTCGAGTCTGTGCCCCAATAATTCTTTTTACCATTGTTAAATAAAGAAAGGTGGTTGTTTTTTATGCCGAGTTCATATGATAGTACTGACTCTCAACGTGTCTTCGACATTTTGAGTGGATTTGCGCACTTTCATTTATAAAGAACAGGTGAAAATTGAATGTTGCGAAATCGCAAATACAACTTTTGCGGCATGTTTCCCCCACTAAATTAAATAACATAATTTGCTAGTTTGCGCCAAGTATTGTATTTGCGAGTTAATCGTGAAATAAATAAGTTATTCTCAAGTTAAAGCTTTTACTTCGAAGCAAAACCAAATACAAGTGAACAAATACTTTTAGTTCGTTACTCGACGAGGATTCTTTGCTATGTTGTGCACTGGAAAACGATTTCGGGCTGCGCAGTCCGAACCAGAGTACTTTGTTCTTGCTACGCAATTCTGCTCTTGATTTAAAAGATTTGTTCACAAAGCTGGGAAGACCATATAGCTGGGCTCAGAATCTTTGTGGACTGCTATTTCTACCTAACCAAAAGCCATCTCAGGTAAGTAAGTCTGGTTTGAGTCAAGGAAGGTGGTTTTCTTGTATAATAAAAGGAGGCGTGATTTTGTAAGCTAGGGCTAAGTATAAAAGTCTGCTCTAGCAGTTCTTTCGCCGGATTGCGAGTGCAGCGAATTTGAGCAAAGAACAGATCACTTTATTTCCGTACGCCCAACTGATCGTACATGAAGAGAAACGTGTCTCCAGAATGACTGTACGCGACTATTCGGCGTGAGACGACTTGGCTAAATTAATTATTCACCAAAATTAACTAATCGATTACTTGAACCGATGTTTGGGCACACTGCTGTATAGGCAAAGACGTTTTTGTTGTGTAAGAGTTTCGCAAAATGTATTCTAAACCTCTCTTAGCTTCGTTCTAGAAGATTTGCATTTTTGTGTAGCTGCAATTTGAAATTTTACGCTTACTAAATTTAATATTGTTACTCCGTCTTAATCATAAAACGTCAATTCTTGTTTTTTTTATGAAACGTGGTAAAAGAAGACTTGAACATCAATTGATCATGGGTGTAGGAACTGCAGGTGCAGCTCTATCACTCATACGCTTTGTAGGTGAGAAAGCATTTGTTGGCGATTAAAATTAAATGCCGTGTAGGGTTGCTCGCATAATAATCAAGCATTTTGCTTCCGGTTTAGTTTACTTCAGGAAGCCACAGCCGACCAAGCCGAGGCCTTGACCTTTACGCGGGGATATTTTTCGTCAACATAAATTTCTTTAGTTTATGTAACCTTTTTTACGTTCAGTTAATACACACAAAGATGGAAACCGATCCGGTCGACCCGGAATGCTTCGACCGGCCGGTCGAAAAACTGGTCGAATTCTTTTTTGCTACTAAAATACGCCTAAACACCTAACGAAATATTACGATGTGTATTTTTTAAATGAAACAATTTTATGAAAAACGGTATTAACAAATCACGGCTTCTGAAAACAAAAAATTGTAGTATGTTTTCGACAGTGAGACTTGCATACGTACTTTTTTGCGTAGTTGACTTCTCTTTTTTAGCAGGATTGTGAAACTATTGTGATGTCATTACATTACCGTACCGCTTCATTGTAGTTAGCTTCTTTTCATGTGCGCTGGCCGGTCGGGTTGTGACGTAAAAGCTCGGACTGGTTGCGGCGTTTGCTAAAGTGGTTTAAAAAAAATAATAAGGGCCTCTTCGTGATATACAGGTTTTACCTCCTGTCGATTTATGCTAACCATTCAAGTGGAATTTACGTACAGCGAGTAACATGTTAAGCATAATGTCAAAGACAAATCAAATAATGCTGGCTTCGTATTTATCCAAGTGAAACAAATCAGCAGGTGAAGTTTGCTTTCATTCAAATACTGTTTTTATTGGATGAAATGTTACGTGTTCAATACATCTAGACCTGACAAAGTTAGTGTAAACTACAGTTCGTCAATGGTCCAGTGATGTAGTTAAGACCATCACCTACAAGACCAAGACCAACAAAATGGGACGAGGAGCATTAAGATGGGTTTTCGAACTCAACTTCAATAAAAAGATTATAGCCAGTATATTTGCAATCATACTCACAAACGTTTCGGTAAAAACTTATACCATCATCAGTGTGAAACACATTCTAGCCTAGTGCCTATGTAGTTTCACACTGATGATGGTATAAGTTTTTACCGAAACGTTTGTGAGTATGATTGCAAATATACTGGCTATAATCTTTTTATTGAAAATGGGACGAGTTTTAACAGTTTATCACTTATCGCTATTTTTCTATAACAACAAAAAAAGGGGCAAAATACCTACAGCATATAAAAAGAAATAAAAATAGCACAGTCACACTCACACAAATGATTAGCAACACATTACACGCATAAAACATCACATAAGGCTAAAAATGCATTTTTAAAAAATTAACATAGATAACCAGCGGGTAGCTTACTCTATTGAAGTGCGACTTATAATCACTTAAATTTTTACTAGATGCTTTTTACTTCTTTCGGTCTTAAGACCTAACCAAAATGCAAGACCCAAGACCGCAAATGGTCAAGATCAAGACCTTAAAAAAAATGGTCTTAAGACCGGTCTTAAGACCTTCATCACTGCAATTGTCATTACTCGTTAGGATTATTGAACACTGAAACCTTTGAAAAAAATCGGTCGACCGAACCGGTCAGTGACCGGTCAACCGGCGTAAATCTTGAATTTTACCGGTCGGGTCGAAAAAATCGTGACCGGTTCCATCTCTGAATACGTATTTTTTGCCGCGTATTGATCAAGAAATGAAAATCAAAGTGCAGTCGCAGCATTTAATAGTTTATTAAACGCGCAATTGTATTTCATGTTATAAAACGAAATCAAATACTAAAAGTTCTAAAACAATTTTCTCACCACTTTTTGGTTAAACTTAGGTCAAACAATTTTAAACCTCTTTAAAATAATATCTTACGAAACTTATAAAGCCGTAGATATAAAGTCGTTTATTGTTTACTATTAACACTTCTAAAACGTATTGATTACGTCTTTTTGCACATTTTAGCGCGAAACGCGATAATTACGTACGCTCACAAATCATACCTTTTCACGCCGAATCGTCTCAACGCCGAGACGTCCCAACGATAGTCGGTCACGCCGAATAGTCCTGCCCCGCCAGAATGACGGTGCCAGAAATTGCTGAAGAACATTACTACAAGCTTCTAAACCTAGCTATGCGACAACTTGAGATGGTGAAAGCTAGATCCTTGGTCTCGGGGTTGTTTTTGCCCTTGATCCGTAATGAATGTTCGGCCCAACTACTGCCATATCAAGTAGCGTGATTTGGTATTTTGCACGAAATTTACTGCGATTTATGGTTGTGTTTAACCATCCCTTTTGAGTTTTGTGGTGCCTTATACTAACTGGTGGTAACGCTACTCGATTAGTTAGGCAGTCTGATTGTTAATCTGCTGATCTTGATTTCACTTGCTTCTTGACAATAACTCTGAGCTGGCAGGGTGTTCCATAATTTCACCACTTTCGATTTTTGTGATGCGTACCCATTTTTCTGATGGGATTTTGGACGCTGATTACAAATTTGATATTATATTAACTATGACGTCATTTTGAGGTTGCACGACCCACTTATGACATCATTTTTTACTGTTTTTCTTTATCTCGAGAACTACTTGCGTTAGAATTGTGGGTATTACACCAAACGATGCAGAATATATGATTTCCTATCTGTCTTCAATACATTGTGTAGTCGTATCTCCTTCAGAAAAAGATTAAATCTAAAAAAACGTCGTTTTTGCGCTCGAAGCTATGTATACCAACAATACCATATCATACTCCATTACGCAAGTAATTTTGATATCTTAGTATCCAACATAAATAATCCCTCAAACAGCATTGAGAAACGATTTCGGACATTTCAAGCAGCTTGCACGTGTATCTCAGCGTGTGTGGGGGGGGAGAGGGGGGCATTGGAATTAAAATTACTTCAGTTTTCTTTTTTAGCTGTAATTTTTCGTGTACTGACAATTTCTTAATTCGCATTACTTTTTATACCGGTAGTAAATTACTAAAAAGAATATTTAGCAAATATCACGCAATTGTAGGATGAAAAACGAAGTTCCAAGCACAGCTAAAAAGTTCGAAAAAACAAATTTCCACAGTTACACCATATTGCATAAAAATGCTCGGAAACGAATATCAGTCTCGGATGGGTGCGATGAGGAATCACAAATTTTATTTTAAACGACACATTTTAGTTTCACGATATATCTATTCGTAGCTCGATTGTTGTTGTCGACACTCTCCAGTGTGCTTTAGGTACTTCAGAACACAAGATAGAAGCAGTAGCTTTACTTCCAAGTGTAAAAAATTCTTTCAAACTAGCTCTTCGTTCTTGAAGTAATTTTCGGGCATCCACAGAGTCTGGAAAATGACCTGTTTGAACAGCTTCAACGTAGTAAGGTGGCACTTCAGCGTACGCGCTAAGACCAGCGTTGATTGGTGTCACCCATTGCTGTGCGTGGTCGTAAAAGTATTTTAATGCGACCTCTGCAAGTTTCGAATCAATTTCGTTGTATGCAAGCAAAAGATTGCGCTGAAAAAGCGTGATTCCCCGGGCCTTCGGCAGCCGATGGCTTTAGTTGAATCGTTCCGAAGGAATATAAACTGAAACAGAGTGGGAAATTAGCCTGATCAATTTCGTTCGTTCACGTTCATCCAATCTGCAAACATTGAATATCAAAAGATGACGACAGCCGCTCGCTGTCGTGAGCCATCTTGCATGGCATGTTGCTTCTTGCTTGTAAGCCAAAAGTGGTTCCATATTTTCTGGCAACTTGGTCTTTTGATATTCGATGTTTGCAGATTGGATCGCATCACAAAAATTGAAAGTGGTGAAATTATGGAACACCCTAAGCTGGCGGGTGATTTTAGGAATGGGGTGTATTAAAATTAAAGACGAGATGAAAAATTATGAACAACTGAGGTTATTTTCAAAACATCGAATAGAAAATTCAGCGGTACATCAAGGGAGACTGGAGTGTACTCGCACTCTCTGAGCCAATTATCATTCGTCCTATGTGGGAGGTAAAGCAAAACCTTCGCGAATTTCTGTGACCCACCTGCAGGACCGCTAAGTCTTATGTCTCGTGTGCTTGAACCCTTCTTTCGGATCACGGAGGGAAGGAGGATATTTTCCGTTGATATATGTTAAAAGAATTTTTGTTGCTGTGTGTGTCCTTGCAAATTTTTGGGATCTATATTGCAGGGCGAAGACATGCAAATTAGTTTCAATCATATGCAAGGTACAATCAAAGCGTTAAGAAAGAAGTTGCTTTCCCGTCTTAGTCTTGCTCGTCAAATTGAACAATTTTCAAACAACAACGTCACTTATACTGGGAATGAAGTTGAATTACCAAAGAAGGTGAGAACCTAAAAATTTGCCGGTGCATGTCACAAAAAAATTGCAGATTATTCTTCGAAAAATGTCTTAAGTGGTATGAAATTTCAAGTTTGACTGTTTGAGTATTTCAGTAGTAGCTTTTTCCAAAAGATGTAGTGATGTTTTAAGTATTTTTTCGATTGTCTTGCTTCATCTGTGAGATATTAAACGATTTATTATACTGACAAGCTTTGTTCTGTTTGACCACAAATCATCGTTGCTTTTGTCTTAATTAGATTCATTCAAACTTGGAATCATGGTCTGCGATTTCGTTTTCCGATTACAAGAATTTATCATACACCAACCGTGTATTTGAGCTTGGTATTTTGGGTGATGATGAAGAAGCTCAATGCCATGATTATTTCGTTGCTACAATCAAACGAGGGTCGAGTGTGCAGCTGGAAGTGGCTGTTGTGATTTTCTGTGATTATCCAAACAAAATTCCGTTGTTGACGCTTGCATTGAAGTGGAAAGGGTTGAAGACCGCAGCAGATGATGCAAATTTACAAGTCAGTAATTTTTGTATTCCTGCCGTTGTAGCGTTTTTGCTATCCATTTTAATTGCCAGTTTTTAAGTACAAACTAATCTTGATGGTACGTATGAAGCTAAGCCACGCAAATAATTGAACCCTGTGATAGCACTAGAGACGTACCGGAATTTCGTTCCGGTCAGAATTTTTGCAAATTAATTCCGGTTCCGCCGAACTGGCAAAATTCCGGCCAAGTTGTCGGACATCAATAAGCTTGTTTGTAGCACTACTTTTTACTTTTTCTAAACTATCATGAACTTATTTTTTCTCGTGCTGAAATAGTAGCATACCATCACAAGAATATTACCGCGCAATGCGTAGAATTTATTCGTATATTTTACTTGTAGTATGCATCACGTGAGAATATTTGATGTCAAAATATTTTTTGTCATCAAAATATTAACTTTGTTACATTAATCGTATTGATAAAAACACGAAACTTCTATAACATTAGTCAAAGCAAAATTCCGGTTCCGGCCGAAACTTCAAGTCCCAGTTACGGTGCATCCCTAGATAGAATAACTGTTTTTGCCGTAGTTAGTTGTAGGTTTTCTCGTTTATAAAAGTTTGCCATCAGCATTCTGCGTAATTTCTGGCGTAGACATAGAAAAACAAGAATTTGATTGCCATCGGTTCAAATTATGAGCACGGATCATGGAATATTTTTCCAAATCCTCCCAATATTACCGGAAAATCCCTGCGATATGACTCATTGTATTTACTGTCATAGAGATGAAATTTATTGTGTTACAAGTTGACAAATGCATGTTTAGGAGATGGAAGCAGAAGTGAATGTTATGTGGCCACGTTTGACTGGCAATAGAGAACTGATTTCGCTTCAGTTTAAATGGTGAGAGTGATTCTAGAAAGTAACTTCGTGGCAGTAATGCTTAACTTCCGTGTAACAAAATACTTGCGCTGAACTAATGTTTGAGATAACGCAGACAGTAAGCACAATTGAACTTTTCTTGTGTGTATGACATTTCAAATTATCGACTGCCACTATTATCGTAACTAACGATGTTGCTTTACTCTTACCTAAGTATCTTAGATACACCCTTGACTGGTTATGCTGTACATTTCTTCCTGATTAATTTGTTACCACGCAGTGAAGTAGAGAAACAGAAATCTGCCGACAAGTTTGTTGAAACCGCAAATGCTAAAGTTATGTTTCCAAAATTTACCAACGCTGATCTTTAAGATATTACTTAAAAACAATGTCTTCTAGACTACCAGAAGGGCAGCTACCGCACTCATTAGCGCAGTTATAGGCTATTCAATTTCCATGAGTCGCGGTATTTCAATAATTATTATACTTGCAAAATACGAAGTCATAAATTTTTCAGCTCATTCCAACTAATGTTTTATAAATTACGCTCAAACGGTAACCCAATATGAAATCAACTGATCCTCCAAGTTATTTTTGTTACTACGAGTAACGCTTTACGACCACGGGTAAAAACTGTTTAGAATAGTCACTTAATTCGGTCACTTTACTGTGCATTCGCAAATCCAGGCGACTTTGCTACGGACCTTTAAGGGGGTCCATGGACCCCTGCTTGGCAACCACTGCACTCACATCAAATTAGATCAAGCCCATTCCACTAATTTTTAAAACATACCGATGCATTGCGACTACTCGTTTGTTGATCACGTTTCCATTATCTAATGCAAGGGTAGGAAACCGGCAAAGCACAGCGGGCCACATCGATTACGTAATATTTTCAGGGGGCCACATTAACTTTTAAATTTTTAATTTCGCTTTGAAAATACACAAATTTACTTTGAAACATTATTAGGCATTTATGGCGAGTAATTTTTTCACCCGGAAATTGAAAAATTTTGCGTGGTTTTAATGTCACAAATGTAGTTGAATGTGAAGCAGTTTTTTGAGAAAGATTACCGTCGTCTATTCAAAGATCTGATGCGGGCCGCAGGTTTCCCACCCCTGATCTAATGACACCGAATTAACTTTGCCAACGTTAATGCAATTCAATCTTCTTCAGGTTAATGGTTATGCTGGATCTCTATGTTGAGACGGAAAGTGACAGCGACGATTCATGTCAAGCACCAGAATTTACCCTTAATAAAATTTGTCCTCGAAAGAGTCGGGGCCCTTCAAGAGTAAAACCATTTTTCTATCAAGCTGCTTCAAAGACCTTTATACATAGAAAACTGGAGGAATAATAGACTGCAAATGCAAACTTATTTTAGTTAAGCCTGGTTGTGCCCGTCGGCAGCTTTTACCATACGGTACCATTTTTCGCCAGATAAAGAAGTCAAATTAAAACAAGAACAGCTGCAAATTATCTTACGTTGGTTTTTATTTTTGTTGCTGCTCGAACTTTCCGGTAGTGCTTCTAGCGCAATTGCAAAGACACAGAGTATGATACGGAGTTCTTGATTGGTTACAAGTAACAGGCGGCATTACGTTGTTGCCCAATCACTGCCGTTTGTTTCATTAGTTAAAAATTAAAAATCTGTTTCTTAAATCCGAGTGTGAAATTGATAGTAATTAGACAGACAGAAATATTTTTATTTTTCGAGCTCCAACAGAATACAAGAATGTAGCGAGGTTCAGTAGCAGCACGAAGGAGACTGCGAATGGACCGATTAAGGCAGTGTTTCTTAAGCCGTGCCCAGCGGCCGAACCTTAACAACTTCGTGGCTGTCCCAACCGAACCCTAGAAACGGACAGCGTGACGTCCATTTTTCCTCCCAAAATCAAGAGGCCAGCGGCCCCCTGGGTACGCCCCTAAAAGTGTTAGGATATTGAAGGACTTCCACCGAACCTCAGAGGCAGCTCCGTCGAACCCCGGTTAAGCAACATTGGATTAAGGTCTTCGAGTCAAGCAGCCACCCAGAGGCTATAAACCCATCGTTTGGAAAAACGATCAGTTGAACCCGCTAGAGCATTAAGTAAAAGCGAGTGCTTATTTGCAATATACATCAAGAATTAGTTTTTTATACTAATCTTAAAATAGTTAAATGATAGATTCCAAATGTCTGTGGGAATAGCGTTCCAAATTTTGACACCTTAAACTTGATGGACCTTAAACAAGGAGAAGTTGGGTATTTCGGAGGGTAGAAGTTGTTTTGTGAATGGGACCTTGTTGCACGACTATCAATTGTCGAGGAAGGAATATATAGATCAAGAGAGCAATGGGGGAGAGATTTTTTGGAGTGCAGATACATTACTGTAGTTTACTAATTTCAAAGTGATATACAGTACATTTGTGGAAAAGAGGTGTTGTAGAATTAAGTTGTTTAGCCTAAACAACTTAATTCTACAACACCTCTTTTCCATAAATTAGATATATTAAGAATACGCGATCTATGTCACTTTGAAATTGGTACACTAATGTATCTGCACTCTTGAAAAATTAGCAAAACATTCATTGACAAAATTTGTAACCCTGGCTTCCACAGTAAGCATTTCTGATGCTCTTCAAATATTTATCAAAATATGCCTACTACTTGCATCAGACTAAGGGCTGTGTATTGCGTATTACCTCTGGTCTTTCGAACCACAATTACTTTTTTTGTCGGACAGCAATAATCCTCAATATTTGAAAAGTTGGTTGGTGACACAGAACTTGAGAATTGTTTATAGGAGAGTGTTCATGTCTTCGAAGATTTTCGTCTGACACTTGTCAAGAAGAAATCGTCAGAATGAGAAAGCAGAGATGGAGCGGGCTAAGTAGGCCTATAGAGAAAATGACGGGCTGTGATTGGCTGAAAAGAAAGAGCAATTAAGAGAGCCGTGATTGGCCGAAAGGAGACAGCCAATGAGAGCGAAGAGGTTAGGGCAAGATCTTTACGCTGTAGACAAATTGTTTTTGCCGACAAAGAATGGGGTTAAAAGTTTTAATGAATGTCGCTTCTAGAGCAGAAAGATGAAAAGGGAGAGCGACTTTTGGCAAGAATGGAAAGTCTACTGTCATTATAGTGCTGGGCGCACGTGGGATTTTGCGGTGGATGGAGTCCAATGGGCGAATCAGAAGCAAGATGTTGAGTTGCTTTCTAGCTGGAAGATTTGCAGTCACGAGCTGGAAGTACACGATTTTGAGAAGAGACGCCGGAGCGGATGGATTTTGTAACGTGTTGTTTAATCCTGTCCTGCAAACGTTGAGATGTACGACCTACTTACCGACTGTCTCAGTGGCATGAGAACTGGTAAATTTCGTTGCTTTTCTTTCAGGCAGGTAACACATCTTTTTTAGTTGCGGGAAGAAGCTGGCTTGTGTAAAAAAACCGTGGTTCCACAGTAGTGAAGCAATGTTGGATGGCCCATTTCATTTGCATTTCGAACCTCGTCAAAACAGAACCTAGCCAAGACGTAGGCTAGGTGCACAGGGCATTTTTCGGGTCCAAATTTGGGTGGAACATGAAAGTGCTTGATTTTTCTGGCCATATACGAATTGATGACACGCTCAGAGTATCCGTTGGCCAGTGGGATAGTCTTAATTTTGTTCAACTCGGATTGTAGCTGTTCAGGAGAACAGATGAAAAGAACACGCTGAGTGAGGGTAAAGATTAAGTGGATTTTTCGCTTTTATGGGCTGAAGGAATATTTTGTCCAGTGAATGTAGGTTTTCGGTAGACGGAGGCAGTGGCGTACGCACGAGGGGGGTTCGGGGGTCAAAACTCCCACCATTGAAGATTTTTAAAGAAATGTTTTTGGAACGAACCGCCTTTTTTCGTACAGAGATTGCCGAAACTGCTCTCATGTATTTTTGTGTTATCCAACTTGCTTATAAAATCGTGAAAAACTTTCATTGTGATGCAATAATTGCCCTACCCGTAGTCAAACTTTTTGGGTGCACTGCCCTTAACGTTGACGATTGCAGAAAAAGTGAAAGCTTTCTTTTTTGAGACGAACCGACTTTTCTTCGTGCGGAGATTGCCGAAACTGCTGTCAATGTTTTTCCGTTCGGTCTAACTTTCTAATTTAATTTCGAGAAACTTTTTATTACATGTATTACCATGCGATGCAACAATACCGGTATTCCAACTTTTCTGATGTGCTTTGATTGAACTGCATTGTTGTCATTGATGCTGCTGTGAAGCAAGCAGGAGCTTCCTTAAATACCGCGTATTTGCAGTAACTATGGCCGCACACAAATTATTTTTTTTTAAACCAAATCTTTACTGTAGGGCTACTGGTTTCATTTAACTCGCTGTAGTACCGAAGCGTGGTACCGAGAGGCGGGGCCCGACCCCATGGCTTAGCGCCTGGGCAACACAGCTCCGAAGAATCGTCGCATCGGCGGCGAGCCGTTGGTTACACTGTCCGATTTGACCTCTCTGGGAATTGAACCTCAGACCTTTCGGATCGATAACGACATCTTCAACAACTGCGCTACAACCGGCCGGTTTGTAGAAAAATTATTAAAATATAAAAACTAAATCGATACTGCCCTATCTAAGTGCTGAAAAAAAAAATAAATGAAATACTGCCAAGGAAGACCAGACCAACGAAAGATTTAAAGAGGCCCAGGAGCGGAACGGGGGGGGGAGGCAAAATCGTTTTTCCGCACCGTAAATGTCTCAGGAGCTGGAGTGCTCTGTTTTCTAGACACCCCGATTATGTGCTTGAGAGTATCTCCTAATATCGACGCTGTGATTTGGGTGAAAAATGCTTAGGTAATATCGACGCTGTTTTTGACCTTAATCACATGATTAGAGATTCCTCTCGCGCGTAATTTACTGTAATTTAAAAATGTTTCGGTAGGGACGGGAGTTTTTTCTCATGCTTCCCTGTCTTCAGTTTTCAAGACAGGGTAAATTGTCCCTTTCATAATGAGTGCTCTTTAAATGTTTTTATCAAGGTTTATATGCGTTGTTTACATCAATGTTGGTTCTTGAAAAGATTTTTTTGGAATGAAGCAATTATCTGTTTTAGGTTAACCCCTGGCTACACCCTGTTTGTGACGTTGCGAAAGCTAGTCTACTTTAGTCAGTTAGCCTTCCTATGGCCCAAAAATGAGGTCAACTAAAATTTTTTTAGTAAATTTTTAACCACGGATTGACAGCTGCTTGAGTTTTTGTGAAACATTTTCGCTCCTAAATGAAGCTCAAGGAATCAAGCAAAAGTGTGAATGAAATATCTGGGTTGTTTTCTTCGTTATGGCATTATAATAGCTGTGACGTCTCACTGGCTCTGCGGCGTCTTTTATTACTTTATTTTTCTCAGTTGATCTGGTTTGCTTTTATGTCTTGGCGCCGAAATAACGATACGACGTCACTGAAACTTACGTCATCACCATGGAACGTCACTAAACCCCCCTATTGAAAAATCCTGCGTATGCCACTGAATGGAGGTGATATATCCGGAAGGAATTTTTTCGACCAACACATCGAGAAAAGTAAGATAACAGTGAGACTCTTTTTCAAAAGTGAAGTGGAGGGAAGAGTGAAGTGAGTTCAGCATGTCCAAGAACATGTCGCATTGACTTTCGTTGTTAAGCACGACAAAAGTGTCGTCCATGTACCGGTAGTAGGCCTACATCTCAGGTTTGAGTGTGGACCGAAACAGTTCTGTTTCATAGTAGCATAACCAAAGAAGATGTTGGCAAGGGCTGGGCAGTGGGGGGATCCCATGGCGACTCCGTCGATCTGGCGATGCATAATATTATTGAAGTTGAACTCGACAGAAGAAGTGAGCCGGAGGGTTTTCCAGATTGTAAAGAGCATCGGTACAAACTTGAATAGTCTAAGGAAGGGGCACGTTAGTAAAAAAACTGGAGATGTCAAAGGAGCAAAGAAATACTGAAGAAGGATTAAGCTTGGAGGTAGTAATCGCATTAGCGAAAGTGAAAGAGTCACGCATGCAATTACTGGAGTAAAGAAATAGAACGGGTTTGAGAAGAACCGACAGATATTTGGCAAATTTGAGTTTATTCAGAAAAGTAAACGTGGAAACATCAAATAAACAACGTCATTAAAAAAACCTCAAAAGTGTGTGGCATGATATAGGACCTACAAGCTAAGGTAATGTTCCGTTATCTACTTGTGAAGTTAGTTTATTATTCTTTCAGCTCAGATATCCGAGTGGTATGAAGCGTCTGTCTCTTGAGCTGTAGACTCGGGTTTGATTCCGAGGCGGGTTAAACCAATGACTTAAAATTGGTATTCACAGCTTCCCTGCTTGACGCTCAGCATTGAAGGGACAGTGTGGAGAACAAGCCGGCAAGTTTACTTGTTGTGCCGTTGGGAAAGGCACTTAGCGGGATTCCCCCATCTTGGTGTGGTAGACAGATGGCCGGCAACTCCTAAGCGAGCTCGTATAGCCCATTGATCGCTTTCTCGTGATAGGAGGATAAATATGCAACTAAATAAATAAAAATAAAAAATCTTTATTTCAATCACATATTCAATATTCTTCGTTAAACTGGGGTAGAGCGGCAAAAAGTAATCTTCGTAAGCTCAGCATTTTTCAAAACAAAACTCTAAGAGCTATGCTCTTCCGTCCGACTCGATTCCATACCAATTTACTTTATTCTAAGCTTAACGTCTTAAAAATAAATGATATGATTAACACGGAATTTGCAAAATTTATGTATAAATTCAGTAATCAAATGCCTCCAGAACACTTTAGTGGCTGTTTTACGAAATTCAACAACGTTCACCAATACAACACTAGACAAAAACACAGGAATGAGTTTTATGAAATTTACATTTCGACCGAACTGGGAAAAAAACTCTTCATCATATCTGTTTAAATATAATTATGGAAAAATATTCCACAGGAATTTCGTCATGATTCGTTTTCAAAGTTCAAGCAATGTTATAAAAGTAATGCTTTGTTGAAACAACTAATTGGATGAACTGACGACTGTTTCCTTTAATCCTCAAACATGGTTTTTAACTAACTTTCTGTTTTTTTAGCAATACAATAAAACTTTGTTTTGCTTAAAATTCGTCACAATTGCAATTGAAACAGCTGTGTTAACGGCATCAAAGCTGTGTTAATTACTGTCTAATTATAATGCTACAACCTTCTATTACCTATGTATTTTGTGAAACTGATAAAACAAATTTGCATTAATTTGCAAGGGACAAATTAATGTTTCGACTATAACCAAAGTCTCGTCAGCCTTGCTACGCACAGCCAATCCAGGCTAAACTCATTCCAGACTGAAAGACTCTGTTTTTGCATTGCTTTACCTGTACATCTCGACTTCATCTCTTTTCTAGATTGTGCCCTATTTTTGGCAGGCGACTGGCCCCAAACAACGATACCCAATGAAAGAACCTATAACCACTAACCCACAACCAAGTTACCGTTAGCTTAACTAGCCCACATCACTAGAAGCCCTAACTAGCCTATTCCTTCTCAGATTACCGGGAAAATAATGTTTAAACCAACCGGACTTTTCTATTCTTATCGATTGTTTACAGTGAATCTGTGACATCATAACCCAGCCTGTATTATTTTCTTGAAGGTTTAATTTCAAATGTTCTACCTTGAGCAGAACGAGGAGAGGCTTAGATTTGGAGTGTGTAGTTCTTAGGAAGGTTAGAATTTTTTTTTTTTTTTTTTAGGAAGGTGGGAGGTTGTTATGCTGCACTGATGAGACCATAATAAGGTCGAAACGCGTCTGCAGCTGCAAATGAGTGGGTTACCATGGGGGCTTCTAGTGATGTGGGCTAGTTAAGCTAACGGTAACTTGGTTGTGGGTTAATGGTTATAGGTTCTTTCATTGGGTATCGTTGTTTGGGGCCAGTCGCCTGCCAAAAATAGGGCACAATCTAGAAAAGAGATGAAGTCGAGATGTACAGGTAAAGCAATGCAAAAACAGAGTCTTTCAGTCTGGAATGAGTTTAGCCTGGATTGGCTGTGCGTAGCAAGGCTGACGAAATTTGCATTGCTTTTCTGTTTGTGTACATTTATTTTATTTTTCTTCTATATGAGAGTGAATTTCAATGCTTTATGTTTTCAAGCTGTACATGTGTTTTGTAGACTTGGAAAAAGCGTTTGATAGGGTTCCTACGAAAGTGATGGAATGGGCACTTTAAGAAAGAAAAGCTTGCCAGAAGTGTTGGTGAAAGCAGTAATGAGTTTATATGAGGGTTCAAGGATGAAAGTCAGAGTTGGATCGGGTTTATCGGAGGAATTTGGGGTAAGGGTTGGTGTGCATCAAGGTTCTGTGATATCACCTTTGATATTTGCTATTGTGGTTGATGCAGTGACAGAACAAGCAAGAAAAGGGCTATGAAATGAAATTTTGTACGCGGATGATCTGGTGCTGATGAGCGAAAATTTGGAGGATTTAAGGGAGAGGTTCCAAAAGTGGAGAGGTGCATTGGAAAGCAAGGGAATGAAAGTAAATATTAGAGACTAAGATGATGGTGAGTGGTGCAGGAGAAATTGTACGTAGCAAAGTAGATCCGTGTGGAGTATGAGGGAAAAGAGTTATGTCTAATGCGGTGCTGTGCACGGTGTGTAAGAAACGGATTCACGCTAGATGCGCCCAAACGAAAAAAGTATCCTGCAGTTTCACACAACAGTTTATCTGCAGAAGATGTGAAGATAATGGAGACGGCAAGGAAGAACCAGTGGAGGTGTTGTGTGATGAGGTGGAGACTGTGATGGGTTTTTGTTATCTTGGAGGTAGACTGAATGCTAGTGGTGGGTGTAAAAACTGCAGTGACTTCAAGAGTCAGATCGGATGGATGAAATTTAGAGAATGCGGTGAGTTGTTACTTGGAAGGTTTTCTTTGAAAATGAAAGGAATGGTGTATCGTAGTTGCGTAAGATCGGCAATGTTATATGGAAGCGAGACGTGGTGTTAGAGGGAAAATGAGATGATAATTTTAAGAACCGAAAGAGCTATGGTAAGATTAATGTGTGGAGTAAAACTAGTGGATAGAAAGAATACCGAAGATCTGATGAAAATGCTGGGCTTGAAGGAAACTTTAGATAAAATGGCACAAGCGAATGGAGTGAGATGGTAAGGACATGTGGTTAGGAGGGATGAGGAAAGCATTTTGAAGAAGGCAATGATGCTTCAAGTGAATGGACGACGAAAGCGAGGATGGCCAAAGCAGACCTGGAAGATACAAGTCGAAGAGAGTTTGAAGATTGGATTGAGAGTGGAGGAGGCTACAGATCGCGCGAGATGGAGTGAGAGCGATTGCTGAGGGAATGAGGTGCATCCGGCTACCGACGGACACGAGAAAAAAACGGATTAAAATTGCATGATGATGATATGTTTTCAATGCTGTGTCTTAAGCTCTTTGCATTGTACCAGTTTGATAATTGTAAGTTGCTGCAGAAGGTGCGGCACTGCGGCTGACTCAGATGACCGTAAGGTCTTTTGCCGTTTCCGTCCTGCGCTCTTTGTTTAGCATTCTGGCAAAATAAACTTGACTTGAGCTGAACCAGTCATGAATAGAATAGGTCGAAGCGGGACATCTTTTTTGTGTGTCCATAATAAGCTATTCGTACTTGGTCGTTGAGATCTCTGCTTTCTCATTCTGACGACCTCTTCTTGACAAGTGTTAAACGAAAAGCTTCGAAGACATGAACACTCTCTTAAAAGCAATCCTCAATATCACAATAAATGTGAATAAAATTTATTGATACTTTACAAACAGAATCAATATATTGCACACATATGATAAATCAATTATTACTTGTACTATGAAGGTCGGTATAATCCAGACAAGTTTTGATTTAGAACTACACGCAATTTAATGTTATCAAAAATAAATTCTTTCTATACAAAATTTTGGAAAGTGCTTTTCAAACCTGTCTTTGTATAAAATCATATGTTCACAAATATGATTCAACAAATCAACGTTTAGGCCTGCCGCTAGATTAGCATGGTTGCCTAATGCAGAGTAGAGAGTAAGCACAAAGCACACTCGAGAGTGCTAGAAGTCATATGCGAGACAGTCAAATGTAAAAGGCATTGGTTTGCACTAAGATAAGTAACCAGGGGTTGGCTTTGGTAGGGGGGTTGACTGCTACTTCCTGGGCAAAATGCACCTCATCTAGCTTTACTTCTGCCGAAACATTGCACTGACAATGACATCCAATGAATATTCTGTTTTCGCGATCAGTAAAACACTTTGGTGTACACCCTAACATTTGCGCACATCAAATTCTAGGGAAAAAGCTTACGGCATCACTAATCATTTGCACGCTGCAGCATACAAAAAACGTAACAAAATTGCGAAATTTTGGCGAAGAGGTTGATTTTTTGTACCATAAAATTGTAACTTTAATTACATGAAGAATTAATATTTTTCGATCAGTTTTTTCTTCATGTAATTAAAGTTAACATTGACTATCTTAGATATACCTGACGAGGGCCAATGTAGTGAGGAAAACGTTCGTGTTAGATTTTGTAAATAATGTATAGACTGTAAATAAATTGAAGTAACGCATCAGATATTTTGGTTGCTGTATCTTGCAACTTTATGGTACAAAATTGTAAACCACACTTACGATTAGCTCAACTCTAGTGATTAGTGTTACACAGCACTCATATTACACAAAACGATCAAAATCACTTACGCGAGAAATCATTGACGTCTGCTACGCTATATATGAACAATAAACGTGAACAACATTAAAATCAAAACATTAGAAAACGACAGAGAAACTGAAATAAACAACAAACATTAAGGAATGCCTTCAGCCATTGCAGTTGAAATAATAGTTCAAAATTTGCTACTTTTAGCAAATGCACGTTGATTCAAGTTCCTGCGTTATATGCTATTGCACCAAAATTTGCAAATCGTCGTTTTTCGAAATTATAATTCGCACACACCCATCGCAAAATCAGTAAATGTTGAAGCACTAACTTCTAGACAAAAAAAAAAGTACCGGAACGAAACCAATCAAAATTCATTTCAAATTTATTTTTGCTCGCCATTGTTTTGTATTATTATGAGCAACAGTTACAAAGTACATTTCGCAAAATTTACGGGTTTGAGTAATACAAGCAATTGGTGTCAAAAACTTATCAACATCAGCTTAATCAAGCATAGAAAAGATATTTCTGCCGGTACTAACTTAGCAGATTATATGTACAGTTAGTAAGAAATCAGAGCCACAACTCATTTTTACTTTTATAATACTGCTATAATCAGTTACCGTAACAAAAGTATATATTCTTTCTCCGGACCCAATGCTCATAAAACCCTTACCTCCTCCCCAAAGGTGCGTCTCCTATGCAATACTATAATTAGCTTCCGTTCGAATACTTGCCAGCGAAGCAAAAATTCAACCTCAACAAACATCAATTTTCAAATGAGTAAAGGCTCTGCCTGGCGTGATGAATGCATGTTTGTAATCATAGATGGAAAAAAAAGCAATCAACCTATGAAATGGCTACTAAGACTTTTTGTATATATACACATCAAAGTTCGTTTAAGAAAACATATTGCAAGTCGAAACTACAATCAAACATAACAACATCACTAGCTGCTTTCAGTATGCACAAACATACCAACAACCCAAATTCGAATACAGGCTTCAAAATGAAATCGTTTAAATTTTGCAGAAAGCACTAGCCCGAGTGAGTCGCTGAAGCATTCACTTATAGAGAATGAACAGTTCTACAATAAATGCATGGAGCTTCAAACTATGTTTTTCTACAAACACAAAAATTAAGATTCCACAATTGAATCAAAAATTGCCTTAAACCTAGACCAAATAGCAGAACCTTCCTTGTGAATTTTGATTTGCAGGACAGCATAACTGATAAAAATATCTCTCAAATCCATCACCTTTTTCTTCTTGAAACTCTCAATTTCTTTTAATGCTTCATCCAAAAATTCCTTAGCATCTGTTTTGTGAGTTTCAAGTTTGCTTTCCAAATCAGATATGGTCTTGTCCAGTTGTTCGATCTTCACTTCTGTTTGTTCAGCTGAATCTCCACCAAATAAACGAGCTTTCACCCCACTTAGAGAAAAGCCTTTTACATTTCCAGTGAGTAAACGCTTCTTCTCAGCCATGTTTACCATCAATTGGTTTTCATACCATTCAACATCGTACTGCATTGCTTCATGTTTCTTGCAAAGTACCTAAAATACACAATGGGTATGCCATGGAGTAATGGTAATCATCAATATACAGCGCAGATGCAGTACCGGTACTTCACTCACGTCGCCATACTGCTACTGTGAGGGGTACACAAAAGGATGCGCGATAGTTAGACACGACCGACTCGCGTTGAGACGCCTAACCCAGACACTAACCAGAAGTAGACAGCTAACAAACTTTGAAGAAACGTCGAACATGTAAGTAGTCGTTGGCTACACTCAACACTGCGTGGGATTGGATCAGCCCAGCAATCAAGCCCCACATCCCTCACAAGGATAGCTATAAATGAATTAACGCTTGACATCAAAACTATGCATCATTGCAGAAGTCTGGGCAGAGACGTTTGCGTCACAGAATAATCTATGTTTCATCTTCACACTTTCTTAGTATTGCAAACACTAACAATGAACGTCAAAAATACTCTTTTTGATCATCACACACTTGTAACAAAGTTAGCTTACTTTTAGTGCATCTGCAAAGTAAAAATATTCCTTCAGTTGTTCAGCAATTAAGTCTTCTTCGTCAATTAAACTATCAATTGAATTAGACCATTTTTCTACTTCAATGCTAGATTTTTGCAATGCTTCCTTCATTGGTGGATCCTCAGCTAAGGCCCATTCTTTGAATACTCGAGCATAATTGCCATGAATTTTGTATATTCCGTAAATTCTTTCAGCAAGTTTAGCTCGAACTTTGAGTAGCGACGATGATGCAGTTTGCAAATGATTGGCATAAGACTTAAGTTGCTCAATTCTAAACAATGCAAAGTTTGATTTGTACATTTAAGAGCATTGTTTTTTTTTTTTTTTTATTATGCCTTAGTACCTAGGAACTGCATGAGATCATGATTGTGAAGATTTCTGCCCAACACTAAGATAATCTAGTAACAAGTAATATTAAGACTTAGGTACAAAAATTTAACAATGTTGAGATTGAGCTGGCTATCC
The DNA here is from genome assembly GCA_964006365.1 of Trididemnum miniatum. NCBI lineage: Eukaryota > Metazoa > Chordata > Ascidiacea > Aplousobranchia > Didemnidae > Trididemnum > Trididemnum miniatum. The sequence goes on along the minus strand of OZ023240.1, from coordinate 9,298,306 downwards.
ACTGCACAGGCAAAGTTCAAAGCACCAACAAAATCCCCAATATAACCAACTTACAGCCTACTCTATTTTTTACTCCGGTTATTTTCAAATTATATTGAACTGAAAATTCAACAGTAATTGAGGGAGACTGCGAAGTAAGCTTGCGCTCTTCGAGTCAGCAGTCACCCTTTACATATGTCAAATGCGATCGGCTCCAGCCACGAATCGAACCCGTCACGTAGGATGTCACCTGCGGGCGGTACCGCTAGGCCAGTGGTTCTTAAACTGGGTTCGACCAAACCCCAGGGGTTCGGTGAGGCTGTAGCAGGGGTTCGGCTAAGATCAGAATAAGTTTTTGCAAAAAGGCGTAGAGTTGTAATAAATGACTATCTCTGCGTGGAATGATGCATTCCCCCACCATACTCTTTCAACGCTGTTTTTGATGAATACAATTTTTCCATAATTTCAAACCTATTTGATAACAATCATCTTTACGCCTTAAGCATGCATAAATCGAAAATGTGCGAACAAAATGTATCATATATGGTGAAGGACTCAGAGTTAAAGGCAAAAAAATTAAACAGAATTTGCCATAAAAATTGTTCAAAAAGCTCTAAAATGGCCATTACAGTGTCTAAATTTTTGAAAACTTTCCGGGGAAGCATACCCCGGACCCCCCTAGAGCCATATTTTTGTTCCTCAATTTGCTTCAAATTAACTTTCCGAAAAAAAAATACGCTTTAAAAATGTAAAAATTTTATGCCACCCTCCACCGCCTTAAGAATATTTTGAATACACCCCTGACGTGAAACATTTTCAAAGAGCTTATGCTTTTTTTCGGTTTAGACGTTTAACGTCTTTGCACTCATTTAACATTCAGCCTAATTCAAAACTGCATCCCCCTCTAAAATTTTCTGGATCCGCTCCTGGTTATAATTAAGGGTTCGATGTATGCTTGCATGACACCTGTTGGGTTCGATACTTCCGACAAGTTTGAGAACCACTGCGCTAGGCCATGTCGCTGACTGGAATTGATACAGCAGGTAACAACAATGTGCATGTAAGCATAAGAATAACTAATTTACAGGACAATACTGCAAAAGGTGAGCTTAAGTTCTCATCAAAAATTGATGCTAAGATAAAAATGAGATTACAAACTAACCTTAAATCTGGATGCTTAACACGAAGAGACGCGTTTGTCTTTTTCAACCATGAATCCGCTTTGCTTTGAAAGCCAGTGGATAGAATGGCATCTCTCCAATCTTCTTGTTTGCATATGAAGTGTTTCACATATTGATCTTTTGATAATTTTGGATGACCAGATATGCGATGCAAGAAGGACTCCAATCCAACTCTGCGACGTTCCAAAAACTCCACATCATATGTGTCGGTTGCTGTTATTTTGGTCCAGATAAAGTTGGCTCGCTTTTCTGGAAGAGGTGGAACTATAACAGCAGGATAAGTAACTACAAGGTAATTCCTCAGCAATTCAAACTCGCTGTAACGCCTCCACAAAGATGTAACTTCCTCAGAAGCAGATGACGACTCAGCTTCCAAAGGCATTGTTTCAATTAAGAAAACCACAAAAGTCTCTTGCATTTTTAATCCTGTATTTTTTGTTTTCTTTTCAGGGTCCCCAACTGTTATTTTGAGACGGCTGAGCATAGTGGATTCATCCTCAGCAGGCTCTTCTGCTTTGACAGGCAATGAGGTTTCCACTGACACTCCTTCTTCTTCAAAAATATCATTCTCATCATTATTTTCCATGTTCATACACTTCACCAACAAAAAAGCCTTACTAAATAAATTTTAAATCTTTGAAAAGCAATAACTTAAGACTAGCACTAAACTATTATATGTAGGCTATTTACAGATATACCTAGCTTCCAATTGTCACCATCCTAAATGGTAAAAACATGCAGTTGTGAATTATTAAATACACCAATTTTACCCTTTTTTCATATTAAAATATGTAAAGTCGATGCAAGCTTACACATACCAGTATCGGTGAATATATATGAACATACAAGGAGAAATTACGGCCTAGGCCTTGGAAAACTTACAAAATAAACATAGCATAAAACAATAACTACTTTGGGGTCGAGTGTACTATCTGCTTTTTTTATGGACTGTGGCAATTGTGACATCATGCTATAACAATGCAAATGGCCAATAGGTAATTGGCTATCACCCACAGTTGGTCAACCTAATGAACGATCAAAGTGCAAAACTAATGGTGGAATTGGTTTTTACAGCATTTACTCATTAAGTCTTCTAAGGCAGTGGTCGGCTACCACCAAGTCACAGCCTGCTGCTTGTTCATGTGAAGTTTGTTACCGGACTGTATTCGTTTTTAAATTAAATGGTTTAAATTTGAAGCATTTTTTATTTTCCATAACGTAGAACACACCCGCGCAGCCAGATGGGGGGATTAGGGGGACTAGTCCTTTTAAAAGTTTTAAAAGTACAGATTGAAAAAAATTACTAAACCATGGAATCTCCATTTAAAATAGTATTTAACTTGAGCATGACCATTGATTAATGAAATCGCCAGAAAAGTGGGGGGTGAGGGAATAATTTGTTGAATGATCGATTGAATCAAATTTTTGTAAATAAACATGGGTTGTAGCCCTACTGAGAATAATGCAGCTGTGTCGACAACCTGCCATACTGTATTGCCATTAATGTGGAAGAGTAGGTAATACAAAATCACTCAATAATGTCGCTTACACATCATTTATTGAATCGATTTCGATTGATAAACCATCTTCAGTACCGGTATATACCTACACAGTACAAACACGCAACATATTTTTATATACCGGTATGTAAATAATCAGTACTGGAAAAATTGGAATAATTAAATGGACTGCTAAGAACGGAAATTGAAGAAAATAAAGAGTTTAAAAAGAATTGTCTGTGATGCGGTCTTGCGATAAAAAGGAGAAATAAGAAAAGATGATATCCATAGAATAAATAGACATTAAATAGACAGTGTAGTGAAACAAATAAATGAATAAAAAATATATAAATGGTGGGAAAAGAAATCATGAATCCTTAGTAAATCCGTAGAAAAATTTAATAAATCCGTAGTAACAACTAATTATAATGTCATAAAGCGCCCCAAAACAAGGACGGGTGAAGGTAAGGACAAAATTACTAAGAAAATAAATTAGTACGGTATTTAATAACTCTGATGGGCTAAAAACTACTTTTTAAGGTTGAAAAAAAAATCAAAAATTTGAAAAATTACAATATTAAGAAGCGTGGAAAAGGTTAAGAGCGAAAAGGAATCCTCCGATATAAGCAGGACTTACCTTGAATCTAACGAAAGAGCTCACTACCAGCAAGAAGCTCTAAATCTAAGTGGTCTGAACTAGAAGCTAACTAACTATCTGATCTACTGGTACTTTAACAATCTAAAACTGCAGATCTCCTGTATAGTCTGACTAAACGAAAATTTAAAAAAACTTTAGTAAAAAAATCTCTAAGAAAATCTAAAACTACGGTACCTGAAACTGAGCGAGAGAAATTCTGAAAGCTCCTAATCAAACGAATAAACTCTGCAAAGTGAAAGGAGGTGTAGGCCTACGCATGAAAATGAAATAAAAGGATGCTTACAAAATCATATATATACGTCCAAAAGCAATAAAAATTACGTAGAAAAATCTTGGCAAATGGGTAAAGTAATATCTAGTGCATACATGAAAGCTCTCGTAAGTAAAAACAAAATTACAAAAATAAATATAGGCCTAGAAAATTAGCGGTAAATAGGTAAAATAGTCCGGTTAACATTAATTTCTGTCTTGAGTTTGTGTATCCAACGACTCTCACAGACGTCTAACCTGCTTATGTTTTGTGGTTCTTCAAGAAAAATTACATTAAAACAATCTGAAATTTTGGGTTTATAGTTTGTTAAAATGGATTGTCGAGTAATGGTAGTTATGATAATGTTTGAGTAGGGCTGCCTGATCCGTGTTGTTGTATTCTGAAAACTTATTGTTCCAAAAAGACCTGTGCGCCGTCCATCTGATAGAAAACTTGTTTTTGGTCTGGCCAATGTACTGTGTAGAGCTGGTTGCAAATTGTGCATTGGGCTGTGTAAATGCCAAAGTTGGAACAATTCAAATTTTGAAAAAGAGGTATGCTTTTACCATCCTTGTTGGTGATCTGGAGACTGCATTAACTGTTTAGACCATAGAGCTATGCTGACCATGATTCCCACACAAAGCACATTTATTGCAAGGGGATAAACTTCCATTTCTTGTCTTAGTTGATATATATTTGAATATTGAGGGCAATTCTTCTATAGTTTGTTAAAATGGATTGGATTGTAGCCGGTTTTTTGTGGATGATGCATGCATTGGGAATAAGTTCCTTCTCCTTTTGGCCTAAAGTAAACAAAGTGGAAAACGGTGGGGCCCAAATTAATCGTTTTGTTTTATTTTCCCTGTCTTGGCTAATTTGGTTTTTCGGACCGAAACATTCTTTCCAGGTTTTAGCTAAATCAATTATTTTGTTCAAGATGCTTTTCCTGAAATTAGATTTGGCACATTTGAAGCGAAGTCGTTGTAGACTATCTATATAGAATAGCATCAACTTGTTCAAGAATAGAAGCCATTGTCAGTCTTAGAATAAAACCAATAAACGTTGTAGAATAAAAGAATAGAAGTCGTTCATATTTGGGCAAATTCGCACTAGTTATAATCCTAGAGGGAACAAAGGCAACAGCTTACTTTTTTACACTAAAAAGAAAACACATAGGCCTACATTGTGGATTAGAATCAAATTCATAATTTCACAATATGTTTAAAAATTTCTGATCACTTAGTTCAACATCAGCACAGTCGGGGCCACCCGTGGTACACTACAATCGTATCATAATGCGTGACACGCTGCATAATAATAATAATAAATGAAAAGATGATTTAAGCGCAAGCGCTTTTACATCGTATCAACCAATGGGCATTGACAATTGAAGAATTATTTGCTGTGGTGAACAGACAACTCATACAACATCAGACATTCAAATTATGAGTCCGCAACTCACTCAGTTCATACTCAACCCATTGTCTTCTAATTCCCACCAAACTTGTTGCAGAATAACTGAGTGCCAAGAAGGAATACATAATTTGAATCTCCAAATAGCAAAAAATTAAATGAATAAATAACACTAAATCAACACAACACAAGTCACAGCAATCAACACTGGAAGAATAAGAAATATTTGCAATATGAAATGAATTAGTGATGCACTCAATCTACAGCATACGACTCTCGCAAAATATTACGACTCATTATTTATTTAAAAACAATAGGCCTACCCCAAATTTGTAAAACAAAGCCTCATCTATCCCTCCAAAAAATATTTTCGTTCTGCAACAAGTCTAAGGTGTTTTTTTCTCTCATAACGCAAACTCCTCCACGCAGCCGCCATACGGCATTTCTTATCGCTGCAAACCGCGTCATGCAAGTCAAAGCGCTTGATATAAAATCCGCAGCATCTGTTGTAAGTTCGATACTTAGCTGAGCAAGCGGACTTTTGTCCACTTTCAATGCTTTACTGAGCAAGCGGATTTTCCTCCACTTTCGATGCTTCGCTGAGCAAGCGAATTTTTGTGGACGTTCGCTACTTCGCTGAGCAAGAGCATTTCCGTCGATAAGTTCAGAAGGCCAAAGTCAAAAAAACGCATGTTTATGTCGTTGCAGGTTGTTTATAAATGAAGCTTGTAGCACAATTAGAATTTACGAAAGCATAGTACGACTAAACTTAAGCTGTATTAGCTTATAGCGGCAGCAATCAAGTTCAATCCGTAGCGAAGAATAGCAAGATTGTTATATAGTTTCTTGGACGCTTCTTTTTATGACTACCAGAACTTATAGTACTGAAACTTCTAGATCTATACCTGTGATTGATTGTATTCTATTATTTTTATGAAATACATTAAAGCCTCTCTTCCATGAGTGTTTTCTTATTATCACCTATCTGAAAGACTGAAGGAAGCGCTAAATGAGCTTGCTTAGAAAAATACTGCCCCGCCCGCCTTTTACCGTTCTGAGGTGAAAGATTTCACGGAAGAAAACAAAGTCTCCGACCAGACTAAAAATCAAACCCATGATCCAGAAGTTTTTTGGAGGTGGCTAAGAATCGAGAAAACATTTGTTTTGCAGTTTTGCGTGACTAAAACATCAAAGCAACTACGTGATAATAAAATGCACGCCGACGGCCGGGTTACATAATGGTTAAAAACATCGGCGAGCGAGAGGACTTTTCGTTCGATCCCCAAGCCCATAAAATCGAACACTGTCACTATCACTGCTAAGATTCTGTGTTGCCCAGGCGCTACGTCGTGGAAACTGGTCTCGCCACTCATAACACGCTTTTGGTTTTGACAAATACCGCGAGCGGCGAGAACAATCAAGATTTGATTTTTTTTTTATATACCGGGCACATGCCTACAATTTTGGGGTAGTTAAGCTACCCAACATCCGCAAATGTAGCCTGAAAGTTCGTTTCCTCTAAACGCGATTTTCGTCCGATTTGTCGTCGTGCTAAATTTTATCCAATTTGTAGCCTAATGTACGCAGTCGACGGAATGACCATAGATAGACATGCTTGCTTGCACTGTCTATGAAATGACTCATCTCTTCAGACTCTTTCATTAGTGTTTGTTTTCTACCCTCTGTTTGAGAGAACGCTAAACGAGCTTGCTCAGGAATTTTCGTTCCGCCTTCCCAAAACCGTTCGTAAGTGAAAGATTCCAGTAACGACAGCGAAAAGTCTCCGATTTGATGAGACTCAAAATCGAACCCAAGCAACGGCGAATCCCGAGTGTTTTTTGGAGAGGCTTTAAAGGTCGAAAAAATATCTAATTTGCAATTTTGCAGGCCTGAAAGTATCAAAGCAATAACGTACGACATGCATCATTAAATTGTCACCGACCGGTTGACTTAATGGTTAAAGATATCGCTGTAGGTGGCAGAGATCTTGAGTTCGATTTCCAATTAGGTCAAATCAGAAACGGTTGCCCACGTCTCGCACGCATTGCTGCGACGTTTTTGTGTAGCCCAACCGCAGAGATGCTGGGCCCCACCACTCGTTACACGTACGCTTTTGGTATATCATGAAGAGTTAATTGTTTTTAATACATGCATGCCTTAAATTTCCGCGCATAGCCTATTCAGCTCTTTAAGATTGCTAAGTGGCCCAAGAATTGATACGGTAAATGACATTTTCGTCTGATTTATCGTCGAACGTAAGTTGTCCGATTTTGACTTTGACGGAAATGTTTTAACCGTTCGAAATCATACGATTTTGCTTGGATTGTTTTAGTCGGTTAGCATAAAGGTTGAAGACATCGCTATCAGCGTGGTAGGTCTGAGTTTGATTCCCGAGCCACTCAAATCGGATGCAGCGTCGCCAACGGCGACCAACAATTCGGTGCTTCTTTGGAGTTGTGCTGTTTTGACGCTAAGCCGTGGAGATGAACCCCTTATCAGTTACATGCTTCGGCGTATAATCACACATGTGACGGAGATTTGATTTTTTTTGATTTGCAAAGCACGTTGCGATGGTTTATTACTCTGTGCAAACAAACCTTAACCCCCATTGGTAGGGTAAATGTCATTTTCGTCTGATTTATTGTCGAACGTAAGTTGTCCGATTTTGTCTCTGACGGCAATGTTTTAACCGTTCGAAATCATACGATTTTGCTTTGATTGTTTTAGCCGTTTGGCTAAGAGATTTAAGACATCGCTATCGGCATGGAAGGTCTGGGTTTGATTCCCCAGCCAGTCAAATTGGATGCAGAATCGCTAACGGCGACCAACCAATCGGCGTTTCTTTAGAGTTGCGCTGTCCTGGCGCTAAGCCGCGCATATGAACCCCGTCACCCGTTACACGCTTCGGCGTATTACCGCACATGTAACGGAGGTTTGATTTTTTTTTTTCGATTTACAAAGCATGTTGCGATGGTTTTTTACTCTGTGCAAGCATATCTTAACCCCCATTCTACCGCTCTTTTATCGGTATCTACCGAATTATGAAATCCACTTCGTTTCTCCATAGGCAGTTTTTTGAGTGAGCATCTCGATGACAATCCTAATTCTTGCTACATATACCATGACAATACACTCAAGGTTTCCGTTTATTTTGACGTTTTGCTCGCCAGCTCTTCATTCCTCCGACTAAAACTCTCCAGATGAGTCACAAGCGACTTAGTCGCATTGTCGCAACGCTTTCCAAACTTCCAATATTGCAATTTCTTTGCTTTCTTCTTACCCAATGCAATTGCCGCAACCACATGTGTTCAGAGCGTGTTTGTAAAAAAATGCACCGGTGAAATTTTCAAGTGCACAGATCAGAGATGTCCGGGGTCGCTTTTTTGAGACTCTGACTCCAATTCTGCTCCAAAATTACAGAATCCTACTCCAATCCTGCTCCGGTTTATGTCAAAAATCAAAACTCCAACTCCTGTTTTCACTCCTGTTACTCAAAGAATTTTTGCAAACTTTGTAATGACAATGTTATCCAAACTTTTATTAGGCCTGTGTTAAATTTCATGCTAGTGAGATTACTGGTGTTTAGAGACTGTGCGCGAACCGATGCCTCACAGCGAGCATAACTTTTGACTATGTTCAGTGCACATTACAATAATAACTTAAAGAAATGGTTACTACGGCTCCAACTCCTACTCCAGTTTTGACGTTAAACTTAACTCCGAGTCCAATCCGGCTCCGGAAAATTTTGCTTGACTCCGGCTCTTGCTCCGGCTCCTGTACATCTCTGGTACAGATAGAATTGTTAAGTAGTCTCAAAGCAGTCATCCGAAGCAATAAAAAGTTGTAAACTGTCAAAGGCATTTGTAGACTCGTCTGTTGAAGTCCAAAATCGTAATATACTGCGGGGTAGTTCTTACTATACTGCGATAATCGTAGTTTAATCTCATTTCGTACCATACCACGGGAGGCCCCGACTGAGCAAGTGCATTAATGCTTTAGCACCATATCATGCAATTTTAGCACCACTACTTAGATAAGTAAAAGTATCGTTACTGATGGCGGAAACTACTTAAGTAGAGTAGAAAATAGGGGAAGTAAAAAGTACCAGCAATTTGAAGCTACTTAAGTAAGAAGTGGCGTTTGCAAAACCAAGGCCATAAACACTAATGTTGCTAATTTTATTATCAAGCATGAATATTTATCATTTGCGTGATACATTGCTTAATATTTACCAGCGTTCCCTTTAAGGTGCGAAATTTGAGAAAAATGAGAAATTTTGGGCAAATTTTTTCAATTTTTGCACATTTCCGTAATGATTTAAAAGCAAATTACTTGAAAGTGCTCAAAGTTGTCTGTGTCAAATGTAAGTGTTTTACCAAAGAAACTCTTATTTTAAACAAAAATTATTTCAGACCTTGAATTACACCCTTTGAATGCAGTGATGGGGAATCTGTACTAAAGCGATAACGATTATCGAAAACTTGAAAAAAGCCCTGTGGGCGATACCGATAATCGATAAATCTCAATTTCTTAAAGCGATATCGATAATCGATGAATTATCGCCGATAAATTTTTCCGATAAATGTTGCGGTAAATTTTTGATGTGTTTGACGAAGTTTTTTGTTTGTAAATCTAATTGCAAAAATGTTTTTTCTAGATTTTTCAAGAAAAGAGAGCAGTTCACGGACTCTGCCGTGAAATTAAGCCAAACAAAGAAATAATTTTTAAAAATTACAGCAAGTCTTAACGGACACCGTGTTTTTTCCATAGCGCCAACTCACTAACTTTGAAGTTTAAACACTGCGTGCATAAAAAATCGTTTATCGCGATAATTTATCGGCGATAACAAAATATATAACAAAAGCGATAACGGTAATCAATAAATCCAAACTATTTTGAGCGATAACGATAATCGATAAAAAGTTATCGCCGATAACTATCGCCGATAAATTATCGCGATAAATGCCCATCTCTGTTTAAATGTTTGGGCAAATTTTTAGTGGTTTTCATGTGTGGGCAAATTTGCTGTAGTTAAAACCTAAGAAGGAACAGTGGTATTAACTACTTATCATTTTTAAAGCCATTTAAGTAGCGTTACCGGTAATTTCTGATTGAACTATACGTAAGTAAAAATAGAAGTAGTCGAAATTTAAATCACTTAAGTAAGTACTGGTTACCAAGCGATAATACTTAAGTATAGTCTACTTAAGTAAAACTACTTTGTTACTTTACACCACTAATTAAATTTAAATGAATAGTAGAGCGAAAACATACCGGTACCAGGAATTAGCCACTGTATATATACTGTAGTTTCTACAAGTTGTTCTATCATTTAAGTTTTTTCTGCGGTTGATGCAGTGATGTAGCCTTAATACCATCATGAAAAGGCACTGCAAACATATCATGCAGAAACACTTGTTAAACCGTAGAATACAGAAAAGAATTTTTAGGAAAGAAGATACAACTAAATAATGGATAAATTTGTTGTTATTATTATTATTGGTATATTTATCCTCCTATCACGAGAAAGCTACCAAGCGCTGTACGAGCTCGCTTAGGAGTTGCCGGCCATCTGTCTACCGCACTAAAATGGAGGAATTCTGTTAAGTGCATTTCCCAACGGCACAACAAGTAAACTTGCCGGCTTTCTCCACACTGTCCCGTAAATGCTGAGCGTCAAGCAGGGAAGCTGTGAATACCAATTTTTAAGTCGTTGGTTTGACCCGACTCGGAATCGAACCCCAAGTCTACCGATCCAGAAGCAGACGCTCTATACCACTCGGCCATCTGATGTTAATGATAACAAAGTGATTAAAGTTACGAGCCTGTAACATTTGCCGCTTTAGTTTATTTCATTTCTCTGTTATGCTCTCATAAGACTGGGAAGAGGATGACATAGTGGCTAATCTACAGAGTTACACACTAAATGATAATAGTACCACTGATTGTCAAGCTAAATGAAATGTTGTGTGGTTTTATGGCGCTTTATAACTACTAAGGTCCTTTAGCGCCAGAACTAAGTTTTGTCTAGAATTCACTGACGTATTATTATTCTCTGTTTATTTCATCCTCCGCGCTACACTTAATTGCTGAGCGTTTAGCAAGTGTAACAGCAGATACCAGTTTTAAAGTCTTTGGTTTGACCCGACTGAGAATAGAACCCAGCAAACTATAAAAATCTATGAATCAATGGTTGTTAAGAGCCAAATAATACCAGTAGGTGTCCAATAATTTCCCCATGTTTTCAAAATTTCTGTCGGGTAATTATGGGACGGTCTGCACAGGCAGCATGACAGGCTAGAGCTGTAAATGTTTATTCCAGGGTTGCCAGGCCAGCTGAGCAAAAAATGCCAAACAGCGCATAAAAATATGCCAAACGGAACCAAAATATGCCAAACAACCCTGAGCAAGCGCAAATCGACTCTGCACTAATCAGATAATAATCTACCTGTAACGCAATACTTTTCACACTTAAGTCCACATTAGAAAAACTGGGCCGCACTGACTGGAAGAGCAAAAAAAGATCTTCACATCCGGATATGTCCTTTTTTTTATCACTAAAAATTGGTGAAGAGCAAAAAAAGAATAAGTTTATAGGGCTTGATTGACGGCTGAAGTTTATATCTCTGTAAGTGCCCACGAGCCGCATAAAATGGTCTCTCGGGTCGCAGTTTGCCAACCCCTGACCCAAACAAAAGTGGGTCATCCTATTTTTAAGATTTTGAGGACGCAGTCGCAAATTCCTTAGCGTCCTAAAAGAGGGACTACCAGGAGTGGTAATCCTATTTTTTTGATCTTATGATTGTAAACGGTCTGCTTTTTCAAAGGTTTATTAGCTTTGTGAACTCTATTATAACGAGTAGGATTAGGCCTAATAGCCAATCAGGACTGCGAACTCGATCGAATTTTATTTGAGTTCAAGTTCGAGTTCAACCCATTTTAAGCAAGTCCGAGTTCAAGTTCGAGTTCTCTTTAATTTTTACGAGTTCGAGTTCGACAAAAATAAGCTTTTTCGGGGTTAGGCAGATGAATAGGCGTATCCAAAATCGCGACAACTTTTTCACGGCCGGAGCTTGCGCAATTAAAAAGATAAAAATATAGGTCGCAATGGCATGAACAAATAAACGACATGCAGCTTTTCTTTTGGTAAAATCGTAACTTTAATTTACAGGGATTGTGACTGCTTGAACAACAAATTAACTATATTTCGTAGCGATCTTTTATTTCTTTTCAACAATTTAAATATCTTTCTAATGAACTCGAGCAGTTTTATGCGAGTTCGAGTTCAGAAAACATATTTTTTCGAGTTCGGCAAAATGATCCAGTTCTTTCGAGTTCAAGTTCGAGTTTGAGGTCGCAGCCCTGTAGCCAATAAACGCCAGAAATGATAAGTTTTCTTGCCCAATGTAACAAAATATCAATTATAAATACCGGTACGAAAAGCGCAGTGCGTCTTAAAACTAGGACTATCTGGGTAGGGGTAGTCGAATTTTAGGACGCACTTTGTTTCACATATTTAAAATTAATTTTTGTTATGCGGCTATTTTATGCGGCCCGCGGACACTTATAGAAACATAAACTCCTACCGATAGCCTACCGAGAATCAAGACCTTTTTTTAATTATTTCTGTTTGCTTTTCACTGATTTTCAGTATAAAACAAAACATTTGAGGACGTGTATACCTTTTTTGCTCTTCCAATCAGTGCGGCCCTAGGCTTCAAAATTTTTTCAAAAGTGGTCCTTTGTGTGAAAAGTTTGCCCAACCCTGCTCTACATCAAAACTATCCCATTAGCAGAGATGGCACGGGCTGACTTTTTCGCAACCCAGACCGCCCATGACCCGGAGTCTCCTTGCCCAGTAACGGTTAGGCTACCGATCCGGTAACTCATCCCAAAAATAAACCTCAGCCCGCCCAAAGCCCATTCTTTTATGAACGTTCAACCACATTAAACAGAAAAATGAAAGTTGAAAGGGAATTCAAAAATTAGTAGCGGCTCGTTAGCGGCCCAGTTAGAAACAAAAGATAGAACTGGGCCGTTAGTGGACCACTAAAAACACCGGTTAACGGCTCGTTTGCGGGTCTCTTAGCGGCTCATGCCATCTCTACCCATTAGTCTTCTACTCAAAGCGAGTGTTGCCATTATAATACAATGCGGCTTTAACAGCTCAGATGGCCGAGTAAAAAGTTTAACAGCTCAGATGGCCGAGTGGAAAGTGCGTCCGCCTCGGGAGCTGTAGACTTGGTTTTGGTTCCAAGTCGGGACAAATCAATGACTTGAAATATTGGTATTCACAGCTTCCCTGCTTGACGTTCATCATTAAAGAGAGAGTGTGAAGAACAAGCCGGCATATTTTATCCTAAACATAAACATAAGGCAACCCCCTAAACAGCGTTCCCTCGAGGATTTTGACTAGTACGAATTAGCCCAAATGATAAATTCATTGAAATTTTTGCCCAAAAATTTTACTACGTTGAGGACCACTTTTACAAATTTTTTGCATTAAATTTGCTTTTCCAAGATACAAGCTACAGTCTTGCATTAAAATATTCAAGTTTTTTGTTTAAGTTTTTCAGTTTTGCATTTTATAGTATTAATTTCTGGTTCAAAATCAGTAAAGTTTGCCCAAAAATTTCGCATTTTTCTCAAATTTCTCACTCTAGAGGGAACACTGCCCCTAAACATAAGATATAATTTATCCCATAAGCTAGGAGATCGCTTTGTTCTTAAGAAAAAAACGTTTAATGCGTAGATGAAGCAAGCTATTACGGCTACCCTAACTGCTTCAGTCCAGGTCTTAACTCCAGACTTCAAAATTACGCGAGAATTTGTTTTACGGGGTGCAATCGATAGCTGTAGTCTGAGAGCACTGCCCGAGTATGTTGATGTCAGCGGTAAACGCAGCGTGGGGCAATTAGTGGTATCAGCGCAGTTGCACTCGTGCAGAAAAGTGGCGAGAAAACAGGCGATTTTTGGCAGTTTACCGGAGAAATCAGAGCAAACCATTAACAGTTCCATTGTTACAGAGGCATAAAAAACTTTTGAATTACTCATAGGGCGACAATGAAATCAAATCACTCAATCTTCAATATAAACTGATAGGCTTGACTGAAACCTCAGTACCAGCTCGACTAGCCTCAGCGACACGAAGCTCGCCGTTTACACGACATTTTGTTTCAGCTCGGCCACAGCGTACTTACAGTTACCGTAGAGCGAGACAGCGCTGTTTCTGGCTATTAGCCTTCATCAGCCGCCCTCAGGTAAGAAACATTCATCTTCCAGGACGAATGATCTTGACAGGATCACTCATCCCTTCGGATAAATATTTCTTAAAGAATTCAACCTTTGTGGTACGCATATCCACTCGTGTGGCTACGTCACCATTCCAGTCAAACTCTTTACGTGGCCAGGAAGGACACTACTCTTTAGTTGTTTGTACTTACAGTTCTTACAGTGGACCCACTTAACAAAAAAGCATTGTTACGCATGTCCACAAAAATGCTGCAAATGCTGTGATGCAATAATTGCTTGTTAAAGAAGTTCATCTGTGCTATTGCCGTATTGTTGCCGTTTCCAAAATTTGCAGTTTTTATTTTTTGTTTTTAAAAATGTCTAGGAACCATTGCAGATTGTTTAACTACGTAGAAGAAAAGAAAAAAAAGTGACCAGCAGTTTATTGTATAATAAACACAATGAAATTGCTCACCATTAATTTTTTTTATTTCTCAGTATAGGAATGAGCAACACGATTTGAACAAATAAACTCTCAACTCTGACATTCGTTCCGGACACTGAGCACAGAGAGCGGTTCCACTGTTAGTAATAATGAATACCCTGTGGCTCGGCGTAGCGCAGCTCGCAATTTTAGTTTACAGTTAGTTGCATGGCAACGCAGAGTTTCCCTAAAATTATTTTGCTTTTGGATAGCAAGTTCTTAGCAAAGCCAAGTTTGATTATGCGGTAACATGCGCAATTTTTTCAGATTAACATAGCCCATGACATAGCCTACCCTACCCTAGAGCAAAATCAATGACCAGAACGTTAATGAATGCGCGTCGTATACTTTCATGAAACATTTCACTTAGAGTTAGGCTAATTTTATTCCACAACCAAAAAACACAACTCAATTAAGAAAGAATAATAATTGAAATAAGCAGTGATTTTGTTTGAAAAAAGTTTAAACGTTTGTGAAAATGGTAAATGCAGTTGCTTCTGCTCCAACTCATTAAGCTTGCATTCCTTCCTGTGAGCCAGCTGCAAATTACGCAGCATCCCTGAATGATGCAATTATTGTTTCCAATTCCTATTGATGAGTTACAAAAAACCTCTCTGCCCAACCCGTTCGCCCGTGAAAAAGCGGGGGACAAAACAGGCACTGTGTCTGCGCATGCAGCCCAGAAAACACAGTGAACGTCAGCGCTTATCGGTGGTTTAAACATCAATATCCAGGAACGTTTGTCGAACAGCATGTACAGTTACAGGATCCAGCAAGATGATACAACGAAGGATATGTAAGCAGGTTTTGGTAACTGGAGTAGTTACAAACCTTAAACAAAAAATTCCTTCTCAGATTACCGGTAAAATAATGTTTAAACCAATCTGTCATTTCTATTCTTATCGATTGTTTACAGGGAATCTGTGACATCATAATCCAGCCTGTATTATTTTCTTGAAGGTTTATTTCAAATTTTCTACCTTGAGCAGAACGAGTAGAGACTTAGATTTGGGGTGTGTAGTTCTTTTGAAGGTTAGAATTTTATTTTATATTTTTTCAGGAAGGTGAGAGGTTGCTATGCTGCACTGATGAAACCATAATAAGGTCGAAACGCGTCTGCAGCTGCAAATGAGTGGGTTGCCATGGGGGCTTCTAGTGATGTGGGCTAGTAAGGCTACCGGTAACTTAGTTGTGGGTTAGTGGTTATAGGTTCTTTCATTGGGTATCGTTGTTTGGGGCCAGTCGCCTGCCAAAAATAGGGCACAACCTAGAAAAGAGATGAAGTCGAGATGTCCAGGTAAAGCAATGCAAAAAAAGAGTCTTTACAGTCTGGAATGAGTTTAGCCTGGATTGGCTGTGCGTAGCAAGGCTGACGAGACTTTGGTTATGCCAAATTGTTTTTACCGTTTTTGTACCTCTACGCTTGTTAATTCATTCCATTTAATAAGTAATTGTCCTTATGACGCAACAGTTCACAATATTTCTATCATATTTTTTTGCTTTACCATAATCAGTACAGCTAAAAAGCAATGTTCTTCCTGGCCTACCGGACGGGAAGTCATGACGACTTCCTCATGACTTCCCGTCCGGTAAGCCAGGAAGGACATTGCTTTTTAGTTGTTGCTCTTCACCCTGGCTACGTAAAGAGTTTGACTGGAATGGTGACGTAGCCACACGAGTGGATTGCGTACCACAAAGGTTAAATTCTTTTAAGAAATATTTATGCAAAGGGATGAGTGATCCTGGCGAGATCATTCGTCCTGGAAGATGAATGTTTCTTACCTGAGGGCGGTTGATGAAGGCTTATAGCCAGAAACAGCGCTGTCTCGCTCTACGGTATAATCAGTACAGTTTAAGAAGTGCTACTATTTTGCTGTTCTCTGCCAAGGCTGGATTTTCCACCCTGGCACCTGTTATTCTGAAAAGCTCGGCGTTAATTGCTGAGCGAAACGTCAATAAAAAAAAATTTTACCGTAACGAAACGTCTTACCGTGTCCAATTCCTCTTTTCCGTGCACAGCTAGTATGTTGATCTCGTAAATATGCAACAGTCGAGCTAAAGCATGCTCTTCAAGCTCAAAGTTTTGGTACAACTTTAATGAAAAGACATTACAAATACTCCAATCATCAAAAATAGTTTTGCAAACAACGATTTTGCTGTATCTATACTCAAATCAGAAGTTGCAGGTAATCATCATTAGATGCCCCGAATAACTGAAACAAGGGCCTGGGTGGACGGAGTCGCCAGCCGCTGGAAACACACTAGTAAAACCATTTTGCACCCTCTTAAATTTTCGGCTGGTTACGCCACAGTTGGTGGCAAAGGGAAAATATGAGATGAAGTAATGTAGCACATACTGATTACCAGTGGGCAGTGGCGTAGGCAAGGAGTGCTTTTGCGCCCCCTCCCCCATGATAAAAACTCTTGCTCTTAGAAATGAAAAACTACTGTAAGTAAAATTTAACACAAGATTAGGAGTAGGCCTATCCTTATGTAGCTGGAAGATCCGTTTGATTGTGTGAAGATAGCGACTATTAAGACAGAGTTGTTGAGTTTTCCTCTTTCAGACGACTAAACTAATACCAAGCACTTCCATACTTTTGATTGCTTCTCAGACAATTCCAGCAAATTTTTGCTAAACCTGTAAAAAATGGCGCAAACTATTTTAGGTTCCTTGTCAGAAAACGAAAAGCCAATTTTACAGTACATCAATTTCCCTTTTAACAGCAGCAAATCACTTACCGAACTTCTTTCAAACTTTCCAAATTCTCACAGCCTTCCAATAGTAGCGTAAGGTAAGGATGAGAGACGCGCACGTTTTCCAAAATCAAGCACCGCAATTTTTTGTGACTTCTTATCGATTCGAGAAAGGAATCAATGGCGTGCGAGTGGATGTTTACCGGGTAAGCTCCTGCTCAAAACAAACCAAGATAGCATAATCCATGAAAAGTTACAGGTGGCTTTCTTGAAGCCAAAAAGTAAGTTTGTACTTTTTTTTTCAAGCAAAGGCACGCATCCAAGTCAAGATATCAAAAAGCGTGACTGACCAGACAATATCCAGAATTTCAGAACACTTGTCCGCATCGGTATCGAAGAGGTGTATAAAAAGGCATAGCTGAATAGCATAAGGCAGATGGGTTTGCTCGAAAGCCAAAAGGTAGCAGAGTTTTCTTGTTGATTGGCTTCACTCTGCTCTAGCCTACTTGCTAATCCAAGCTGCATGACATGATAGAAATCAAAAAAGGCTCAGCTCCCCTCCTTTTGCTCATTGTGTAGGTAACCACGCACTATAATGAATAATAGCCCACTTCTTGCACAACACCTCATGCTTTACAACCCAAATGAGGATAGCCTACGTGCTAAAACATTCGAAATAATCTTGTCGCGTGCTAAGCCATTTTCGAATAATGGTGGGTATTGTATACGAACTTCCGATAAATACATACAAAATACCGCTAACTTCAAAATTACAGCACAAAACAACAAATTACTGACACAAATCATTATGATATGAATTTATTTCGTAACAAACCGGAGTTATTATGCTTTATTATAAAAATAATAAATACTTTTTATCAAAATGATAATTACTTTTTATCAACCTGTTCGCGTGCCACGTTAGTGCTTGTGGCGTGCCTCATTGAGAACACGTGACCTGTGTTTTGCAACCCTACTCTAGTCTAAAATGTTCAATAAATTACCTGAGATATTCAACTCTTGAAGATTTTCAAGCCCCACGTCAGAGGAATCTGAAATAAAATGCATTAAGTTTTCGAAGAACCATAAAGTGAGCAGAAGAGTGAATAGTAAAAACCGAAACGCAAAAAACACATAGATTGGAAACCAAATTTTTGTTCATCTCTGTCAATCAGCGTCAAAAAACATTAAGGTATTCGTAATTGATGTTTGTTTTCACCTAACTTGAACCCTGCGACGTCAGAATAAGTGCCTACATTGCCAGTACATGACAGCTATTTGTGTTACCCGTATGTGCGACAAATAATAAATTTGACTTTGACTTTATCGTGCACTGCTGAGAAAAACCAACTCTTACATTTGCTCGTGATGATGTTATTTGCTCGTGATATAACGAATTTACTTAAACTCATAGAAATAGGGTGCAGTTTCTTTAATGAAGGAGCGAAGTGACAATTTGCTGCCAAACCAAAAAAATTCTAAAAACGCACATGCACCTTGCGGCAAGTGACAACGATTTTGACCCCGTTTAACGAATTTGCTTAAACTTTCTCTTGGCACTTTTGTATGAGATGCCATATGCAAAAAAATAGATATCAATAAATTACCTACTTTTTGCCACATTTACTTTTAAAAAATGTATTACATAATATATCTTCACATATGTTATATCAGAAGTTCCTATATACAATATACAAAAATGTTGTTCGATTTTGGGACATTTACAAATAAACTGTTATGATACATTATATCAGAAATTCCAATATGTTTGAATCAAAAAATTCTGCTTGTTTTTGGCACATTTGCAAATCAGACTGTTCTAATATATTATATCAGAGTTTCTGATATGTTTGAATAAAAAAATTCCAATCGTTTTTGGCACAATTTACAAATCAGACTGTTATGATTTGTTATATCAGAATTTCTGATGTGTTTGAATAAAAAAATTTTACTCATTTTTGGCACATTTATAAATCAGACTGCTCTGATATATCATATCAGAATTTCTGATATGTTTGAATCGAAAAAATTCGACTCGTTTTAGCACATTTACAAATCAGACTGCTCTGATATATTATGTCAGAATTTCTCATACAAAACCCGTTATATCATTAAAAAAATTCGAATCAAAGAAAATTAGATAACAGCAGAACCGTACTAGGAGGAACAGCATGTGGTTTTGCGGTATTGGCAATAATGACAAACACGGGCGTCCGCTGGGAGGGGCAAGGGGGGCGCTTGCCCCCCTGGATTTTGGATGGGCGTTATTAAGTTGACTAGCTACAACATACTGTATAGTTACGTCAAGATTGATTTTAGATAATTGCTTTCAGTAATAGTTGAACCAACGCTGATGAAGTGAAGAAAGATTTGAGATTAAACTAGCAAATTAAAATGTCTACTGTAAGTTCAAATTTTTGTACATTATATAAAAAATAATTACTAAAACTATCTTGATTGATTGATTTTTTTATTTTTATCCTCCTATCACGAGAAAGCGATGGAAGCGCTATGCATGGGCGAATCCAGACTCACTTACGAGTGTTGCTTCTGACTTAGTAAATTTGCTGCGTGCTAGATTCCACCAAGCAGAGATAATTGCCATGAAGCATCTTATCCAAGGACTCAACAACGAGGTATGGGTGGGAGTTGAACCATCAACCTTGCGATCATGGCCGTCGTAAAAATGACTTTTACTTGGATCCAAACGACTGCGCCTCGTTGCCGAATAAAGCTTCATTACCAATTGATTAATTGCTAAAGCGTGGAAAATTATGCCGTGTGTTTTTAAGGTTTGATTCTAAGGTTGACTATTTAATTTAGAGTTTGGAATGCTATTTACAGTTTTTGCTTGTGTGATGACAGACACAAGAAACAATTGATTCTTGTGCTGTGGGTCCTCCTTGACCGCGCTCAACGGAACTGCTTTGCAGTAAAGAGCCCGCACCAAATCATTAAAAAAAACCATAGGCACCAACAAGGAGGGTGAAAGCAAACTTTTTCCCAGTTTTGCTTGGATCCTTATTTATCATCCGTGAAAATTTCTGAACTTTTTTTTTGTTTCCAAGAAAAATTAGCATGTATTGCACGATATTGCATTAAAGCAGCACGAATAGGAAAATCTACCGTTCACTCATCAGAGTCAACACTTGCCTTTTAAATTATACTGAACTATAATTTTGTTCGCTTGTTTTGTATTTTGTAGCCTATCAAATCTATTATTGACTTTGGCCTTGTTGGTTCAATGCTTTGCTGCTGGGTTTGGCTGATTGTACCACGGACCGGTAAAACAAGATTTGAAGCTGCTGAAATCGTACAAATATGAAAACAGTTGAATTAACAGCTCAGATGGCCGAGTGGTGAGAGCGTCCTCCTCGGGAGCTGTAGACTTGGGTTTCATTCCGAGTCTGGTCAAACCAATGACTTTAAAACTGGCATTCGCAGCTTGACGCTTAGTATCAAAGGGATTGTGTGGAGAACAAGCCGGCAAGTTTACTAGTTGTGCCTTTGAGAAAGACACTTAGCGGGATTTCCCTATCTTGGTGTGGTAGACAGATGACTGGAAACTCCTAAGCGAGCTCCTAGGCCTATAGCGCATTGATCGCTTTCTCGTGATAGGAGGATAAATATGCAAAAAAAAACGTTTTCTGTTCCTGCATAACACAGATGCTTTTAAATTGGCGCACGCAATCAAGCTCTTTGTACCAAATAGCATTCAACAATTACTATGCTTAATAATGCTGCATCGGTTGGTAAAAGGCGCGATTGTTCTTTTTTTTTTTTCGTTCAATGAGCAACACTGTTTTCATGCAAGTGTGGTCATTGTAGATACTAGATAGCATCAGTTTTCAAGGGCAGTGTTTTAAACAAAGTCAGGCTGATGCTGTAAAAACGCTGCTTAACACTCTTCTTATCATAAAATTTTTTGCCCCCCCCCTGCAAAAATTTCTGCGGACGCCCATGATGACAAAGGGTAGAGGTAGATTCTGATATGTATTTCTGTCTATTGTTATTGCAGTGGACTAGACTATACACTGTGTTTAGATTGTAATAGGCTCTAGTTCAGGGGTTTCCAAGCTGTGGTACACGTACCACTGGTGGTACGCAGATGCTTTTCAAGCGGTACGCGAGAGATGTTCCAAAAATGCAAAAAAAATTTGTTTTCACGGAATCCCCCCAAAAACTTTTTTACTTTACAACAGAAATTAGTTAGCCTACATGAAAACAGGTTAGCTAGAGACATGAATATAATTATGTGCGGAGACTATGGTACGACGTAATACTTTTATATGGGCATTGCCAATAGCTCGCTTGCTTGCGGGCCTTATTTTCTTTCTGCAGCAGCAAGCTGCAGAAACACCATCGAATATTGTAGCTGGTGTAATTGAATTGGTGAGATGAATCTATTGATCAACCTAATCGGTAAACGATATTTTTAATAGAAACGATTCTGCGCTCGAAATAGTGATACTCAGGTTCAAAATTACTCCTTGCATGAGTTTCACAGTCCTAGTTAACATTCCTGTCCGTGGGTGTAGTGAACTAGGAACAAGCATACAAACTGAGTTCCGCACTAGTTTTACAAAACGTTCTATATTTCAAACAAAAGTAGTAATAAACGTAGAGCGGGTGTAAAAATTTTTCGTAAACTTGTGCATTTATGCATCTATTGATTTACCATTCAGGCTAAAGCCAAAGCTAAAGCTCCCCCAAATTTTGCAGTTAAAAGCGCCCATTTTGGGGAGGTTTTCGCTTTAAAATTATGCGTTGCCAATTGCCACCCTACTTTTTTAAAATTTACACCCTTGAATATCTCAAAAGCAATGATTTCGCTGAGCCTCATACGAATCTGCACCATATGGATCAGAATACACGCCATTGCTGCTCTATACGGAAGTGAGGTATCGAGGAAATATCATTATTCATGGGTCTTTTGGTGTTTCCAAACAAAATGCTTCAGTTCTTCCAAACAAAAGATTACAAAATTCAGAAGATTTTAAAAGACATAAACTTCATTTTTCACCTTTCCTACTTGTCAGATATTTTGGAAGCAATGAATCACTGCATGTGTTATCTTCAGGGGCCTGAGAGCAACATCGTTAATTTTGCAATCAAATTGACCACATCAGGAGAGGGAAAAGTGCAACTCGCTAGCCACAAGCGGCTTTTTGACCCTCGAGAGGTGGCTCTTCAGCTCTTTGTGAGGAACACCGAAGATCTTTCTTTGTTTTGCAATTGCACTTACACCCCCCAGCATTTCCAGCTCTTGCGTGATCGAAGACTTTTTTTGATCTTTCTACCCCCATTTGCATGTTCTGTGGGGTTGACTTTTTTTTTTTTTTACTCGCCGGTGGCAACACTTCGGTTGTTCTACTTTTCCGCAAGTGGCTCTTTCAATGAAAGCTTCGCCCACCCTTAGACTACCTTCATCCGAAAGCTCGATTCACGATAATGACTCGCACAACGTGAGACTTCTTCAAAGTTTAAAGCTGTGTTGCCCAGATGTTAAGCCGCAGTGTTATTTGCTATGAGCGTCAGCGTAATACCGCGAGTGTAACAAACACTGGATTTAATTACATATTCGTTTCTGAATGTAAAGTTAAGCATTTCAGTACAGCTCTTGTATGTTGTTATTGTCAAAAAGTATTCATCAAAGGTAGGTGGTACCCAGCTACAGTTCAGAAGTGGTACGCAGAAAGCAAAAGGTTGGGAAACCCTGCTGTAGTTGAAAAAGTAAGTCTAGGCTACAGGCCTAGGTTTATTTAAATAGGAGCTAAAGTCATCTACACATGCACAGTGTGGTTTGCCAACGTCAATTTCGTTGCAGAATGATTAACTTGCTAAGATTTGGCATGTTGCACATCTTGGCATTTGCTGATGCTAACCTGGATTGTCTCGCAAAGGATCAACCCATAGGCCTATTTTAGAACCACTAGTCAAAACAGCTTGCATGACTAACAGTAGCCTTGACTTGTTTTTTAAACTAGAGCCTATTACAATATAAACATATTTTATTGTCTAGTCCACTGCAATAACAGTAGATACTAGATAGTTATAGATACTAGGATCTGCATTTACCCTTAATTATTATTGCCAATACCGCAAACCCACTGTTCTACTACCGTTGTCAAATTTTCTTCGATTCGAATTTTTTTAATAAAATGACGGGTTTTGCATGAGAAATTCTGATATATTATATCAGAACAGTCTGATTTGTAAATGTGCTAAAACGAGTCGAATTTTTTCGATTCAAACATATCAGAAATTCTGATATAATATTTCAGAACAGTCTGATTTGTAGACGTTCTACAAACGATTGGAATTTTTTGATTCAAACATATCAGAAATTCTGATATGATATATCAGAGCAGTCTGATTTATAAATGTGCCAAAAATGAGTAAAATTTTTTTATTCAAACACATCAGAAATTCTGATATAACAAATCATAACAGTCTGATTTGTAAATTGTGCCAAAAACGATTGGAATTTTTTTATTCAAACATATCAGAAACTCTGATATAATATATCAGAACAGTCTGATTTGCAAATGTGCCAAAAACAAGCAGAATTTTTTGATTCAAACATATTGGAATTTCTGATATAATGTATCATAACAGTTTATTTGTAAATGTCCCAAAATCGAACAACATTTTTGTGAATTGTATATCGGAATTTCTGATATAACGTATGTAAAGATATATTATACAATACATTTTTTAAAAGTAAATGTGGCAAAAAGTAGGTAATTTATTGATATCTATTTCTTTACATATGGCACCTCATACTTTTGTCCAAAACATAGCGCACGATTTTCAGTTTGTTGTTTTTCTAACAACATCTCCCTAGTATGAATTGATGTATTTACACTAACCAGGAGTAGGTTTCAATACTTCTGTAAATTGCAGTAAGCCGGGCGCAGGATAATTTCCTGCCAAGCTTACATGGGAAAGATTCAGACATTTCCTCAAGCAGTGTTTCATTGCGGTAAAGGCAACTGGTCCCATCTCGACAGAGTTCAATTTCAAAACACGAATACTGTGACGCGAAGAAAGAGATCGGGCCAGCTTGCAGGCAATTTTATCTCCAAGATAATTGTCACTCAAGTTTAAATACTCCAAGCATGGAAGATGTTCAATAGCCAGAACTAATGACGTCATTGATTCTACACACTGCAACTGGTTTCCACTGATGTCAAGATGTTGTAACTGTGACAAACGTTTTGCATGAGATGACAGACCTTCGACACTTTCCGATGTCAAGCATGCATTTGATAAGTCAATAACCTAAAAAACACATCTTCGTAAATTCGTTTTCAACCAAGTTGATCCCAAAACAAAAAAGGAGTAATGAAGCTTCTACAGCACAACAGCGTTTTTAGCATTTTTAGGGGGTGGGGGTCGGACCCCAGAAACATTCTAAAAAATTCTATGCGCCCCTTTATAAGGGACGTGTAGCAGGTAATACTGAGTAATCGTACAAGTATTCCTTCGCAGTGTTTTGTCTTGGGGTTTACGGTACCCTTGAAGCACATTCGCGGTCCCCAGAAGCGTTCATAGATCCCATATTAATAATCGTGGAAGTCAGAATTTCAAGATCTCATATTAAGTGTATCTTTTCTAACAACGCAGCTAGCTGCAGGAATATGAAAATGGAGAAAATGTTTTGCAAGTGTCTGCAATCAATTGGAGGGAAAATACACAAACTGTCAGGAAATAAACTCATCTTAAGTCAATGTTAAGTTTCAAAAAAACTTCAGTAAAACTACCGTGCACTACTTTTGCAAGTACTCACTTTCAAGCAACGTAAATGACGAAGTTGATTTGATATCGAAGCAAACCCCCATTTCAGAGGATTATTTGACAAGTCAATTTTTTCCACGAAGATCAGGCGATGCAGTAGTGATGCCAGATGTTCGCAATTGCTGCTGGTAAATCCACATTCATGAAGATTGACTACAGTCAGAGGAATCACAGTGTTGAATTGGGATTGAAAAAGAGAGAAGAAAAGTTTGGAAGATGGAATGGTTAAGAATAGTTCTTCAAGATATGGTAGATCTTTCACCAATTCTCCTATCGCTTCGTAAGTTGTCACTTGGCAAAAATCAAAGTTTGATGATAATCTTAGCGTAAAGGTCAGGCTGTGCAATACAGACCCAATTTGATCTTTCTTCCAGGGGTGTCTCAGACCTTTACAAAGGTAATTTATATGGTGATTTTCAACATTTTTGACTGCGACAAATACAGCCTCTTCAAGAAAAGGAAGATTCATGAGAAGACTCGAAACAAACTCTAAGTGATTGCCATCCATTTCAGCGAATTGAACTGAACAAATCCAACAAAAAGAAAAACTGGTAAATGGAAAAACGGTTCCTGAGAGATTCAAGGGTGGTTCACACTGAGTTGTTAAATACAAAATAGCTTGTTTGCTACGGTTAGAGAGCAGGTGCAGTGGTTTTAGAGTCAGTGAGCTTCCATTTTTCGAAATCTTATTAAACGATCCATCTTCGGTTGATTTGGTAAAAAGTAACTTCGTTGGCACATGATCCATTTCATAGAAGCATTGCAAAGTGAAATGCTTTGCGGCCTCCACAAGAACACAATTTTTTGTATCTAAACGGAATTGATCATTAAAAAGGTAACTGCTTGAATATTGAGGGTCTGTTGATTTATCAATTAAAAAAAAATGATAACGCCACGGAGTAACACAATAATCATAACACCATGAAAGTTATACGCGATTGCAGAGCGCTTCGAAAAACGAAGAGCATAATTATCAGCTATTCAGTTGAACTTCAGTTAAAATGCGAATCATTATGTAAGCTCCTGTGTAAAACCACTTTCACGAAAAGTAGCTGGTTGTGTTGACAAATTTATCATTATTCACGCTGAAAGAGACTTGCATCTTTAAGGTGGTTTGCACAAAATTTTTACGCATCTTACATAAGGTTTACGAGTTACAGCAGCGCTCTTCAACAGGGTTTCCGCGAAACATGCAGTGGGGTTTCGTGAGTTTTAAGGGTTCCGCGGGGGTTCCGCGATGGTTATCATTTTTAGAAGAATATATTTCATGCTTCTGTATACTGATGCGCTATTCTGAATTTTTTGCGTCACCGTGCCGCATTCATATAATACTAAACAAGAGATTGTGATATTTGTTGCGTCACTTTTACTTCAGTGTCATGCTATTCACTGTAATGTTGCTGTTGCATCACAGTCATACTATATCACCGATCACAGCTGGTGTTGGAGTAAGAGTAGAGTAGACTACAGACTAGTGCAGCGGTTCCCAATTGGGGATGCTCGCACCCCCGGTGGGCGCGAGAAGAGACTTCTGAGAGTGCGAGAAGAACTAACCGTTTTTACCGTTGGTGAAAGATGTTGATTCTCCCTAGCTGTGTGAAATGTGCCTGTGTGCGATTGAATGTGTTCTTTGTTGAAGTTTGTGACCTTGCTTAATGTCTGTCCTGTCATAGTCTTTTCGTTGTGTTTTGGTATTCATGTCTGCGTTTTATCTTGTTTTATGTTTAAAATTAGAAGAGAGCGGGTGATGTGTGAATTGCTAGTTGGGCTGAATTTAGGGAGTAGTTTGGGATAGGAGAGATAAAGTTAACTGCCAGGTATGTGAAAGTAGTTAATTTACCAGCTGTTTTTTGTTTTCTATTTGAATAAGGGGTATACGGCAAGCCTAGTTAATAAGTAAAATATTGTAGTAACCGGCTTTGTTAGCCTAATCTGGATTTACTTCGCCTTGGAGGCAAAGTTGGGTATAGAACGTTTTTAGTGAGCCAATTCATACAGCGGTAGCTATGGTATATCTCTTTTTCTCCAGTTCTCTGCTATTTTGTTTTACAGTAATTTAATGTCTGTAAGTTTTGCCCCTAATGTGTTCTTAATCGTAGGCTTAAAGGGGCAATAAAGTCAGAATCGTTGTTTATTTTATGAAACAAATCGTTAGAGAAAAATTTTTGAAAATTTTTCGTGTTGACCCGGTGCATTTTGATTGCACAATTCAGATCTAGGCCTAGTTGAAACAGTAGAAGCTGTAATTTAGACTAAACTTAAAAAACGCTTAGCTGCTTAGTTCCTACAGATGTACTTGTCCCACATAGTCCAGAGGTTTTACGAAAAAGTTCAACTGCGGACTTGTATTTGTGGGCTTACCGGTACTGAATAGGGTGTAGTATTCACGTGTAGCTACCGTAACTAAAATCAAATCTTCATTAAACTCGCAGTATTACCCCGAAGCGTCTTACAAGTGGCGGGAACCATCTCCGCCGCTTAGCGCCTGGGCTACACAACTCCGAAGGAACGTCGCAGCGGTGGCGAGCCGTTGGCGACACTGTGCCGATTTGACCGACCCGGCATTTGAACCCAAGACCTCCCGCACCGAGAGCGTGTGCGCTAAGCAACTGAGTTAACGGCCGGTCTTTAACTAATTTGGGAATAATACTAAGCATATACCACTGAACAGTATACCTGTTGGTACAACTGAAGCTAAGCTTATTCGATATCTACCGGTACTGTACATATAGGCCTACGCGGAAATTTTATTTAAAGGAAATATCACAGGTCCCCGTTCGTGCTTGGTGTGATTATTGCAATAATTTTCTAATCGTCATTGTCGGTGGCCTGGTGTAAAAACGTTGATTTCACGTCAGCCAGGTTTATTGTTTTGCCTACTTCGTTGTTTGTCATTTTGTGAAACGTTTCATAATTACTTCTACTCGGTCGAGTTTGTTAAACAACTCATTAAAAACGTAAAATTCAAATAGAATTTTAACATACGTTCGAGCCGTGCGCGTGACTACTAAAAATCAGGTTAACTTTTGCAGATTCATAAACATGTTTTTAGACAGCTTTATCGCTTTCGTTAATACTTTTATGATGTGCTGTTGTTTATGAATGAAATTATTTAAGCATTCTTGTTGAGTATCCTTTAATTGCTAATTGTTGTTAATACCTAAAAAGTAACCAGAACATACAACGTACAGCACGTGAAGACCGTTGCTTTACGTGTAAAAAATGTTGCTGTTTTACGTTGAATATGATTCTAGCAGCACCCCTAAGTTTTTACTTTACGAGCCGCCACTGTGTACCTGTGTCACTTTCTTCTTGTTCCATAAGAGTTGATGTCATCGGCAAGATCACATCAGCACAACGCTGGTTTAAAAAGCATGTGAAGAGAAGAAAATTCCGCAGACGGATCACGGAGCGAAGACGTTGCAGCTTGCTTGTCAAAAACCTTTTCGCTAGACGGTAATCTTCTGCGAACTTTTGGCAGATCGTTCTAAAACATACACAGCCAATTGCAACAGGAAGTATGAGTATTTAACCAAAGTTCCAATTTTAATGATTTTAAATGTATAGTTGTTACTCATTCAGACTGATGAGTCCTTAGTTTTATAATGTACTTTTTTCCTCCATTTTTATTGTTACTTACTTTGCGGCACAAAAGTCCTCAAACAAGTGATGAGAAAACCTTATATGAGGTGTAGGCTCATTGTGTTGCAGAAGTAAATTCCTTTGGAGCATCTTTGCAATTAATGGCGATGTGAAGATTTTGTATGTGTTTCCACTATATCCATCTAAAGTTCTTTGCAGGACTTGGTTGCAAAAAGAAAAATCGTTTTCGCAAAATTCCATATCGATATAGAAGGGTGCAATAATTTCACACAAAGTTTCTGGAAATATTGTTGCTTCCGCTGCAAGTGATTTTAAAAAACTTTTTTGGTAATAAGCTGTACATTTTGCGGGCAAAACTGGCAAATAAGCCAAATTCGTGCATACAATACACTAGATACAATATTTTGAAGTACGTTAATTTGGGGAAGAGGCAAACTCCTTAAATTAATCTGTGGACGCCCAGTCGCCCATGAATACAAGCGCCCTTTTGGTAAAAGTAAGAGAAAACTGAATTTCGTCATCAAAAGTGTAAAGCAATGTAGACTACTTAGGCTTACCCACCATTTATGATTAAAAATGTAATGTTAGATTTTTGTTAACCTTGAATCCGAGTGTAATACCACACAGTACTTAGAGATAATACGTACTCAAAACCATACATGAAACTGTCTTCAAAACTTGAATCTTCCATTACTATGATTCAAAAGACAAATCTTAGCAATTTTGTCTCAAAACAATGCCGGGCAAGCTATAGGCCTACATCTCACCATCCATGTGTTGTTTCCATAGAGAAGCCAATAGAAACGTGAACGTAGGTGAGGAGATGATTCCTTTGTAGACGTCTCGTTGAAAAACTCGGCATAATTTTAAAAACTTTCTTCCTTCGAAAAAACCTTTGGCGCATTTTTTAGATTTGCTTGTTTCGAAATAATGTCTCGCATGGGTAATGACGTCATGGGTCGTAAACCCCGTAATTTTACAGCGACTCCATGATTTGGTACTTTGATTAGCGAAGTAAAATGCGTTTTCATGAAGATCTTTTTCAGCATTGTCTTCAAATTCCTCACTGAAATTTGTGGTCACAATCACCGAGCACTTTGCCCATCGTTTCCCGCAGATAATTTCACTCATCTCGGACATCACGTCAGATCTTGCATCGGGCATGTGTTCTGCTCCGTCAAAAAGCAATAAAATTCCTTCGCCATCGGAAGCGTTCAAAAGCTTCTCCACCTCATCAATCGAGCTACTTGTCACTGAAACATCAAAAATTGCTTCAGTTAACTCCCCACCATTTAGAGTGATGCTACTTCCCGATGCAACATCTCACCCACACGAAGAAGAAGATCAAAAATGGCGTACGATTTAAACTTGCAATCTCGTCAATGCAACGTTGTTTGTTATTTTTTGCTTCAAACACATGCAAACAGAGTTTTAATTACTGTGATAAGTACTCGAGTTGAGGGATAAAACAATCCCCCGGAAAACAACACCATCTCCCATAAAACATTTTAGGGTAAACCATTCCCCTATAAATAATGACCATCCCTCCTTTACGTCTGCGTGAAAAGCTTGCACCATTCCCCCACAAGTGCTTTTACAACTCGAGCACTGACTATGATCGGTAGCTCTAATTTTTGGCGAGCTAATTTTGCTTTAACCTCCGCAAATGATTGGTGAGCAGCCAATTAAAAAGGCAAAATTAAAAAACTCGAAAGCAACAGCAAATATTTAGCGAGTCTGAAGTTTTTCGTAGCTGCTGCAAAAAGTGAAGAAATCAATCTTCCAAGTTAATTACCTATTTCAAGTTCAACATTACAGCAATGTAAACAGTCAAATGGCGATTCGCTGGGCAGGTAGACAACTGGTCAAATATTCGATCTAGTTACACCAATGACTTTAAAAGAGTGATGATCTCGTAGTGCTCTCAGTGATATACCATCCCAGCAGCAGTTCGACAATAAATATTGTACTGCTTGGATACATGTCCCAGAAATAGGCCTTTCAAACTCGTTACAAGCACAGGCTAAGTTACTCACTGCATTGTTCGACTATGCATTCACTTAAGCTGGTAAATGGTTTCCTGGTTATCACCAGAGCCAAATCAAGGTAAAATACAAGTCGGTAACATTCCAATTGTGGTGTGTTCTGTGTTGCCCAATCATAGCTTAATTTCTTAAGAAAAGATGTCTTTCCAGAGGATCGTTCTCCGCTTATCATCAAACGGAAAGGAATGGATGCAAAGATATCTCTCCAAGAATATAAAGTTTTGGATCCTACGGAAACTTCTAAAACATCTCGGCACACAGCAAGGATTCTAGTAGATGGAGGTTGTTGAATTAGATCAAGGTTAAAAACAGCATTGTCCATATGAACGTAATATTTAGGTTCTTGTGTCAATGGAACCAGTTTGTAATGGTGAGTGATGTAACGATCTCTCAACATTGTAGCAGCTTTACAAAATAAATCGTCTTCCAAGCCTTCAAAATCTGAATGAAAAAATATTGCAATAAAAACCTTTTACAATTCAAGTACAACAATATTGTTTAGTTTAGTAGCAAACTCTATTAAAAAAATCAAGATTTTTATCGAGATTACTTTTTACTTTTAATTAATTTGCAAAATAGAATCTATAGACTGATTATACAACCACGCAAAATGCAGGCTAATGCCCAAAAAAGTTAAATAAGAACGACGTACAAGGCAAACTGAAGTGGAAAAATATGCCATATTGAGATAGGCTAAATATACGTCTCACTGATGCAGAAATTATATTAATCAAAATCAAGTCGATGAAAGTCAGATCCTACAAAGTTTTTTAAGATTTTTTCTTCGAATTCAATAAAGTAGAGTATTTATGTAATTGATATGCAGCTAAACACAATAGAGTTACTACACACCTACAAAATTCAACTTGAAAAAAAAAAGCGTTAAGTCGTTTTCGCTTTTTCGTGTATTCACAGACGAGTGTCGATTCTCTCAATAATAGTTTCTGCAGCAATTAGCTGTTATTTTAATTGGTCATTGAAGTTCCAGGCAAATAACTACAATAACTACGCATTTATATTGTACCCGATATAAAAACGTCGTTGGTAATTTGGTTCAGAATTCTGACCTCGTCAGCAAAGAGATTCGAACTTTCAGGTTGGATTTTCCTTTTTGTATTTGTCACCGGCTTAATACGTTCTACAATAAATAATCATGTTATCGGCGTTTCTTAATGATAAAGTGTAGCTTGGTTGGTTATTGGACAAAAAGGGTGCGGTTTTAGTGGGGCGTCAACAGCCTAGGTGTTAACCAGGCCGAAACTAAGATAGCTGCCCTGTCCTCGTGTCTATATTTCGTGGGTCAAGGAAAAGCCGAAACGAAATGGTTTACACGAAAATGCAACAGTCAGTACAACAGCACCTCAGGCCAGTACACTACATGAGTTCATGGAAAAAGGGAAAGGGCAACACTGACTGTTTTAGTTAGCATATCACCATGGCAATTAAAAGGCAATTTAATGGTTTTTTTGCAATATAGATAAATTGCAACAATTTACACAAATTGCAGCAATATACATAAATTGCAACAATTTAATACATATTGCAGCAATATAGATAAATTGCAACAATATATGATATCGCATGTAATTTAACCAAAAAAATGATGCAAAATTTTATATTGCGTAGCTTTACACACGGCGGCCCATAAAAATAACTATCTTCAAGCCAGAAGCAGTGACTTGCAGACACTATTGCAGTATCAATGCGGTGACGAAGCACTATTCCAGTATTAACAAATAAATGGAAAACAAACATGTTGGATCGAGCCCAGCCCAGGGTTTAAATATATAGAATTGCAAAGCTGATGCGTGAACAATATTTTGTCTTACATTTAAATAGGAAATATCCTATATAATATCTTGGATAAAATGTACCTTAAATTGGGCGAAAAAACATGTGGAAAAAACTATATTGTTATTTTCCAAACGGCGCCTCATAAATTTCCTATATATTTTGTGTCAGTTTTTTCGGCTATTTTAAGCCTCATATTTGTCTTATATACAAATAGGAAATATCCTGTATAATATATTGGACAAAATGTAGCTTAAATTGGGCGAAAAATCATGTGGAAAAACCTAAATCATTTTTTTCCAAACGGCGCCGCATAGTTCTAGGCTGTCACGCTCGAATACATAGATTTGATTCTCGTTTGAAGGACCCAAAAGTGTTTACCCGATCAGCCAATTACTTTTGTTAATTTTTTTCAATCTTCTGTCTCAAAAGGCAGTACTTGAGTTGAGGAGGGTGCCATTCTCCGGAAAACAACACCATCCCCCGTAAAATACTTAGCTTAAACCATTCCGTAACGAGTATAATGACCATCCCTCCTTACGTCTGCGTGAAAAGTTGCACCACCCCCCCCCATAAGTGTTTTTACAAATCGAGTACTGGCAAAAAGGGATACCGTCTCTCTATGAGGATATATTTTTAATTACTGGTACGTTATGGACACTTATCTGGTCGTTGATTTTTTATATCTTTTCTAGGTCTGTTGCATGGTTTGTAGCCTAGTTTTAATTTTCGCGGATTTGATAAATAGTCTTTTACATCTTGCTCTATAAAGAATTTCAGACTTAAACTTAGACACAACAATTAAGTTGTTGGATTAATATTTTGACATTATGTAAGCAAAAGAGAAGAAGTAAGTATTCAACCACATGCTAATTGTTACAGAGAATAGAATAGCGAAAAAGAGGAAACGGCGGTTGGTTTCGTTAGTAGCTTTCCTCGTCGGAATTTTTGTGGGGCAGCTGTGCTCTCCCCTTAGAGGTTCATAGAGATACTTTAAGGGATTCGCTTGCTTGGTCCATGGCGCAGTGATATATGCACGAGATATTGCAGTCTGTTTTTTCTACCAACCCAGATGGGCCCATAGCTTTCGAACAAATGTTTTTGGGGTCCTTGAACTACAAAACGTTAAGAACCACTGGATTAGACTAATATTTACCATGAAAAATTAGTTAAGTTGAGTTAAAACCGTAAAACTGCGTGAGAGTATAAAATAATGACAATGAGAACATTGGCCAACAGTGGTTACAATACAGCCAAACTACGTCGAAACCAGAAGGTCATTTTTCCAGGCTAAGCATTTCTAATTTTTGTTAAATAAAGACAGTCCCCCTTCACCGAAGCCTTGCCCCCAGTTTACCCCCCCACCCCCCTTTCAACAAAGGCTGGCTACGCCACTGATTACTTGTTGTAAGATTTGAACCTATTTCGCATTGACCGGTGACGCGTCAGCAGCCCAATACTTGAGGCATTCTTAGGCGCAGGATACAGGGCACTGAAGCTGCCTCTGGAATTTTTCAAGTCCCTTTTTTTTTTTAAGTTGCATATTTATCCTCCTATCACGAGAAAGCGAACAATGCGCTGTACGAGCTCGCTTAGGAGTTGCCAGCCATCTGTCTACCACACCAAGATGGGGGAATCCCGCTAAGTGCCTTTCCCAACGGCACAACAAGTGAACTTGCCGGCTTTTTCTCCACACTGTCCCTTTAATGCTGAACGTCAAGCAGGGAAGCTGTGAATACCAATTTTAAAGTCATTGGTTTAACCCGACTCGGAATCAAACCCCAGTCTACAGCTCAAGAGACAGACGCTCCATACCACTCGGCCATCTTAACCAATCAAATCCCCTGTTTATTAGGTCAAAATTGCGGAAAACAAAAAAATGCCAAAAATGTACATAAAAAGTGATGACGCAAATACACATGTTCTGCAATTATCTTTTACAATGATTTTAACGATTAGTTTTCAAACAGAATTCAAACTGGATAAGTAAAACGATTATTCATATTATTCAGTGACGCACCCAGGGGGGGTGGGCTTGGGAGTCGAACCCCCCCCTTTAAAACCAAATCTTTGTTTTTGAAGTGAAGTGTCCAAACTATGCAAAGGCAGTAGCCTACGTGCTGTTATTTCAAAACAGCTGTGACAAAATTTGCCCCACATCATACCGAAGCCAAATCAGCTGGTTGGTGTAGTGGTAAGAGATAATTGTTGTCGGTGCCGGTAGGGGCGGGTTCAGAGGGGGAAGTGAGGGATGCATCCCCCCCCCACCAGCCATTTTCAAGCATGTTTTTGATGAATACAATTTTTCCATAATTTCGAACCTTTTCGATACCCATAAGCCCTACGCCCTAAGCACGCATAATCGAAAATGTACGAATATAATGCATCATATTTGGTGAAACACTCAGATTTAGGGGCAAAAACTTTAAACAAAATTTGCCTAAAATTGTTCAGAAAGAAGTAAAATGGCCTCCCTATAGTATGTAAATTTTCAAAAAAATTCTGGGGGAGCACCCCCCCGGACCCCCCTAGGGCCTTTTTCATTCTCAATATGCTTCAAAATAATTCTGCTAAAAAAAAAATACGCTTGAAAGTATATCGAAATTGGGTGCCCCCCCCCTGAAAAATTTTCTGAATACGCCGTAGACATGAACACATTTTTCAAAGGACTTTCTACGCAATTTTTGGGTCTAACGTCTTTGTATTTGGTTAACATTCAGCCTAATTCAAAGTTTCATCTCCCCCCTCAGCAAATTTTTTTTTCGAGTTTTTTTTTAGAATCCCCCCTCCCTTTGAAATATGCTGGGTGCTCCCTTGATATTAATGGTCATTGATGCATGAAATTTGCAATAAATCATGATCAAATAGGCCTACTATCAACAGCCTAGCATCGGTTACACAGTGCCATGCAACGTTCTATTCTCAATCTAAACAAACTAAACCAAATCTTCATTGACTCAAAATTACGTTGAAGCATTATGCGGGGGTCGGCGGGGCTAAGCGCCTGAGCGACGCAGCTCTGAAGAAACGTCGCAGTGGTGGCGAGTCATTGAAATTTGTTATTAATTTGTTGCAATAATTTGTAGACAGTAGCGTAAATTTAAGATAGTTTTACAAAATGCCGTACAATTTTATGTATCGCTATGTAAACGGACGTAGGGTAAGCTACGAAATAGAGACTATGAAGGACGATCACGTAAACTTTGCTTTTGTGCGAAAAAATCGTAAGATCCGTTACAAAACAACAGATAGAAGGTATTTATTTTCAGGACTTCGGGCTCTGTGGTAATATCTTTTTAAACTTTGAACGTTCAAAACAGGACGTATTTTTTGTCTAAATTGAGAAAATATGTTTTTTGAATGTGATTGGTACCATTATGTAGAATAAATATTTCAGCAGCTGCTCAGTTAACGGGGATAATTTAGCTCCTGACTACCGCATAGCCTCAGAAACCGTTAATCCGCGCCTGGAAAAATTCCATGAAGTTTTGGCAGGAAAGCGAACAGTGAATAAATTAAGCATGAGGGCACAGAACAGCAATTGTGCATTGCGCACTCGTCATCTAATAAGAGAGATTGACCGTGGTATAATAATGTTTTTTGTCTCAGATCCAGATTAGGAAGCCATTTCAGATATAAACTGTATTACGCTACATTTATTACCGAATTTATCATGACACTTCATCCTATTCAATTGATGAGCAGAGCTTTGCATTTCTTGAGGATAATCCGGGATAAAACTATTTTCTTTGCAGCTGCTTATTTTGAAAGAGTTTCTTAATTTGGGTTCATCAAAGTTAGACAGTTGTAATCCGTGCATTTGACCAAAATGGGATATGAATTCATCCCAGGGTTGCATTGGCTTTGCGTCCTAAACCAGGAAAAATATTCCATCATTTTGTTGATTAAATATCAACAATATCAAAAAAGAAATCTCAAAGCAAAATAACTGGAAAATAAAGGAAAAAATAACTTATAGTCACTCTGTAACAGGGGATAATTAACCAGGGAGGCTCCAAGCGAAAGTTTTTTAATGGCGATTCACCACTCAAAATTAAGCCAGCGGATGGCTGTAGCTATACTACGATAGAAATACGGAAGAAAATTTTGTTGCTGAGCAGGAGGCCTTTGGTGCTGAAAGCCTCTAAAGGGGCACAGACCGTAAAAGGTTGAGAACCAGTGCTCTGTGAAATTTTTCTCAATTCTTGTTCGAATCAAATCAGTGCTGTGGGTAAGATAATCCTATAAAGTAATACAGGCTTATTTCTACGTAAACGTACCCTATCTTACCCAATATAATGTTGTGATAAAAATGCAACTTTTTGTTGAATTAGGGACGTTTTCGAACCGCACACTTTTGCTTACCTTTACCAGAGCATTTCTTCTATTCTCTTTTCGACATAGATACAATTCTTGCCTTCGTTGCAAAGTTAGTGTCTGCCATTGCATCACTTTTACGAGATTAACGTAATTGTTTTTGTCTTGTTTCTTTCTTTTGATGTTGTCTGCATTATGCCATCTTCGAGACGAAATCTTGTATGCATTCAACCGATCTAGAACAGAAGTGACGTAGTCCCAGGAAGTTGAAAATATCTCTTCTGTTATCTCGTAGTTGTGGACAATCTCTGTAAAAGTATAATGCTGCCTTTGAGAATGTTATGTACAGCACAAGTCTACTGAACAGATTTGTATTTTTGCTTAAAAATTGTAACCTTTGCCCAGACATACCCTTAGTTTTTTAAACTGCATGCACAATTGCAAAGCCATTTAAGTGTGAACTTCACCTTTCCTGTGATCGCGAGTGAAGAGGTTAGGCCGAGTTTTTTCGAAAGGGGTTTAAAAGTAACTATTTTAAAATAACTATAATTTATTTAAATTTACTGATAACTTTCTCATTATTTTTGTGTGTATGTGCGGCAATTAAATCTATGCTCTTATTTTCCGTATTTCAAAAATTTTAATTTATGTTTGAAATAGATTTAATAATATTTTGTAATATATATAATTGATCAATGTAGGCTTGTACCGAAGTCTATCCAGTCTAGCTACAAGGCTAAGAAAGTGATTCAAACTTATAAATCAATATAAAGAATTTCATTTAATGAATTCAACTTGAATCTAACCCTCCAAGATCTTAGGCTAAATTCACAGAACTACAAGCAACTCGAAGTTGACTTTTCAAAAGTTGGTCCGATAGTTCGCCTTTGTGTTTTCCTTGTTTTGACAACTTAGGCAAATGGCATTTGTAGTTTGTTGAGTAACAAAATATTTTACACACCATTCATCATTAAGCAACCGCCCTTCACCGTTAATTTTTCGCTTTTTACTCATCACATAATTATATGTAGGCTCAGCATTCGAGTTGAGGGGGATACAGGGGGATGCAACACCATCCCGCCACAAAACACTTTAGGGTAAACCATTCCCCTATAAATAATGACCATCCCTCCTTTACGTCTGCGTGAAAAGCTTGCACCATTCCCCCACAAGTGCTTTTACAACTCGAGCACTGTGTAGGCTACAGACTTAATTACTGATTAAACACCTGCAACCAAGATATAACATAAGTAAAAGAACTTGCAAATAATGCCAATTACTTAAGCTAAAACCAAATCCGACGGTAGACTATCTATGTAGCACCAAGGCAAAACTCCATCAAGCATAAACTGCAGTGGGCCCACCGTACAATGCCACACAGCTTCTTCCAAATCTAATTTAATGTTAATCTCGTGTTGCAAAATTATTGCAACGTAGCATTCTTGCATCACAAAGCGCAACATTGCTTGCATACAGCGCGCAAAAGTTTTACTAGTTTTGTAAACTGCATCAACGAGTGATGACTAGTATTACACACTTCTAACATTTTGCTGAGCACTGCACGGGCCGCACGGAACAGTCTGGCGAGCCGCAGTGCGGCCCGCGGACCACTGGTTGCACATGCCTGCTATAGAGGCCAGTGGGACTGGGATGATGAATTAGTCTTCACAAATATACGAGAAATTCGGCTGCTCCGGCTCAGATTACGATGGCCGAGTGGTTAAGGCCGCGGACACAGATACGTTTATTTGTCGGACTATACGGTAAACAACACACATAAAACAAATAAATACAGCAAGCACACACACAAAACTGTCAAACCATAATAAGCACCGAAGAACCCTGAAGTTGTCTAATCAAGGTGCTTCCTAGTGAGATCTACGATGACTGAAATATCCCGCTGGACTGAAGCGAAAGCACGCGAAAGGCAACAAACAGATACCGTGTTTCCCCGATAATAAGACAGGGGCTTATATTAATTTTACTCCAAAATATGGCACTAGGGCTTATTTTCGGGGGATGTATTATTTTGATATATCAAAAAATGAAGTTACAAAGTAAAAATTAAGAGATTTTAAATAAACAGAAATTACGAAAAAAGATCTACATTTACTTGCCATTAACATGTTTTTTATTCAGAAACTCATTAACAACAATTTATTCAAGAATTTTTTGAAAAGGATGGCATACACCGCATTAAAGCAGTTTGAATAAATATAAAAAAAGAATGTTTGACTCTTTCGTCTTTCTGCCGCTCTCAACTAGGGCTTATTTTAAGGGTAGGGCTTACATTAAAATCATCCTCAAAAATCACGCTGGGTCTTATTTTGCGGGTAGGTCTTATTATCGGGTAAACACGGTAGCAGCATGCGAAGCTTACGCAAAACGCAAAAGAACAAAGCCAGTTCCCTTCAACACGTGACTGAAGGTCACATGGCATCATGATCATGTCAGAAAAAGAAAATCAAGGTAACTCGATGGTTGGGTCAAACGTCGATAGAAAAATTGGTCGAACATGGAATTTACACCTTTCAAAATATTGGCAACCAACGCTAGTCATATAGCTTTTGATCAATATTTTTTTATACCATGTTTTGAAGGAGTACCAAGTTAGGTCTTTCTTTGATTTATCGATTTCTTCCCATAGCTTACAGCCTCTATGACATATTAATTCTACTCTTATGTTTTTTTTTACCCGAGGTCTGAAGTGAACAACATTTTGTGCCTGTCTGGTTTTATGTGTATGTATGTCAGTTATTTTTACATACCGGAGTTTTCCACTTAATGTACCACCCCAGTTAATGTACCATGGGTATATTAACTGGAAACAGGCGCCTATTAATGTATGTACCATGGTACTTTAATAGGCGCAAAAGTTTTGTTCAGTTTGAATGTCAATTAATAGGTTTTTGTTACAAAAGCCATTGTGACAAAACAATTTTGGTCCCTGCATGATTAGCGCATGTAAAGTTTGTGATAAAAACATGCGTATGAGGTGTTTAAAGGGGCCATTATTCCAACATTGTGACGTGATAAAATTTAGAGCAAACTTTTATTCCGCAAAATTTTTACCTTAATTTCTTTTCAAAATGTTGTCCAACCGATCAAAACGCAGAGATATTCCAGTAGAAACAAAGTTGGAAATAGTGAAGCGCCACAAAAGCGGTGAATATTTGTACCAACTAGAAAACTGTATGAGCATTGATTGTTTTCATCAACAAACATCGTGTTATAATAAAAAAGCTTTTTGAATTATGTTGTCAATGAAAGTGTTTAAAAAAATTGTTGGAATAAGCACGTATTGTGTGTTTCCTCTTAATGTACCATGGTACATTAACCTGAACTAAACTTATTTTGAAATTTTGTTATTTTCCAGTTAATGTACCCAATACATTAAGTGGAAAACTCCGGTAGGATTCTGTCAGAGACTTCGGTACTCGGTTATGGTGGAGTTGATACATGAATTTCGCTTATTCTAATTTATACACATCTCCAAATTTTAGCAAATTCAGGTTCTTATACAAGACCGTCATAAGGCAATATTTACTGCTGAATGTTATCGTTCGAATTAAGTTGTTAAGACGGACTGTTAGTTCTTGAATATATTTTTTAGCAGCGTTGCCCCATACAATTATTCCGTATTGCATTCTTGAATAAATTAAGGAAAAGTATAGCATTCGAAGCAAGTCAATAGTTAAAAAGTTCCGAATTCTGTAGAACATTCCAGCATACCGGAACGCGCCAACAGAAACAACAGGTGGTGTGTGCGTGTGGACTATTTCAGGTTGTCATCAACGTATATTCCCAAGTATTTAACCGTTTGTTCACGTTTCAGCAAAAATGAATTTAGGTAAAGTTGAAGATCGCACTCACACGATATATTCGGCTGCTTATTTGTAAAAATGTAGCAGCTTTTGGAACGGTTTAGGGAAAGTTTATTTTTTTCAATCAAGCATCAATATTTCGTAACTCGTTGTTCACTCTGCGTTCCAGATCAATCACGTTTTTATCGGAAAACGCTGGATACGTGTCATCGGCGAATAGCGTAGTGTTAAAAAGTGTTGGATACGCGTCTCCGGTAAAGACTCGCCGCAACCATTGGGCTTAGTGATATGCCATTGGTCGGTGCGGGCGTGGGTTAGAATCCCACTCGTAATCAGATTTTTCTCATTACGTTTAATTTAAGCTAAAGTCTTGGAGGGTTAAGATTCAAGTTAAATTCATTACGTGGAATTCTTAATAATTGTAATGACTAATAGTACAAAATAAATTCAACTGACAAAACAAATTGATATTGAATTTTAAATGAAATCCCATGCATCGCCTTTTTTCTCATACTCATTTAACGTAGAAATTACACTTCAATAACGGTCCTACTAAACACCGCAAAGGACTAAAACACCGTAAAGGACGACAAAGGACCTCAAATTGATGTACTAAACCCCGCAAAGAACGAAAAAGGACCTTAAGTTGATCTACTAAACACCGCAAAGAACAACAAAGGACTTGGAATCATACCATAACAAAGAACGACAAAGAACTTTAAATTAGGGTTAGGTTAGGATTAGGGCTGGGGCTAGGGATAGGGTTAGATTAGGGTTTTCGTGTCCTTTGTCGTACTTTGCAGTGTTTAGTACATCAATTTAAAGTCTTTTGTTGTCGTTTGCGATGTTTAGTAGGACCCCTTCAAAAATGAACCATTTCTATTTCAGAATAGGAAGTTATTTTCGAATCGCATCGCATCGGTAATGTGTCAAATCACAAGTAACATATCCTATTCGGCATATTGTCCTGTACACTGCACTTGAGTTAAGCCACAACTGCACTGATGAAACCAGAAACGTAGAAACAGTGCTA
Organism: Trididemnum miniatum; assembly: GCA_964006365.1. Lineage (NCBI taxonomy): Eukaryota > Metazoa > Chordata > Ascidiacea > Aplousobranchia > Didemnidae > Trididemnum > Trididemnum miniatum. The sequence continues at coordinate 9,256,501 of OZ023240.1, read as the reverse complement.
GCAGTTTGTATTTGAAAATATCCCTCAATTTTCCTTTTATTTTTGTGTAAAGAAACCGAAGAAAGCACTGCAGCAAACTCACTGCAGAACAATTTTAATGGTAACGCTTACCTCTCATTCTTTCTTTAAATCGAAAAATGCGGATCACATCAAACAGCGGAGTTACTTGATGTTCTTGCGGATCCTCATTCCACCACTTCCATGACCAATGCTTTAGTTTGCACAAATATCTAAAATTTATTTAACCCTATCAGACAAGTTTGCTGGCAATCTGTATCTGAACTTTGAAATGTGCCCGATGTTAATCTCAATCTGCAACGAAGAGTAAAATGCAAATAAAATGCAACTGGACTTGTAGAAGTCCATGACCAGCCCACAAGATATTTATGTTTTGTAAAACCACACCCGAGGACTTCTACGTCACAATTAAAATTTTGGTTGTTTATTACAGAACTGCATTCATGTTTTTAACACGTTCAGTTCGTTCGCATTTCACACGCACCATCCTCTGTGACGTAATTGCGTATTATACTGTGAACTTGACCAAGCAAAGGTTTAAATGTTCTGCACCTGCAGTATAGTCGCTGTAAGCAAGGTAAAGTGTTTTTCATGAGTGTCCACCGGTGGTACACGACGTGTATTCATTAAACATTTGCGTCTTAGACGTCATGTAACACCAGTGGTACACGAATTTTTTACTAAATACTGTCATTATTCCAGAAATTTAAAACAATTTTTGTTTCAAAACACTCCGTGTGACATGAATAGTGCTATGTTTTATGGACGAACAAGCCCTGAAACCGGAAATAATTCGAATCTGGCTATGTGCAATAAATGCTTCAACGAAAAATATTTTTAAAAACTTTTGCAACAAACTAGACCTTCAATATATATGCTTATTTTCAGTTTTTGTCGTGCTTATACACGGCATGCGTTTTTTGAATACTCTTTCCTTTCTCAAAAACTGTTGTTTTTGGGCTGAAATAAGCTCACAAATTCATTTACTTACTGTTTCATAAAGCCACGGCCAAATTAAACGAAACTCGAAATTTTTCAACGAGAAATTTTTCAACCATTAAGCGGTGCACGAAAAACCACCTCTGATTTCAAACTTCTACACGCCAATCCTACAAAACGCATTGACTTAGAACTACATGTGTGTACCACCGGTGGTACACAACGTGCGATATGAAAGTTACGAGTGTACCACCGGTGGTACACGACGGGCTGAACGTGTTAAAATTGATGCTATTATAAAGCAAAAAGGTGACGTTTTACGTACCGACAACAGGAATATCTACAACATCCCTGGCCGACAATAAATAGATGCATAGAGTAAGCTTCCGATGAAAAGACTTGAGAAAGCCTTTTAAGCAGTGGTGAAAGTAAGTCGGAGCGGTCCGGTACGCCGTACCGGTAAAAGATTTGCTACCGGAACGCCGTACCGGTAAAAGATTTTAAATCTAAATCCAGCGTATAGCACATTCTACAAGTCAAATCACAAAAAAAAGTCAAGAAAATGGGCTCACTTTTATTAAATAAATTTATTTTTGTATAGATTTAATTTCAAAACTTCATCAAGATCAAAATTCTTTAATGCGAACAGCCTTTTGTTTAAAGTGCCCGTAAGCTAAATAACCGGGTTTGTTTGAGGGTCTCGTCTGCAACCCAACACATTCCCAAAGTTTTGTATGACCCGCCTAGACTGAGCATTATTTTTTTACAAAAGTTTGGCCACATTGACGTGGAAATTGGTATTTTTATGTGAGGAATCAGGCCTGCATAGCCTAAAAGTGCTTGTAAACGCTGCATCGGCTATTGGTTGCTTTCATGCCAATATATAAAGATAAGGCAAAATTGTAAATAGATGTACATAAGTTCTGTACATATGTTTTATTTACTTTTTTTTTAAATTTTATTTTATGTCTCCCCTTTCGTTGTTTGTGAAACATGTTTAGCCTATGTTTTGAGGTTTTATGGCCATGCAGACAGCCACCGACACTCTCTCATGTGAATTTTTAATTCATACTGCATGTTTTAATCCTACGGGTTTTGCCAATTCCCTGATAATGTGTTTACTATTTTGTTTACCCTACCATTTTTTTTGTGCTTAAAATGCATTATCGAATAAATAAATAAAAAGTATGTGGATTATGGCGGCAGAGATGGAAAAATTTACTCAGTGGTTAGAGCTAATCAGCACAAACTGTGACATCACAATGTAAAATTTTCCTTCGCGCAAATGATAGCCTCATTTTTAATGACGACGTAACCAGTAGCCTACTAGCCCAGGGGTTCTTAAACTAGGGGGCGTGAAACGCTTGCAAAGGGGTAGCGAAAGATTTTATCAAATGTATTGTTTTTACCAGCTACGTTCCTTTTAAGCTGCGCGTGGCAAACCTTTTACTCTCCAATATGCAGGCAACAATACTGCAGGACATTGTTTCCAGTCTCAGATTAGCGATTCATTCTAATCCAGAGACAAATTAGTTATTTGCGTTTTAGCCATTCTCGGATTATGTGATATTTCATAGTTCGTAAAAATTTAAAGTTTTGGGTATAATTAAGGCGTTAAGGATTTTGTGACTGGATAAGTGGATACCTAAGACTCATTTGTGTCTTTTTATCAGAAAATACGAAAATTTTTTTTACTTTTACCACTGTTCTGGGCATTTGGCGCAGTACCGGTAAGAAAAATTGTCTACTTTCACCACTGCTTTTAAGGATGTCACTTAGTGAAAGGTGGCCATTACTGCATCTGGCTTAATATCCTCACCTTTAGTTTGGTTTAGCACCAGACTAGTAAAATTTGGTGATATAAATACTAATACTCTTTCCAAGGTAATAAATTTTTTACGTTGTCATAAATAATTTCCAAACCTTGTAAGGACAAAAATTAAGTAGATTTCCAAATTTGCTGTATCGACTACTTCGTTGTTTTCTCCAAACAAAATGTCAAACATTTCCTGGTTGACAACTGGCTCTGGTTCCTGGCATAACTCCGCAAAAAGTGGGCGATTTTTTTGCAAAATCTGTAAGATATTATTTTCAATGATTTTTGAATCTTAAAGCATTCTATAATTGCAATCATGGGATTAGCCATCGAGAAGCTTTGGGAGAGAGGGTGGAGATAAAAGTTTTTCCACTACAGTAGGTCTATTCCCATTATGGTCAGTCTCTAAAAAAGATCTTTTCAGTGACAGAAAACGTTCCCTGTTCAATTAGTTGCTTCCCCTAAGGCCAGAGCGGAAATAAATGTCTGTATTAACACTGGCACTTGAAATATTTCTGAGGAGACGACAATTGTCGCCTTTGCCCTTTAGCTACACTCCTGATTGCAATACTTTGCAACAAAAAGAGTCCAACTACAAATTTGGGCGGTACTGCTAACGTGCAATGGTGCGAAAGTGGTTTAACTTTTTTAGAAAACAAGATAATTTTTTCAGTTGATTTAGAAACCTTGGCACTGACACAGAAACATTGAGTGCTAGTGAATACCAGCTTAGTAGAGATATTAATACGTTAATCAAAGATATGAAGACGTAAAAGCGTAGGTAAGAGTGTGGATAAACTCTGATTCAGCAAATTAACTACGTCTATTGATAAAACAAAGTTCGAGTACAGCGAGTGGTTACTGGAGTACGCTAAGTACAGAATATGTTTATATAGACAATATTTCATTGTAACAAGCAATTTTTTTGCGTTTACCTCATTCAAATCCGGTTTACCTCATTCAATTTTTTTGTGTTTACCTCATTCAAATCCGGTTTGCTTTCAGGCCGCGCTCGTGGTAGGTTTTCATCCAGAAACCACCGCAAGGCATTCGTGCCTTCGTTGAGTAACAAAGCACTGAGCTTACCAGCCCATTCCAACTTCCCTGGCTCTGTAGCTAACTGACTAGCCATGCTTCTATATCATTTTATTTCCTCTCAAGATTTTATACACGCAGGACTCATTGGCTAAAATGCGATTTTAAATTTCCCCGGTCTTGTTCTTGTTTAAAATGCTGATATAAATATATCAAATTCACTAATATTCTTGAGACTTTAGCTGAACAATAGACATTAGGTCATCTGATATTGAAGAACTGCGTCCTTCAAGTTTCAATAGCTTCTTTTGTTCAAGTATAAGTAACTCTGTAAATGTAAACAAAAGCTTTCAAAACAGAAAAAACTTAAGAGCAACGCTCGATGTTTGTTTCAGACACTTTTATCTTAAATCTTCAATTCACAGTCAAGGAGGGTGTGGAAAATAGATGGTTACCGAAACAGGGCTAAATTATGTCATTTTGGAAAGATAAAATACCTTTTTAACATTTAAGATGTTTGAATCAAAAGAGAATTTAACGCAAAGGTGGGCAACTTTTCTAGTCAGCGGGCGGCCAGATGTGGGAAAAAGAAGTCCTTGGTGGGCCGAATTATAACATGAATAGTACTCAACATCTTAATCACATATTTCTTCACCAATGCAAAAAATAAAACAATAATTCTGAATCTAACTCATAACAACCAAAGAATAATTAACACTAACAGTCATATTTTCACACAGTGATGGAGATGGTGGAGATTCACACAGTGGTGGAGATGGTGGAGATTCACACAGTGGTGGAGATGGTGGAGATTCACACAGTGGTGGAGATGGTGGAGATTCACACAGTGGTGGAGATGGAGATGTTGACAATTTCACAGTACTCTCTGCCGTGGTTTACTTTGCAGCAATCGCACTAATCTACAACAATGCCTTAGTGACTAAAGCTATGATTGGATATGGTCTGCGGGCCGATCAAAGTCCTTCGCTGGCCGTATGTTGTCCATGCCTGATTTAAAGCGAATAAGCTTCGTATCGACGTGCATCACGTGATTGCGACACACGTGGACACGATACTCATGACTTTTTTGTGCTGTACGCAAGAGGTGAAACTGTTTGTTTATTTTGTCGCAGTAGAAATATATTTGGCACCGCATGAGTAATGTAGCCCTTATCTTTTTAGTTAGACCCAGTCTGTATTGCGTTATTTTTCGATTATGTAATAAGTGGCTTGTGGTTAACAATTTAAACCCAGCAAATGATTTGTGTTGCAAACGAAAAGGAACAACCTAAACACAATTACCATGTCCACATGTCCGGTTTTTGTGGGATTTAGGCCTGCTGTTTTTGGTTCTAGCTTCTGCATCATAATCAATTTGGTGATGTCATAACTAAAAAAAGTGATTATGACGCAGAAACTAGAATGAAGAAAAGCGGATCTAAATCCCACAAAAATTGGACATGTGGACAGGGTAATTACAGCTTTGCAATTTACCCAGTTTTCTTTTAAGGAAAATGTAGGCGCCGAGTATAAACTTTTACGGACCCAAACGGACCTTTAGGTATCCGAAATAAAAAATAATAATCTTCTCCGTACTTTTTTCACTTGGCTATAAGCACCTAGTTTTTTCTTTAGGGGCCCAAATTGGCTGCTTACAACGGGTTGAAAAAAAAAAAAAAAAACTGAATTTACAGCATGTTTCATAGCTGTAGATTATTACAGCGTAGCAGCTTATTTATTGCAGTAAGAAATGAGATGCTTCTTAATCCTGAACAAACGATTGGAAACGTGACAAGTCTTCAACAATCTGCTGTTTTTATTGAGTTTTACTTCATACAGTAGAATAATTGCACAATGCGCTTACCTCTTTACATACAGCAATACAAACAGAAGCAGTACATACACCTTACATGCTGAAAGTTATTATTAGAATGTTTGAGATATGCTTGGACACTTATTTCAAAGAGTTGACCATAATGGACGTACCTACATTACAATGAATTTTGTTTTCTGGCTGCAAACAGATAGCTTTCAAAGTTTGGCATTAACAATCATCCCATGCATGCTCTATTTCGCCATTACAGGCTTACACAATGGGTAAATTTCAAGTGAATACTAACAATGAAACTCAAAATACTGTACTATCATAACATGCGGTATATATCCACCATTACCTACAAATAACCTCTTAATTAACAGTGACAGCAAAATAAATACGTAATCCATATAATGAAACAATAAAAAAAAAAAGAAATAGTCAACTAACAAAGCAACACCGGCAGAAACATTAATACCATTTCTTATTTACTATAATTGTTACAATGTACGACAAACCTATCGTAAGTTGTAAAAAAAAACAAGGAAATATTATATTTTTCACAAAATAAAATGCACTTCCCGGATTCCGAAATGGTCCAGCGGTCGCACCTCTTATTCAACATCAAATACAACACATCCCTGAAGTACCGTTGTGCTAAATTACTACAGACAATTTGTGCGCTATTCTGCTCCAGAGTTAAACCAATCAACTCAACAGCCGAGTCTAAGCTAGTCTGAGTTTACAAAAAATAAGACAATCGTGCAATGCACTGTCTTTGCATGTTGGATTATGTACCCTTTCAAAAGTTCAGCCTACAATTGAATCAAAAATTATTTTCCGAGTGTATCCAATCGGGTATAAATATAATTGTTTGTTTATAATTGATGTTATTTTTAAAGCATTGAACAGAAAATTAAACCACGCGTCACGAGAAATTCGAAACGAGCTTCTCTTTGAGTCGGCAGCCGACAATAATTCTGCCGTAAATATCAAGAACGACGTAATTGCAACACTGTAATTGCTGAGAAAAAACAGTCAGAAGGTTCACACGCGTGCCCTTCCGTTTCTGTTTATTCTTTTGCGCTCATTTTTCATACTTCGACTAAAAGAGTTTTTACCTACAAACCATTAAATTTTTAGTAAAATGGGGTTTTTTGAAAATGGTGTTTTGGAAAGTTAAAGTTGAATTCCATCCATTACGTTGTTTTTTCAATTTATTGTATTCGCTTCTTTTTCAAGATAAATCGATAAAACACCGGAACTACATAATGTATTATGCGATCACAAATTTTAGCATAATAAATCAAAAGAACAACGTAACTGCAATGTTACGCAATAATATTTTGCAGTTACGTTGTTCTTCAATTTATCATTAAAAAAAATCGCCACTATTGCAAGACCGGAAAAAACGTAAGTAACGTTTCGGTACGTTTTTACGATTTTTTAAAGAGATTAAGGAACAAAAAAATCTCAAAAACAGCGTGAAGTACTTAACGCAAAGTTACGTTGTTCTTGTAATTTATTAGCCGCATTCTTGGGAAAATGACGTCATGAAGGGAGTGAAAAAGGGGGGGAAAACGATGATTTGGGGGGAGTTTTTCACATTCCGTGTTGAGTAGGCCCAGATAGGACGCCAAAACTGCAAAAATCTCAAAATTGAAAAAAATGCATTCACGTCGTTCTTGATATTTACGGCAGAATTGTATGCTACTGGGTCTAACCATGATTCGAAAAAAATGATACTCAAATATGTTAAGCTAACCACCAGAACATGTTTTTCATACAGTTATATGGGGAGAAGACATCATATGCCATAACTTCCTTTTTGCCATGCTTCAAATACATTAAATGCTTATACAGTGTTAGTGATTGTACTATTTTTTAAATCTTCTCTATTAAGAGAGGAACTCAACCTCTTGCAAGATTTCACATCACATCCTAAAAACAAAATTTTAGATCACCATTTTGCACCAAATATTCGAATATTGTTCTCTGCCTATTCAAAAATGCTGAGCACTCGAGCAAACTGTCAGCGTGCCATCAAAATATTGCGTAGTCATCGAGTCAACCAGTTTTAACACCACCGTATGAGTATAACTTTGGTCATCTGCTCGGTGGCAAACTAATTAAGTTATTCAAAGCCATTTTAACGCTGTGTTTATATTAACAAACACACAAAAAACATAAATAGAATACAGCAATTTAGCGTTGGTATAGAGTTAAATTATTTTCATTTTTTAATTGTCGAAAATGATAGAAATTGCTTAGCCCTGAAAACAGCAAGAACAACATATGCTCACGCAAGCTTGCTGACATGCGAAGAATTTTAACGCTGCAAATAGATCCAGGTTACTTAGCTTGAGGTTATTTTCTAACTTGTTTTGATGTACAGGTAGTTACGGTTGCTAATGTTTTGTTTGAGTAGGGTGGAGTGCCAGGGGGATGGGTTTGGCGTAGCCTGGAAAAACTCTGCAAGGTTCGGTTGCCAGGCAGTTCTTCCACGCTGCTAGGGAATGGCCGATTCTTAACCGACGATTTGCTATGGTTTATCAACTCTAAATTTCTCACGCTTATGATTGGTTTAAAATTGCTTCCGGGAATCCCTTTTTCTTCGCTTCGTTTAACCAGTGATGGCCCGTCATTGTAACTATTAGTCTTTGACGATGTTTCGCGACAGCTTGAACTAAAATCTTTGTTGCTACCGTGAGAGAGAAGTCGTTTAGGTTTTCGGTTGGGCGGAGCAGGTGTGTGTTTAGGGACCACAAACGAATTCAAATTACTTGGGTTTAAAATATACCCTGAGTCTTCGTATCCACTTTTGACATTCAAAGATGATAAAACAGGTTGAACTGTTTTTTGATCTGGTTTGGCTAATTTACTAGAGTCCTCTAGCTCTACCTGGCGGAATGAATCTTTGCTTTGAAATTCCGATTGTGTTTTGGCTGTTAGAGCACCACCTGCCTCGCGATCTAAACTCTTTCCGCCACCAGCTGGGGGTTTTGATAATAAGGTCAACGAATCCTTATGCAAATGCTTATGTCCTATATGTGGCAACAAACGTCCGGTTGTCAAAGGTCGGGCAGGCAGAGACAGTTTACTATTTGTGCCCAGGTCAGATAATCCTATCGAAAGTTGCTGGCTTGTTGTCAATTTGTCAGTAGTTTCCTTTCGGGCAGAAACTCCTTTGTGAGCACCTGTCAATAAAGATTTGCATAAATAAAACTAAAACGATTGATTTTTTTACTTTCTTTTGTAGCGGTAAGGCAAAAAAACGTCTATGCACAAGACAAAACCATTAAGCCCAGCACTGAACAAGTCACAGGAAAAGGTATCAGGGTCTGACATACCGTTTGGTATTTGCTGTCAGTTAAGAATATACCAAGCACTGACGTTTACTGCAGCGTGTTTCCTTGAACGACGCAACTACTGCTCTGCGACAGCTGTACTCAGCTTTTCACAAGCAGGTTTACTTGCAACTGTTTGAACACTGGCACTTTTTTTTGGTTTAAAACTTGTGTGTATTGTTTCGCAAATTTCAGTCTCGCGCGATCAGTATTTACACGCTTTACAGAAAATAGTGTAGTTAATGCAAAGTACTACCACCAAATATGTTTACATGTTTTTTCACCTTAGTAAGGCATACTTACTTCCCGAGGAACGAATGTGGGGCATGTTTTCAGAAGGGTCTTCAGTTTTCGGAAACGAAAGAGCTATATTTTTCTAAATAAAAGTGGATTACCGGTAATGGCAAAAAGCTAGGGAGAGTGCACTTACAAACAGTAGGCCAGCAACTCCTAAAGCAGTGGTTCCCAACCTTTTTTAGTCACGCAGGGGCGTGCCCAGAAATTTGAAAAGAGGGGGACGGCAATTTCCTGTTTCCGTTTCCATTGAAAACATCGGTGAAGACCAAAAATAAAGGTCTTCACGTTTTTCGACGTCCAATTTACCCCCAAAATCAAGTCAAGACCAAAAAAAAAGGTCTTCACGTCTTTCGTCGTTCAATTTACCCCCAAGATCAGTGAAGACCAAAAGAAAAGAAAAAAAAAAGGTCATCGCGTCCTCAGATGTCCTGTTTCCACTGTTCCGCTGACTGAAGATATACATCAGCTTATCTTTCAACGGGGGGGACTCCAGCGGCCTCCCTGGATACGCCCCTGTTCACGTGCCCCTTTCAAATATTTACCTATAGCTTACAGATTTTTATGATTAATCTTAAAAAAATAATTTGATTAGAACTTTAAATGCAGTATTGTACCAAAGTATTTCTGAAGTGGTGGGGGGGGGGGGGGGGAAACCAATGACCAGATTTTCTTCATCGAACAACCAGGGTCGGCAGTGGTGTAGCGAGAAATTTTAAAAGGTTGGGGGGCTTAATTTCCACATATTTTTCCAGCGCATTTTTATCGGCAGAACTAATTTAGAGCTGATTGAGAAACAAAAAATGTTCTAGGGGGGTCCGTGGGCATGTTTCCCCGAAAAAATTTTGAAAATTTACGTGCTGTAATAAGCTATTTTAGTGCTTTTTGAATAATTTTCAGGCAAATTTTGTTTAAACTTTTTGACCCTAATTTTGAGTGTTTCGCCAAATATGATGCATTTTGTTCGCACATTTTTAACTATGCGTGCTTAAGGCGTAAGGCTTATAGCTACCCAAGAGGTTCGAAAACATAGAAAAATTGTATGCATCAAAAACATTTTTGAAAATGGCTGGTGGAAGCATGCATACCCCTCATCCTATCCCTCTGGATTCGCCCCTGGCCATAAGCTACAGAAACCATTAAAAATTTTTGGCATATTTCAGTCTCTTGGCACCATTAGTATTGTTCTTGTTTACTAAAAGGCAGAGTCAAAAGGGCATGGCACAATGGCCCCTTCCCTAAATACGCTCATGAGGGCCAGATTTAGACAATGAGAGGCCCTAGCCTATTTGATCACACTGATTGGAAGAGCAAATAAAGGTCTTCACTTGATCAGATGTCCTGTTTTCACTGAAAACATCAGTATAGTGAAGAGCAAAAAAAAGGTATACACGTCCTCAGATGTTCAGTTTTTCACTGAAAGTATCGGTGAAGAAAACAAAAAAAGAGCTTCATTGTTCGGGATGAGGCCCCCCAATTTCTCCGAGGCCCTAGGTTTTAGCCTGCTTAGCCTATACCTAAATCCAGCCCTATGCCTACAATCCATATTTAGCCTGTCCACATGTGATATGTCCAATTTATGTGGGCTTCAAACCCACGGTTCTTGCTTCTAGTTTCTGTTCCCCCACCCCACAAACAAAATTTTAAAGAAGACATCTTTGGATTTGAGCTCTTCCCTGGGTTTCAATTTCGATGGTAAGCCTATTAAATTTCAAATACATTCATGCAAAGGCAATATTGTACAAATAAACGCGTAAATTAGGGCCCCCCTGAAAAAAAGTGGGGGAGCCAGGGCCCCCCCCCCCCCGGCCCGCCACCTATGTATTGTACGTAGAATTGCATTGCAAACTGCTTAATCATAATATATTACATTGAAGAGCCATCAGCAAAGCAACTTCAAAGATGGTGCAATTTAACGAGAAACCTTCTGTGGCCTTTTTGGCACCAAAAGACTGAACTGTGTTTGGGTATTTGATAAAGCATCACGCATATCATTATCACGTTGAACCTCCAAACGTTGTTGTCCTGCACGTTATGCTGTATCTGCATTGCTAATACTGATCTGCTACTTTGGTGTAGAACTAGGGGAAATGGTGGCATTATAAAAGCAGGCTCAACGTGTGATTTCAATCTCCGAGCTTGGGTAAACGTCACAATCAGCAGAAGAAGGTATTGGTTAGTGATTGCACAATATTTAGCCAAATACGGAAACAATTTAAGGTCTACAGCACTGCAGACAGTGAACGCTGTTTGAACATACTTGCGGTCACGGGTGCAAATCTACGGGGGAGATGCATTCCACCAATATTCCGGCAGCATCCCCCCCAATATTTTTTTGCCCCACACCAGCGAACGAGATGACCTTTTTTTTTCGGTCTTCACTTCAATTTGGGAAGAATCGGTCATCTGGGAAAACACTTTTTTTTTTTGGTCTTCACTTCATTTTGGGCAAGAAACTAGTCATCTGGGAAAGTGATGACCTTTTTTTTGACTTCGCTTCATTTTGGGCGAAAAATTGGGCATCTGCGCGGGTGTGTCAAATCATTCCCCCTAATCTCAAAAAATGGTCTATTTTGCTGAATCATCCCCCCCAATGCTCAACATAGATTTGCACCCCTGCTTGCGGTACATACAAGCGCTTTTGCATTTACGTACGCATACGTACATACTTGCGGTCTGTTAACAGCTCAGATGGCTGAGTGGTAAGAACTTCCACCTCGGGAGCTGTAGACTTGGGCTTGATTTCGAGTCGGGTCAAACCAATGACTGTTACGCTCATATACGTTTAGGATTTTCCCCGTTTCTGCTGGATGTCTGCTAGGCTCTTTGTTGTTTGGTATTTGTTGCGCCACTGTTTGGTAATTGTTGCGTCATACTGGTTAGTTAGCTCGCGCATTGCTGCAAGCTGTTGTTTCTTGTTTGTAGCTGGACAGTGCAAAGTGCAGACATGTTACAGTTGTGTATTAAGTTGCTTGACTGTTGTTAGAGTCTTTGCGGGAAGTCATAGTTATGGGATCTAGTCTGTTGTTGTGAGGGATTTATTGAGTTATAGCCTAGGGCTGGGTACCGATTCTGCAGTAGAAACCTGTTTGAATAATGTTCTACGTTGGCGGGTTTGTGTTTGCCATTATATTAGAGATTGGATAAGTGCAGTGTTGGGACATGTAGTGTAGTTTATACTGTAATAGGATTGCACGGTAAGTGTGTTTCACCTATTATTATGCCTGTATTTGTTAGCCTGCGAGCGCGATTAGTCCTGTATTTGACAGTTATCTGTGTTTGTTGAAACATAGCTTTTTTTCTCGGTTGGATCGTAGCTCGGTGCTGGCTATGATTTACACTACGGAACCGTTGTTAGTCTGTCTAGTTTTCCCGTGATGCCTGTGCTGGCTACCACTGGTCTTTGTACCTTTGCTACCTGGTGCTAGGGTTATTTTTCTTGCTGTTTGTATAGTTGTTGCAGGCCGGTTAATTTTTGGTCAGTGTGTTTACTTTGTTCTCTATTTCTTTAGGAAACGCTAAAGTTACCTCTAGCGTATCCGCAGCTAGTTAGATCTAATTAAGTGTGTTTAAGTTAGGTTTAAATGCTACGGTTAATTATCGTGTTGCATGTGGTTGAATCAATAGAATTCGTTGAAGACAAGAATTTGTTGATACATCGCACGTTAGGCGCTGATAGGACAGCATATTCCTTGTCAATTAGAATCTACGGGGACAGTAGTCAACTGTCATTCTTTGTTTTTTCGTTTAGGGAACGCCTCATAGTTTTTGCGACGTTTTCTGAACGTACCAATGACTTTAAAATTGGTATTCACAGCTTTCTTGCTTGATGGTAAGCATTACGGGGACAGTGTGGAGAACAAGCTGGCAAGTTTAATTGTTCTGCCGTTGGGAAAGGCACTTAGCGGAATTCCCCAGTCTTGGTGTGGTAGACAAATCGCCGGCAACTCCTAAGCGAGCTCGTATAGCGCATTGATCGCTTTCTCGTGATATGAGGATAAATATGCAACTAAATACGACTAAAATACAAAAAATGCGATTTTAATCCAATTTGTTGTTGTGCGAAATTTCAACCAATGTTTGAGGTAAGCAGTTGACGGTAATATTTTCCATACAATTCGAACCCAAACAATTTTGCTTTCAATCGGTTTCGATTGTTTTCTAGATTGACTCGCAAAGTGACGCAGCTTATGTCAGTCATAACCTCTAACTGTTCCGTAGCCAACGTCGCTGTACGTATAAAAAATCGTGAAGTATACTCTGTAAACACACCTTTATCCTACTGCGCTCCGTTATTTTCGTACCGTCTAGTTGCTGCTTAATGCCTACATTAACATGAAATTTACTGAATATTGTTGATTAGTTTCAAATGGAAACGTTAATGCAGTCGCGGACCCAGGCAAGATTTTCACAGACACCTGGTTGGGAACCACTGTCCTAAAGAGAATAAGAATCCAAGAACCGTGCAGCCTCTGATTCACTTCCGCAACACCATTCTCTGCGATTCTAGAACAAGTGGGTTACGGACAATTGGGCATCAGGACATTTGGGTCCCAGACAAATGGGTCTCGGACAAATGGGCTCCAGGATAAATGGGTCTCAGACAAATGGGTTCCGAACAACTGGGTGCCGAACCTAACCCCAGCCCTGACCCATTTATCTGGGACCCAATTGTCCGGGACCCGTTTTTCCTGGTGCCCAATTGTCCGGGCCCATTTGTCCGGGACCCAATTGTCCAGGATGCATTTGTTCGGGACCCATTTGTCCGGGACCCAAATGTCAGAATACAATTGTAGCAGTGTCTTCGCCATATCACTCGAGTATAACGAACAAGAACGAATAAAGAAATCGAAGGGCTGTCGTATTTAGGGATGGGCATTTCAGAATAATTCGGTATTCTAGAAACATTAAACCGAATATAGAATTTCGGATCCTATTCTAGAATAATTATTCAAAATTTTGGAAACATAAAGCTATACATTTTGCCTTTTATTCAACGAAAATAACAACACAAATGCACCATTTTTCATTTATAACTCATTTTTATTGCAAAGCAAAATGTTAAGCATTTCCAAATTCTTTCTAGTCAGACGAGATCTCAAAGCAGATGCAGTTAAATTTGCTCTGGAAAGAGCAACTTTTACATTTACTTAAAAAATTTTAAAAAAAATAGAAAAAAAGAGATTAAGCTGCTTCGTTTGCAAAATTTGGTTAATTAGAATTATCATTTCGGTTCCAACTATTCAAAATAAATCGACTTTTTGGATTGGAATCTTTAAAGGATTCGGATCCGGAAGATTCGAAATTCTAGAATGCCCAGCCCTAGTCGTATCATTGCTGTTGTACGGTACTGTGGAAACGCGTAAATGTTGTATAAATTAGACAAGTGGGTGAGTCCGAACAGAAAAGAGATAAAACCCATATGCATGACTTCACTTGGTGTGATGTAAGCGCGCTTGGGAGTTTCAACAATTTTCCATAAGGCTTTAAAATATGGCCATTTCGGAAATGTTACGGATAGCTTAAAAAAAATAAGGCTTGCACCTATTTTTTTTAAAAAAGCACCCAATAACTTAAGTAACTTGTGAAGGCTTAATGTTTTATTAAAGCTTCAATTACTCCAAATACAAAACAGTTGCTTTTCGAAAAAACAGCGTACTTGCAGTCACTCCGCTTCTACACGAAAACGATGTCAAAGAGCGAGGCAACTGAGATTTTTAAATTGAACATTTAATGACATTTTTCAAGTAAGGCCTACATACTGTAATTAAGTATAAGCAATGCAATTCAAACGATGCACGTTCTAGCTGGGCCTAATCAGCCGCTGTATAAATAAAATTTAAAACAATTGAGAGTAGAGCATTAACACTTAGCTAAACAGCCAGTAACTTCGCAAGAATCTTTGTATTTGCTTTAACTGTTTCTAGTGGGCAAGCTAAAAAAGTATATTATAAGCGACTCCGGTCATTTTTTGTATTGATAGTCAATGTTTTCAGGAATAAATGCGCTATGAAACAAATTCTCGCAAAAATCAATTCTCTGATAAAAAGACGAGCATTCAAAGCTCATTGACTTTTAGAAATTTGTAATATATTTCAATACTTTAAAAAACACAAATAAGCTCTTTTTCTACAAGAACGACATCGCATTTGTGACCCAATCGATTTTGCACGCTGAAGATTTTATCAATGTTCAACAATAACAATTTCAATTTGGAACTGGCCGCAATACAATGTCGACAGAGGGCATATTTACCTTAGGTTGGCAAAGGAAATACATTCGATACAAGCTGCATGGTATTTACATAACATTAGCAACACCAAACAGCATAGGTTGCTGAAGCTATAGAGCAGCATTGAGATGAAATTCGTTAAATTATTCATAATTTCATTACAGCCTCTGCTGTTGATTCGAAAATTGATCACCTTCTACTTAGCTTGTACTGGTGTAATTTACCTGGGTTAGGCTACACAGTTTTTAACTACCACGCAAAATTTATTGAGCAATGCAAATGAAATGCAAATGAAGAGCAATGCTTGCCTAGATTTTTGCACGCATATCATACCAACCGTGGGCTGCGGCCTACTGTAAAATAAGTTTTATTTCGACCGACGAATAGTATATTACACCAGCAATTGTCAGAGACTACTTAAGTAAAACACCACAACTATTTTATACTTTGCAAGATTGCGGCTGATGAGATCAAAAATTAACAGGACAACAATGCGTGAGCATAACAGTGAAGTACAAAAACATCAAGTAAACGATAGGCTACATATCGTAATACAGGAATTGGGGAATGAGAAAAGCTTTTTTAAGATCTTTTACGGTGAAATAATCCAGTTTGTGTCGTTTCTTGCAGAGGATTAAAGTGCAGTTAAAAAATTTGATGCAGTTTACAAGACTTGTCTAGAAAGTAAGTAAGTTTATTTTTTCCTTAAGGCCCACGCAAAATATAACACCGTAAAACAAATATGTACATTGTGATTGAAAGGCAGGAAGCATCGAGGAATCTAAAGGTTATCAAAGTCGAGATGCTTCCTGACTGAACTGTATAAAACAGAGATGACGAACATGCAGCCCGCGAAAGAATTTCCTGCGGCCGGCGAACATTTTGGCCAGACCAATACTCTTGAACTTTCTTTTCCCCGCCTAATCTTTGCGATACGATATCAAAAGCTGAGCCCCCGATTGAACCACACGTGTATCACACAGGAGTCATACAAATGTACGCTACAAGCCTTTTATCTGTTTCAGGATTTAGCAGTTCATCAAATTTTGTGTAGTAATAATCATAACTTGTGTCCGTTGCAGCTTCAACATAGTGCAGTATGCGAGTAACTTTTTGAGTAAGAGCTTAGCCAACCTGGCAGTAGTAGGGATTATGTAAGTTTGCAGAAATGCATTGCTGAGCTAACCTTGTAGTACCATATATGCAAATTTTACAGCTTTTTTCAGGTACTTGTTATTTTGTTTTTCAAACAATATCTAATTAGTTGTTTATTTCGATGTCTTCAGCATGGAAACGAAAGATTGTACATGGATTTTTTGGTATTACTTCGGTTGTTCATTACTGCTGATGAACAATTTTTTTCGTTTTTAGCAGGTTTTATAATAAGGTCTACCGCCTATGATAAAAAAGTTATGCGGCCCGCTTGCTCATTGGTAAATGATAAAGTGGCCCGCGATAGCGAATAGGTTCGTCACCCCTGGTCAAAAAAGTACCACTAACGAAAGCTAGCGCTGCTGCAACATTGAAACATAGCGTCTCGTGAATCCAGAGGCTAGAACAGTTATTGTATGAATAAAATATGAAGCTGTACGGACTGCGGAAGTGCATACAGTAGAAAGCTTTTCTTGCTTGCAGTAGAAAGCTATACTGGATATTTCCATATAAGGGGACAAGTTAATGCGAAAGTTAGGTTTGTTAACTAATTTTCACACGTCTGTTAAAGTTGATTGCTAGCTTCAGCGCCAACTAATCGAGGAGGCCTACTAGACTAGTGGTTCTCAACCTTTTTATACCAGCGGACCGGTGAAAACTAAACAAAATGATAGCGGACGGGCCACAAAATATATCGCAATTACATAGTATAACATATTTCAGCAGTTAACCACCGCATTTGCTAACCACAGCTGAATTAATGGCAGAACATAATTCAATATTTTGGCATTGGTTACATATCTAAACACAAAAATTACCACAAAGTTTCAATTCTTTTAAAGGATAAACCTAATGTCAATTTACAGGTCTAGTGTATTGCAAAATCAACGCTAGTGGGAAATTTGTTGCTGCTTTGATGCTAATATAAGAGACAAACGGGCATCAAACAGATTTTTTCGCTTTATTTTTATTAGAACCAGAGGTGATAAAATTTTTTCGCATGATTGGTGGAAAGATGTTTTGGGAACGGCAAAAACATTTACGCGGACCGGCGGCTGGAAACCACTGTTACTACTAGACTACGTTATTAAACTTGGCCACATTTTAACACAGCTTAAAAACGCTGGAATATGTGTATGAATATGCCATTAATCAAGTTCTTGCTTTTCAAAACAATTCTATTCGCTCTTTCCTATTTTATCAAATACGTCGTGTTTTGCGATGACTTCGGTCACAGCATGTAGGCTGTGCCTCAAGCAAATAAACAAATCTTCACGAAAGTTAATAAGCTAAAAATGCTTTGTAGATATATCAGAGTTGGCCAAGCGGTAAAATTATATTGACATGCGGTTACTTCGGTAAAAGTTTTCGTTATTTAAATTGATTCGATATGTTGATGCCTCAAAAAGTTATGTTTTTTTTTTATTCGAAGAAGGTTTAGAAGGGCTTGTGTTGAACTTTTGTTTCTAAGTTACACAAAGCTCTATACATCGTGCATAAAAAGAAAATGTTAGACATTTGGTCTGCAAAATGATGTTCCACGAGCTTACGGCTCTGACCATGGGAACTGAATGCGAGAAACTGGGTGAGTGTTTACTGCTGATCTAACAAAGTTACCGTAGCCTGCACAAAATAAAAAATTCTACTTACAATCTTACTCCGGTCGCAAATGCTTGAAATTTCACAACTCAAAACATTTTCCTCAATCGCTGTCTTCTGGTCCGGTTTCAACGTTTTTGATGTCTCAATCAGTTGCTGGTCGTTTTTCATTGTTAGGCGCGATAACTTGCGCTCGGTGTTGGCCGACTTCGACGACATTCTCCCCACAGGTTTGTCATAGAACAGCGAATGAAGGCGCGTAGCCGCATGAAAAAATGCGAAATATCCTTTTTTCGCTTTCACCAAGCAGGAATGCAGCCTTTACGCAAGTAATGATAGCAGATAGACCAATACAGGCAAAGCTGTTCCTAAAAATCATAATTTATCAAAAAGACTAGCTTGTTATGAAACTCTTCACTCTTCGGACTACTTTTTCTACGGCGCTAAGGGCTAGATTTTTTTTGGAAAATGACCAAAAAAAAGAACTTCATTTAGCATTTCCAACGAAACTCACGATTTCATGCTTAGATGGATTTTGTATCCAATCAGTCTTTGGCTTAACACAAAACACTTTAGCCTAAATTACGAGTTTATCTGCTCGTCAAGTGCGTTCTCGTCCTCTCTTGTTTATAAGTGCCACTTAATCACTACAAACGACATTTTTCACCTTAATATTTTGCGAGCATTACATTCATGTTTTGATTTTTATGGTATATGGACCTGTCATCTGGTGCTAGATTCAGAGCTGCTAAGCGGCATTTTTTAAAGTCCAATGGTCTGTCAGGTTGTTGTGTTTCATCACGAAATATGTGGAAAGACTTTCAGTCCTGCGTGATGAGCTTAAGTCACGCCTTGATTCTTAGCGATTCTCACAATAGCAGTAACCTATAGGCTTCAAACCGTTCTGCAATGGCCGGAACAGTCCTAAAATTGACGTCTGGCTTTCAGTGTCTTGGGCTGGGTCACTTTTGCTTCGGAAGTAACTGATAATTCCTTGTCATAACGAGAGTTTATTACATACTGTATCTGTGGACTGTATTTGTAAATTGACATTCACACGTCTTTGAAATTTAACTAGTTCTCATCCTTGAATTGCAGAGTGCTTGTTGCAACATTTCAAGTCTTTTTCCTGCTTTTTGTAGGTGAAAATATATTTTTCTCTATTATATTATTGAAAATACCATAAAGTTGCAATAGCCAGCAAATTTAAAATTGACAGCATTTTTATTAAAAAACTGAACGTTTTCGATCCATTTCTTCAGGTCCTCATCCGAGAAAAAGTATGCTTTTTACAGTAACAGCCAGGGATATAGAACTGGGCCGTTAGCGGACCACTAAAAAGACCGGTTAACGACTTGTTAGCTGGTCTCTTAGCGGCCCATGCCATCTCTACAGAAAGATCTAAGGAGCAAGGTTTCTATTTCTGTAAGTGCCTGCTGGCCGCATAAAATTATCTCGCGGGCCATAAATTGCCATCCCTGGCATAGTTGATAGCTATTCACTATATAGACATGAGCAAGTGACTTATTTCAAATTTTTGGGGGTTTTGCAATCTGCAGTGTGCACATTTACAGAAATGTGTCAACTAAATTAAGAATTTTTTCCGCGAGCATTGGGTTTTAGACTTGAATAAAATTTAAAAAGAATGATTCTCAAAATGTAAAAAAGACAAAATGACCGGGTTAGCGTCAAGTCGGAAGGCAATCGGTAGTCCTTAAAAAAGTTGTGGTTCAGCAAGACGATCAGTTGAAATTAAAAAAACATTTCCCTACATCAGTTAACTTAAGATGCACAATTTGCACATAGGTTGGAAGGTTTTGCTATGCGTCGCGGATACTGCGGTCTTATTCTAGGTAGGTGGAGTCCCTGGCGACTTTTATCAAATAGGTTAGTGTTAGCGGGCACGGACGAGAACCTCGCCAAGATTGCTCGAATAGAGGTGCCGTTGCCAGTGACACAAATTTCTGTGGACAGCGTCTTTTCGAGCTTGAAATATGTGCTAAATGATTTAAGGATGCGTTTTGAGGTTGATGTAGTTGATGCCATTCTGGTTCTTCGTGCTAATAATTAAGATAGAACGACTTGTGTCTTCTGCATGTTATCTTTTACGTTGTTACACAAAACTTGTGGAATGACACTGACCGTTTGTAAAAAAAATTTCGTCACGTTTGTGCAAAAACTGCGTAAGCCGTTTTTTTGTGTTTTGAAAAAACGCATGTGATTGTTTGTATTTACTATTGTGCCACAACAAAATAACAATGGACGAAAGACTGAATGGTTTCATCGTATGTATTGTGTTATTTTATGATTTATTGTCACTTTAATGCGCTGATTTACGCATTTTAGAAACTGGAGCATAACTCGCGAAAACGTCTATATATTTCTCCAAAAAATGTGTCAGGCGTTAGCGCTGACCCAGCAGAACAACAGAAAAACTCAATTTCACCAAAAAATGACTTAAGCAGTCTTTGCTCTAACGTGACGATTTGTAAAATATAAGAATTCAAAATTGCTCGAAAAATCGAAATAATCAAAAATCGCACAAATAATTGCAAATGCTAACACAAAAAATCGCATCGAAAAAATTTAGATAATCGCAACAAAAATCGCATCGTCAGTTTAAGTGAAGTATCACATCGCTCATCGCATCGCAGTTTGACAGTCGTTACAAATATCGCAGAAGCTCTTCGAAGCGATGCGATTACCATCCCTGGTAACAGCAATGCTTTCGAAGTATGTATTTTAAATAGCTAAAGAGAACTCTGGTAGTACAGTAAATAAAAATTATAATTGATGATACAACACAGTACGTGCAATTATTAAATCACATTAAGACAATGTTAGAGCAAAGCATATTGACGGCCAACGTATTACGAGTACTCAGCATTAATTACCAAGATTATGCAACGATATAATATCGAGTGTAAACAAAAGCAATACCAGTATTAAAACACATTTAACAGAAACGAAGACCCCCTGGCATACAACTGAAATTTAATTTGGGATTCTGTTTTTTGTTTATGAATAAGGCTTACTGAATACTGGTCTCATATAATTCATTATTACACTTTTGCACAACTTTAAAATTATTTACCGTTAAACTTTCAGATTTGCATTTTTCACATGTTAAAATGTGATCTTTTACAGCAGTTATTTTTTAATTTAATTGTAGGCTCAAATACTCGCTTGCTGTAATACCGATGTATGACATTGTTGTCTTAATATGATTTAATAAATTGCACGCACTGTGTCGTTTCATCAATCATAATATTGACTGTACTACCATTAAAATACTATCATTTCGAAAGTTTTGCCGTTATTGTAAAAAGCATAATTTTTCTCTGATGAGGACGTGAAGAAATGGATCGAAAACGTTCAGTTTTTTTATAAAAATGCTATCAATTTTAAATTTGCTGGCTATTGCAACTTTATGATACAGAAAAAGTACCTCCTTGCCGAAGCTTTACTATGGATTGAGCAGCAAAAGAGGAATTCTGGTGAGTACCTTCAGAGCCTTAGGAAGGCAAAAAAGTGAGCTAACAAAACTTGGACTTGACCTGAAGTATTTTGAAACATGCTTAGATTTAAATCTTTGCCCGAGTCTTTCAGATTCAAGCCCCCAAAATTTCAAGTCTACAAAAATAGCTGAGAATTCTATCAAGTGGTAGTTCGGAAAAAGCCTAAAGTAACAAAAAGAGAAAAGAAAGCGGCTGAATTCACGTTTAATGGTCAAAAAAGAGACATTTTCGCAAAACTGATTTTTGTGGAAAAATCTTGTTTCATATCTCTACTCACAAAGCAATTCAAACAATTTGCCACACCTTACATTGCTACTCATGAAAAAAAGCTAATCAATTTATGGCGAAGACAATCCAACAAATGTCTTTAATGTGTGATGAATCTTAGCGACAAGAATTAAATCTGAGGGAAAAAATGCTCTAAAATTTGGACTCAATGATCATATCTTACCGAAAAAGATACAAAAGGATAAACTTAAGATCAGTATTGAGAAATTATTTTATAGTTTGAAGCGAAACACAGATGTTGATATGGACGACGAAACAAAAGATGAGCTTAAATTTCTGATGAAAAAATTTACAAAGGACATTCATCACGCATGTTCAACGAGAATGAAGCAATCTCTTCATTGCACTTTAAACAAATTATGCCAAGATTTGAAAATGAAGGTATGTCGCTATGACAAAGGTAATGGAGTTGCAATTCTTAATTCTACGGATTATTGTGAAAAGCTGAATAAAATTGTGAATGACCGGTCTAAATTTGTTGAGTTACAAATTGATTCAAATAAATACCCGCTGATTGCAAAAAAAAAACTCTTTGGCATATTACATCAGAAAATACCTAAATTCAGTCAAGGGCTATGCAAAGTTGATATCATCAAATAGTACTGCCATAAAACTGTATGGAATGGCAAAAGTACACCAAGCCAATGTACCCACCCGCAGTATCAATGATCGGCATTCCTAAATATGAGCCATCTAAACTTTTAGACAAATTTATAAAACCGCAGCCTACTTACCGGAAAGATACTTACTGAAATCCACCGACCACTTTACAGAAAAATTGAAACAATTTCAGTTTAGTACAAATCAAGTAATGTTTAGTTTTCTTGATGAGTTGTTTTTGTTTACGAACGTTCCTTTGTCAAAAACCATAGACTAGAGCTTATTGCAGATCAAATATAGACCGAAAACAATTTAAATGCAGCTCCTTTCAATAGAGATCTTTAAAAAGTTAATGTTTTTGGTTACATAAGGAATTTTTATGTTCAATGATCGCTAGTACAAACAAATTGACGGAGTGACAATGGGCTCCCCACTTGGACCAACACTAGCCAATTTCTTCTTGAGACACTTAGAAGAAAACATATTTGTTCAAAATTCATCGGCAGCTCCCAAACTGTACCTGCGTTATATTGATGACGTTTATGCAATTTTTGACGACGACAACTCCTGCCGTCCTGCTCTTCTTTTTTATCTATCCTCAATTCACAACATAAAGATATCAAATTTACAGTAGAAAAAGCAACAAAAACACTCTCATTCTTGGACGTAGAAATTAATACCACCGGCAATGGGTTCGAAAGCTGGATTTGGTGCAAGAAAGCAAACACAGTAGTTATTCTTAATTGCAACGCAATATGTCCTAAATCTTGGAAAACTGGTCTGCTGATTATGTGTCCACCGGAAAGAGCAAAAACGCTCCATATTTTCAAAGAATGCCTACCCAACTGGTTTTTTGAAAATGCCCTCCGAAAATTTGAAGATCGCGAGAAAAAAGCGAAAAAGGCAAAGAAGAAAAAGAGTATTTGCGTAGAATTGGCTCACCATATTTCGGGAAACCCTCACACAAATTTGCAAAACGTCTCTCAGCTCTAGTCAAAACAAAGTTCCAAATAGACTTATCCTTCTACTACACTTCCTTTAAAATCGGATCCTTTTTTAATTTGAAGTGCTCACGTTCTCATGCTCAGCTGTCAAATGTTGTGTATAAATTTACATGTTTGCGCGAAGCAACAATGTCATACATCGGTGTTACAGCAAGTCGGTGAAGCTACCCTACGAATCGAATCTAATCCTATGATCAGGCTTCCATGCATACCCAAGTAGGATAATCTTTCTCGCAACCTTTTGCTGACCTTCTTAATTTGTCTTCTTGCGTTTGTTTTCGGCACTTTGCGTAAATTAAGCTTCCTTCTGACTGTTGCGAAATTCATAATTGTTAAATTAACTTTAATCTTGTTTTTGCATCTTCCGCATTATTTTAGTTTATTTATTTTAAGCTACCGCTGTTTGGCTGCAGGTCTCTGCATGTCATGTAATTGATCTTGAAATTTCTTTTGCGACCATGTTATTTTGTTGCAGTTTTGAGTTGGCATTGCAGCGGCCAGACGTGTTTCATTGATAGACGCTCTGTTGTAGAAATCGTGAGTTTAGATGCAAGTAATAATATGGTATTGTAGTACACTGATAAATTAGTGATTTCAAACTGTACTACATTCCACTGTTAAAATTCATTAAGGTTACAGATACTGTTTGAATGTCTATTTCGATTGCAGATACTGTTTTGAATGTCTGTAATCTGTAGTGCTGCTTTAGTCCTAGCTGTTAAATGTTTGTTGTACTCTTGTGAAGCAACAGTCGGTAAGTGTCATTTTCTTTATGTTAACTTTATTTATTACGTTATGCAACAGTGTATTTATTTTTAATTAGTTAGCGTCATTACTTTATTCTTGTAGTTATTTAATTTACCCGCACCTTTGTTTTAGTTTGCGTCTTT
Organism: Trididemnum miniatum; assembly: GCA_964006365.1. NCBI lineage: Eukaryota > Metazoa > Chordata > Ascidiacea > Aplousobranchia > Didemnidae > Trididemnum > Trididemnum miniatum. The sequence continues at coordinate 9,231,953 of OZ023240.1, read as the reverse complement.
TCTTCATAATCGATTTATTTAATGTGTTATAATTGTTAATAGAATTTAATGTTATAATCGTTAATAGAAAACCAAGAAAACAAGAAAATTGCGCGTTTTCGGATACACAGGAGGAATTAGGACCTCGCAGCATCTACAATCGGTATGACAACACGACATTTAGGCATTACAGCAAGCGAGTATTTGAGCCTACAACTACATTTAAAAAAAAACTACTGTAAAAGATCACATTTTACCTTGTGAAAAATGCAAATCTGAAAGTTTAACGGTAAATAATTTTAAAGTTGTGCAAAAGTGTAATAATGAAAAATATGAGATCAGTATTCAATAAGCCTTATTCACAAAAAGAAACAGAATCCCAAATTAAAATTTCAGTTATATGCCAGTGGGTCTTCGTTTCTGTTAAATGTGTTTTAATGTTGGTATTGCTTTTGTTTATGTTCTTTGAAATGTCGTATAGTAGTCGTGGGAATTAATCATGCTGAGTACTCGTAATACGTACGTTGGCCGTCAATATGCTTTGCTCTAACATCGTCTTAATATGATTTAATAAATTGCACGTACTGTGTTGTATCATCATAATATTTACTGTACTACCATTTAAAATACCATTATTTCGAAAGTTTGCTGTTACTGTAAAAAATAATTTTTCTCGGATGAGGACCTGAAGAAATGGATCGAAAACGTTCAGTTTTTCAATAAAAATGCTGTCAATTTTAAATTTGCTGGCTATTGCAACTTCATGGTATAGAAAAAGTACCTCTATACCGAAGCTTTATTATTGAAAATATAACCGAACAGTCTGTTTCATCCGAAACCGGTATCATCTAAAGTAGTATTTTATATGACAGTGGTAGGCTTTATTTTTGCTGATACAAGCTATTGCCTCTGACCCTGTCATTGATTGCATTTTGAAAAACTGATTGGAACCGTGCACTGTTATTTTTAAAACTAGGTGCTTTTTGGTGTTCAAACACCGAAGGATTGTGGTACTAACCCAACGGTTCCCAACCTTTGTTTCTTCGTTACCCATTCGCGATATGACTGATTCTCTAATACCCACAACTTACATGTTTTAAACTAATCTAAAGCGAAATGCATCTTGACGTTAAGGCAGTGGTTCTCAGCCTTTTTAGCCCGTAGACTATTTCCAAGTAAGCCTAAATATACGCGGACTCAAGTCACTCATAGATATGAAAACAAGGTTGTTCGATAACTGATGGTCACACGTGGCGAATGCATTTTTGTGCTGTAGTCGCTGCTATGCTATGTCTACTCCGCGAAAGCAGTGGCGTAGCGAGAAGTTTTAAAAGGGAGGGGAGGGCAATACTTTCTGTATTTTTTCATGTGTATTTTCTTCCTCAGAACTGATTTCAAGCTGATTGAGAATCAAGAAAGGCTCTAGGAGGGTCCGGGGGTATGCTCCCCTAGAAAAATTTTAAAAATCTACATGCTGTAATGGCTATTTTTGTGCTTTTTGAGTAGTTTTACGCAAATTTTGTTTAAACTTTTTGACCTTAATTTTGAGTGCTTCGCCAAATACGATGCATTTTGTTCGCACATTTTCGATTATGCTTACGTAAAGCTTATCGCTATCAAACAGGTTCGAAATTATGGAAAATTTGTAGGCATGTACATCAAAAACACTTTTTCGATGGTTTTTGTAGCTTAGGACCATCAGGGGCGGATCCAGAAGGCCAGGGGGGGGGTAGGATAAGGGGTATGCATCCTCCTACCACTCATTTTGAAAAGTGTTTTTGATGTGTTTTTTGATCTCTTTTGATGGTTTTTGTAGCTTAGGACCAGGGGCGGATCCAGGGGGGGGTAGGATAAGGGGTATGCATCCTCCTACCAACCATTTTCAAGAGTCTGGCACATTGCAGTCACTTGGCACCATTAATTTTGTTCATTTTTACTAAAAGGCAGAGTTAAAAGGGAGGGCATGTCACAATGCCCTCCCTAAATATGTTCCCGACCTCTCTAAATACCCTAAATACCTCCCTAAATACGCTCCCGACCCCCCCTCCCTAAATACGCTCCCGACCGAAACCATTGATTTGGAAGCTGAAATTTTACATTCATGCTGAAAAATTGGCTACGTGAAATAAACCGTTTCAATTTTTTTTAGTTTGTTCAGTTCGTTTTTATAGCAATCTTTTTCGTTTTTTGGTTATTTATTTATTTATTTTTTGGTGACTCTTCATTGTCAATATGTAATTCTGCAACTGTCAATTCCTGCGTCACTTTGTTCATGTTATGCTCTCTAGCATTTTTCTTCATAGTTTTCATTACCAGTGTCCCACCAAGCTCTGAAGTTTCTGTATGTTCAAGAATTTGACAATGTCTTTTTCAGACCATTTTAAAATTTGCCACTTTATCATATCCTTTTTTGTAACACCCGGTATATTCCTTTTTTTAACTCGTACATGCTGACAATATGAGCTCGCGAATGTTTTGTAGTAGGACTTTTTTGAGGGACAAACGCCCAGTTTTTTTTTTTTTTTTCAGGTGTTTAGGGGCGTATCCAGAAGGGCCGCTGGGGCTAAATGCGCATAACTTTCGTGGTGTGAAGTTTTTTTTGCTCTTCACTTGATTTTGGGCGGAAAATTGCACATTTGCGGACGTGATGACCTTTTTTTTGCTCTTCAAATTCGCTTTTTAACACAGTAACTTACCGTACCTGTAAGTTTCGCGGACTCGTCCACGCCCTTCCGCAGACTCAAATGAGTTCGCGGACTCGGGGTTGAGAAACACTGCGTTAAGGTTACGAGTTCTGATTTGCTACTATTTGCGACAATGTTAAAATAGTTCCAAGAAGAGCTTCAGGAATAGCGTTGCTTGAGTTTCATAAGATGCTGCTAAATTACATTTAGAGATATATGGAGGTATATAGGCCTACCATCTATCTTACGTGATTATGATCGAGTTTTGCTGCTTTTAACGGCATATTGCCTATATATGCTTCTCCGCGCAAGTCAAATTTTTTTTATGATGAGTTGATTTTCCAAATGGTTACTGTGGTACCATGCAAAAGCATTAGTTTTAAGCTGGTTGCATAGAAAAAGCTCCAGATATTAAGATACTCCAAAGCTATTTTCCGCAAACGAATTGATTGGTTTTAGGTTTGCTCGAAATGGTCTTGATCAAGATTTGCTGAATTATCTTGCGCGGCAACATCTTGTGCAAAACGACATGAATATGTACATACATGATACAGCACTGTGCTTTCAGTAATTTGGACTGCCCACGTTGCCAGCGTTTTTAAACAATCAGCATTGAAAGATAACGCCAGAAAGGACTCAAATCATTTGAAACAAATGATGTAAGAAGCAAGGCCAAGACCAGCGCAAAAGCTTGAAAAACAAAAATATATCGGGATTGAGTGAATAAAGTCTTTTACAAGTTCATAAATGCAAAAGGCCAACCGGTTTACTAATGAGTTGCTGAAACTTTTACGGACAGGTACGTAAAAAACAACAAAAAATGCTATCGCAATAACAAAAATGTCAAGAAAACTGCAGAAGATCCGGTTATAGCTAGATTACGTCACTCACAATGTTACAAGACGATGTTTGGAGTCATGGAGTCATTTTAAGTTGATAATCAGGCCAACTTTCTTCGGCTTACGACCTATGTTTGGCCTTTTAAAAGTTGCAATTAGTTTGTGAAAAAGCTGTGAGCTTGTTGAATGTTAAGGTAAATCGAGCTAAACAATGAATCAAACGGGTAACCTGTCTTGAGATCTAGTGTGATTCAAAGTCCGTATAACTTCGTATTAGTTGCGCGGACAAAATGGAGCAGAAAGTATGGAAGTCAAACTGGTTCTAAAAAGACAAACGCGGCATATCTTTTCAAATGTAAAAACGCTGGAAAGTGTTAAAAAAAAGATCATAACTTTAGTTCTGCTAGTTGGATTTCAAAAATTTCAACTGCGTGATGAACCTCTTGATTCTAGCTCGGAGCGTTGTTTTACTTCGGAGCGTCGTTTTTACGACGACCATGATCGCAAGGTTAATGGTTCAACTACCAACCTAGTCTCGTTGTTGCGTCCTTGGATAAAATGCTTCACAATGATTATCTCTGCTTGGTGGAATCTGGCAAGCAGCAAATTAAAGAAGTCAGAAGCAAAATTCAACCGGAAAACTTGGAAACAAAGGCAACTCCTAAGCAAGTCTGGATTCGTCCTACGCATAGCGCCTCCGTCGCTTTCTCGTGATAGGAGGATAAAAATGAAAAAATCAATCAATTTTTAAAACAAATTTCAAAAAAATTGGTTGTGTTGTAGGGACTTCACGTGATAAATAAATTGGATAATGGACATTAATTTTTGAAGCGGTTTTTAAGCTAATAGCATTTCTTGCTACTGTATTTCAAAGCATAATTATGACGCACATTTGCAAAAGGCTGTTAGTTGCTTCAAATTAAATAGGTTCAGTCCCAAAAATTTAAACTTCAACATGAAATTAGCCAAGCTATAGGTCGTGGTTTTCCAAGCTTTCGAAATTTATCGCGAGAAAATGATTGTGTAAATCGTTTTAAACCTCAGGTAAAAGTAGGCTTCATTGAATATACAGTAGAACTAGATTTTTGCAACCATTATTTTTGGTTTGACACATCGTCCAAGGTGAAGCATGACAGAACATCGTTACTACGCATCTACCATGATTGCAAAAATCTACTTCTATACAACAAAACATACTTTTCTTACTTACCATGTAAAGTCCCTAAAACACAACTAATTTTCTTGAGATTTGTTTTAAACAATAGCCAAAATCAAAAGCTTCACGATCTATAGTTGAAATTTTTATAATCCCACAAACAAAACTAAAGTTATGTTCTTTTTTGTAACACTTTTAAGCGTTTTCACGGTTTATAAAAGATAACGGGCGTTTGTCTTTTTGGAACCAGTTTGCTCTCCGTTGTCACTTCAATGTAATCAATGATCCGCGCAACTTATACGAAACTATACAAACTTTGCTGTAATCCAAAATACTGCTGACTCTTTTGCAGAATTATTTCTTTCGTCCTAATTAAGCAACTCTAATTGGAAGTTTATTTCTAATTCTGCCCCCTAGAATGTCTTGTTTTATTTCATCATTGTTAATTCCGCTGAATACTGCTGAGAATACTGTGACTTGTGATACTGATTGTAATCTGCTGCACCATGACCTAGTGGTTAAGAGCGTTCGTCTTGGAAGCTGGTAGACTGGGTTCTATTCTCAGTCGGGTCAAACCAAAGACTTTAAAACTGGTATCTGCTGTCACACTTGCTAAACGCTCAGCAATTAAGTGTAGCCCGGAGAATGAAATGAACAGAGAAGAAAATACGTCAGTGAATTCTTGACAAAACTTAGTTCTGGCGCTAAAGGATCTTAGTAGTTGTAAAGCGCCATAAAACCACACAACATTTCAGTTACGGTTTGCAACCGCTAAGGTTAGCAGCATCTTGTCAACACAGAACTTTAAATGAAGATAATATGAAACGCAGTAAACTTTAAGCGTCAGATTCGAAATGTGTGATATTATTTTCTATTTGAGTAAGATAGTTAATACTGTTAAAGAATACTACTGTTTTGAGATTTGTTTAAAGCTATAACAAACTGACGTGGATGTAGTAGAGGGACCTACAGAAAAAATTACTGTTGAGGAAGTGATGACTGCGTTAAGAAAAATCAACTCAGGGAAAGCTACCGGGCCATCGGAGGTAGATTCCGAAATGATAACTGCATCTGGTGATGCAAGGATTAAAGCAATGGTGGAACTTTATCAACGTGTGTTGGATGGTAGAGGCATGCCGAGGAAGAATGGAAGATTAGTGTGGTTGTACCTAGGGAGATGTAATGAGTAGTGGTGCATATAGCGGAGTGAAGTTGCTAGAACATGCAAAGAAGATCGTGGAAAGGGTTTCAGAAACGGGAATTTGATGGTTAGTAAACAGGAACAAGATGCAATTTGGTCTTATGCCTGGAAGAGGAACAGTAGATGCTCTGATTATTCTTCGCAGAATGCAACTGTAATATCAAGATAAGGGAAAAAGCTGTATATGTGTTTCGTAGATTTTGAGAAAGCATTTGATGGAGTTTCGAGAAAAGTTATGGAATGGGCGATAAGGAAGAAGGAAGTTCCAGAGGTAATGGTCAAAGCAGTGATGAGTCTGTATAACGGAGCAATGACAAAAGTCAAGGTGGGATCAGGTTTATCCGATGAATTCTCCGTAAATGATGGTGTCCACCAAGGATCATTGTTGTCACCACTGTTGTTTGCGATTGTGGTTGATGCAGTGACTGAAAGAGTAAGGGACGGTTTAGTCAATGAAATTTTATATGCACATGTCTTGGTTTTGGTTGGCGAGACCATGATAAATTTAAGGGACAAATTCTGGCCATGGAAAGATGCGTTTGAAGGAAAGGGAATGACCGTAAGCCTTGATAAAAAGAAAATGATGGTGAGTGGGTTGGAAGAGAAAGTTACAGAGAGCAAGATTGATCCATGTGGTGTATGCGGAAGGAGGGTAAAAGTCAACGCAGTCTTTTGTACAAACAGCGCGAGGTGGGTACACGGAAGATGTACATTCATGAAAAGAGTCACCAATAGCCTGGCCAAGAATTTTGTTTGCACATCATGTACAACTTTAAATGAGCATGGCGTGGAATCAATTGAGAATTTATGCGATGGAGTGAAAACAGTGAATGAGTTTGGTTATTTTAGAGACAAATTAAAAAGTAGTGTTGAATGTGAGGCTGCTGTTACAGCAAGAATGACAATTAGATGGATTAAGTTCAGAGAGTGTAGTGAGATATTGCTTGGAAAAAGATTTTCGTTAAAGATCAAAGCAAGAGTTTTTCAGAGTTGTGTACGGTCTGCAATGTTGTATGGCAGTGAAACGTGGTGTTTGGGAGAAAAAAATGGGTATCTTGAGAAGAACAGAAAGAGCAATGGTGAAGGCAATGTGTAATGCCAAACTAGCTGACGGGAAAAATACAGAAGATATGATGGATATGTTGGGATTGAATCAAACCATAAATAAAATGGCCTAAGCAAGTGGAGTGAGATGGTTGGGGCATGTTTTGAGAAAAGAGGATGGTGATGTAGTAAGGAATGCTTTAGAATTTAATGTCGGGAGACGAAAAAAGAGAGGACGACCGAAAAGAACGTGGAGAAAGCAAGTAGAACAGTGGTTCATAACCTTTTTTTTTTTTTCATTACCCATTTTTGATGAGACTGATCTTTAATTACCCGCAACAATCTACGACTGAAGTTTACCTCAGTTATATCAATCTGTGAGGTGTAAAAAAATAGGTCTATACGTCTGCAGGTGTCCTGTTTTTGTAAAAATATCGGTGAAAAGCAAAAAAATGCTTTCAAGCATGTATTTTTGACAATGGTGTCTCATTACCCACCGAAGAATCACATATTACCCCTCGGGGGTAATTTACGCCCAGGTTGGGAACCACTGAAGTAGAAAAAGAGCGCTTGAAGGCTAGTCTGAAATTGAGGGATGCCTACAATAAAACTAAATGGAGAGAGAGAGTGCGAGCGATTTCCATGAGGTCTATACGGCCACCTCCATTAAATGGGGACAACACCGTTTAATGGCATCATAAAGACTGTAAACGATTATTGTTTCTGCATTCTACAATCTATTTGTTTTCCCGATTGTCCTGCAAAACAGTCGGTAAATCCCATTGTGTAATTGTGATAATAACTATTATCAGTTTTTTAAGGCGTTCTGAGGAACCGAATTGGTCTCTTAAAATCTGCTCCTACAGTATATTGCAGAAAGCTGCGTTTTACGTTATTAAAAATTTGCGGTCTTTCAAAATCGCTTAACGGTTCCTCAAGCCAAACCTTAAAAAAACACTAACTATAATATTATTTCGCGAGTCTTGGTAGTTCGTATGGTTCACTGCAATTATGTGGGAAGTTAGTGCCTTGTCTTAAAAATGATGAGCGTTTAACTAATTATTAATTTGCGCTTTAACTTTACTTTGCGTTTACTTGTTGTACATAATCTGTATCCGTTTTATTTAATAGAAACCGCTTAAACACCAATAAGTGCGTTGACTACCAATGGACGAGAAGTTGCAGTAACATTGAATATGGAAATCGAAGATCATAACGATTTTAATCAACAGCTCTCCAAGAATTGCTGAAATAATATGTTTTCCAATTTGCAAAATAGACACTTGGGTTGTCAAAGCAAAACGCCTCGGTAAATCAAATTCAGTACACTGTAAACACATATCAAACATTGGAAATGGTTAGAACTGTTTCTAAATACAAAGTTGATGCTACTTCAAGATTAAGCAGTAAGCCTACGCCTGATTGCCGGCAGCTCTCAAAAGTATTCAGCAAGTACAAGTGTTGAACCATTAGAATAACGAAATATCGCTTTCGTCAACACACTTACAAAAGTGTTACAACAGTTTCAAAGAGATTGAGGAAAAGCGTTACTTGAATTGTTCGTGCTGCCAATTTACAAAATAAAACACATGTGAAAGAAGATTCCATCTATCTGTTGTGAATATGATCGGGGGTTCCTGCTTTCTATTGCATATTGGCCTATTTTTATTATACGACGTGTTATACCTGATGGGATACTCAAAAATCCAGGTTTTGGTGCAATTTTAATGGGTAATTTAGCGTAGGGCTTGTGTTTCATTTCACATATACTACCAATAATGTCAATTATTAAAAATAACTTACTATATATTTTGTGACATTTAAAATTACAACTTAATAAGCTCTAGGTATCCCTAAACACACAAAGAGGGAATGGGGGCGTGTAACACTCCAACTGCAAGAAATACAGTAGTTGAAACAGTCTGCCGCCCCCCACAAAGTTTTTGCGTGGCTGCGTTTCTGTCAAAGTATACAAATTTTAAATATCCAGGGGATTTGAATTATCTTTTGAGTAGGCTTAGGTCATTGTTGGTCATTAAGCAGGTGAGTTTCTTCATTTTCACTCTCATTGTTTATCGAGTCCAGCCCTGCTTCTAAACGTCTGTATCTCGGCTTGAGCCATAGACTGATGAAGAATGCAGCAAACACAATAGCACAGTGATACACTAGAACACCTAATCCACCAAATTTGTCAAAAATATACCTGAATGTTAAACTAATTAATATTGAACCTGGAGTAACAACAAATCTAAGTAACAAATCTACAAAACTGGGCTTAGTTGGATACAAATGCTGATAAGTTAGTTCTCTCAAGGGAACCAAGAAACAATTTTGCAAAAATCCAAACAAACCGCTAAAAACAAATACACCAGCAATGCTACGGAAATAATAACTTACAGTCTTACTCACTATTGAAACTACCCAAAAGAAAAGACAAACTGATGATAGCATTTTATAGTTCTTGTTGTAATTAACTAATTGCCCTGATGCAGCCGCCCCCAATATCGATCCGATGTCCAACACCACAAAAACATAACCGGACATAATATTAGCTGTACCTACGTAACCCAATTCAATAAAAACTCACGCAAAACTTGACCCATTAGAAATTTTTGGATCATGTAGCAGCTAATAGAAATAGTTCTTATCATCAAAATTTGCAGAAACAAAATATTTTGTAAATGCTGTTTGAATTCATCGAAAAAACTTTTGACGACGGTCCCTATGTTTTCATCGTTTTTGAAATTACTATGCCTAATAATAATACTGCTTGTGCGTTGGTGGGAGGAGTGGGAGGCCTATCAGCATAAAACAGCACAAAAAATATTAATGTCGCAACTGAAACAAACAGTAATGTCGATGAAATGGCGATGAATCTTATTTCGTTTGCATGAAACCAATCTTCAGTTGCTTGATTTTTGGTTGAATTGATGCGATTTTCACTTGTCTCATTCATTGACTGAGGAGGGGGAGATATCAGTATGCTGCTTGGAATTAGATATCCAAGAAGGGAACCCAATTGACTGCCAATTCCATAAGCACTTAAAGCTGTTCCGATCTGTTGCTCTGGAAACCAGTTGATAGAAAAAGATGAAGATGCAGCTTCTAATATAACAAAAGCAAATCCGAATACGAATTTGGTTACGAAAATCATTGGATAAATTTTGGGGAAAATGTACGATGCCAGAAAAAACGATATTGTGAAAACTATGCAAGCAGCCATTGCAATTGTTAGTTGTCGAATGGAAACTCTGCTAGTTGACATAGCTACCAAGAGACTAGCTAGTACAATTCCTGGCAATTGTATCAATGTAATCCAATCAATTGATACATAAGTTGTTTGGAAATAGGCAACATAAACATCATTGACGATTCCCACCATTCCTGCAACTATTCTGGAAATTACTGCTGCGATTGCAATAAAGAAAATAATACACCATCTTATACTGTACAGTTTATATTCTTCTGTTGAATCAACATTAATAGTCATGCTGACAACTCTTGCCTGTGTACAAGAACTCGCTTATTGTATACATGGCTTATATAGGCTCGATGGATCACTTATATTATAAAGTGCATCATGATTTTCGTGAAATATCATGCTCAAAAAAATTGAATTAGGCTTCTATCAGTCAATTAACTAATCACGTAATCGTCGTCAATGGCGGCTTGTGGCCAAAAAAAGAGGTGCTGCAAGCGGAAAATTTTGACATGCTTATTAAACCGTGGTAATCCAACGCCTATTACAGAAGCGTCATAGTCGCGGTGCAGCGAGCTAAGACGATGTAGCAGAAAAATCGAGGTGTTGCAGCATTTCTGCTCAAATTTAGTTTCTTTAATTCACAGTGCAGTAGGCGTAGTTGTTTAAAACATCACTATTGATGCCAGAGGTACAAATTTGATTACCTGGCCGATCAATTTGGACACAGTGTCGCCAACGGCTCACTGCCGCTGCGGTGTTTTTTTGCGGAAGTGTGCTGCCCAGGCGCTAAGTTGCGGAGTGGAGCCCCAACGACGACACAACAAGTACAGTATACTGGCCGGCTTGTTCCCCACACTATCCCTTTAATGCTGAACGTCTAGCAAGGAAGCTGTAATACCAAGTTTAAAGTCATTGGTTTGACCCGACTCGGTATGAAACCTGAGTCTTCAGCTCCAGAGGCATACGCTTACCACTCGGCCATCTGAACCCCGCCACTCCATAAATAACGCGAGTATAATGAAGATTTGATTTTATTTTTTTTGATCAAGATAAACTCATTGATTTTTTAGATTATCAAAGTTAAAAATGCTACACGCTTCGGCGTAATACCACCCCGAGTTCAGAACAGAACTTTTTATGAGACGCCGTCAAGACACACACTTCACTTACGCTACTTCAATTACGCTTCAACCAAGATTTGATTTGGATCTGGGGGTGCAGAGAGAATTTTTCTGAAGTACCTTATCCAAACATGCAAGAAATGCGCTATAGAATAGCGGTGAAAGCTAAAATCTTTTTACAGAGCATTGACTTCGCGAAAACGACTTTCTATCCAAAGACGACAGTTTTGCAAATATTCTCATTAAGTGGCTTTCGACGCTTCAAAATTTTTTTAAGGTTTTCAAATTGGTTCAGTGATAGTTCCACGATTCAAAGTAGAGTTTACTCTATCAGAATTGTTACTTTACTATGGCTATTTCAATACTCATTTTTGCTGCGGAACAAAACTTGTAGAGATGTTGGCCTATTAGGCTGCTGAGTCAAATGTTTTTTGCAATCACTCGTAAATTTCGCATTTCGCCTTACAATTGCTAAGACAGTTTTCTACTATCAGCACTTTGGGCTTGAAAAGAAAACTAGCTTTACCACGTGCAAAACCATCATAGCACAAAATTACGGGTTTGATGCGAATTACAAAAAATTTAATGTACGCCACACGCGTATAGTTCGGAATTTTTGTTTTGCCATGAATAAGTTTTATGTTACAAGTGGTATTGTTTGTCAGACTTCCCGATCTTTAGTTTGATCCCTATGATATTCATAACACGTGTTGAAAACACCAACGGCAAAAATTTCTCAGAACACAACGAACATCATAGAAGCCAAGGTTCAATTATCGGACTATTTTGTACAGTCGTACACCATACACGCCTACACTGCAAAAAACCTTCGCAATTAACTCAAGAGTCAATTAAGTCCAATGAAAACATTATTGCACTAAACTAAAGCAATACTATTCCCTACGGAAAAATAACTGGATGCCATCTGAAACGCAAGTCAATATTTTTTCTCGGGTGTTGTGACCATGCCTACATCCCCTCATCTTCAAATTTCATTCTCGCTAGTATGTAGCAACGTTGCATCGTTTTGTTGCTTTTTCCCTTTTCTGTGTCCGTTTGTAGTTGAATTCCTATATTGCTTGCTGTGTTCTATTTATTTTGACGGTGCAGAAATACTGTAAAAGACGCTGCTACTACTACTTCGTTTTGTAACTTGTGTACCTTGACGCTTGTGATCTACTTCTAAATTTCAACACAATGAATCTTTCCGTATTATATAGGCCTATAAGTATGTGCATAGCCAGTCAGATAAATATCTCACACAGACAAAATAATTAAAAAAAAATACACTCTGATACTGTTTGATCATAGCAATTTACAGGAATGATTTCATACTGATACCACAGAAAGAGTTACCCTACAGACGTACCAATATGGCTACGATTAGTAACACAAAACACAGAACGGTACCAGTAGATTTGGTAAAAACCAGCTCATCGAATCGAACGTGAACGTGAACCGAAAACCCGTATTAACCGTTATATGCCAGTGGGTCTTCATTTATGTTAAATGTGTTTTAATGTTGGTATTGCTTTTGTTTATGTTCTTTGAAATGTCGTAGTAGTCGTGGGAATTAATCATGCTGAGTACTCGTAATACGTACGTTGGCCGTCAATATGCTTTGCTCTAACATCGTCTTAATATGATTTAATAAATTGCATGTACTGTGTTGTATCATCATAATATTTACTGAACTACCATTTAAAATACCGTTTTTTCGAAAGTTTGCTGTTACTGTAAAAAATAATTTTTCTCGGATGAGGACCTGAAGAAATGAATCGAAAACGTTCAGTTTTTCAATAAAAATGCTGTCAATTTTAAATTTGCTGGCTATTGCAACTTTATGGTATAGAAAAAGTACCTCTATACCGAAGCTTTATTATTGAAAATGTAACCGAACAGTCTGTTTCATCCGAAACCGGTATCATCTAAAGTAGTATTTTATATGACAGTGGTAGGCTTTATTTTTGCTGATACAAGCTATTGCCTCTGACCCTGTCATTGATTGCATTTTGAAAAACTGATTGGAACCGTGCACTGTTATTTTTAAAACTAGGTGCTTTTTGGTGTTCAAACACCGAAGGATTGTGGTACTAACCAACGGTTCCCAACCTTTGTTTCTTCGTTACCCATTCGCGATGTGACTGATTCTCTATTACCCACAACTTACATGTTTTAAACTAATCTAAAGCGAAATGCATCTTGACCAGGGGCGGATCCAGGGGGGGGGGGGTAGGATAAGGGGTATGCATCCTCCTACCAACCATTTTGAAAAGTGTTTTTGATGTGTTTTTTGATCTCTTTTGATGGTTTTTGTAGCTTAGGACCATCAGGGGCGGATCCAGGGGGGGTAGGATAAGGGGTATGCATCCTCCTACCAACCATTTTCAAGAGTCTGGCACATTGCAGTCACTTGGCACCATTAATTTTGTTCATTTTTACTAAAAGGCAGAGTTAAAAGGGAGGGCATGTCACAATGCCCTCCCTAAATACGCTCCCGACCTCCCTAAATACCCTAAATATCTCCCTAAATACGCTCCCGACCCCCCCTCCCTAAATACGCTCCCGACCGAAACCATTGATTTGGAAGCTGAAATTTTACATTCATGCTGAAAAATTGGCTACGTGAAATAAACCGTTTCAATTTTTTTTAGTTTGTTCAGTTCGTTTTTATAGCAATCTTTTTCGTTTTTTGGTTATTTATTTATTTATTTTTTGGTGACTCTTCATTGTCAATATGTAATTCTGCAACTGTCAATTCCTGCGTCACTTTGTTCATGTTATGCTCTCTAGCATTTTTCTTCATAGTTTTCATTACCAGTGTCCCACCAAGCTCTGAAGTTTCTGTATGTTCAAGAATTTGACAATGTCTTTTTCAGACCATTTTAAAATTTGCCACTTTATCATATCCTTTTTTGTAACACCCGGTATATTCCTTTTTTTAACTCGTACATGCTGACAATATGAGCTCGCGAATGTTTTGTAGTAGGACTTTTTTGAGGGACAAACGCCCAGTTTTTTTTTTTTTTTTTCAGGTGTTTAGGGGCGTATCCAGAAGGGCCGCTGGGGCTAAATGCGCATAACTTTCGTGGTGTGAAGTTTTTTTTGCTCTTCACTTGATTTTGGGCGGAAAATTGCACATTTGCGGACGTGATGACCTTTTTTTTGCTCTTCAAATTCGCTTTTTAACACAGTAACTTACCGTACCTGTAAGTTTCGCGGACTCGTCCACGCCCTTCCGCAGACTCAAATGAGTTCGCGGACTCGGGGTTGAGAAACACTGCGTTAAGGTTACGAGTTCTGATTTGCTACTATTTGCGACAATGTTAAAATAGTTCCAAGAAGAGCTTCAGGAATAGCGTTGCTTGAGTTTCATAAGATGCTGCTAAATTACATTTAGAGATATATGGAGGTATATAGGCCTACCATCTATCTTACGTGATTATGATCGAGTTTTGCTGCTTTTAACGGCATATTGCCTATATATGCTTCTCCGCGCAAGTCAAATTTTTTTTATGATGAGTTGATTTTCCAAATGGTTACTGTGGTACCATGCAAAAGCATTAGTTTTAAGCTGGTTGCATAGAAAAAGCTCCAGATATTAAGATACTCCAAAGCTATTTTCCGCAAACGAATTGATTGGTTTTAGGTTTGCTCGAAATGGTCTTGATCAAGATTTGCTGAATTATCTTGCGCGGCAACATCTTGTGCAAAACGACATGAATATGTACATACATGATACAGCACTGTGCTTTCAGTAATTTGGACTGCCCACGTTGCCAGCGTTTTTAAACAATCAGCATTGAAAGATAACGCCAGAAAGGACTCAAATCATTTGAAACAAATGATGTAAGAAGCAAGGCCAAGACCAGCGCAAAAGCTTGAAAAACAAAAATATATCGGGATTGAGGGAATAAAGTCTTTTACAAGTTCATAAATGCAAAAGGCCAACCGGTTTACTAATGAGTTGCTGAAACTTTTACGGACAGGTACGTAAAAACAACAAAAAATGCTATCGCAATAACAAAAAATGTCAAGAAAACTGCAGAAGATCCGGTTATAGCTAGATTACGTCACTCACAATGTTACAAGACGATGTTTGGAGTCATGGAGTCATTTTAAGTTGATAATCAGGCCAACTTTCTTCGGCTTACGACCTATGTTTGGCCTTTTAAAAGTTGCAATTAGTTTGTGAAAAAGCTGTGAGTTTGTTGAATGTTAAGGTAAGTCGAGCTAAACAATGAATCAAACGGGTAACCTGTCTTGAGATCTACTGTAATTCAAAGTCCGTATAACTTCGTATTAGTTGCGCGGACAGGATGGAGCAGAAAGTATGGAAGTCAAACTGGTTCTAAAAAGACAAACGCGGCATATCTTTTGAAATGTAAAAACGCTGGAAAGTGTTAAAAAAAAGATCATAACTTTAGTTCTGCTAGTTGGATTTCAAAAATTTCAACTGCGTGATGAACCTCTTGATTCTAGCTCGGAGCGTTGTTTTACTTCGGAGCGTCGTTTTTACGACGACCATGATCGCAAGGTTAATGGTTCAACACCCAACCTAGTCTCGTTGTTGCGTCCTTGGATAAAATGCTTCACAATGATTATCTCTGCTTGGTGGAATCTGGCAAGCAGCAAATTAAAGAAGTCAGAAGCAAAATTCAACCGGAAAACTTGGAAACAAAGGCAACTCCTAAGCAAGTCTGGATTCGTCCTACGCATAGCGCCTCCGTCGCTTTCTCGTGATAGGAGGATAAAAATGAAAAAATCAATCAATTTTTAAAACAAATTTCAAAAAAATTGGTTGTGTTGTAGGGACTTCACGTGATAAATAAATTGGATAATGGACATGAATTTTTGAAGCGGTTTTTAAGCTAATAGCATTTCTTGCTACTGTATTTCAAAGCATAATTATGACGCACATTTGCAAAAGGCTGTTAGTTGCTTCAAATTAAATAGGTTCAGTCCCAAAAATTTAAACTTCAACATGAAATTAGCCAAGCTATAGGTCGTGGTTTTCCAAGCTTTCGAAATTTATCGCGAGAAAATGATTGTGTAAATCGTTTTAAACCTCAGGTAAAAGTAGGCTTCATTGAATATACAGTAGAACTAGATTTTTGCAACCATTATTTTTGGTTTGACACATCGTCCAAGGTGAAGCATGACAGAACATCGTTACTACGCATCTACCATGATTGCAAAAATCTACTTCTATACAACAAAACATACTTTTCTTACTTACCATGTAAAGTCCCTAAAACACAACTAATTTTCTTGAGATTTGTTTTAAACAATAGCCAAAATCAAAAGCTTCACGATCTATAGTTGAAATTTTTATAATCCCACAAACAAAACTAAAGTTATGTTCTTTTTTGTAACACTTTTAAGCGTTTTCACGGTTTATAAAAGATAACGGGCGTTTGTCTTTTTGGAACCAGTTTGCTCTCCGTTGTCACTTCAATGTAATCAATGATCCGCGCAACTTATACGAAACTATACAAACTTTGCTGTAATCCAAAATACTGCTGACTCTTTTGCAGAATTATTTCTTTCGTCCTAATTAAGCAACTCTAATTGGAAGTTTATTTCTAATTCTGCCCCCTAGAATGTCTTGTTTTATTTCATCATTGTTAATTCCGCTGAATACTGCTGAGAATACTGTGACTTGTGATACTGATTGTAATCTGCTGCACCATGACCTAGTGGTTAAGAGCGTTCGTCTTGGAAGCTGGTAGACTGGGTTCTATTCTCAGTCGGGTCAAACCAAAGACTTTAAAACTGGTATCTGCTGTCACACTTGCTAAACGCTCAGCAATTAAGTGTAGCCCGGAGAATGAAATGAACAGAGAAGAAAATACGTCAGTGAATTCTTGACAAAACTTAGTTCTGGCGCTAAAGGACCTTAGTAGTTGTAAAGCGCCATAAAACCACACAACATTTCAGTTACGGTTTGCAACCGCTAAGGTTAGCAGCATCTTGTCAACACAGAACTTTAAATGAAGATAATATGAAACGCAGTAAACTTTAAGCGTCAGATTCGAAATGTGTGATATTATTTTCTATTTGAGTAAGATAGTTAATACTGTTAAAGAATACTACTGTTTTGAGATTTGTTTAAAGCTATAACAAACTGACGTGGATGTAGTAGAGGGACCTACAGAAAAAATTACTGTTGAGGAAGTGATGACTGCGTTAAGAAAAATCAACTCAGGGAAAGCTACCGGGCCATCGGAGGTAGATTCCGAAATGATAACTGCATCTGGTGATGCAAGGATTAAAGCAATGGTGGAACTTTATCAACGTGTGTTGGATGGTAGAGGCATGCCGAGGAAGAATGGAAGATTAGTGTGGTTGTACCTAGGGAGATGTAATGAGTTGTAGTGCATATAGCGGAGTGAAGTTGCTAGAACATGCAAAGAAGATCGTAGAAAGGGTTGGTTTCGGAAGCGAGAATTCGATGGTTAGTAAACAGGAACAAGATGCAATTTGGTCTTATGTCTGGAAGAGGAACAGTAGATTCTCTGATTATTCTTCGCAGAATGCAACTGTAATATCAAGATAAGGGAAAAAGCTGCATATGTGTTTCGTAGATTTTGAGAAAGCATTTGATGGAGTTTCGAGAAAAGTTATGGAATGGGCGATAAGGAAGAAGGAAGTTCCGAGGTAATGGTCAAAGCAGTGATGAGTCTGTATCACGGAGCAAAGACAAAAGTCAAGGTGGGATCAGGTTTATCCGATGAATTCTCCGTAAATGTTGGTGTCCATCAAGGATCATCGTTGTCACCACTGTTGTTTGCGATTGTGGTTGATGCAGTGACTGAAAGAGTAAGGGACGGTTTAGTCAATGAAATTTTATATGCACATGTCTTGGTTTTGGTTGGCGAGACCATGATAAATTTAAGGGACAAATTCTGGCCATGGAAAGATGCGTTTGAAGGAAAGGGAATGACCGTAAGCCTTGATAAAAAGAAAATGATGGTGAGTGGGTTGGAAGAGAAAGTTACAGAGAGCAAGATTGATCCATGTGGTGTATGCGGAAGGAGGGTAAAAGTCAACGCAGTCTTTTGTACAAACAGCGCGAGGTGGGTACACGGAAGATGTACATTCATGAAAAGAGTCACCAATAGCCTGGCCAAGAATTTTGTTTGCACATCATGTACAACTTTAAATGAGCATGGCGTGGAATCAATTGAGAATTTATGCGATGGAGTGAAAACAGTGAATGAGTTTGGTTATTTTGGAGACAAGTTGAAAAGTAGTGTTGAATGTGAGGCTGCTGTTACAGCAAGAATGAGAATTAGATGGATTAAGTTTAAAGAGTGTAGTGAGATATTGCTTGGAAAAAGATTTTCGTTAAAGATCAAAGCAAGAGTTTTTCAGAGTTGTGTACGGTCTGCAATGTTGTATGGCAGTGAAAGGTGGTGTTTTGAGAGAAAAAGATGGGTATCTTGAGAAGAACAGAAAGAGCGATGGTGAAGGCAATGTGTGGTACCAAACTAGCTGACGGGAAAAATACAGAAGATATGATGGATATGTTGGGATTGAATCAAACCATAAATAAAATGGCCTAAGCAAGTGGAGTGAGATGGTTGGGGCATGTTTTGAGAAAAGAGGATGGTGATGTAGTAAGGAATGCTTTAGAATTTAATGTTGAGGGACGAAAAAAGAGAGGACGACCGAAAAGAACGTGGAGAAAGCAAGTAGAACAGTGGTTCATAACCTTTTTTTTTTTCATCACTCACTTTTGATGTGACTGATCTTTAATTACTAGGCCTTGTTGCACTGTGCTCTATCTTGTCGTCTCGTGAAGCCTAACGAAGAAATATGCAAAAAATTGTCTGTAAATATAATTATGGTAGTAGATCGAAACTGGAGTGTCTTCCCGTGCAAGCAGGTGCCGTTTTTGAGATATAACCGTTTGAATATCGAAAAATTTTAGCGGATGAATACTATTGCGCATAAAGCGCATCACCGCTTTTTCGTCATTAGGTGTTGCCGTGTTAGTTTCTAAATGTTTTTTGCTCAGTGTTCAATAACATTTTAAACTGAAGTAGAAAAAAATATCTAATATATTGATTTTTAAGTTGAATTGTAAGCTGAATTTAATTATTTTTGTATAATTTTTAAAGGAAGTGACAGCATCCAACTCATAAAAAATTAACTTATGCAAGTTAAAATTTGGAAACATATTCTTATCAGCTGTTTCGTCATAGTTACGCCAAACAGCTGATCAAGGTAAAACAACGAAATAGTGGAACTGGCAGTCTACTAGTGCTAGTGGCACAAACTTAGGTAGGTTTAACTGCTGAAGTGTAGAGATAGATAAAATTAAAAAGTTGAAGCGGTATTATTATACCTTTTTAAAAGTCAGTTAGCCTAGCTTATCGAAATGACTTATAGGTTTACTTGCAGAAACGTCATATAACCTACGTATCTGTATACTCTATTGCTGGATAGGTTTGTGAGGAAATGATGTTAAGAAGTCAGGCTACAGTTACGTGCTTTTTGTGGAAATCCAGTATCTGGGTACAATTCCTACAGACAGACTAGTTCTCCATACTGCTCAGATGGGCGAATGATTAGAGCGTCCGCCTCGGGAGCTGTAGACTTGGGTTTGATTCCAGGTCGGGTCAAACCAATGACTATAAAAATGGTATTCACAGCTTCCCTGCTTGACGCTCAGCATTATACGGACAGTGTGGAGAACAAGCCGGCAAGTTTACTTGTTGTGCCGTTTGGAAATGCACTTAGCGGCATTCCACCATCTTGGTGTTGTTGTCAGATGGCCGGCAATTCCTCAGCGAGCTCGCATAGCGCATTGATCGCTTTCACGTGATAAGAGGATAAATATGCGACTAAATACAAAAATACTCTATCAATACTATTGGTGCTAATAGATCTCATTCAGCTTGGCGCGTATCATTTTCATTTATCAGTGAGTAATAATTTAGAGAATCAATGGCCGTTAGCTCAGTTGTCAAGCGCACGCTCTCGGTGCGGGAGGTCTGGGGTTCGATTCCCGGACCGGTCAAATCGGCACAGTGTCGCCAACGGCTCGCCACCGCTGCGACGTTTCTTCGGAGCTGTGTAGCCCAGGCGCTAAGCCGCGGAGATGGGCCCCGCAACTCGTTACACGCTTCGGCGTAATACCGCGGGTAAAATGAAGATTTGATTTTTATTTGATGAAATGCATAATTGTTCACTATGATGACGTCTATGAAAGTGATTCAAAAAAGTTTACTGCAACAAGTTTCAGCACTCCAAAGTAATGTGCTTATAAATGGCTGAGTTTGGATTGTACTGAAAAAGTTATTGCTGCTAAAAATTTACAATTATATGGGATATAAATTCATTAACTGATCTGTCACCGAGCGCCCATAGACATGGTTTTCATCAATAATGCTATTTTCGATTTACCAATGAAAGAAGTATTGAAAGGCGCGTATGTTCGAATTCTAAAAGAATATTTCCAGAAGATGATTCTCCTGAAAAAATTGAAAGTTTGTCCATACAAGCGTTGCGGTCATCAAGTTCGTTCAACATATGTGAAAAAAAAAGAAATTAGTGACTTGACAGAGGCGATGATCTCTGCTTTTCCATCCACTTCAGGAAGATGTCTTTCAATATTTTGTAAGCAATTACGACATGTTCTGTGCTACGCAAGCCTCTGCTTTCCCTACTTTTGCCCTGTTGCAACCATTTGGTGTCTACTTTATTACACTTTATTAGCTGTACCCGTCGATTAGATTGGGAAGGTCATTTAAATACTTCGGAGAAGATAACTCCTTGGCTGCTTGCCTACGATTGTGTGAATTATTCTCGCTACGTTCCTGTCTATTTGCATGAAATGCGTGAATTTGAAAAAGCACACCCATTTGCTCTTGAGCATTTACGTGCTGGTGAATTTGCAATTCAGCAACAGAGCGATACGGATTTTTCGCAACAGCCGCAGATCAAGTGATTGAGCAAACTGTTAACAGAGACAATAAATCAGTGTTCTTGCGTTGGAAACGGCGTATCATGCACCGAACTCTGCTCTTGCGTTGTTTGTGAAAATGATTCGGAGACCGTAATTGAAGTAGAACTAGTGAATGATGTCAGTGATGACGACGATGATAGTGGTGACAACCAATTTGTAGCTAGTTGAAAAATGTTAAAATGTGTTTGTCGTAACTAAAGGTTTTATTTTAATGTAACGAAATTTAATATAGCTTATTCACACCAAATTTCTCTTTGTTTTTCAAGTAATAAGACCTGCTTATCAATGTAGCTTATAGGTGTTTTAGCTAGATACAAAATTTAGTCAATGAAAATATATTACGGCGTAAAAATTTATGTTTATATCTTTTTAAAGTAGATTGGCAGCAACGAACAGTAACTAATAAAATTAATTTGCTGATCCAATAAAGGTCTTTTTCGTAAAATATATTTCTTTCGAGAATTATGATGCCATTATGTAATTGCTCAAAACTGACGCAAAGGGTACCGGTATGTTGTTTTTGGTTACATTAAAAAAATACTTCGAAGTGCTTAATTTATACCAATTGAATTCCTCAGCGTTAACTTGATGCAGTAGTTGAAATACGTGAAGTATTGTAAAGTTATCAGCTGTTAGAGAGTAGGATAATCGTCTCGTAACCTAGAAAGCATTTGACAAAACTGGACAAAATTTGCAGGTGTGCCAGTATGTACCGTATGCTTACTTTATCCACGTCAAGTTTCACATTGTTTTTCAATGAAAATAGTGGTTAAAAAATTTATGTACACTCTGTTCAGAGAAAGTTTTTACTTGTGGGTGATATGACGTCATCAACTTATGACCTCAGTGTTTGGCACAAAAGCAAACTATTGACTGAAAATGTCCAAAACTATTTTTAAGTGTTTGCAGCAATTACTCGATACAATTATTTACTATCTTGTATGATTGCGCGTTAAGCTAGCGGTAAATAACTAATTGTTGTACGTCTATAGAAGAAAAAAAAAATACTCCATCAAACTAGTCAAAGTTTTGCAGATGTGTTAATATGTATGCTTAGATTTTCCAAGCCAAAATTCAGCTTTTTAAACTTACTATATATGAAGTTATAAAGAACTGTATATGCACCCTGTCTAGTAAAAATATATTTGTTGCAAAATCTTACTTGTGAGTTATGACGTCATCAACTTATGACGTCAGTATTTGAAATAGATGCAAATTATTGACTAGAGATGTCTCCAAGCTATTTTAAAGTGTTTGTATTGCTAAGACAAGAAGTTGGAAGCAATTACTCAATATGATTATTTATTTTCTGGTCTGGTTGCGGTTTAAGCTAATGGTTAATATGTAATCATTGTAGGTCAATAGCAAAAAAACTGCTGAATAAAACTGGTCGAAATTTTGCAGATGTGGTAACATGTATATTTGAATTTTTCACACCAATTTTTAGCTTGTTAAACGTACTACAACCGAAGTTACAAGGAACTGTATACACCCCATCCAGAAAAATAATTGTTTTTACAAAATCTTTTACTTGTAGGTTATGACGTCATCAACTTATGACGTCACAGTTTGGCATGGACATAGTCTGTCAACCAAAGATTACTTTGAAAGTGGTCTGATGCATTTACATCAACCACAAAAAAATTTAGAGGCTTTTAAGTGTGTGGTATTTCTGCATCTTTGAAAGAGCTATTTTTGTCTTCATGACGTCATTATGACGTAACGGCACCTGTTGGACACGGAAGACACGAGATTTAAATTCAGCATTTCTTAATCTTCAAATTTACGAAGTTTCATTTAGTTCTTCGGTGGGTATCACGAAATCCATTTTCTAGGCGTTTTTTGTGATAGCGTAACAAGGCCTATACCCGCAACAATCTATAATTGAAGTTTACCTCAGTTATATCAATCTGTGAGGTGTAAAAAAATAGGTCTACACGTCTGCAGGTGTCCTGTTTTTGTAAAAATATCGGTGAAAAGCAAAAAAATGCTTTCAAGCATATATTTTTGACAATGGTGTCACATTACCTACCGAAGAATCACATATTACCCCTCGGGGGTAATTTACGCCCAGGTTGGGAACCACTGAAGTAGAAGAAGAGCGCTTGAAGGCTGGTCTGAAATTGAGGGATGCCTACAATAAAACTAAATGGAGAGAGAGAGTGCGAGCGATTTCCATGAGGTCTATCCGCGGCCACCTCCATTAAATGGGGACAACACCGTTTAATGGCATCGTAAAGACTGTAAACGATTATTGTTTCTGCATTCTGCAATCTATTTGTTTTCCCGATTGTCCTGCAAAACAGTCGGTAAATCCCATTGTGTAATTGTGATAATAACTATAATCAGTTTTTTTAAGGCGTTCTGAGGAACCGAATTGGTCTCTTAGACCTTGTCTACACTAGAGCGACGCCAAGCTAAGCGACGCGATGCGACGCGCTGCTGCCCAAAGCGTCTCTGTCTACACTATGTTTTTACTTGCGCCGCTGAGCGAGGTTTTGCGTTGAAGTGACGTACAAAGTAGCAAAATTTTTCGCGTTCGATTCGCACCCAGGTTAACAAGATGAATTAATTTCGGCAAAATACCTATTCAGCTCATGCATCTTTTTCATCTAACTTTTATTCAAAGCAAAAGCAGCAAAAAAACTTACATAATAGATCATTGGTTGAATTTGCAGTCTGGTTAACACTTAACAGGATCATTTTTAAAGTCAAAATATCCCATTCAGCTGATGCAATAAAATTTTTGCTTGTCCAATTTTATTTAAATTTGAGAGACAAAATATATTTAAAAAATATATTATTAGCGTAGGCCCTATTACCTACAGTACGCTTTGTGGTAGCCTGGCAGGTGAATGCATGAGCAGCTACATGGCGTATTCTCGCACAAAGCTGCCACCTCATGGATCAGGAGTTGGCAAACTTTTCACACGAAAAGCCACATTTAAAAAAAAATTGAAGCCGAGGGCAGTAGTGATTGGAAGAGCAAAAAAAAAGTCTACACGCCCTCAGATGTCCTGTCTTCTACCGAGAATCAGTCAAGAGCATAAAAGCTTTTGATTTACGGTAGGAGTTTATATTTCTGTCTGCGGGCCGCATAAAATGGTCTAGCGGGCTGTAGTTTGCCCAGCCCTGCTCTGAACCCATGGTAGTTTCGCCTTTGTGGAATTAGTTACCGGTAGGCTTGTGAAATTGATACGTTTTTGCCAGAACTTAGCCAACATTTTATGTAGGGACGCCGAAATTATTTTTGGAGTGGGTGCTTAAAATTAATTTTACGGCTGAAATTACAGGACATAATGCCACATTGTTTCGCACTAACCCTGTAGGCACTATTTCGCAGTAAACCCGTAGGCACCGGTCATAAGAATAAGAACCGAATTCAAGTCGTATTAAATTAATCGTATTAACCTGACTAAAAACACTCTTTTACACTGGCAAGAATCAATTTTTATGCGTGAAGCAAATTTTAGCCCTGTAAAATTCGTAACTTAGCGTGATGGTTTTTATAGTTTCATTAAACTATTTTTCTGTCTCAGAATAATTAACGGAGATTCATACACTCGAAGCGACTTTTTGGTAAAACCTCAGCCGATTCGTCCGTGAAACTACACAAATTCTTATCTTTCGTTATTTTATCTTTAGATCCAGGTGCTCTAATTGTCATGTCTCGCTACCTCCCACCAAAATATTCGGGTCAACACGACTAAATTCAATGCAAAAATTTTTTGTTCAAGGGTTTTCGCCATTATTTCCTCGCAAAATTTGGTATTTTCTGCAAATAGACACTAGATGCATGATCAGTAGTCTGCCTGTTAGCGGCCTCAAAAAAGCACTTGATGCAATTCTTCAGCGTTTAAAAAGAGTTTCTAGGGGCAGTTGTTAAAAGGATAGGCCTAAAAGTTTTCCATTAACAGAACTAGGTATTGCGTAGGCTGAAGTAAAAACTTAGCAACGGTACACATCAAAAGCACATCTAAAAAAAAATAACACAAACGCTATGGTGAGAAGCACATAATTTATTCAGGTCAACAGTACGGTAGTAGTTTTTCAATTATAATACAGCACATCATTTAAAATTACATCGGCATCTTGTTATGGACATAAAAATACGTATGTTGCAATAAATATCTGTAGAACAGATTGCATTTTAATAAAATCACTGTAAAATCGTGAAGCCACTACAGCTTGTTTCGCCGTTGTCGGCTCTTCCAGGGGCATAATGTATCTCATTCAAAGAAAAGATGCTTTACGGTTTTTATTCAAATACAACACAAGCTCTAGCTAGCCATAGTTATTGAGCACTCTGCCAGAGAAGATTGAGCCCTACTCAGACTTGTAGAACAGATTAAAGCAAATTGTTGAAAATAAAATATCTTTGTTATTATGTTCTTGATCACAATTTTGGCTCGAATTGTATCAAAGCATTTTAGCAAAATTTGGAATTAAACGCTTGAACAATTGTAGGCTACATCTGTGCAACGCTTAAAAATCTTGGCATGGTAAACATTGGACAACACTGCAGAATAAACATTTTACATCCAAAATAATGATCTTATAATGTTCACGATAGGTATAAAGTATTGTTAATGATTTGAGATATTGGCTTCATGTTAAGTCGGTTTGTCGAAAACGCAGCTCTGGAATCAGCAGCACAAGAACTTATCCAGCAAGCTCACATGATGGTGAATGAGAAACATTTCAACGCTTTGCATCTGAAAATAAAAATCCAAATTGTAGTTCAATGTTTGATTAGAAAACAAAACCGTTGTTTTATTTATTTAGTCGCATTTTTATCCTCCTATCACGAAAAAGCTACTGAGCGCTGTACTAGCTTGCTTTGGAGTTGCCGGCCATGTATACAAGTGCTTTTCCCAGCAGCTAAACAAGCTCGCTTTGGAGTTGCTGGCCATATGTCTATCACACCAAGATGAAGGAATCCCATTTTGTGCCTTTCCAACAGCTAAATAAGCGAACTATCCATCTTGCTCCACACTGTCTAGCAGGGAAGCTGCAAATACAAATTTTTAAGTCATCGGTTCAACTCGACTCGGAATCGAACCCCGAGTCCACCGAACAAGAACCAGACGCTCTATCCCACTTGGCCATCTGATCGGTATAAACACGGTAACACTTTAAAATAAAATAAACTTGTAGGTCGATTGTAATATCACAGCACAATAATCAGCAGAGCAACCAACAGTGAAAAATACTGACTTGTAAAAAATGCCTTTGATGTCTTGTTGTTCATAGATAATTTCCATTTCGCTTTCAAAACTGGACATAAACAATGCCAAGGTGATTAGAGTTATTAAAGACTTCAGCACCTAAATAAAACAGTGTTAGCTAACAATACTAGTAACACAGTAACACTACAGGTCTTAATCCTGCATAGTGCATATGACTAACACCGGCACGCAACCTATAGCAAACATGCCACTTTACGATAGTAAGGAAAGCTGAAAACGTAAAAATTGGTCACAGCGTGAAAATGATGAACTATAATAGCTTACATTCAGAACAGTGACCAAAACTTTAGTTTACAAAAAAGCTGCATTATATCGACTTTGTTAAATATTTTTCTCAATTACCACATTAAAACAGTGTGCTTGTGCGTCATAATTCACATTTTAGCAAAAAAAATCTTGTATAAGCTTTATCTTTTGCAAGATTTTTTATACAATTCACTATTGCATAAAAGCAATATTGCGCACAATTCACTACTTCAACCCAACAAAAAACTGCAATCCCCTTTCCAGTGCCGAAACTAACGCCCCTTGAACTCCCCAACCGGGGGTGGGGGGGGCGCACAAAAAGGGGACCCAAGTAAATAGTTAGTACGTAGTACTATTAACTCAATGTATGATAAAGGTTTCTCAAATAGGCCTATTCTAAGATTCAATACATTTTTTGTCTTAACTCGCGCAATGTGGGCCCCCCATACCATATTCATGCTTTTGGCCATGGGGGGGCCTGCAAATTTTTCGAAAAATAGCAGTCGCAAAACTAGCAAACAAACGTTTAGTGACATACCAAGGGCCCCTCATCCTCATGCGAAAAGCGCAAAAATAAGCCTTGAAAACGTTTTTTCTTAGCATTGGTAGCGAAATGTTAGAGTATAGGGTTTGCTTGCAGCATTATTTTAGTGGGTTTGGAATGGACCTAGTAAAACAGACTTTTAAACCTTGTTAAAACTGAGGAATTTTAAAAGCTCAAAACGCACAAAAATCCTCCAAAATAAAGTCAAATTCCGCAAAATTTTCTGGGGGGACATGCCCCCAGACTTACCTAGCTTGGCATCGCCCCTTCGGGGCTTGCTCTTTTGTATCACCATCCAAGAAAAAAATTTTAGGTGGCCCTGAAAGATGATTTTTTGGGGGGGGCCGCATTGCCTAGTTTTGGCCCTGCCTCTTTCTCCCCACTAAAGTAATTAGCATTATACTAGGGGCACACAAACTGAGCTTATGGCACAATAAATCACGAAATAAAATGCAGTTATCCAATCACTACTGAATGCATAACCAACTAACTAGGCAATGATTTGTAAAAAAATTAACTGTTTGAAGTTAAGGCTTCTTTGACAAAGTAAAATCAAACCTTCAAAACCAATCACTAACAATTCTTGTGCCATCATATCAGACACCAATGTGGGCAGCAGAATTTCATGCAACTCGTTATACAGTGACTATTCACAATATACCATACATGCAAAGTACTACTTTTTGTTGCAAAAGTTTTTATATGTGATAGTTCAGCAAAACTTTGTGTAGTGCAAAAACAACTTTTGCCTTACTTTTGAAATTGATTAAGCGGATAGAAAAGTCTTCAATCTTCGACTGCACTCATTACTATCACTGAGCAGAATATATTGCATTCATCACAATCCATAAACCAAAATTGCATAATTTAACAGCAAACCATTTAAATAAAATTGGATTTAAATAAGCCAACAAATAATTAGTGTTATGATCTGCAAAAATTATAACATGACCCGTATTTTTCTAAAGTAAGATATTATGTACGTATTAAGTAAACCAATTATTACCACCAGTAACACAGTAACATACTACCGGTAGGCCCATATTAACTAGTCAATATAGTTTTACAATACACTGCTCGTGTGGTGGAAATAAACTTATCTGCACAAAACTTTATCATAGCAGCAGACACATCCTGCATAGACAACACAATACTAGCAAATCATGCATCTTATAAAAATATTGATTGCATACTTCGCTGATTGCATAAAACAATACCTTAATGTAGGCTCTATCAGAAAAAACAGCTGGTGACCGCTGCTGTAAATTTTGTCACAGAATTTGAAACAATATGGTGTGTTTTGCATAACATCATATCAGGCTTCCACTTTCACTACCGGTATTGCACTGTAGTCAGTTTTTAAAATATCTACTACAGCTAGTATGCTGTATGATTAATGTTTAGTTAGTCATTAAATTGTGCACCAGATAATTACCTAATAATTGATAAAAAAGTGGTGAAAAGATGCAGTATTTTTACACAGTACATTTGAAGCAGTGAAATCCATATATTTTTAGTGTAGTCTATATTACCGGTATGCGTCTCGATAATTACACAATGTTCTGTGTAATTACCACATAATTTATAACTGAAAACTTACTTCATTAGTGACCAGCAGAATCATGAAAATAAACAACTTCAGTCCAGACCTTCTTTGAGCTAGAAATGCAGCTTTCATTTATTTAACTTTTCATAACCGGAAAGTACCTAACCAGAAAATGATTGCTGGATTGATAAACTACTGTTATCGATACCTCTGAATTACTAAAAACTTATGGCTTGCATAATACGGTAATACTTCAAAAATCTAGCAGCCTGTCGATAATAAAACATCCGATTTGACCTCAGCAAAACATTTTAGAAAATGGCGCACTGTGCAAGTGCAGCTAGCTGAGAATCCGAGATACACACCAGCAACCTACCCATTACCAGCAGTCTAGACTGGCTGACTGATAAAATCTCATAGTAGCCTTGATCCACGCTAGACTTTTAGTAGTAGTCTACTTTCTCACACTTTCTAGTAACTAAGTTTACAACTGATGGCAAGATACTGCAGTTGGGGGACCGTGGTCAAAAAGTTATCGCTGCTAACACTATATTTCTTTCTAAATATTTTCTAACACTTATATCACCAACGAACAAGTTAATATTTTGTCAAAATTAGTTTTACAAAGCTTTTATACATCTCACAAAAACATTTTGTCTTACCCTGTGACGCTAGCCTATACGAGACCTGAAAAAAGTGGAGCACGGTGGAGCAACATTCTTGCGCTACTTGCTCCACGAATCGATACGAAGCAATTCCAAGCTCCACGAAGCATCAGCTCCACCATGCTCCACGGGGCGATGCGATGCGCGACGCAGCTTCATTGCGTCATAATGAAACAACCAAAATTTGGCGCATGGCGACGCTTCGTGTCGCTCTAGTGTAGACAAGGCCTTAAAATCTGCTCCTACAGTATATTGCAGAAAGCTGCGTTTTACGTTATTAAAAATTTGCGGTCTTTCAAAATTGCTTAACGGTTCCTCAAGCCAAACCTTAAAAAAACACTAACTATAATATTATTTCGCGAGTCTTGGTAGTTCGTATGATTCATTGCAGCGATGGCGGAAGCTTTTCTAAAGTGGGGGAGACCCAAAACAAATGACCAGATTTTCTTCACCTACAACCAGGGCCGGCAGTGGCGTAGCGAGAAATTTTAAAAGGAGTGAGCATAATTTCCACATTTTGTTCTAGCGTATTTTTTCGGCAGAACTAATTTGAAGCTGATTGAGAAACAAGAAAAGCTCTAGGGGCGTCCGGGGGCGTGCTCCCCCGGAAAATGATTGAAAATTTACATGCTGTAATGGCTATTTTAGTGCTTTTTGAATAATTTTCAGGCAAATTGTGTTCAAATTTTTTGACTTTAATTCTGAGTGCTTCGCCAAACATGATGCATTTTGGAGTACAATATATGGATTTTTTGAATATTTAAGTTACAAAAATAAGAGCCCAAATAATTTGAAACATTTGAATGTTAGAAACGTTTCTATTTAAACTTAAACCATTATCAATCTAAAAAATATCATTGCGAAAAAAGAGAAAAAGTTACTATACGGACAAGCTCGAAGCAAATCATGAACATATGGAAGCAATTAAAAACTTTTGGTTTTTAATTTTAATTTGTTGAACCAAAAGTTTTTAATTACGCTTTTGAGGGCCGCCCTTAAATACCCTTTTGAGGGCCGGATTTAGACAATGAGAGGCCCTAGGCTATTTAATCACACTGATTGCAAGAGCAAAAAAAAGGTCTTCACGTCCTCTGATGTCGTGTTTTCACTGAAAATATCGGTTTGGTGAAGAGCAAAAAAAAGGTATACTCGTTCTCAGTTCTCAGATGTTCTGTTTTCCACTGAAAGCATCGGTGAAGAGAAAAAAAAGGTCTCCATTGTTCGTGATGAGGCCCCCCATTT
This sequence comes from Trididemnum miniatum, assembly GCA_964006365.1. Lineage (NCBI taxonomy): Eukaryota > Metazoa > Chordata > Ascidiacea > Aplousobranchia > Didemnidae > Trididemnum > Trididemnum miniatum. The sequence continues at coordinate 9,201,259 of OZ023240.1, read as the reverse complement.
TCTCCGAGGCCCTAGTGTCTATGCTGTTGCTGCAATGCTTGCTCCTGATTTGGCAAAAACGCGCTTTGATGGTGTGTAGCGGTTTTCTATTAACATAAGACAAATGCATTAATGGTAAAGCAAAGGAAAAATAAATACATAAGTACGCGCAAACTGAGGAGGATTCATAACTAGGAGAAATTAAGTATATAAGCATGCACAAGAAATATAAAAATAAATAATATACACTGCAAAACTACCGCAAAGGAAACGAACTAATTTATCGGTAATAAACACAGGTTAAGTAAAATTACGTAAAGAAAAAAAAGGGTGTTAATAAATAATGATAATTATTTGATAAAGTGACTTATATAAAATAAAGAAACGTGAGACTTACCGACTGTTTTTATAACAGGAGCAATAACTTCAAAACAGCTCGTAACAGTAACTAATATTAATGATATTACAACAACTGGCACAGACATTCGCAACAGTATCTGTAACTTATTCAAATAGAATCAATCTTTCAACTTCAATAACGGTTATATGGTATTTCAAAATACATTTTTCTATTTCTTTACACAGTGGAAATCTAACAGCCTCAAACAGTCACATAAATTAGGAATAAAACCTGTTGACTCTACTACAAAATAGCATTATTTGCTTACTCTGAAATTACGTCCGGCCGATGCAACGGCGACTTCAAACTGACACACAAAACATGTAGAACACTGTTAGGTGAACTAGTTATCAAAGAAACATCGAGAATCGGCCTGTGGTCGGAAGCCATTAACTTAAAATATATAAATAAAGATCACGTGAATAGTTTAAAGAAAAGATTCAGTGCCGATTGCAGAGATAACAACGACGATTACAAAATAGGAAACGACTCAAATTAAGACGACAACTTTACAGGCACACCACGCAATACAAATAGGTTCAACAAAAGGTTGCGACTCGATTCCATAGCTTAGTTTTTGCTGGAAGTCCTAATCAGAGGTTTAATTTCGATTTTAACTTACGACTTGCCGTAACACCTAGGTTTCAGCCTGCTTAGCCTTTACGTAAATTTGGACCTATGCCTACAACCCATATTTAGCCAGTCCATATGTGACATGTCCAATTTATGTGGGCTTCAGACCCTCGGTTCTTGCTTCTAGTTTCTGTTCCCCCACCCCGTAAGCAAAATTTTAAAGAAGACTTCTCTGGATATAAGCTCTTTCCTAGATTTTAATTTTGATAATAGGCCTATCAAGTTTGAAATACATTCATGCAGAGGCAATATTGTAAAAATAAACACATAAATTAGGCCCCCCAGGGCCCCCCTGAAAAAAAAGTGGGGGGGACCAGGGCCCCCCGGTTCCGCCACGTATGGTTCACTGCAATTATGTGGGAAGTTAGTGCCTTGTCTTAAAAATGATGAGCGTTTAACTAATTGTTAATTTGCGCTTTAACTTTACTTTGCGTTTACTTGTTGTACATAATCTGTATCCGTTTTATTTAATAGAAACCGCTTAAACACCAATAAGTGCGTTGACTACCAATGGACGAGAAGTTGCAGTAACATTGAATATGGAAATCGAAGATCATAACGATTTTAATCAACAGCTCTCCAAAAATTGCTGAAATAATATGTTTTCCAATTTGCAAAATAGACACTTGGGTTGTCAAAGCAAAACGCCTCGGTAAATCAAATTTAATACTATGTAAACACATATCAAACATTGGAAATGGTTAGAACTGTTTCTAAATACAAAGTTGATGCTACTTCAAGATTAAGCAGTAAGCCTACGCCTGATTGCCGGCAGCTCTCAAAAGTATTCAGAAAGTACAAGTGTTGAACCATCAGAATAACGAAATATCGCTTTCATCAACACACTTGCAAGTCGAGCCGTTACTTACAAAAGTGTTACAACAGTTTCGAAGAGATTTAGGAAAAGCGTTACTTGAATTTTTTGTGCTGCCAATTTGCAAAATAAAACACATGTGAAAGAAGATTCCATCTATCTGTTGTGAATATGATCGGGGGTTCCTGCTTTCTATTGCATATTGGCCTATTTTTATTATACGACGTGTTATACCTGATGAGATACTCAAAAATCCAGGTTTTGGTGCAATTTTAATGGGTAATTTAGCGTAGGGCTTGTGTTTCATTTCACATATTCTACTAATAATGTCAATTATTAAAAATAACTTACAATATATTTATTGACATTTAAAATTACGGATATCCGCATCGGAAAAGCAAGTGCAGTAATGCGCCAGCTCCACCGATCTGTGGTACTGAAACGGGAGGTTTGCACCAAGGCAAAGCTATCCATTTTCAGATCGGTCTATGTTCCTATTTTGATTTATGGCCATGAGTGTTGGATCATGAATGAGAAAGTGAGGTCTCGAGTTCAAGCAGCCGAAATGGGATTCTTGCGAAGAATTAGCGGTTTGACCTTGTTGGACAAGGTTAAAAGTGCAGATATTCGTGAATCTCTAAACATCGAATCGCTGCTTCTCCGACTAGAAAGATCGCAACTGCGTTGGTATGGACATGTGACACGAATGCCCCAGGAAAGAACAGCCAAAAAACTGCTCTGTTCAACACCGATTGGTCGAAGGCCTAGAGGCCGTCCCAGAACTCGATGGCGAGATTACGTAGAAGATCTTAGTTGGTCTCGCCTTGGCATCCCAGCAGAGCATCTATCCTTTGTTGCAGAGGATCGAGATGCTTGGAGGCTCCAACTTGAGCTGCTGCCCCCGCGACCCCCCAAGGATAAGCGGGTCCAGAAAATTGATTGATTGAAATTGATTGAACTTTATAAGCTCTAGGTATCCCTAAACACACAAAGAGGGAATGGGGGCGTGTAGCACTCCAATTGCAAGAAATACAGTAGTTGAAACAGTCTGCCGCCCCCCACAAAGTTTTTGCGTAGCTGCGTTTCTGTCAAAGTATACAAATTTTAAATATCCAGGGGATTTGAATTATCTTTTGAGTAGGCTTAGGTCATTGTTGGTCATTAAGCAGGTGAGTTTCTTCCTTTTCGCTCTCATTGTTTATCGAGTCCAGCCCTGCTTCTAAACGTCTGTATCTCGGCTTGAGCCATAGACTGATGAAGAATGCAACAAACACAATAGCACAGTGATACACTAGAACACCTAATCCACCAAATTTGTCAAAAATATACCTGAATGTTAAACTAATTAATATTGAACCTGGAGTAACAACAAATCTAATTAACAAACCTACAAAACTGGGCTTAGTTGGATACAAATGCTGATAAGTTAGTTCTCTCAAGGGAACCAAGAAACAATTTTGCAAAAATCCAAACAAACCGCTAAAAACAAATATACCAGCAATGCTACGGAAATAATAACTTACAGTCTTACTCACTATTGAAACTACCCAAAAGAAAAGACAAACTGATGATAGTGTTTATCGTTCTTGTTGTAATTAACTAATTGCCCTGATGCAGCCTCCCTTAATATCGATCCAATGTCCAACACCACAAAAACATAACCGGACATAATATTAGCTGTACCTACGTAACCCAATTCAACAAAAAACTCAAGCAAAACTTGGATCACGTAGCAGCTGATGGAAATAGTTCTTATCATCAAAATTTGCAGAAACAAAATATTTTGTACTATTACAAAATATTTTGTAAATGCTGTTTGAATTTTTCGAAAAAACTTTTGACGACGGTCCCTATGTTTTCATTGTTTGTGAAATTACTATGCTCTGGTAACAATACTGCTTGTGCTTTGGTGGGAGAAGTGGAAGGCCTATCAGCATAAAACAACACAAAAAATGTTACAGAAACAAACATCACAACAGAAACAAACAGTAATGTTGATGAAATGGCGATGAATCTTATTTCGTTTGCGTGAAACCAATCTTCAGTTGCCTGATTTTTGCTTAAATTGATGAGATTTTCACTTGTCCCATTCATTGACTGAGGAAGAAGAGATATCAGTATGCTGCTTGGAATCAGATATCCAAGAAGGGAACCCAATTGACTGCCAATTCCATGTGCACTTAAAGCTGTTCCGACCTGTTGCTCTGGAAATCAGTTGATAGAAAAAGATGAAGATGCAGCTTCTAATATAACAAAAGCAAATCCGAATACGAATTTTGCCACGAAAATCATGGGGTAAATTTTGGGGAAAATGTGCGATACCAGAAAAAACGATGTTGTAAAAACTATGCAAGCAGCCATTGCAATTGTTAGTTGTTGAATGAAAGCTTTGCTGGTTGACACTGTTACAGCTACCAAGAGGCTAGCTAGTACAATTCCTGGCAATTGTATCAATGTAATCCAATCAATTGATACATAAGTTGTTTGGAAATAGGCAACATAAACATCATTGACGATTCCCACCATTCCTGCAACTATTCTGGAAATTACGGCTGAGATTGCAATAAAGACAACAATACACCATCTTATACTATACAGTTTATATTCTTTAGTTGAATCAACATTAATATTCATGCTGGCAACGCTTGCCTGTGTACAAGAACTCGCGTAATGTATACATGGCTTATAGGCTCAATAGATCACTTGTATTGTAAAGTGCATCATGATTTTCGTGAAATATCATGCTCAAAAAAATTGAATTACGCTACTATCAGTCAATTAACTAATCAAGTAATCGTCGTCAATGGCGGCTCATAGCCAAAAAAACAAGAGATGCTGCAAGCGGAAAATTTTTATCATTTTCGGCGGACCATTGTTTATGTGATTTTGCAGGGGGCTCGGTTTTAGTTTTAGCACCGGGCCCGGGCTAGGCTCTCAACGGCCCTGGGTCTGGGGAGCGAAGCCCCCCAAACGTTGACACGATCTTACTACTTTGAGCCCCCCCTGTCCAAAAAACGTTCCCGCGCCAATGCTACATGTTTTGTTCCACAGCAAAAATAAGTATTAAAATAGCTATATTAGCAAAGTAACAAATGTGATAGAGTAAACTCTACTTTAAATCGTGGAACTATCACTGAACCAATTTTGAAAACCTTAAAACAATTTTTGAAGCCCCAAACACCGTTTAATGCAAATATTTGCAAGACTGTGGTCTTTGGTTGAAATGTCGTTTTTGCGAGGTCAATGCTCTATATAAAGATTTTTGCTTTCATCACTATTCTAGCGCATTTCTTGCATAATTGGATAAGATGCTTCAGAAAAACTCTCTGCACCCCCAGATTCAAATCAAATTTTTGCTGAGCTGGCGGTGGTATTACGCCGAAGCGTGTAGCATTTTTTAACTTTTGTAGTAGTATTTGATGATCTAAAAAATTTATAAGCTTATCGTGATCAAAAAAATTAAATCAAAACTTAATCAAACTCGCGTTATTTCGCTGAAGCGTGTAACGAGTGGCGGGGCTCGAATGGTCGAGTGGCAAGAGCGTCTGCCTCTGGAGCAGTAGACTCTGGTTTGATTCCGAGTCGGGTCAAACCAATGTCTTTGAACTTGGTATTCACAGCTTTCTTGCTTGACGCTCAGCATTGAAGGGACAGTGTGGACTGTGGAGAACAAGCCGGCCAGTATACTTGTTGTGTCGTCGTTGGGACTCATCTCGGCGACTTAGCGCCTGGGCCACACAGTTCCGAAAAAACATCGCCAGCGGTAGTGAGCCGTTGCCGACATTGTGTTCGATTCAATCGGCCCGGCAATCGAACTTAGACCTATTGCAGCAATAGTGATGTCTTAAACAACTACACCAACTGCAGTGTAAATTAAAGAAAGAAATTTGAACAGAAATACTGCAACACCTCGAGTTTTTCTGCTGTATCGTTTTAGCTCGCTGAATCGCAAATTTGACGTTTCTGTAATAAGCGTTGTGGGATTACCACAGTTTAGTAGGCTTGTCAAAATCTGTCGCTTGGAGCACCTCTTTTTTTTGGCCACAAGCCGCCACTGGGGAGGATGCATATACCTCATCCTACTCCCCTTTACCCGCCCCTGGCCATAAGCTACAGAAACCATCAAAAGAGTCTGGCATATTTTAGTCACTTGGCTTTTTACTAAAAGGCAGACTTAATTTTGTTCTTTTTCTAAAAGGTAGAGTCAAAAAAGGGGGACCATGGCCCAATGCCACCCCCTAAATACGCTCCTGAGCTGCTGAGTCCCTGACCCTGATTGAACTACGCGCGTATCACAAAAAAATTATACAAATGTACATCACAAGCCCTTTATCTGTTTCAGAATTCAGCAGTTCATCCATTGTTATGTACAGTAGTAATAATAACATAACTCGTGGTTCGTTGTAGCTTCAGCATAATGCAGCATACGAGTGACTATTACCTATACCCTTACAGTAGTAGGGATTATGTATGTTTGCAGAAATATATTGGTGAGCTTATAGTACCGGTACCATATATGCAAATTTTATAGCTTTTTTGAGGTATTTGTTTTTCTGTTTTTCAATCAATATTTAAAAATCAAATCTGAATTATACTCGCGGTATTACGCCGAAGCGTGTAACCAGTGGCGGAGCCCATCTCCGCGGCTCAGCGCCTGGACTACACAGCTCCGAAGGAACGTCGCAGCGGTGGCGAGCCACTGGCGACACTGAGGCGATTTGACCGACCCGGGATTAAGCCGTTTATTTCGATGTCTTCGGCAAAAAAACAAAATATTGTAGATGAAAAAAGGGTATTTTAAAAAGATTGGACCGATATGATTATGACTAAAAAGTTATGCTGCCCGCTAGCTCATTGGTAAGTGACAAAGTGGCCCGCGATAGCAAATAGGTTCGTCACCCTTGTAGTAGAAGATTGTTACGTGTGCTAGCGAAGTAATAAAAAATTGTGTAATTTATGCGAAACAAAACTTAATAATCAAACAAATTATTATTTTGCACCAGACGGGATACGTTTCGACTATTAAATAAAGTCTCTTCAGTGGTGCTTAAAACTTCAAATCCATGAAGTAAATCCATCAACATACAATGCATTCTACCTAGCACCTTTAAAGGTTACTTCTATATCAAACTCAAGTTTCTGGCCCAAACAACTATACCCAATGAAAGAGCATATAAACACTAACCCACAACCAAGCTCACGGTAGCCTAACTAGCCCACATCACTAGAAGCCCTTATGGCAACCCACTCATTTGCAGCTGCAGACGCGTTTCGACCTTATTATGGTCTCATCAGTGCAGCATAGCAACCTCCCACCTTCCTGAAAAAAAAAAAAAAAAACTCTAACCTTCAAAAGAACTACACGCTCCAAATCTAAGCCTCTACTCGTTCTGCTCAAGGTAGAAAATTTGAAATAAAACCTTCAAGAAAATAATACAGGCTGGATAATGATGTCACAGATTCCCTGTAAACAAACAAGGATTGTGACGTCATGCTGATGTTGCAGTACAGTCCATCTTCATTAAACGAATTGCTGAATTTAGATAGGCATGTGGACCATGACAAGCACTTGCAAAGCCAGCCAACGTCAGAGGGCGCTTACACTACGCTTTCTCTAAAAATTCCTCAGATCCTTGTGGACCGTGACAGGCACTTGCATAGCCAGCCATCGTCAGAGGGCGCTTACACGAAGGAACCTTGGAACAATCCATCTAAAGAAGGGATGAATGTAGCCAGGCGATTGTAGTTGAATGGAGCTACTGTCTTCTTGCGGTCCAAGGTTTTACGCTTAGACCTTTTTACAGCAAGAAATAGGCAGTCCTTTAAACGTCTTACCACAGGAGAATAAGATTATTTTGCACCAGACGAGATACGTTTCGACTATTAAATAAAGTCTCTTCAGTGGTGCTTAAAACTTCAAATCTATGAAGTAAATCCATCAACATACAATGCATTCTACCTAGCACCTTAAAAGGTTACTTCTATATCAAACTCAAGTTTTTGGCCCCAAACAACGATATCCAATGAAAGAACATATAACCACTAA